>CM023535.1:40604435-41804435 GCA_013350335.1 Chimonanthus salicifolius
TCCGTTGCACTTAAAATTGATTATTCATAATTTAAAAGGTTAATTAAAATTGGAATTGGTCCTATTCACCCCCCTCTGGGACCCGTGCATTGATTTAGCCTGGAGTTAAACAAAATCTATAGTACATTAAACATAACTCATAAATGGCTAGTCTAAAATATTTAGTATATGTGCATATAGATTTATACATATCACGAAAATTAATCAGATGCTCTAAAAAATCTTGACACTTTAATATTAAAATGAGAAGTCTAAAGAAATTTACGAGGATCCTAATTTCATGTGCTAATGAAGGACATCTAATCATCATATCAAGTCCAGCCTAAGGTTTGGCCATCACATGACATAATCATCATTGGTGTATGAGCCCTATACCTAACATATTTTAGGTCAGACAGTCCGGACTTATTTGACAACTGTTAAATTCTATATTTGTAAGAATTAAAATCTATAAAATTAAAAGAAAATACTGTTAGAATAATTTTGATATTTGATAAGAACATATTGACAAATTAAATATCGCCTTTGCTATTTACTGAAGATTCTATAAAATTCATTTTTTGTTTTATTGAATGTTCTTATGTTAGTAAATTAAAACTGTAGTTTTCTTTTAAATTGATGTATAAATAAAATAAAATTTCAAAATTATCCATTCTATAATAAAATTATCACCAAAGGACAAGTTTATTTAGATATTCATAAAATAATGATCACACCAATTAAAGTTTTATTGAGAACTTTGTAGAATAAAAATTCTTTAAAATGTAATATTGTCATGAAAAAGCATTTGCTAATATCAACATGGTCAAAATAAGAGGCGGTGATGATCAAGAGAAAGTACTGTACAATGGAAAATAGGTACCTAAAAGAGAGATTATTAAAAGCGCTCTAACAATTTTAAAAATAAAAGGTTATAAACTGTAAAGTGGTTGTTTATTAAGGAAGATTATTTAGTATTTTTTAGAAACATGAAGTTTTGATTAAGATATGTAAAATATTAACTGTATTTAGTGGAAAAAATTTTAACCTCATTTAATACTTCTGATATTGTGATTTTAAATTTAAAGTTTTTAATTATTAAAAATTATCAATTTCGTATAGTTCATTTCTCACAATTCTAATAATTATTTAAAGGGATCTTATTTAAAATATCTCATCCATTTTCTTTTATTTATTCTTCTCAAATCGTGTAAGGCCTCGCTCATGTGCATCATCACGGCGAACGTCAAATGAAAATTAAAACGAAAGAGAAGTAATGCAAAATAGCAAAGGAATAAGGATGAGTGGAGAGAGATGTGTGTTGAAGTTGATACATGAATTAGATAAAAGAACTTCATTTCACGTGTTCAATCATATCTGGAGCTTTTATCGTATTGATAAGATTCTTTACAATACATATTAGAGCGAGCCACATTGAATGACCAGGCTAGGCCAATACACAGTCCTAGAGGGGGGGGAGCTGAATAGGACGTTTTTAAATTTTTAATTCAATTTCCTTAATTCTCCTTTATTAACACATTTGAAAAGATAAAGGCACCACCTAATGCAACCAATTCAAAATAGAGCAGTTATTACAGTATAAGAAGATAAAATGACTCAAATAGAACTACTAAGCAATTATCAGATCTACCATCAAACCATCAAACCATAAAAGCACTGCACAACCATTCACACATTGCACCAGAATTTATAGTGGTTCAGTTCAAGAACCTTCCTCTACTTATGGAATCACCTAACTTTAGGCTATTCGGGACACTAAAATTGGGGTCAATACCCCAAGATTACAATCCTAGTTTAAAAGGTTCGACCATTGAGGTCTACTCTTCGACGCCTATCTTTTATGATGGTTCGATCTACAGAGATCTACTACACCGTAGAGTTTATATGAAGTAAAATGAATGGAAGAACACTTGCCTTAGGTCTTGTGGATCTCCTGTTGTTATGTTCTTCAAAAAATAGTTGCATGCTCCAGTGTGTTTCGATCTTCATCTGATGTGGCTTGTAACGCCTCGCCCTTTTTCACTCGTCGAAAATCAGAGTCTATTTTTTCACATGCAATAAGGTTAAACTTGCGGAATAAATCGTAGATGCGGAATTATAATAGAGTTACTATCCTACCAATTTTAAATAGCAAGGAAGTTCATCACTTAATAATTACTTAAGTTAAAATGTCCAAAATCAAAATCCAAACCATAGCAAATAGTCTAAGTTATTACAGTCCCAACAAGCTAATTACTCAAATTACATGTCCAAAATAAAACGTAAATAAATAGATCTAGCTCATCCAAGCTTCTAAGCTTGGCTTCGATCGCGTCCTTCGTTCCATCCATTTCATGTGTCATCATCTAAGGTAGAAGTAGGATTTAGACAACGCGCCCAGTAGGTACTCCAAGTAGGGTCAAACACGTGGGTTAGTATAAAAATCACATAGATATAGATAACATCAAAACCATGCAAGTCAATGCCATGCCATGGGTGTCATATGCCATGAGTCCCACCCATCATCCATATCACAATCACATAGTATTCCTCTTGATGGATAATCCACATCAAAGAATTGTCATGACTCCCCCCGAATGCCTTATCGGTCCCACCGAATGGAGCGCGGACTCCGGATACAATCAAACACAGTATGTCTCTCCCCACGAATGTCTTATAGGCCGCACCGAAAGGAGCGTGGACTCCGGTTACAAGTCAATCATACATCCATTGGAATCAGTGTGGATTCCTCCCCACGATTGTTGATCGAAAATCCGAATGGAGCGTGGACTCCCCTCACTTGATCCCTCCCATGCCATGCATGAGATGCAAGTGCAACCATGCTATGTAATAAAACATCATAGCATTAAAATCCCATAGTTGAAACATAGTACTTTGATACCAAAATTAACATAGAAGTAAAAACATCACATATACATATTCCATGGTTTTCAATAAGGTAGGAATTCTACCAACATCCAAATATAGAGTCCTTGTGTTTCCGTCCAAAAACTAATCACCGATTGAGTCAAGCCGATCGTACACCGTTTGTGAAATCCCGTTACCTTATTACATTTAACACATGTACATACATCAATTTGGTGATCCATTTAATTCCATCAACCTCTACATCATCCTAGGTTCATCTCCATTTACCATCATAGTCTTTTATCCGGTTAAGTTCCCTAAGCGATTTCCATCATGCATTGGGGCTGAACCATGTTTTAAGTCCACAAAAATGCCTTAATGGGGTTCGGCCATACAACATGGACGAACCTCACTCTCTTGGTTTTGGGCCTCTCTTTTTAGTCCTTTGATCATTTTAATCAATGTGGGTCCAAGATCATTTCATCTTTTGATTTATTGATCCAATCACATAAGTTAATCATCTTACATTAATAAAACCACCCAAGTCCATAAGGCATTCTCCATGGGGTTCGGCCATACAACATGGCCGAACCCATGGTCCTTTACTTTCACATATTCCCATCTTAGCTATCACTCTTTCCATAACTAAACACTTAACTTATTTACACATAACTTAGGTCCATACATGATTCATTAACATAACATAGATCCATAATAAATCCCTCCATTCCTTAGCTTGATCATTCCATCTCTTAAACATGCATGGATCCACAAAGTATCCATAAAAATGATTCATGGGGTTCGGCCATGCCATGATGTCTCATTTTCTTAAATCATTTACAAACATTAGATACATAAACAAAGTCCCTCCATGGGAGTTTAATCATACACTTAGGTCCATCATTTTAAAACCCAAAATCCATCAACATGTCCTTCCATCATTTTCATGATTTAGAACCCATTAAAAATCACCAACATCCTTCCATGTGTATGGCTGAACCCTATGGTTCATCATTTTTTCTCCTCTTCATCCTATTCTCCATTTTCATATCATTTTGAGGATAGTCTTTTCTTAAAATCATACACAACATGCTTTGTACCATTTGATGGGGTTCGGCCATACATCATGGCCGAACCTCATCTAATCCTTTCTTGTCCTCTATGATCCACAAACATAAAAATTAGGGTTCGGCCATGCAAGGGCCGAACCATGATCCTTGACCATTCTCCATTCAATCATGCATGTTGTCATAAGCCATATACATATTGTCCTTAATAATCTTCATTTACATAACCTATCTTACCCATTAGGGTTTTGTCCATTTTCTATCTCATTTCTTGGATGGGTTTTGAATCCATGGCCCATAACATTTTGGCCAACTACTTTCAATCTGAAATGGGATGTTCCCTTAACCTCCTTTTAATTAATAAATCATATCAAGGAATACTTACCGATTCCGCGACTCCTCCGTTTTCTTTCGTTCCGTCTTGCTCCTCGGATTTTCTCCTTCCTTAGTCTTTTCTTTCTCCCTCCTTGATCTTCGGCCAAAGTGTGTTGCTTGAGAGGGAGAGGGTCTAAGATGAAAACCCCCAAGAGATGGTTCGGCCAAGGAAAGGTTTGAGAGAGAGGGAAGGAGGAGGGATAGAAAACTCTAAGTCTTTTTCTTTTGTCTTAGTGAGAGGTCGGCCCTTAGGGTTTTTGGTGAGAGGGAGAGAAGTTTGAGATAGAAAACTCTAAGCCTTTCCTTGTCTAATGAGAGGGTCGGCCAAGCTTGAGAGAGGGAGAGAGTTAATGAGATGAAGAGAGCCCTCTCCATCTTGTCTTAGGGTTCCTTGGGTAAGACTCCACCTCCAACCACCCTCATCAATGTGGAGTCTTCCCCATGAGTCCTTTCACTAGCCAAGAGGGTGCATGCCCTCCAGACGGCACACCCACCCTCTCCAATGGTTTTGTGGCTAGCGGTTTCCATGAGATGGAACCATCCACCTCCCCTTTGACTCACTAAGTGGATGCATGCCTCATACCTGGCATACACCACACCTCTCCAACGGTTTGTGGCTAGTGGTTTCCAGGAGATTGGAAACCCTCCACCTCCTTTGACTCACTCCATCTTTTTATCTCCCATGTGACTCACCCCCATTTGACTCACTCCATTTAAATGAAATCAACTCCTAACTCAAGCATTTGAATTTATTTCCATCTAACTTAGGTGCTTTAGTTAAATATTTAATTTCAACTCACTTCACTTGATCCCCTTTAATTCACCCATGAACTCACCCATGGTTGACCAAGTCAACCATGGTGGGCCGGCTCCACATGTGCTTTAGTCCCCACTCCACCTCACTTGATGAGGTGGAGTTGGGTCCCACTTGGCTATGCCACTTGGATAATTCCTCATACACTTGCCACCTCACTTGATGAGGTGGACCCCATGCCTTTGATCATAATTGGGTCCATGACCCGATTAAATCCATTCCTTACCCATTTACCCGAATCATCAACCCATCTTGATCTATTGGGTCCAATTAGGCATTTGACCCAATTGACCACATTGACCCAATTAAATAGAATTAATCCTATCTATGGTCCATTGGACCATACTTGGGCCATTGCCCCAATTCTTATTCATTTAACATCTATTCCATCTATGAATCTTAATTTTTAACAATTAAAATAATAATAGCCAATATATTTATTGAATTGAAGATCTGGCTATTACAATTTAGTCCACGAGAACGCTTGGTTGGCCAGTTAAGGGCCGGGTTTTGGAAGCTCAGACTTAGCTCGCGTCGTGACGTCCCGCTCTCTCTCACTCTTTATTCCCACAAAAAAAAAAAAATAGACTCTGATTTTCGGCGAGTGAAAAGGGCAGGCGTTACATGGCCTACCTTTGGGTATGTTCCCACATTCCCCTCATTAACCCCTTTTTCATGTTCTACAATTTAAAAAACATAGGATCGATTCTTGGAAGCAAGGGAAGAACTCTTCCTAGATCTAGGGTTTTCTGGGTTAGGCTTCTCTAATCTCTCTGTAACTTTCTTCTTATCTCACGGCTTAAACTTTCTGCTTAACATTGATCCGTATTTATTGTAAAATATCACAATATCTAATCACGGATCAATACCAAGATCCTCAATACGTTGAGGTACGAAAAGAGAGATTCTCAACATGTCAAAGCTTATGCGGATGGCAGAGTGCTTTAAAAAGGATGGCCTCAACTTGTTGAAGATTATCGATGAGTCGAAAATGAGAGTTTAAGTCACGTTGTTCGACTAGCCGAATAGAATCGACTGGTCAGATCCGAGAGCACCCAAAACTGGAAAAAAAGGCAAAAAAAAGGTCAAGACTTTTGACCAGTCGAACATATTCGACTGGTCAAAGCACATAACTCTAGTTGAACCTTTAACCAATCGATCATGGTCAACTGGTCCAACCCAGTAAAGGTTTGACAGTATGCACCTGGGCTTTGGACTTGGTCCTTTCTACACATGGGCTTTCGATTTGGGCCTCGATTAATTTTAAAAACAACGTTTATGAACCCAACCTAAGTCTGATTTACCTGTGTTAGATTGCCACACCACCAGAGATCCTCCAAACGAACTTCCAAGGCAAGGTCTTTGACATGCCCACGGAATTGGCAAGAGGAGACACGGATAAATTAGGGCTCTAATAATCTCCCCCTTTGTCAATTTCGTGACAAAACTTAAGCTCTAAGAAACACAACCCACTTATTACAGGATTCAATACTTAAATTACAAATTGAAGACTCAATAAAAGTACACAAAAATAAGGACATTTGAGGTCTTCAGCTTTGGAATTCTCCCCCTAAGAGATGCCTGCAATGAAAATATCCTTCTGCACAAAACAAAGGAAAATCTTGTGGGTTTTGAGTCTCCCCCTTAACATTAGCACTACTCCCCCTTTCGTCAAAAATTGACAAAGGAGAGTCCATGATAACAAACATATAACCATATACACAGAAACGATATAACTTTACAACCAAGGAGTATAAAACATATAAACATGCACATATAAGCATTTTAAAAGACCCGCAAAACTTGAAACATAAATGTTTAAAGTACAAAACATAACATGATAGCACAAGGTCTTCCAGCACATCAAAAGGAGAGTGTTGCACATCAACTACCCTAAATCGAATGAAGGTGGAGGAGGAGGATCCACGTCATTTCGTCGACACAAGGTAGAAACAGTGTGAATGTACTGAAACAATCCCTTTATGGACTTCTTTACAAAGGCAATGAGTGTGTCAACCTGTCCTTGAAGCTCTGCCAGATCTACGCACAAAAATTCATGATTACAAGTAACAAGGTCAATTTTTTTGTCAAAATAATCTTGATTGGCAGCAAGAAGAGGTGGATCTAGAGCAATAGATGCAAGAGTAGAAGGTGATGCAGCAACAAAAGATTCCTCTGAATCCGATGGAGAACCACTAGCAAGGGCCTTGGCTTTCGTCTTGGGTTCTGGAAACATTTTACCCAGAGCTATTTCATCTAAAGGTTCGACTGAGACAGGGGCTTCAAATGGAAATAGAGTGAAACCAAAATGCCTAGCAAGCATAGTCATGAGAAAACCAAATGGATCAGAACTATGGCCAGGAGTTGAATGGAAGCGGATAATGTGATGATGGAGCAAAGCAAGAAGATAAATCTTGCGACCCCTTGAAACCTGATAGAGGACATTGATCATATACATTACCATGTAGGCTTTGTTGCCCTTCTGAGGATATACATTGTGAGCAAAGATGTTGTGCAAGATTTGAACTCGGGCAAAAGAGAGGAGGGACAAAGTTCACCCTTGGTAGACCATTTAGTAGCTTGATGTCCGCAGACATGAGCGGTTAGGGTCGCTTTGGGAATCGGAATGGATTTATAAGGAATATGAGAGACATTCCGAGAGAGGAATATCAGTGATCTAAGAAATAAGTTCAGGAGTGACAATGTGTTCTTCACCATTGGTAAATCTGACTTTAAGGGTAAAGTGAATGTTAGAGACATAAAAAATGGAGGAATACAGCCCCTCCACAAGAGAGGGATAAGCATTTCCTCCCCAGTCCAAAATTTTTGACCAGCTAATCTTAGAGAGAGTGTCCGAAATATGGAATTCTGCAAGATCATTGACAACACATCGTCTCTCAGTAACAAAATCGTGTTGAAATTTTGCTGGATGAGGAATGGGCTATAACTGGCGATAAATCAATGGAGATGGAACTGGTTCAGATAACTCAGGAGGAGGAGTGGAGGAACTAGCTTGGCCGGCATTGCGAGCGAAAAGTACAGGAAGTTTACGGAGACGTTCCGATGGAGGGGATGGACCTGTACAAGTCCAAGCCATAAGACTTGAGAAAAGAAATTTGTTTTAACTTCTGATAGAGAATGCAGGAGCCAACACAAAACAAGATTAAAAGGAGCCAGTGAAAAATCCCAAGCAATACTTGGAAAAAAATTCCAGAGACTCTAAACTGGTTGCAAATCCAAATAGAGGAAGCCCTTAAAAAAAGTTTCTTTAGAAAAGCAAAGAGGCTAAATGGGAATGAAGAGCTGAGAAATTGTAAGTTATTACCACAAATTGATTTCACATATTTTTAGAGAAATTGAATCCTCCGATAGAAGTAGAAACCCGAGAGCATAGAAGGCCCCAAATAAGTTTAGACGCAGAGACAACTGAACAGAAGGGAAATACCACAGTGAAAATGCTTGCTTGCGATGGGTGAACAGAGTGAGAAGCGAAACTTGAAGATGCGACACGATTAGCAGCGGATAATGGTGGAGATAGTGTCAGAGCAGAAGAAGCAACAGCAGACACCCTCAAGTGAAGACAAGCGAAGAAGGAAGTAGCAGCGGCGGAGAGGAAGCAGCAGAAGGATACAGTGAGCGGAGACAAAGAGATGAAGAAATGTCACGACCCTGACCCGAGACACGTGACTAAGGAATTTTTCTTTTAAGATGACAATCACATGGCACATCATTTCTAAGTTCAAAAAGTCTATATGCCTTAAGAGAATCAATTTCACATAATACTGTTTGATCAAATGACCTTAACAAAATACGACATTCAACATCAAAGAGATCTTCTATTGGAGTCTTCTTCCTGGTTGAGGGGGCCCACTAGGCCCCGCCTCCATCACGTTTTCTGCATCTATGAGGGATTAGCATGCAGCAGGCAATAGAGTATGATGATGATAAAGTATGCGATACATTTTTAATCATATAAGAAGGGTAAGAGTAGATTCTATAATAAGCTTATCACCACATCATTATGGAGTGTCGATCCACACAGAGGGTACCCTTGTTCTCAACTCACATAGAAGTACCCATTTCTCTAGACACACAGAGGTACCCATTTGCTCAACCACATAGAGGTACCCATTTTCTCAACCACACAGAGGTACCCATTTGCTCAACCACACAGACGTACCCATTTTCCTACTATTTTCCATACATCCAATGCACATCATCCCTCTATAACTCATCACAACATCCATACTACTATCACACATCAACCCCATATAACTTCTTCCAAACATCCATACTACCATCACACATCATCCCCAAGAGGGGACTACAAACATAAGAGGTGTAATTAGCCACAATAAACATCTTTGTGGAGAAAACCCTCAAAACATATGTTTTCTCATCACATGGAAAATTCATCAACTCACTCTCAACATCGAGCATGTCATTCTCATACCATTTCAATAAAATATAAATTGAACATATCTCACTCACATAAATGGAATTCACAGGCGTATTAAGCAATCATAACTACATAACTTCGTATACTACTTATCATGTATTTTCCATACAATTCATCATAAATTTCCTCATGCATCTCCACACATTCATTCACATGTTTATACAATTCATTTCCCTCTTCATGATACCGCTCCCTGTAACACCACGCCCTTTTTCACTAGCTGAAAATCAGAGTCTATTTTCTTTTTCTTTTGAAATAAAGAGTGCGAGAGAGAGCGGGACGCCACGACATGAGCTAAGTCTGAGCTTCCAAAGCCCGGTCCTTAACTGGCCAACCATACGTGTGCGTGGACTAAGTCCACTAAAACGGTTCACACGCAATTAAGGCTATACATGCCATGAATAATGTAATACCCCAGATTTTCAGTTTATCAATATTTACGAAAATTGCCATTGAAATGGTGAATTAAAAGGATATGACCTTAAATGGGTAAATTGTGGGGTCCATTGTTCAATTAAGACCCAATGTACATGTTATAGGGATTAAATTAAAATAAATGGGTAATGTGCATCTAATTGGGTTAAGGTGGTTATTTTGGTCAAAAGACCCAATTGGGACCCAATAGGTCGTGGTTGACTTGTTTGACCATTGGGTGAGCTCAAGCCTAATTTGGTTAAGGCTGAACTAAATGGGAATGCAAACAAGTGTTTAAGTTAACTCAAATTAAATGGATGAGTTGAGTATAATGGTGGAGTTGAATTTATTGGTTGAGTTGCATTAAATTGATGAGTTAAATAGGTGAGTTGTGTCATATGAGTTGGATGGGAAATTATGGAGATAATTATCTCAAAGGAGTGAAGTGTGAAATTGAAGGGCTGTAGTTTCAATTTTAAACACCGCACCACACGTTGGTTGCATGGGAAGTTTCTCCCATGCATGAAACTCCTAGATAAGTAATGAATGGAGGTGGCGGTTTTATGGGAGTTACATAAGGTGAGAAGTTTATTTCAAATTCAAACCCTTATACATGTTGGATTGCATGGAGGTTTTATTCCATGCATGAAACTCCAAATGGACAGCCAATGGGAAGGATGGTGTAGCAAATGGGAGTTTCATTTCAAGATGAAACCCCCACATGAAAATTTAAGTGAAGAGTGGAGGAGTTCTTATTTCAAATTCAAATTCAAATAAGAATTAAAAGGGAGCTGGATGGTTGGGTGGTCCAAGGACTAAGACCAAAACCGTTGGGCTCAAGGAGTTTCATCTGATGAATGAAACTCCCACACGGGCAACTAATGTTGTGTGGCAGTTACACAAGGCCAACAAAGGCTAGCGTTGTAGCCTTTGGGAGTTTCATTTCAATATGAAACTCTCACATGGAACCTTAATGAGAGAAGGATCATGGGAGGAAAGGATACACCAAGATACCCTTTGGAAACCGTTGGGTGCCTTGGGAGTTTCATCTCAAGGATGAAACCCCCAAGGGAGGCACTAAGAAATGGCGTTACAAATGGATTAAGTGAAGGAAATGAATGGGGAGGGGAGTTACAAGTGGTGCCACCAAGAGACACCACCATGGGCTGAATTTGATTAACCAAGGGAGGAGTTTAATTTCCATTCCCTCTCTCCCTCTCTTAGCCGACCTGCAATCTAAGGAAAGAGGACCAAAAACTTTGAGAATTTTATCTCATTCTCTCCATCTCTCTCAAGGCCGGTTCTCCTCTCAAAAATCAAAAAGGACTTAGCATGTTTTGATCTCAAGTTTCTCTCTCAAACCTACCTCCATCTTGGCCGAACCAACCCTTGGTGATCTCATCTTGATCAAGCTCATATATTGGCTAAAGATCAAAGAGAAGAGGAAGAAGGAAGGCTAAGGATCAAAGAGGAGCAAAAGGAAACCGGAACAGCCGCGGGATTGGTAAGTAGTCCTCATCAAGATTTTATTTTTAAAGGAGTTGAAGAAACCTTGAAAAGTCCATTTTCTTGGATTAAATGGTGGCCAAATATTATGGGCCATGGATCTAAAATCCATCCAAGAAAGGGGATGGGAAATGGATAAACCCTAATGGGTAAGGTAAGCTATGAATAATAGAACAACTAAAGACATTATGTATATCTACGGGTTATGTATGCATGCATGGCAAAAGGGGTTCAAAGATCATGGTTTGGCCATTGCATGGCCAAACCTAACTGTTATGGAGACGTGGAAAGGACCTCATGTATGTCAAAGATATGGTGAATGATCAAGATGTATGGTTTGGCCTTTGCATGGCCAAACCCTAGGGTTTCTTGTATGAGAACCATCAAGTAACAAATCATGGAAATATGATTTTTGAAGAATTAATGAACCATAGGGTTCGGCCATGTTGTATGGCTGAACCCCATGGAAGGATATTAAGTATTTCTCCATGGGTTTAAAGGATGAAAACCATGAAATAATTGGTTAATGGTTTTAGGGTTTTTAAATGGTTAAGTTTTAGTAAATTTTAAAGGGATTAAGTGAGGGAAACCATGGAGAAATGGTGATGATTATTTATGGTCTTAAATATTGCAAATAAAAGTGAGCCATGGACCATAGGTTCGGCCATGTTGTATGGCCGAACCCAATGGAGAGATTTTGTGGACTTAGATGTTTTTGGAACCATGGAGATGAGGGGAATGTTGGTAAGTTTAAAAGGTTTAAAAGTGGTTAATGATGATAACCAAAATGTATGATGGAACCCCCCTCAAGAAGGGACTTTGTTGTAGATCAAAAATGTGGTAAAAGATCTAAGAAAAATGAGGAAAATGACATCATGGGTTCGGCCATGTTGTATGGCCGAACCCCATGAGCCATTTTATGGGCTAAGTTTGGGTCTATGCCTGTACTAAAATGAATGGGTATTAAGTTAAGGAAATGGATGATATATAATGATTTTTATGTCATGGTTGATGAGTCATTGATGGATCCATGCTTATGGATCAATTATGGACATAGATGTGCATGAATGGAAGAAGTGTTTAACCATGGAAGAAGAAGTGGCAAAAAAAATGTAAACATGGCCAAAAATGAGGAACCATGGGTTCGGCCATGGTGTATGGCCGAACCTCATGGGGGATGGTTGTGGACTTAGGGACTTTTAATGATGACCTTATGTGTTGGATAAATGAATCAAAGGGTGGCTGATTTTAGACCCACAAGATTAAAATGATCAATGGATCAAATAGGGACCCAAAAACCTAATTAGTGAGGTTCGGCCATGGTGTGTTATGTGTAATAAGGTAATGTGTTATGTGTAATAAGGTAACGGTTGGGTTAATGTGTTATGTGTAATAAGGTAACGGGATCTCACAAGTGGGACGCGATTGTAAGTGGTTGCCAGATTAAGAAGCAAAGGACACCTGAATGGTTTTTGGTAGGATTCTACCTTATTGAAACATGGTTATGTATATGGTTTTTAACTTCTTATTTTGATGGTTTATGTTGTAATTATATTATGATTCAAAGTAAAGTTTTTAATGCTATGGTATTTACATTACATAGCATATGGACATGTACATCTCATGCATGGCATGGGAAGGGAATTTGTAACCGGAGGCCACACTCCGTCGGGGCGACCGTAAGGCAATCGTGGGGAGACCTTGATGTGGATAATGCCATCAAGAAGAATCCAGAGGCCACACTCCGTCGGGGCTTCCGAAAGACCACTGTGGGAATACCTTGATGAGGAGAATTCCATCAAGAGGTTACTTGTATTGTGATGGACGGGACTCATTGCATAATACATATGGCATGGCCTGATTTCATATGATTTTGATGATATGGTATTTTATATGATATTTGATACTAACCCATGTGTTAGACGTACTTAGAATTCCTATTGGGCGCGTTGTTCTAACGCCCTACTTCTACCCTAGTGAATGACACAGGAAAGGAAGGGATCGAGGATCGTGAAAGAAGTCAATCTTGGGAGCTTGGATGATTAAGTTATATGTTGTTTAAGTTACTCATGGATAATGTATTTGAATAGCTAGCATTCGGAATTGTAATAACGTACGTATATTTGTTATGGATTGATGGTTAATGTTTGGATATTTAAGTTATGTTAATTATGATTACGTGTTGGACTATTTTGCTATCTAAATTGGAATAGGATTGTTATCCTATTGTTATTCCGCATATATGATTTATTCCGCAAGTTAACTTGAGTACGTGTGAACCATTTTAGTAGACTTGGTCCACGCACACGTATGGTTGGCCAGTTAAGAGTCGGGCTTTGGAAGCTCGGACTTAGCTCCCATCGTGACGTCCCGCTCTTTATCACTTTTGATTATTTAAAAAAAAAATAGACTCTGATTTTCGGAAAGTAAGTGAAAAAGGGCGGGGCGTTACAATAATAAGATGTAAATGGATTCAAGACGAGCAGTTGGGACGAATGTTTCAACGAAATCAATGCCTTCAATCTAGGTGTAGCCTTTAGCTACTTGTCTAGCTTTGTTTCTCACAATGGAAACAATCTATTGAGGCATGTGTATTTTAAATGTTTCGTTTGGGTTCGACCTCGCACTCAATCGCTGTACTATGAATGGTTCATGCGATTGCGAGATTTACAAATTTAAAACACATCAACAAGTTTTTGGTGCCGTTGCCGGGGAAACAATCAAAATACATGTTCTTTAATTTTTATCATTTTTGGCAAACACTTTTATGTTTGGAATCTTTTAATTTAGGCAAACTCTCTAAAATTGGAAATTTCTATTTTTAGAAATTATAATTTTATAAAGTTTCCTAAAATTGAAAATTTCTTTAAAAATATAAGAGATTTAGAATTTTATCTAAGTTGTGAATTTTTTTCTAAATATAGATATTTTATTGAATTTTTGAAAGTTTCTATTTTTGTAGAAAATTTCCATTTTTGTAACAAGTTTCTATTTTTGTGGAAAATTTTCTATTTTTGAAAAACTGATAAAATCATTTAATATCTTCCTTTAGCCTCTCTTTAATCTTATAAATATAACCCATTTTAATAAAATCATTATTTTGTAAATAAATCTATTTTTGGAAAGTTTTAAAATTTCTGTCTATGGAAAATTTTAAGATTATCTATTTTTGGAAACAATTTATTTTTAGAAATTGCCCGATTTTGGAGGCATCTAATTTTGGAAAGTTCTATTTTTGGAAAGTTTTTAAACTTGGATCTTTGATTAATTTTTTATTAAATGATGGATTTAATCTAGAAATTTATTTACAATCTCACATTATTCTAGGACACTTAATTAGTATTAATTATTTTTATCTTAATCTAGCTGGAGTTTAGGACTTTACATTTAGTTAGTTCATGCATTTTTTAGTTAGAATCTTCACCTAGGTTCGTGTGTTTTGTTTTTCAGGAGTTTTGGAAATCGAGAGTCAAAGCTGCTGGAATTGGAGTGCACTGGCTAAGGTAAGCGCCTAACTATGTTCTTTTAATTTTTATTTTCTCATGCATTCATGTAGCTTTTATTAGGGCATTTTTACATATATTACTTGCGTATAAAAAAAAATCATATTTATTTTGTTCATGCATTTAGGTTGCTAGATTCATGCATTTAGTATAGTTTGTTTGCTTATTGTTTTGCATATTTGTTTCATGCTTACATTGTTAGATTAGGTTGCATTCACATAAAAAAAATTAGTAATAAAATGGTTCATGCACATTAAATAAAATCAAGTTTGGAACCATAGGTTAGTATTTTAGGGTTTTCATGCTCAATATGACAATCTTTTATTCAAGTAATTTTAAATGACCAATTCTAGTTTTTCTTCAATCATGGTGTCTATGATTAGTTCTGTCACCAAGGTGTAAAAATCCTAAGGATAAGTGGAACATAAGCAGATTCCAGGTGCTTCTCCACTTACCTGGGCATTTACCTGGCCATGATTGTAGTTAAACTTTTAATTGGAGGTTTAAAATTCTTGGAGAAAATATTAGCAGCCAGTCTAGAGACACTAGGTTAGTTTACGTTTTTATTTTTAGTTTTAGGTCATTTATTTTTGGTGAATTTGTTTTGTCTTGTGTGGTCTTGTTTGAGTAACAATGAATATTACGAGGCGTGATTCAACAAAGTGATTAGTTAGAGTTAGGACCGCAATTGGTGAACCCCAAGTTAATCATCAATGTACTTTGGAAAACTGTGGGGCCTTTGAAGTCATGTCAGTCTCAACACTAGCATCTTCGTCAAATCCCGAGAGTTTCAACCGAGGTGAGGATAATCTAACTAGGGAATGTGATAATTCGAGCATCAAAGTAAAAAAGAGTCTCAAATAAAGGACGAGTCTGTCAATGATAGTAAGATACAGCCTGCACCGGACTGTATCCCTTTTGATTTAAATGATCCATGGGCTTTTGTCATACCAGTGGGAGATAATAAGTGGGAAAAGAAATACTTGGCCCATGATATTATGTACTCATTGGAGCACATTCACAATCACCATTTACTGAGCTTAATGGAACTCACTCAAGAAGGCCAAGGTTGTTTTATATATGAAAAAATAATTGAGTTTGCGTCTTTTATAGGTTTCTTTTAGAGTCAGATTAGGTTGAGTTAGTGTTTAGGTTGTTTCACTTAGATACGTCGAAACCCAAAATTTAACAATGTCCTAACATTTTGCTTCTAACCGTTGAACATTGAGGACAATTTCAAATTTAAGTTTGGGGGTATCTAGGAATTACATTAGTAGAGTCCAATAAAAAAAAAATTCAATTAGGGGAAAAGTAAGTGAAGACTGAGACTAATCCTTAAGAAAAAAAAATTTAGTCTAAGTAATTTTTCAGCATTAAGAGGTGAATAAAAAATTTTATATCACACTTTTTCAATAATTATTTATAGAATTTATATTCGAAATAAATTTACATAGCCATATTTTTGGTGATGAACAGTATTTTCCAAACCACCACCTTTTACGTTACTGCATTTTTATTTCTGTCATTTATTTTTCTTGCCATGTTAAATAAACAAACGACCTAGATTTGAAATTCACGTAAAAAATCTAAGTTCCAGTTCATGTTTGTTATCAACGTTAAAATCATATACTTTAAATTATAAAACCAAACTTTAGTAACTTAGATTAGCAATCTTAACCTAAGTCCTAACTATTTAAATGTGTGATTAAATAATTAAAGCATACAATCTTAAAATCGAATCAAAGACATTCATAAAAGGAATTTAGAAATTGGATGTTTCAAGATTCTAAAGGGTTGTCCTTTGATTATTTATTGGAAAAATTAAATACAGGATTGATTGAATGCAAAATATTTGGAAATTGAAATTAAAAAAGAAACTCACTATAAAATTTGAATTCTCTATGTATCCTTGAGTCTTCTCTTGGTCTTCTCTTCAATCCTTTGGTCCTCTTTTGCTCCTGAGTCAAATTCGATTTTGGTGTGTGGGTTACTAGGCTATTTATAGGACTTGGGATTGAATGGTGGGCAATGATCAAATCTAGGTTTAAGTTGATGGATGAAAGGTTGGGATTAGATCTAACTTAAATTGGGTGGCTAGGATTAAAAATTAGAAAACTAGGGCTTCTCTATAGGGTGTACACAAATTTGGTGTGATGGGTTGGCTTGCGTGGAGTGCAAGTAAGGAATGAGAGAGAATTGGGATTGGAATTTGCTGTGTTATTTTCGAATTTGGTTAATTGGTTTAGGGTTTTTTGGTTGTGCAATGATGGATTGATGGATGGGATTAAATGGATGGCTGAATGAATGGATGAGATGTTGAGATGATGAGGTGGAGGGTTGACCATGAAATTCGAATGGGATAGGAAGGAGATAAGCAAAAATCGTGTATGTCATGGTGGATTGGGATGATGAGGTGTGTAGGGATCTTAGGAGTGTATCTAGATGGATTTTTGTCTAAGTGCATGGAGAGGATTTAGGTTCTAAAATCGTGTGGATTGTGTGTTGGATGGATAGAGTGGTGACAAGGCATGGGCGATGGAGGCTAGCTTGAATTTCAGGTTATTCTAACTTAGGGTTTGGTGAATGGATGGCTAAGATTGGTTTGGGTTAAATCTAATGAATATGATGGATGATGGGTGATCTAAGTGGATGGATGGATAGATGGTGCATGATGATCCTAATCCTAAGGTTAATCTATATGATAGATGGTTTGGATGTCCTAAATCTAATCATGATGCATGAACGGGTTGGATTGACTAATTGGATCTAGGGTTTGATGATATGAAATGCATGGGATAAATGAGATGCATGAAGTGAATGGTTTGGATTGGTTGATTGGGTTAATGAATGGTGTGGATGGGAGATTGGAAATTGGAAATTGGATGGGTAAGATGGGTCATGGACATGGGCTTTTGGGTTTTGACCTAAAAAATGGATTTGGGCTTAGGATTGGTAAACTTGGATTTGAAGCTGGAGCATTAGATTTTTAAATTTGACTTGGGCTTGAATTGGAGACTTGGACTTAAGCTTGCTAGGCTTGAATTCACTTTGGTCTGGCTCACATTGGGAAATGCACCTGAAGTGCTTGGCATGGCCAAGTGTCTGGCATTTTGAGCAAAGCTTGGCCCAATTGCAGTGGATCTCCGGCCCATGGATCTTGATTTCAACTCTTGGCCTCTTAATTGCAGACTTTGATTTTAAAATTAAATAATTAATCAATACCACTATAATTCTAAATATTGAATAAATCTAGACTCTCATAAATGGATCCAGATTATCCAATTTAAATTAAAACCCTAAAGTGGCATGAATTAATTATGAAATTCATAAATTTCTATTTTAAGCTCTCTTTTGGCAATTATCCACTGTTTTATGCATGAATCCTGTTTTTCCTTCTTTTTATCTACAAACTAGAAAAAACCATTAAATGTATCTTTCATATACAAAATCAAGGCTAACTTTATCATAATTAAATGGTAAAAATGTAAGATTTTTAGACTCAACAGTCCCATGTTCATCTAGCTTATTTTTTAATATCCATTTGGTGCAAAAAACATTCGTGTCTTTAGGCCTCAGCACCAAGTCCCGTACTTCATTTCTAATAAATTGGCAAAGCTCTTCTTGAATAGCATTGACCCAGTTTCATCTTGTAACGCTTCATCTATATTTTTGGGCTCTATTTGAGAAGTCTAACATGAGAAACTGGAGATATTTTCTAGTTGCTTCCTAGTTTTTACACCTGTCATTGGGTCTCCTATAATTTGTGACATAGATCCTTGACTAGTTTCAACACTTTACTAGAAAGGGAGGAAGAAGATGGTTTAGAAGTGGTTTTTTTTTTTTGTTTTCAGTTTGATTAGAATCATCATCTTCTTTGTCATTTGAGCTAGATTCAATCATTTTGATCATTTACAACAACATTTGCGGACTCTTGAATTGTGCCCATTGCCAAAGTTAAGACTCTACAAGCTCTACTTGTATAAGAATAGGAAAGGAAAATACCTTCGCCGCTTTTAGAGTCGAATTTTCCCAAAGTTTCATGGTCTTTAAGGATATAACATTTGCTTCCAAAGACCTTGAAATATTTGACATTGGGTTTCCTTCCAGTCCACAATTCAAACGCAGTTTTGTTCAATCCTGCTATTAAATAACCTCTATTAATATTAAAGCATGCAGTGTTCACTGCTTTGGCCCACAAGTTTTTTGGTAGTTGTTTACTTTCAAGAAACACTGTGGCCATGTCTTGCAGAACACGGTTCTTTCTCTCTGCCACCCCATTTTGTTGGGGTGTTTTGGAGGCTAAAAATTTATGGTGAATCCCATGTTTATCACAATACTTTTTGAAGGTATGATTTTCAATCTCCCCAACATGATCACTTCTAATTCTATTAATGGTTGTTTCTTTTTCATTTTTGATGCGTTTTGCAATAATTTTGAATTCTTCAAAAGCATCAGACTTTTCTCTAAGGAAGGCTACCATATGAATCTAGAGTAGTCATCCACAACAAACAAGAAGTTTTTTTTTCCACTTCTACTTTGTGTTTGAGAGGGGCCTACAAGGTCTATGTGTAAAAGATCTAGAGGTCTAGTAGTCCCAACTTTATTAACCCACTTATGAGCAGCTCTAACTTGTTTTTTTTTTTTTTACATTCACCACAAATTGTTTTGTCTTTCCTACTAATTTTTGGCAAACCGATGAGGTGCTCATTAAGATGGGAAAAATCTTTGAAATTAACATGCCCAAGTCTTTTATGCCATAATTCAGATTCATTGGTTTGGGTTATGTTACAAGATGTGCTTGCTATTAGAGGATCTCTTTCAAGAGCATAACAATCATCAGATGTTTTAAGACTCTTTAGAATTACATCTCTTTCTTTAATGATGATCTCACAACTTTGTCATCTGAAAGTAACAAGGCTACCATCTTCACAAAATTATGCGATACTTAACAAGTTATCCTTCAGACCATCCACAAGCAGCACATCTTTTAAAGTCATGGAGTTTGATAAAGGTCAAAGTCCATTTACCTATGATCTTAGCAGAAGTGCCACCTCCAAAAGTCACAGATCCTCCATCGAATTCAACGAAGTTAGAGATGTAGGATCTGTCTCCAGTCATCTGTCTGGAGCACCCACTACAGATTTCTTTTCATCTTTTAACGCAATATGGACAACTAAACTTTTCATTTTAGGTACTCTACGAAACGAGATAGAAAGATTTGAAGAATTTTCATGAAAATTGGACTTATATTTCTTATATCTTACCCCAGATTTTTGTCCTTTAAACTCATTCAAAATATTATTTAATTTTTGAGTTACGAAGAGATTGTGATTTCTTTTAAAATTTTCTCTATATTTTTTATTTTTAGACACCTTATGCATATTTTCAAAAAAAAATTATTTGAGGTGTCTTTTAAGCAAATTGCATCGAACCTGAGGTGTCCAGTCTTTCCACAATAGTAACATACAACATTTGAATTTTTGGTGGAGTAAGACTGGGCTTTAACAAATACAGATTGGGTATTGGACCTTTTCTTATTGTTGTTGAAACCCAAACCCAATCTATCACCATGAAGTTTACCCAAGCTAAGAAGCTTTCGCTAGTGCCCCGGCTTGCCGAGTCCCTTATTTGTCAAATCCATGACTCGAGTGAAGCATTGCCTTGAAGATAGAAGCTCAAGAATCAAGAATCAAGTGGTGGTTGAATCAAGCTCAAGATGGAAGATCAATCAAGATTCAACGGACCATCAACATGTATGGCAATCACACAAGGTAAATTGGTCATAGAAGACTCTAGATGCACCCCACACTTTAGGATGACCTTACTTAGGCCTAGAGATCACATCTGGAAAATTTAAGTTGCCTAGTGAGTGTTTGACCCATAACCAGAACATGAACTTAATATGGAAAAACATTGATTTCACTGTCAGGCCGACACATCGTGTCTGGTGATCAATTGCCTTTGACAGTGGATAATCTATTGTGGTTATATGACCAATCGTCCTACAAAACCAATATTCTAATTGGAAATGGTTTGTCAAACACCTAAGATCCCATGAAGATACATTCGTGCAGGCAATGCGTTGCTGGGACAAGGCCGATCCTGTCATGCATTATGATCCATCGGTAGGACTTCGGATTGAATCTGGACTGTCATTCACAGTCATGACTCAGGACAACCAATCGTGCAGACGATCCTTCGTCTAGGTACGGGGCCGACCAATCGCCCTCACGGTCGTTCACCTGGAGCCTAGGTTGAACACCCTCTGGAAAATTACAGTCAGGCTCAGGACGACGCATTCATCTGCGGCGACCTTTCATGTGGTATAAAGCACGATCAATCGGTCACACGACCTATCAGTGAGACAGGGCAGAAACACATTGGTTGCACGACCTATCACCCTCGGTCTAAATAAGACTTGACTCTGAAAATACAATCAGTCTTAGGCCAATAGATTCGCCAAGTCGCGATCTGTCGCTAGTGAACATGGACAATCAATCGTGTCGCAAGATCAACCGGGCGCGAACGTTTTCTATTTGTTGGAAGAAAAAATAATGCGCAACGGTCAGTTTACAACGTTAAAATTTGAATACACGGTCGATCGTGTAGGACGATAGATCGCTTGTGCCAAGATTTTTCAGATCTCTACTTAAGGTCCAAAAATTGTTGAGGGAGATAGAGTTTTCATTTGAAAATCAGAAAAAAAAAAAACGTGAAGAACAATCTTAAGACTCCTCTCCTCCCTCACTCTCTCTTTAATCTAATACATTTGGTAAATCATTTAGAGGTTCAATCACCTAGTTGGTTGATCAAAAGGAAGAAGAAAACATGTCTAGGATTTATATTGGCAAATCATATATCCTAGGAACCCTCTCCTTATCTTGTGATTGCTCCATACAAGTGGTACATCTTCATCATAAACAAGATTTTTGGGAGAGCTTTTCAAGAAACACACTTCACCAAGGTTGAGCTTTAAAGGCAAGTGTTTCTTTGTATTTTATTTTCAATTCATCATTGTAAAGTGGATTAGATCAAGGTGATCAAACCACTGTAAAAAATAGAGGGATAATGAAGTAGACAGGGGTTGGTCGAACATTTCAAAACTAGGATTGTGTAGGTGAAAGTCCTACACTATTAGTGAAGGTGTAATTCCCCACTTAGTAATTTGAAGATAACCAAGGTTGCATGAATCTCAACAGTGGATGTAGGTTATTTAACTGACCACTATATATCGTTTGTCCGTGTAATTGATTAAAAGTGTGTGTGATTGTTAATTGGCGTATCTCTTGATTCACACACATTACAACATCTTGATTAATTTCATTATTGCATTTTACTAATTCTAATTAATCAAGAAATTTTAAAAGGACTAAAAATTGGGGATTGTTCCATTCCCCGCACTTATCTTCAAATTTTACATTATGATTTCTAAGATTAATCAAATCAAATTTTAAATTTACATTTTCTTCATAAAGTGTGCCCTCAATTTTCTAAGATCATTTTCGTACATTTTTATTGTTCCTTGAAGGAAATTTTCATTTTCTCTCAATTTAAGAATTTCATCATTCAAAGTTTTTAACTGTAATGAGATTTTTTCTTTTTCTAAAATTTCAGTTTCCAACTGGCTAGATAATCTGACATTTTCACTATTTACTTTATTTAATTTTGTAACGACCCTACTCCAACTTTCATATGTGATATTGTCCGCCTTGAGCTCACTCTGCCCTCACGGTTTTGCTTTGGGCCCTAGCCCACCTAACAAAACCAAAAAGGCCTCACATGGGAAAAGAGGACTTTCCCTCAAATAAACACACACCTCACAACCGATGTGGGACATTTTTGAGGTGGGTGGTGTGTATTACAATCCACCTCCTTAAGACCAGAGCCATTCCCGGCTCTGTTAAATCACGGAGGTAGAAGGCCCACACAGTCGGAGTGTTAAACCGTACTTTGATACCACTTGTAACGACCTACCCCAACTCCTCAGTGTGATATTGTGCACTTTGAGCCCACTCTACCCTCACGGTTTTGCATTGGGCCCTGGCCAACCTTGCCAGGCCCGAAAGGCCTCACATGGGAAAAGGGGGTTTTCCCTCAAATAAACACCCACATCACCACCGATGTGGGACCTTTTTGAGGTGGGTGGTGGGTATTACAAATTTTCTAGCCAAGTTTCTACTTTCCAAGTACAGAGAATCATAAGTTTTTTGAAGAATCATCTTTTCATCAGAATTTTCATTAAAAATTACAATAATGGGTTCATCTTGATATGAAGAAATGGAAGCTATGAAACTTTTTAAGGTTTCACCTTTTTCTTGCAAAGACACATCAGAATCACTTTCTGATTAAGATGTGTTTGAGTTTTCCCAAACGGTTGTCATAGTTTTTTTTTCTTAGATCTCCTTTTTGATGAGTCAATAGCAAGATGCCCATAAACAATGCAATTATAAATGAAAGTTCCATTGGGAGCTAGAACAACACGATTGACCCTAGAGGGAGGGTGAATAGGTCAATCGAGAATAGATGGTCCTTTTTAAATAACTTGATTGATTAGTTTAAGCGCAACGAATGTAGCAATCAATTGAGTGTGTGTTAGCAAGATGTAATTAAACAATCAACAAAAGAAAATAGCTCTGACACCACAAACATAAGGACACAAGATATAAAGTGATTCAGTTCGCCAACATACATCCATTGTTAGGACTCGCTCAACCTTGAGCTATCCTTAAATTCACTATGTGGGGAGTTACACCCTAACAATTAGAGTAGGAATTCCACCTCACTCAATCGGCTAGGAATTTCACCCACCACTGTAGAATAGTAATTCCACCTATCCAATCGGTTGGGAATTCCACCCACCACTATGCCAAAGACGATGCTCTAGAGTTTTTTATAGTGGTTCCGGAGCAAATCCCCCTTAATCCACTTTCTGGTCAAAGGTTTTAAAATAAAATTAAAACAAAGAAACACTTTCCTTTAAAGCTCTTTCTCGTTGATGTGTGCTTTTTGAAAATCCCACCCAATGTGTGTCGACGCTCCTCCTCGTAGTCGTCGTAGAGCAATCACAATGTCAGGGTGATAAGGAAACTAGTTTCACCACAGGTTTCCTCATTTATGTCTTTTCTCTCTTTCTCACTTTCAAACTCAGTCAATAGATTGGTTGTTTATGATTTTCCTCCTCTCTTTCTCACCTTCAAACTCAATCAATAGATTGATTATTTATGATTCTCACTTCAAGAGTGTTGATTGTTCCTTAGAGTATATAACTCTTCTCAGCTCAAGGAAGATAGTGAAACGATCACCCAACACTCATATTTATAGAGGAGTCTTTACAGTTTTTCTAACTGTCCAGAACCGACAGGTCGGTCGCACCGATGGGTTGATGTTCATATTTATTACCGTTCAACCACCAGACCGTTGCACATTAAATGCACTTCCAACGGTTTTATTACTTCCTGGTCAACAGGTCGGTGTCGCCAATGGGTCGACAGTTATGGCACCGAAAGGTCGGTCCATACGAGTGTCTCGATCTGGGGCAACACCATGTTGACAGTCGTTTCAAGTCAGAAACTTGTCTTACCCGGAACGACCTGTCTCCCTTTACCGAGGAGTAGGTCTTGGTACTCTCGATCTGTCTTGAACTACCGATATGCCTATTTTCTCGATAGCTCATTTAAGTTCCCAGTCCAGAACTCACAAGACCTTTACTGGTGAGTCGTAGACCATTAGGGTTCCTTTAAGTTCATCACCGAGGGGTCGGAGCATACGAGACTCTCAGTCAGAGGCTTTCCCAGAATGACAGTCTTTGATCCAGAACTTGTGTCAACCTGGCTGACCAGTCCTTGACCATGATGGATCGATCCTATCTCCACCAAGGGGTCGGTGAGTACGACTGGTCGAGCTGACAATGAACCAATTACCAATTCACTGTCCAGTTTCCTCTCTAGGCTTCTTTATGGTTTACCATCTATTCAACTAAGTCTAATAATGGTCCTCTCTGAGGTGTGGGTACCACCTAAAGTCATCTATGGCCAAATACCTTCTTTTGTGATTGCCATGAGATGAGCTTTGAACCTAGTAGAGTACGATCTTCATTCTTGATCATTTTTTGTCTTCAAGTTTCTTAGCAAGTGCTTTTTCTTGAGTCATGGAATTGACAAACAGGGACTCAACAAAGCCGGGGCACTAACAATACCCCTTTGTGAATTTCATGACAAAACCTAGAAGCTAACTCAATTACAAACCTACCCTTATTACATTTCATTTGAATACAATATATTACATCAATTGCATACTCAAATGGTACAACAAGACTATGGCCTTCACATATTCTTATTCAGCTTGTTTCAAATCATGATTTCCTATTTAAGCACATAAGCAAGCAACACTAGAGAAATCATTAGAGGAGTTAGTCCAAAACATAGATCAAAGGACTCAACGAGATTTCCTAGCCAACAACACTACCTAGTGTTGAAAAGATTTTCTCCCCCAATCTTCTTGAGTTTGATCTCCCAAACTCCAAGCATAGACATTCTCCCCATGTCTATTTGTTTTATCACATTCCTCCCCTTTATGGCTCTCTCTTTCTAGAGTCTCAAGCACTTCAACTTTACCATGCACTCACCCATGTTTACAGCTTCTATTAATTTCTCCCCCATTTTGTAATACAATTGACAAAGGTTTAGTAGATATCAGCAGCACTTCATCTACGTTTTTTGCACTTAGTGATTAACTAAGATCTGCTGCAACTCATGGTTCTCTCCCATGGCTTAATGTACTTCCTTGTGCAACAAGGTTTATTTTTCTCCTGCTCAAGCTAAGTTCCAGTTTAGCTGATTTCTTCCATGGGACAAGCTCATTTCCTAGCTTCCTTAGAGTTTTTTCTCATTCTCCAAGCTATCTTTTGTAGCTTCTTTGACTCATCTTCCCCATGGAGTAAGTTATATTTTCTAACTTCTCCAGATTATCTCTCCTATAACCTTAGCTGCCTCTAAGTTTATTTTCCATCAAATCTTTCCTTAAAGCTTGCATTCGACTTCCTCCATAAGCTGTCATGACCAGTGACAGTAGCTAATCAATACATATTTTGTGCTCCCCAAAACACCAAGGATATATGCCACCTTAGCCCGATCCCTATCTTCTTAACATGCCAATACAAAACCACCACGTTTTATCCTGCATGTTAGTCTATTTAACACAAATCATGTTAACTATAGCCAATAGATAGAAGGAATACAAAACACAGTAATACACACATCACACAAAACCAAATAATATCATTTCATTAAAAAATAAAATGTGCATTTAGTACATATGGTTAAGATGGAGACATCATGGATGCTTAGTCAAAATATCAAAAGTATAGTTTTTCAAAAATAGAGAACATGAAAAACTACCCTAAGCAGGGCCATCTTGAGGAGGTACCAGAGGAGGAGGAGACGGGGAATCTGGAACTCTATCCAAGAGGGAGACAGAAGAGACTAAATCCTGGACAATCAACCGTATACTCTCTAGACTATTTTCAAGATAGTCCATTCTCATTTCTAGTATGAAAACTTTTCTTCTTAGAATGACATTTTCTTGAGAATGATATTCCTGTTCTTCTTCCTCCTCAGAGTCTCTCCAAAAATCCTCAGAACTAGGACTATTCTTTTCACTACTGTCATCGGGGATACCAACATGGTCTTCATAGTTCGAAGACCATTCCCTTCTTCAGCGTCTTCTCTCATTTCTTCACATTGCTCTTCAACAAAGATGACACCTTTGTCAACGATGGGTTCTTTTTCCACCTCTAGTTGGGTTTCCTATTGATCTTGAACATATATAGGATTTTCAGAGCTTGACCCTGGGCAAGATCAAGAGGTAGACCTTTTGGCCCGTTTGGCCCATCGACTAGTACGACTGGATTCTCCTCGTTCTAAAGAGGTCTTAGGACGTGTCTGAGTTGGCATCTTCTTAGGTATGATTTTTCCTAGAGGAGATCCTCAACCAGTAGTTTGCAGGTGGATGAGGTGAAGACTGAGCCTAACCTGATTTAGGAGAATCACATAAACGGTGATTTTCTGGCTTTTAGGAACTGGAGGAACGAAAGCCCTATGGTTTGTGGCACGGAAATCACTCCGAGAGGTCCTATCGACTGGTCTAGGCAAGGGAGGAGAAGGAGGGACCACCAAACCTTCGCGTCAGAGGAGACGACAGTTTCGAATGAATTGTCGCTTTAGCAGAAAGGGTCCCCTTTTTAACATTGCTCGATTTAGAACAATACCGACATGTCTGTCACACCGACCAGTTTATTAACCAACATGTTGTTTATTCTGAGAGGTTCAGATTGCAGAGCAATCATCCTTAATTTGTGCAACTTGATGGAGTTCTATTCTACGCACGGCAAACATAGATTTATTCTAATGCATAGATATGTCAAACATGATTCATCAAATCATTAAACATGCACACAATCAATTCACATTCCAAGGCACATACAATTCAAAATACTTTGAATGGAATGTCCAAGTAGAATATGTACTATAGCTAGAAAGAGTACATTCTAGACTTGTATTTAGCCAATTTCTCTCCTCACATCATAGCATTTTTCTGCTATGTGAACTCACGTGGTCTCTTGTAAGTCCATTTGTAGTGGTCTAAGATATGTAAGTGATCTTAAACCAAAATAAGACATGATTAGTAGTTTATCTCCTCGGCACGAAGATTATGGCATTTGGTGTTGCATACACACCCCTAGATCGTACCTTTGATGACCAACCTTGGGACCCATCAACTCTTTTAGGACAAGATTCATCTATCTTAACAAAGAGTCGTGCCTTGTGTCCACCTCCTTAGCTTTCTTTTAAAGTTAGGTGTTGGTGGATGTCTTTTAAGCATAGTTTTTACTTGATTGTAGCTTTGGGTTTACTTTCCAAGTATCTCTTCAAACGATAGCAATTTCTTTTGAAATGCCCATTCTTGTGGCAGAAATTGCACTTACCCGTTAAAGGGTGAGGATACTTGTTTTACTCAACACGCCATGATGTATAGGTTCTTTGGTGGATGAGGCACCAAGATCAAACCTATCACCATATTGTTTATCTGCCCCAAGGAGTCTTTTAAGCCTTTCCTCTCCATGGGTGAACTTATCTTGGAATTTTTCTTTATGAAACTTTAATTCTTTAATTTCCAAATATAGTCTTTTAACATCCTCTTCAAGAAGTTTATTGTGATGCCACAAATTTTCGACATCCTTTCAATGAATGCTTATCTCTTCTTGAAGGATTTTATTACTCTCTCTAAGTTTTGTATTTTCAGTATTGGACAGTTCCAGCTTAGATGTTAGAAGATATTTTTCAGTTTTTAAATCTCTTACTGGATTAGAGAGGTCAGGTTTTCATTTTTAACTTTATTTAGTTTCTTGGCTAACCTCTCACTCTCAAGGAACAAGGCACTGTAGGAGGCTTGAAGATTTTCATCTTCTTCACTCTCACACTCCTTTTCAATTGTGGGATTTTCTTAATCACATATGATCGAGGCTATGAGACCTTTTGATACATCAATTTTTCATTAGGTCTCTTCAACTGAATCAGTCTCTGATTCAGAAGTTTCCACATGGGTCATACCCACATTCATAACCTTCTTTATTTTATCTAATGGACATTCATTCATGAAGTGCCCCCCCCCCCCCCCCCCCCCCCCATAGTTGAAACATGTCTGCTCCTTGACATCCTCTCTCCTCCCTTTGTCTCTAATCTCCTTTTGCCTTTTAGGGTATCTTTTAATTGATTCACCCTTTCCCATTCTTCCCAAGTTATTTCTTTTAACAAAGTTTTTATAAAACTTTTTGGCAAACATTGCTATTTCATCACTTGAGAGTTCATCTTCAGCAAAATTTTCTGTTTCTTTTGTTTTCTTTTATTTTAAGGAAGATTTCAAGGCAATGGATTTTTCTTTTGGTTGTTCAAAATGTAGTTCATAGGTTTGTAATGAACCAACCAAATCATTGATATTCATTAAAGACACATCTTTGTTGTCCTCCATGGCGACAAACTTGGGGTTAAATCTTTCAGCAAGAGTCCAGACAATTTTGGTGCATACCTTGTCCTCGGGTATCCCTTCACCTAAAGCGTACATTTGATTTACAACGTCGCTTATCTTGGAATAAAAATCCAAGAAGACTTCATCCTCCCTCATTTTAAGAGTATCAAACTACTTCTGGATGATCTGAAGTTTAGACCTCTTGACTATTGAGGTGCCCTTATGAGTTCTCTCAAGAACGTCTCATGTTTCCTTTGCAGTTTTATAGGTCGTGATCCTCCTGTACTCACTATTAGTGACTGCACAGTTAAGGGCATTCGTGGTTTTAACATCAGTTGTCTGAGTAGCTTTCTCAACAAGGGACCAAGAACTATAAGGTTTGGGCTTCATCACCACGGTTGATGTGGTTCATACCATTTTTTCTTCCATAGGTTCTTGCCATCCAGTTTTAACAATATCCCATACCGACAAATCTATGGAAACAAAAAAAATTCTCATTTTAGCTTTCCATGAGGCATAGATTATTCCATCGAGATAAAGAGGTTTGGATATTGCATAACTGT
The DNA here is from genome assembly GCA_013350335.1 of Chimonanthus salicifolius. NCBI lineage: Eukaryota > Viridiplantae > Streptophyta > Magnoliopsida > Laurales > Calycanthaceae > Chimonanthus > Chimonanthus salicifolius. The sequence goes on from CM023535.1 coordinate 40,634,006, forward strand.
CTCCCATGTTGTCCTAGCTTGGATCTACTCTGATGGTTCGATCCTTGTACGGAGGCACTAGGCTTTAATACCAATTGAAAGTTCACTTGGGAGCTAGAACAACACAATTGACCCTATCGGGGGGTGAATAGGTCAATCTAAAATCGTTGGTCCTTTTTAAATTACATGAATGATTAGTTTAAGAGCAGCGGATGTAGCAATCAAGTGAGTGTGTGTTAACAAGATGTGATTAAACAATCAACACAAGAAAATAGCTCTAACAACACAAACATAAGGACACAAGATATAAAGTGGTTCGGTTCGCAAACCTACATCAACTATTATGACTCGCTCAACCTTAAGCTATCCCCAAATGCATTATATGAGGACTTAAACCCTCACAATTAGAGTAGGAATTCCACTTTACTCAATCGGCTTGGAAGTTCACCGACCAATGTAGAATAGAAATTTCACCTATCCAATTGGCTGGGAACTCCACCCACCACTGTGCCAGAGACGATGCTCTAGAGTTTTTTATAGTGGTTACGGAGCAAATCCTCCTTAATCCACATTCGGATCAAAGGTTTTAAAATAAAATTAAAACCAAGAAGCACTTGCCTTTGAAGTTTTTTCTCGCTGATGTGTATTTCTTGAAGATCCCACCCAATGTGTGTCGACGCTCCTCCTCGTAGCTGTAGTAGGCAATCACAATATCAGGGTGACAAGGAAATTGGTTTCACCACAGGTTTCCTAGTTTATGTCTCTCCTCTCTTTCTCACTTTCAAACTCAATTAACAGATTCGCTGTTTATGATTTTCCTCATCTCTTTCTCACTTTCAAACTCAATCAGTAGATTAATTGTTTATGATTCTCACTTCAAGAGTATTGATCGTTCCTTAGAGTATATAACTCTTCTCAGCTCAAGGAAGATAGTAAAACGATCACCCAACACTCAATTTATAGAGGAGTCTTTACGGGCTTTCTAACTGTTAAGAACTGACAGGTCAGTGGTAATGATGGGTTGGTGCTCATATTTATTACCGTTCAACCACGCGACCGTTGCACATTAAATGCACTTCCAACGGCTTTGTTACTTCCCGGTCGACAGGTCGGTGTCGCCGATGGGTCGACAGTTATGGCACCGAGTGGTCGGTCCATATGAATGTCTCGATCTGGGGCAACACCATGCTAACAGTCGTTTCAAGTCAGAAACATGTCTTACCTAGAACGATGTGTCGCCTTTTACCGAGGGGTCGGTCCTGGTACTCTCGATCAGTCTTGAACTACCGATATGTCTGTTTTCTCGAGAGCCCATTTGAGTTCACAGTCTAGAACTCACAAGACCTTTACCAATGAGTCGTCGACCACGAGGGGTCGTTTAAGTTCATCACCGAGGGGTCGGAGCATACGAGACTCTCTGTCAGAGGCTTTCCCAGAATGATAGTTCTTTGATCTAGAACCTCTGTCAATCTGGCCGACCAGTCCTTGACCATGATGGGTCGATCTTGTCTTCACCGAGGAGTCGGTGAGTACGACTGATCGAACTAACAGTGAAAATAATTACCTATTCACTGTCCATCTTCCTCTCTAGACTTATTTATGGTTTTACCATTTGTTCAACTAAGCCTAAGAATGGTCATATCTAAGGTGTGGATACCACCTAAAATCCTTTATGGCCAAATACTTATTTTTGTGATAGCCATGAGATGAGCTTTGAACCTGGTGAAGCACGATCTTCATTCTTGATCATTTTGGGTCTTCAAGCTTCTTATCAAGTGCTTTTTCACGAGTCATGGAATTGACAAACAGGGACTCAACAAAGTCGAAGTACTAACAATAACATTTTTGATCTTTTGTTCCCTCTCTAAAAGAACTAGAATTAGCTCTGAATTTATCTTTAGATTCATATCTCTTATGATTTTTAAAGTTCTTCATTTAATTAATTTTTTTTTTTATTTCTTGGCTAGCATAGCCAAATCCTCATTTGAACTAGGATTTTTCAATTTCTTTGGTTTCAGCTTTCAAAGATGAATTTAGAGCAATTGATTTATTTTTAGGTTTGCCAAAGTGGAGTTCAAAAGTTTGTAATGATGCCACAAGGTCATTGACTACCATTTTGGTCACATCCCTAAATTCTTCAATTACTACAACCTTGGGACTAAACCTATCAGGCAAGGATCTTAAAATTTTAGTGCATATGACTTTATCTTGTATCCTTTCTCCGAAAGCCCACATAGTGTTAACCATGTCATTCAAATTGGAATAAAACTCCATGAATGTTTCATTTTCTTACATTCGCATATTTTCAAATTCCGAGCTCAATATTTGGAGTTTAAATCTTTTGACCAAATTAGTCCCTTCATAGGTTCTCTCGAGAATATCTTTGGCTTAGTTATTTGTTTCACATGTAATAATTATCTTAAACTCGTCTGGTGAAATAACACAGTTTATAGCATTCAAAGCTTTACCATTTGCATTATATAATGATTTCTCAGTGTCAGTCCAAGAGAAAAAATCTTTAGGTTTGGTCAATTTTATACTTGTTGAAGATTCAGATTTTCTTTTTTTAGATGAATCAGTTATTCCTTCAATAGGGTGAACCCAACCTCTTAGAAAGGATTCCCAAACGGTTCCACCAATGGATACAAGAAATGTTTTCATGTAAGCCTTCCAATAAGCATAGTTTCTACCATCAAAATATGGAAGTTTGGTAACTGCCTGACTATCTCCCATGTGCTTTCTTCTAGCATAGGGATCACCTCTCGACAGTTAAGTCTTTAACAGAGGAACATTTGTAATGCCCCTCCGTCTCCCACTAAGATCAGAGTAATAAATTTTGAATATTTTCGTGAAAAGAAATGAGTGTCACAAAGCGAGTCGAGTCCGAGTCTGAAGACTCGACCCTCAACTAGCCCAACCTAGCATATACGTGGATTGAAATCCACTATGAAATTTACACGTGCTATCTTAAACAACGGAAATTTAAAACATTTATATATATCGCATGAATAATAAATCACATTTCAAAGCAAATAAGGAAATTCTCAACATAAGTCAAATACATAAATCAAGTATTTAAGGCTTCAAAAGAACATTACATTTCCATGGTCATTTCTCCTACAAATTACATTGTTCTCACAATATCAAAATACAGCATATCTCTCAAACATCAACTCGAGTAAGTCCCACTCATGCTCGACTGTTGTTTGGTCCAGTCTCACCTCCTTCTCCTGGACCTGCACCTACATCTAAAGGGGGAAAATATGGGCTTAGTCAATGTGCTCAATAGGAATTCCAATCATAGGGGGGTGCTCAAAGGAGTGTTATAATAAATCAAATTCTAAACAAACTATAGTACATTTCTCGAAATCATTTTTTTTATGTCATTATAAAACTCCCACACTTTTAAAATGATATCATATTAGAATATCTCCAATGTATTTCATACTTGAAAACCTCATACTCAAACTATAATCGTTAATGTCCATGATATGACATGCCATCAGTCTTATGCACAATGCATGTACTTCCATGATCATGATTTGCATCCAACAATTTAACCGGAACCTCCAGTGTAGTGTTGCCTCCATTACCCAATCTTGGCGGTGGCAATCGCCTAGAGACTATTTCCATCCAAAATTTTTACAACCGAGACTATTGAAGTGTGGTCTTCTCCCTCTGTGCAGGGAAAGCCAATTACCATAATATTCCAATACAACTTAAAGATTATCAAACCATAGCAAATAAGTTTTAAGTTATTACAATCCAAAATATAAGTCCTCCGAATACATCATCGAAATCAAAACTAAGTAATTTTAAAACTTAAATCTTCCCAAGCTCCTACACTTGGCTCCCTTCCGGTCCCACGCCCTTTTCATTTCCTGTTCCATCATCTATAATGTAAAAGTAGGGCATTAGTCAACATACACAGTAGGTATTCCAGTTGGGGTTATGGTACACATAGGAGTAATATTAGTTTAACATAAATCAATGGTTTATACATCATTAATGGCATATTTGTAAAACATCTTGTAAGTAACAAAGCAATGCATAATGTCCATATCATAATCATGCTAACATAAGTGTCATGTCATGGGTGTCAATGCCAAATGAGATCCCACCCAATGTCCATTACCCAATCACATCATAAATCAATCAATGGTTTCCTTAGCCAATTATGTCCACAGTATTTGAGGGGGCAACCACCAAGGCACTGTATACCCATCCACAAATTAACCGGGATTACCGATGGAGTGTAGACTCCTCCCTCTACGCAGGGTTTCGGGACTAACTACCTAAGAGATCTTTGGCCCAATTACGCCCTACTTTTCTAACAACCAGACACGGCCAAATCTCAACAGTTCATATAGCTTCATATAAGCTAATCTCAAGCTCAAGTTATGTCCGGACCGCTCAGAACTTGGCTTGCTGGTTATATGTGTTCCCTCCCATGCCATGCATGAGGTAATGTATGCAAGAATGCCTTTATATTTAAAAATACATAATATCATTGAAAATCAACTCATAATTATATACAATTTATTTAGCCAATGCATTCATTATATTCTAGAAGCCTGAAAATCACGGTTTTTGTGATTTTCGTAGATCATGTTAGGCTCAGTCGTCACCTCATCCACCTCCAAGTCAGTGTTTGAGGATCTCCTCTTGGAAAAACCATGCCCCAAAAGATGGCAGCCCGGCCACGCCTTCAGACCTTTGAAGAATGAGGTGAAACCAGTCGATAGGCCAAAATAACCAAAAGATCAGCCTCTAGATCGTTCCCTGGCTCTAACTCTGGAAATTCTGCATCTGGACCAAAACCCAATTCTCACCAGAGAACCCAACTAAAGGTCGAAGAAGACCCCATCATTGACAAAGAACTAATCTTCGTCGAAGAATGACGTGAAGAAAAGAGAGAAAATGCAGAAGAATAGAATAGGTCTTAGAACTGGTAAGGAAGACCATGTCGTTATCCCTAATGACACCAATGAGGAGAAAAGTCACAGTTCTGAGGATTTTTGGAGAGACTGTGAGGAAGAAGAAGAATATCAGTATCCCTCTCAAGAGAACGTCAATCTGGACAGGAGGGTCTTCAGACTTAAAAGGAGAATAGACTACCTTGAGAGAAGTCTAGATAGCATCAGGTTGACTGTCCAGGATCTAGTCTCTGCTATCTCCCTCTCTGACAGAGCTCCAGATTCTCGGTTCCCTTCTCCTCCAGCACCTCCTCAGGATGGTCCTGCTTAGGATAGTTCTTCATGGTATTTGAAAAACTATACTTTTGATATTTTGACTTTACATCCATGATACCCCCTCCTAAACCATATGTATTGAATGCACATTTTGTTTATCAATGAAATGATATGGTTTGTATTAATGTGTGTGCCAATTTGTGAAATGCCTTATATCTCATGTCTATTGTTAACATGGATTTTGTTAAATAGACTAACTTGCAGGTTGTTAGGGAGATAGGGATCGGGATAAGGCTGCACCCACCCTTAGAGTTTGGGAGAGCACAAAATATGTACTGATTAGTTGTTGTCACTGGTCATGATAGTTTATGGAGGACTGTGAATGCAAGCTTGAATGATAGCTTGGAGAATGGAGGATAAAACTCCAAAAAGAGAAGGTAGGTAAGGTAGCTTGAACCCAATGGGAGAACACCTTTAAGACAGCAGAGATCTTAAAGGGGAAGAAGATGAATAATTGTATTGCAATGGCAATTTGCATTGTACTATGGGGGAGATCAATGCTTGAATGTATGAGAAGCATGCATTGATCAATAGAGAAGTTTAATAAGTTAGAAGTGAACTCATGAAAGCACTAAATATAAGAAGCATGGGGGAGTGGTTGAAAATCGATGTCTGCCTACTAATCATTGTCAATTGCATAACAAAATGGGGGAAAAATTAGTAGAAGCTAGAAGACATTAAAACCAATTATGGAGAGTAATTAATGTTTGGACCTCTAGAAAGAGAGAGCCATGAAGGGGAGGAATATGAAGAAGTCAATGGACATGGGGGAATGTTTATGCTTGGAGTTTGGGAGATCAAACTAAAGAAGATTAGAGGAGAAAATCTTCTCAACACTGATAGCTTGGATAAGCTATGGAGAATGTTGGTTACTAGGAAATCATTGGTGTATAGGGGAGAATGAATGCTAATCTTGTCTAGACCATGGATGTGTATTTATGTTTTGGACTAACCCCTCTAATGATTGTCTAGTGTTGCTTGCTTATGTGCTGAAACAGGAAATTGTGATTTGAAACAAGCTGAACAAGAATATGTGAAGATCATAGTCTTGTTTTTCCATTTGAATATGTACATGTAATTGATGTAATATTTTGTATTCAAATGTGATGTAATACGGGTGGGCTTGTAACTGAGTTAGCTTCTAGGTTTTGTCATGAATTGATAAAAGGGGAGATTTTTGGTGTCCCGGCTTGTCAAGTCCCTATGTTTGTCAATTGCATGACTCGAAAAGAAACACTTGCTGAGAAGCTTGTAGACTCAAGGTGATCAAGAGTTAAGATCATGCTCCACCGGATTAAAGCTCATCGTGTATCGCAATCACAACAGGTATTTGCCCATAGATGACTTTAGGTGCTACCCACACCTTAGGAGGACTATCTGTAGGCTTAGTTGAACAAATGGTAAAATTGTAAGAAGCCTAAAAGAAAAAGTTGGACAGTGAACTGAAAGTGAACTTGGAAATATGAATTAAGTTCACTGTCAGCTCGACCAGTCGATCTCACCGACCCCTCGGTGGAGACAAGATCGACCCATTGTAGTCAAAAGGCTGGTCGGCCAGATTGACAAACGTTCTAGAATATAGAACTGTCATTCTGGGTATGCCTCTGATCGAAAGTCTCATATGCACCGACCCCTTGGTGAAAGGTTGAAACGACCCCTCATAGTCAATGACTCGTCGATAATAACTTATGAGTTCGGAAATTTAAAACTCAGATGGACTCTCGAGGAAAAAGACATCTCGGTATTTTAAAACCGATCGAGAGTACCAGGACCGATCCCTCGGTAAAGGGCGACAGGTCGGTTTGGGTAAGACTAGTTTCTGTTCTTGAAACTCTGTTAGCATGGTGTTGCCCCAGACCGAGCCTCTCGTATAGACTGACCTTTCGGTACCATGACTGTCGATCCATCGATGACGCTGGCCTGTCGACCGGGAAGTAATAATACCGTTGAGAGTGCATTTAATGTGTAACGGTCGGATGGTTGAACGGTAATAAATATGAATATCAACCCATCGGTGCCACTAACCTGTCGGTACTGGATAGTTTGAAAAACTGTGAAGACTCCTCTATATATATAAGTGTCATGTGATCATTTAATAATCTTCCTTAAACTGAGAAGAGTCGCACACTCTAAGGATCGATCATCTCTTCACCTGAGAATCGTAAACAACCAATCTATTAATTGAATTTGAAAGAGAGAGAAAGAGAAGAGGAAAGAAAAGACATAAACTAGGAAAGCTTTGGTAAAACCAATTTCCTTGTCACCCAAAGATTGTGATTGTTTTACGACAGCTAGAAGGAGAAGCGTCGGCACACATTGGGTGGGATCTTTGTCCCGAAAGTGGATTGAGGAGGACTGACTTCGGAACCACTATAAAAAAACTCTATAGCGTCGTCTCTGACACAATGGTGGGTGAAATTCTCAACCAATTGAGTGAGGTGAAATTCCTACTCTAATTGTGAGGGTGTAAGTCTCCACTTAGTGGATTTAAGAATAGCTCAAGGTTAAGCAAGTCGTAACAGTGAATGTATGTTGGTTAACCGAATAACTATATACCTTGTGTCATTGTGTTTGTGGTGGTACAACTATTTTCTTGTGTTGATTGTTTTAATCACATTTGCTAACACACACTTACTTGATTGTTTTACCCGTTGTGCTTAAATTAATCAATCAAGTAATTTTTAAAAAGGACAAACAATTCTTAGATTAACATATTCTCCCCCCCCCCCCCCCCCCCCCCCCCCCCCCACTTCTCTCTTCTCTCTAGGGTCAATCATGTTTTAACTCCCAATGGAACTATTAGACTGTTTTAAAAAGGATGGACTCAACCTGTTGAAGATTATCGATGAGTCGAAAATGAGAGTTTAAGTCACGTTGTTCGACCATTCAAATAGAATCGACAGGTCGAACCCGAGAGCACTCAAAACTAGAAAAAACGACAGAAAAAGGTCAAGACTTTCGACCAATCGAATATGTTCAACTGGTCGAACCACATAACTTCGGCCCTTCAACCAGTCGACCATAAAGGTTTGACAATATGCACTTGGGCTTTGGATTTGGTCCTTTCAACACATGGGCTTTTGATTTGGGCCTCAATTAATTTTAAAAACAACATTTATGAACCCACCTAAGTCTGATTGACCTGTGCTAGATTGCCACACCACCAAAGAGATTGACGCTAAACTTTATATCTTCATGGTCTTCACACGATCCTCCAAAACGAACATCCAAGGCAAGGTCTTTGACATGTTCACACAAGTGACGAGAGGAGACACGGATAAACCGGGGCTCTAACACACGTCCATCAAATCTTGATAAAAGTAACTAGAGGCTGATTTACTTCCAATTCCTTTTAAAAATTAAGTTGCGGACATGTTTACAAAAACTTAAAAAATAAGTTGCTCACATATTTATGAAAACCATATCAATCATTTGTTTTGAGCATTTACACGATGAACTTAGCACCGATAGTTTAGAAATAACAATGAGGGTAAGTGTTGCAATGTAGCACCATTTTCGTACATCCAAACTTTTATTCAATTCCTTTGTACTTAGAGGGAGATGGGGTAGTTCTCAATCATCCAAAAAAAGGCTTCATAGAATACTTCACACGATGTAAACTTATATTCTACAAACCATCAATAATTTTCAAAAAGAAGTTGCCCAACATAGTTAAGGGGCCTCATTAAAATTTTATCAAAGTAAAGGACTTTTTAGAATTATGAAAAACTTAAATTTTTTTAAAAAAAATAAACTCAAAAGATATAGGCCTTAAAAAAAAATCCGTTAATGTTATTAAAAGATCAAGGCTGTGTTGGGCAACATGACAGACCACTGGTTTCGTATCTTGGATAAACAAGGTCCTTTTTCAGGAAAATAAACAATTAAATATAATATAATTCTCCGAAAAATACAACTACATAGGTAAGCTGTTGCTTAGGTTACAAGTACCTTTCCTCAAACCTGGAGTAAGCCAAAACGGCAAAAAGTATCATGAAACCAGTGCAGTCATCACTGATTGGCATTGTATACAAATTGTCACAAGTAGCAGCATAATCAAACTACTGGCAAACTTACCCAATGGTAAATAGGTAAGACCCATTGCTCAATTGAAAATGCAAAAACTTTTTCACCTTACATGTAGTGGTATTATTGTATCTACCAATAAAGGAGTGTTCTATATAAAATACCAAGGCTGCAATTAGACGAAGAGAGTATTTTACATGATTCTTTGATAATCTTGAGAACACTCTTGCTGAGAGATTTTTTTGTATTTATTTGATAATTTTTGGACAAAATATAAGGTAAAGAGAGGAGCAAGGAGGAAAGAGGAAAACTATAGTTGCTTCTCCCTCTCCAACTGAAGACAAATTTAAATTTAAAAGAGGAAATGAGGAAAAAAATGGATTTCACAACTAGCAAATGCCAAATAGAGAAAAAGAGAAGAAAGTTTCCTGCATTTCCCTTCTTTCCCCCCGTCAAAACGCAGCCCAGGGCTTTTGCTTGAGTGCAGCTAGATGTGAGCAAAGTTTTTGTCCAAGGGGATCTAATCTTCATAGTATTTGGGGCATTCACCATGCTCAAAAAGTGAAAAAGAGTCCACAGATATCTTAATCACAATATGAGTGTCATTAACTATGACCAGTTCAGTGCTCAGCAATTCATCCCTAATTCATAGATTTAAGCTAGCTTATCCAGTTCTCCGCCATCCAAATGCTTGGGAACCTAAAAATTACATTTCTTTGCAAGCAAAAGCCGATTCTGGATCCAGATACACCACTTCTGATCCACATAGATACAAAGTGTTGCTCATGTTATACAGGCTTGTTGCAACGGCTAATTTTATCATTCTCGCTAGCCACTATCCTAATGAAATTAGCTAGATTTCACATCATTTTCCTTCTGAAATGGAAATAAGTCATCGTTGTTTCTGGTAGCAACAATGAGATGACTGCAGGCTTGCTACTGACCACCACTGCCATGAACAAATCCATCAATTGATCCATTGAGGTTGGTATTTTCAAATTCCACTTTGTAACCCAACCATACTACACGTAAAATCATTTCGGGTTGCAAATTATGCTGGACCAACCGTGCCAGACCTGCTGTTCATTCATCTTGTGCTTTATGCTGATGTCAATCCCACCATTGTATGATTTTCAATCTCTGCTGTCACCAAGTACAGAGAACACCATGATTCAAAATCTCCACCAAGAATGTAGAATTTCAAGTCATGACTACTAGAATTTTCAAGGTCTAATACCAAAATTCCATATGAAATTGGACAGACACCAAAATTCCAACCAACGGACATTTAGAGAGAATGTTTTACTCGGAGCAGACGATCCTAATGGAAAACATGAAATGCTACCAAGTATGAATGGCCTAGATAGAAGGCATAGAAAATTAGGACCAACTGTCCATTTCGGATGCTCTTATATAAGCGTAGGATCATCCTAGCATGGTATTAGAAGAGACACATAATTTGTAACAAAGCCCTGTTGGATAGTCAAAGGTGTCGATGTCAAGGCTTCCCCTCCAAGCATAGAAACAATTCAAATTCAATGGAATAACTGTGTTTTTCTCAAGTTTTTCATCGGTAAAACTCAAACCACAATTCAATTGAATGAGCTGCTGACTCAGCTGAGTCTTATCACGTACTTGAACCAAGACCAACAGAGGTTTCCAGCCACCTATAAGGACAAAAGATAAGAGAGCGAGAGAGCAAGTAATACCTTGCCCAGTATTCAACACCTGTTGGTTGACATCCATCTCTATATTTATCGAAAAGCCGCCCGCCCAGTATTCAACACCTGTTGGTTGATATCTATCTATATATTTATTGAAAAGCCCAACAGCAGTTGTTCTTGAAGTTCACATTCAGGTGAGAGCATTTTAAAGAGACTTGCAGCGAGAGAGAGAGAGAGCGAATGAAAGAGAGAGAGAGACGGAGGGAGAGAGAGAGAGAGAGAGAGAGCAAGTAATACCTTGCCCAGTATTCAACACCTGTTGGTTGACATCCATCTCTACATTTATCGAAAAGCCGCCCAGTATTCAACACCTGTTGGTTGCATCTATCTCTAAATTTATCGAAAAGCCCAACAGCAGTTGTTCTTGAAGTTCACATTCAGGTGAGAGCATTTTAAAGAGACTTGGACCGTGAGATCACAACTATTTATACAAGGCAACAAATACACAACTAGAAATAGAAATGCAATATCAATTCATAGTTGAGAATAATAACAATAAAGCAGGCACAGCCCAGCAGTCAAGGGAGAGAAAAGGAAACTCCCATCTGAGAAACAGTTCATGAAAAATCATTGGGCTCATCATCATTAGCCCTTGACCCCTATGGAAGCTTTACTCTTTCTTTTCCATGCAAAAGAAAAAGGTTATAAATGAAAAAACTACTTTGACAGAATTCAGGAAACATGATATCCACATTTCTATTCTCCAATCTCCAAACTCTACTTCAAGCAAATGCTCTCTTTGCTCCTAGAATTCCAAATCCATGGCTCTGCTGCAATCTAGGAAATCTCAACAGTATAACTGAACAATGCAGTTTCATCAGTTCTGTACAGAAAAAAGTACAAGGAAATATAAATCACTTAAAAAATGCCTAGTAGTTGGTATAAATGGTATAGTTACCAGAACATGATCTCTCATGGCTGATCATCTTCAGACCTAGACCGTGTAAACCGTCGTCGTCTTCTCGGTATTGGAACATCATCATCCATGCCATCACTTCCCATATTCCAGTCATCATCGTCATCTTGAAGACCCAGTAAGTTCTCACCCCAAAGATTACGTCGGCCAGAAAATGCTCCAGAGCGTCGATGCCTTCTCCAAGCTCTAGACAGACTCCTTGGCTCGTCAGCAGAAGACGTAGGACCAATCATATGGAATAGAAAGAACGTAGCCCACCATGACTCACGGCTTTCAGCTGATCTTGTTTCTCCTTCACCTGGCATGCGGTCTCCATTATCAATAACATAATCCCCAAGCACGATGGCCCCTGGCATGGCTGAGCGGATGGCACTGACGATGTCACCATATTCTCGTTGGTGTTCAAGGTGACGCCAAGCACGTTGCCTAGATGGGTCTACGTCAGTAGGCCGTGTCGTTGGGTGTATCCTCCTAGCATGTCTCCGTAGCTCCCTGTAGTTGCCAGAAAATGAGCATGATTCCCTGGAGCATATCCTCTGTTTTAGGTCAAGATACTGCCGAGCCTCTTTTACAATCTTGAACCCTATCACAGTTCCACGGCACAGAGGACACTTCAAGCATGGACTTAGGTCCGATAAATTGCCATAACTCAACTCCCTGTCAGTAGACCTGTCCCTGTAGAAATCAGAACCAGTTTCGAGCCTCTGACTTTCAAAATGCCTATCTGGAGCTAGGACATCATTGTCTTCTTCTGTAACTAATATTCTAGCTGAGATTCCATCACTATTTTCTTCTGAACTGGAACCTTCATGAGTTTCTACCAAGTTCCTTCTCATTCTTGAACCACCAAAGATTGGTTCAGGAGTGAGATTGTGAGGAGATCTCTCATCAAGCCTTTCATTGTCTAGGCTATCAGCAAGAGATGATGAACTGGGTTGAGCAGGGCTGCTACTTGGGTTGACTCTCAGTTTTTTAAACCGATCCAGACAGTTAGAATGTCTATAACTTGTATCGCAGATGTAGGATCTGCAACCCTTGTCATGAGAGTTGCAAACGAGGAGGACAGCATTATGGGGATGGTCCATGCAGATGGGGCATGAAGCCTCATCCCACTCTTTGTGCAAAGCACGGAGATCTGCATTGCCAGATGCGCTTCCTTTCACATCAGTCATCTTCAACAGACTGTAATAAAGGTGATTTGAGTGTTGTTCCAAACGTATCTCTCTGCAATAGCTAACAATAGCAGTCGTAATAACAAACACGGACAAAAATATGATAATTTAAATCAAATTCCCATACAGTCCGAGGTTATCAAATTCTAGAAAGAAACTAATAACAAATTTTCAGGAATGAACTAAAAAGAAAAGGTAGCTAAACATGAAAATAGTTTTTTAATGGCATGAACATGAAAAATAGAAAACACAACGATATCATTGCATGTAGAGGTGCATCAAAAGTGATAATCAAATAGATAAGAAAATAGATTTTAAAGCCAACTCACCAACAACAATATGAGATGCAAATACTCACCAAGAAAGGAATTCTGAATTTTAGTTTGTTGTAACTTTGAAAATGCTATGACACCAATCAGATTTTGAGTGTGTAAAGACGAGCAACTTGAATTATTCCAATGGCCAAAATCACATTAACAAGGTAATGAAGATATCTTCAAGAAACCTCAAAGTACTGACTTGGTGTAATGCAATAACAATTATCTCGTGCTCTGCAACTCACCTACAAGCAATAAAACCTGCACCTATGCAGTTGAATAGAAATTATAAGAGAGATGCAAGAGCGACAAGATTCAGGATATAACGCAGAGAAGTACCATCATCCATACAGCAGAGCTTTACAATAAAACCCAGAAGCTAAAATCAAAACAAATTTCCAATTGAAGGCATCAAAGTACAGACTAGAATGCATATGGCAATACCAAATTTCTGATAATGACAACACTAATGAAACAGGTAAAGACATGTATTTAGATGCATTGTTTAATTCAATTTAGAATTTTTGTTCGGTAAAGAAGTTACCACAAAAAATGAACTTACCTTCATCATCATTCATATTGAGGAAGTAGGTTACAAATAATAATTACATTACATTTGAGTAGGATTTACAAAGAAGATAACAACAATCTTACAATTCTTATCATTTCCTCCTTAGAGCACAACCAAAATTTTACTATCCATTTCAGTTCTGCATCAAAATAGAGCATAACTGAAAAGTCATAATGATGCGGTGCATCCCATGAGAAAGTGCTATTACCATGTGTTTGTTTTTTTATTTCAAGTTGCTATTTTGTGTTTTTTATTTTTTTAAGTAAAGGTAGTTTGGAATTTGTTTATTTGAGGGTATTTTGGTCTATTTCATGTTCTTAAGTCATTATATATGTGATGTAACCCCACCATACGGGATTGAGACTTAATGATGAATGAAATTGAAGTTTTCCTCCACTGCTTGTACGACGAAAATAATTTGAGAATGATTCCTTTGGAGTGAGACCCTTTTGGCGTGAAGCCTAGCGTGAGGCTACCATCTTTCCATCTTCGGGTATTCTTTTTCTACTTCTATCTCTTTATCTCTCTCTCTCTCGTTTCCTTTTCTTCTCCTTGAATTGTTGTCCAAGAAACAGCTCCAAAACATGTCCTAAATCTGTCCCAAAAACAACTCCAAAACTTGTCCCAGATCTGTCCCAAAATCTGTCCCAGTTCAACCCCAGATCTGTCGCAAAACAGCCCCAAGATCAGTCCCAGTTCTGTCCAAGATCTGTCCTAGACCTATCAGAACTGCTACTACATTTAGATCCGTATCTTAGACCTGTACAACCCTCTACTTAACTCTTTTACGGTTGTTCTACACAATTTCTTGTTGCAGTTATTAATTGATTAATTAATTTCAGCTATATTAGATTTTAAGATGCATTATTTTTATTTAAATTTAGGCATTTAGGATCACCCTATACTTTGTCTTTCATCAAATTGGTATCAGTAGCCTAGGTTAGGAGAGTTTCCTCACTTTCCAGGTCTTAGGTCGCATTTAAAAAAATTAATTAATTAATTAATTAATTAACTAATAAAAAAAATTGAATCACATTAGTTCTTTCATTCATTGTATTTAGAGTTAAGTCACATCATTTAGTGTATTTTCCTGTGCATGCCCACACGTAGTGCCCGAGAGTATAAACCCAATATGGATCTCAAATCGTTTACCAAAATCTTAGACGATATCAATGCCCACTTAGCCAACATGGAAACCAGAATAACAGAACAGGCGACCAGAACCGATAACCGCTTCGATGAACTAAAGTTTTGCCTCAATCAAAACAATGAAATGGAAGTTGGTGGTGGTAGATGTCAAGGTAGAGTTGTTGACAGAGGGCGTGGTAGAGGAAGAAATGGTCTCCACAACCATTATGTTTTTTATGGCCTTCCCGACCATAAATTTGAAATAGTGATATCTGTTAAAGTTAAGGCTCCGAGTTTTGATGGTCCCTTTGACCCAAAGGCTTTTATTGACTGGTTGTCTGGCATGGAACACTACTTTGAATGGTATAACATGTCAAAAGGGCGTCGGGTGAGATTTGCAAAAATGAAATTGTTGGGTCAAGCCAAACTTTTCTGGACCAATATAGAGCGCCAAATTGAAAGAGTCGGAGGTGAGACCATTTCTCATTGGGATGACATGAAAGAAAAACTGAAAGAAAAATACCTCCTTTTGACCTATAGAGAGAGATTAATGGATCTATGGCAAGCACTTCGTAAGGAAAACATGTCAGTCACCGATTACATCGACAAGTTTGATGAGTACATGATGAGATGTGATATAAAGGAAGACCTTCTGACTCTTTCTTGGTTTAGAATGGGTCTCTGTCCAGGTATCCAAAAACAGTTGATTCCCCACTGTGTCAACACCTTGGAGGAGATTTATCATAGAGTTCAAGAGTTGGAGCGTTTCTTAACCCCGAACCCTGTTAAGCAGTTTGAATCTACTCCACGGGATAATATGAGTCAAGCCAAACCAGCCACCAGTGCTCAATTCCAAAACAAGGATGTAAGTGTTAAAGGAGTTTTTTGTGTGAGTTCTTCCAAACAAGGGACAAAATGCAACAACTGCCATGGTTATGGGCATTTCGCTCACGAATGTCCTACCAAGAATCGGAATAAAGAAAGAACCTTTGTGTTGGAAAAACAATCCAATGAAAAGACTGACCACAACGTTGAGAATGAATTATTATATGCAGGAGAACATCTTGAAAGTGATGAAGGCATTGATGATTTCGACGAATATCCCCTTGGGTTGATTAGGTGTGTTCCCATATCATCCCCATCCACAGACCCCTAGTCCAGTGCCGGTGTCGCCCAAGTTGTCTGAGTCTGCATCTGCATTTGCACCACATACACATGAATTGCACGCTGAAATTAAAAGTGAAATTAATACATGCAATGAACAATATGAGTTTGCTCCAGATTCTTATTGTAAGTTCCAAGATATTAATGTGGGTGATTCTATGACGATCCACATGAGGCCTGAATGGTTCCCACAAAGAATCATTTTGAGGCAAGTTGGACCTAGCGTGCATTCCCTATCATACCCTACACCTAGCCCACTTCATAATCCACGACCTGAACCTACAGCGCCTACCCTGTCACCCGAGAGAGAGAAGGTAGAATTTATACTGAATGAGAAAGTGGTTCCCACACGCCAGCCAAAGACAAAATTCACATTGTTAACAACAGATGACCTTCAGCGACAGGATCCGACTCTTCTGGAAAGATACCACATCTTTGTATCACCAGAGGCATCTTCTTCTCATTTAGAGCATGTTGACCACAGTGACAGTTCAAATGTCCAAGCATCCCAGCGACGATGGAAGAAACCCACTCCAGCAGCATTGTGGCTTAATGATGACTCCATTGGATAACATTTAAAGACCTCACGTGCACGTGTTGCATATTGAAGACTCCACACTAAGAAGACACGTGCATGGGAAGATTGATGTCTTTTCATCTGTTTGAACTCGAGGCCGAGTTTTTTTCATATGGGGAGATTGATGTGGTGCATCTCATGAGAAAGTGCTATTACCGTGTGTTTGTTTTTTTATTTCAAGTTGTTATTTTGTGTTTTTATTTTTTTTAAGTAAAGGTAGTTTGGTATTTGTTTATTTGAGGGTATTTTGATCTTTTTCATGTTTTTAAGTCATTATAGATGTGATGTAACCACTCCATACAGGATTGAGACTTAATGATGAACGAAATTAAAGTTTTCTTCCGCTGCTTGTGCGACAAAAATAATTTGGGAATGATTCATTTGGCGTGAGACCCTCTAGGCGTGATGCCTAGCGTGAGACTACCATCTTTCCATCTTCGGGTATTCTTCTTCTACTTCTATCTCTATTTTCCTTTTCTTCTCCTTGAATTGCTATCCCAGAAACAGCTCCAAAACTTGTCCTAAATCTGTCCCAGAAACAACCTCAAAACATGTCCCAAAGACCCAAAATTTGTCCCAGTTTTGCCCCAGATCTGTCCCAAAATAGCCCCAAGACCAGTCCCAATTTTGTCCAAGATCTGTCCTACACCTATCAGATCTGCTACTACATTTAGATCTATATTTTAGACCTGTACAACCCTCTTCTTAACCCTTTTACTGTTATTCTACACCATTTCTTGTTGCCGTTATTAATTGATTAATTAATTTTAGCCATATTAGATTTTAGATGCATTATTTTTATTTAAATTTAGGTATTTAGGGTCACCTATAGTTTGTCCTGCATCACATAACCCAAAAATAAAAAAAATTCAAACCCAAAAAACTACATTTCAAATTCCAATGAGATGCAGCTGCACTCATCACTCATGCCATGTATATACTAAATCACAAGTTAATCGCAAATAATAAAACTACATTAAGCTATAATCAAAAAACAAAAAACAAAACATCGTTAAGCTAAATTTTGCCACACGATAGCAAAGTTGCAAAGGTTCAAAAGTTCGATACAAATATTCAAAAGTTTATGGGGAAAAATAGAAAATAAAAGCACTTTCTAATACAAAGTAAACCATTTCAATCACTTATAAAGTGCTGATCCAATACAAAACCATTGATCCGAAAGTACACCTCCTTTATGCCAGATTTTGGGGAAAAAAATAACAATAAAGGGTCTTTTTGGTTGTTTAAACATTTTGCCCTGACATAATTTTCTCTCCCGTCATCTCCATATATAGAGAATTGGGGAGAGAACTGCCTTTCTGGATGCAAACCCCAAAAATGGCACATCCAAAAAGCTAAACCAATTGTGCACCATAACACCCATGGACATCCGATCCAATTGCAATTAAGGGTGCTCCCAAGCACTAGAGATAATCATGAAAATACTAACAAGAGCACTTACCAAAAATAAGACTTCATTCGGATGCATGGAAACTTAATAAGTTTTTAATAGAAAATGGTTAAACCCATTTCCACTATTAGTTAATGATTGTATTTCCTAGGAAAGTACTCTCTTACCATGCATCTACGCAGAGCCTTAACCTTAAAATTTCCATTGAAACCCCAATTAGAATAAATTTATCATCATCATAATCAATAGTCATTTTCCAACCACCTAGGGTCCAATTTTTGGGTCCTACATTTTCATTCTACTCTAATAAGTAATAATTAAATAAAAGAAAGTCAGACACATAAACCTGCCAGTTGTATAGACCCTAACCCTAACGAGATGCGAATCACCAAAGAAACCGATTTTTTGTGTAACCGGCGGTTTCAGATGCGTCCTCAGAAAAGAAAGGAGCAGATCATTGGAAAACGAAAAGATGGAAAATCAATCAGAATCCCAGAAGAGATCTAGGGTATTAGTAAAAGGATTTAAACCTTAAAGCTCCCTAAGACACAACACCACCAACAACACAACAACAACAATAACAACAACAACAACGGCGACAATAATAATAATAATAAGGTAAAAGGTGCGAAATTTACAGCGATTGGAAATATTGCAGAGGTTAAGGCATTTAATTGGAGATTTAATCGAAGAAATCTTCTTCTTCTTTTGATGAGAAAAGAGGAAAACAAAATGAGGAATCCCTTCTCCGAAAAAAGAGGAAAACAGAATGAGGAATCCCTTCTCAGAAGAGGAGAGGAAAGAGGGTTTTGGTGGTTTCCTCGCTTTGGTTTTTTTATATGTGTTTGGTTGGGCTGAGGGAAACGAGGGAGCTACGACGAAGACGAAAGCCCGAAAAAATTTGGAGTAAATGGTCTCATGGCCAGGCCAATGTAACGTGACACAGTTGATATATTATTTTTAGAAGTTAATTGTCTATCTAATATTCATAATCCACAATCATTCAATTATAAAAATAAGTTATATTTAATTCAATTTAAATAAAATTAAGAAAAATACGGAATTTATCTTACATTCTACAAAGATCTTAACTAACATTTGAAAGGTGATGCATACATCAATTCAAAAATCATACAACAAATAAAAATTATTTTGATAAAAGGAATATAGAAGAAAATGCAAAAATTGATTTAACTTATTCATGAAATTTTGGACTGTCAAAATAGGGTCCAAAATGCTTCCTTTGGGGCTCAAATTAGTGGCCATGGGCTGGTAAAGCGTGTCAGGCCTTTAGCCCATAAATTTCAACGGTGGTCAATTTACTAGCTGCAGGAGAATTCAGTGAGAATACATCTCTACCTACTTACTTCTACCTCCTTTCTTTCCACATACCTCCAAGTCCTTTCTAAATGCGGAATTCAGTAGAAAATATAGGGCAGTAATATTCACACGGACATTTCTTGTAAGGAATGTCAGAAATTTCTCCAAACGGTGAGCCATTTCTTCTTGGTTTTTCCTGCATTTGGCTCGGGTTTTCAAACAAGGACTTTTCTCCACTGATTTTGATCCAGGAGGATCTCCCATTGTATTTTCATGTGTTTCCTTGTTTTCTCTCTTGTTATATTTTGTATAAAGAGCTAATAAAATGAAGAAAATAAGTCTTTAAGGGTACCAGTCGATGCACCAGTCGACTGGTACATCATCTACTGATTGTACTATGTTACAGATCACTCTCTAATGGTACTAGTCGATGCACCAGTCGACTCGTACATCAACTACATAGGCTGTGAATAGTACCAGTCCATGTACTAGTCGACTGGTACACCAACTATCACATGTTTGTAAGAACAGACTGTTCTCTGATAGTACCAGTCAACTGGTACATCAACTATCACCTGTCTGTAAGAACAGACTGTTCTCTGATAGTACCAGACGATGTACCAGTCAACTGGTACATCATCTAGCACAGTCTGTGAATAGTACCAGTCGATGTACCAATTGACTGGTACGTGAAAAACTATCGACGGTTAGAGTAGTTTTCAACGGTTGTGGACTATTTCTACTCACTTTTATCCCTTTTTCTCTTTGTTTTTGGCAGTCTCCAACATGTGGATGCACGCCAAGACTCGTGATTGTACAATCCTTTGAGAAATTAAAGAAAGACCAAAAAGAGGAAGATCCATCTTCCTTACATCTTGTGTCTCTCTTGATTCTCATTTCATTCCGCTGCATTTTCCTATCCATTATCACACAAATGTCGGGATTATCAGATCAAGTTGGTATCAAATCTCGGTTCGTATATGGTCTTGACACGTGATGTAATACTCCGCTCCTTTCTACAGCCTAAACAGGTCGTGGCCCGCTTAACTGTAGGTTGAATATGCGTAATCCAACGCATTACACATCTAACGGGTCTTACGTCACAGATTTGTGGCTGGAGAAAAATAAATATTTTTTTTTTAAGATTATAAATGAAATAACAAAGCCATCAAATCCTTCAAGCCCAATTTACACATCGCATAAATCATAATGTCATCGGCAATATGAAATGAATAACGTCCATTATCAACATCAAATCTAATCACACTGCTCACATCCCATTCCATAAAATAAAACAAATCAATACTCTCAAAGTTCTCAACTATTTCAAACCAACCAATCAGATCTCTCAAAATATGTAATAGCAAATAAATAAATCTAATCACATGAATCCACAAGTATATTAAGAAATTAAATATTCATCCTTGACAGTCTCTAAACATCAGTGGTCTCCTCCAATCGTAAGTCCAGAAGATTACCTGTAATGTAAGGGGTGTGAGCTCCAACACTAGTGAAGGAATACAATAGCACATATCCAAAATATGATATATCCAATATACTCAATGTATCACAATTAAAGAAATATTTGTTAGTGCCTCGGCTAGTCCGAGTCACCCATATTGTCAATTACGTGACTTAGTTGAACCTTACCTTGGAAGAATGTGAAGATCTACTATGCATTGAAGAGTCTACATCGAAAATGTTATTAGCACACAGGTAAGTGAACCTTAGTAGACATTAGGGTAAGCCCAATAACTTAGAAGTCTATTTTTAAACATCTGAAAATTAGAAAATGATTGACTTCCAGCCTCGAGGCCTTGTACAGTTTGTCGAGGCCTCACAGACAGTCAAAATGATTGACTTCCAGCCTCGAGGCCTCGTGCAGTCTGTGGAGGCCTCACAGACAGTCTTTAGCTGAGTGGTATTTGTGATAGTTGTAACTCAGTAAGGTCTAGTGTCTTTTGACCGAATATCTTACAGATTTAATTAAATAAATCTGTAATCCTTAATTGAGAGTTTATTATGGAAATAAGGAAGATCCTCTTTTTAAAACTCCAATTGCCACCTCACAGTTTGAACAAAACTGTTGGGGAGCCTAGCAGCTGTTTTTTACTGTTTTGGAAAGGCTCCTCAATCTATTTAAATTGTGATTGACAATCGTTGATTTAACAGATTTGAAAATCTGTTTAAAACCTTTCTATGTTCTCAAATGGTCAATCACGCACAGATGGCATATAGATTGGCTGGTCATTAACTTAATTGACAAGCAGAATAATTTGAATTACAGAATCTGTGTTGTCGTTCCTTTTACTGTCACGAGGCCTCATAGGAAACGTCGAGGCTTCGTAGACGCGACTGGCCACAAAACAGTCTGTTTTATTTATATCTGTGGGCTGAATGAATTAAGCAAACAGAACCTTCTTGGAAAAAATAACAGTGTGACTAGAGAGATTATCCACCTTCTCTTATACATTCTTCATCATCTTCTCATAGAGATGTTTGAGTAATCAATACCTTAGTTCTGATGAAGTTTAAGGTGTTCTCTTATGACCAAAAAATCAGTCATATATCTGTCCTATACTGCTGTGCCAATAATCACTCTGGTGGATTGAATCTGATGGAAGGAGCACACAAACATTGAGTAAAGAAGAAAGCACTTAAAGAAGATTGGATAAAGCCCAAAGCAAGTGTTTTTCCTTTCCTTTATTTTAATCATTGTAAAGTAGATTAGAATATTGTGTTCGAACCACTCAAAAAATAGGTGTAGAGGATTAGACCATTTGAGTTGAGCCTCTATAAAAAGCTAGATTGTACTATTTGGGTGTGAGACCCATACATTGTATATTTGGGACGACCCTAGAGTTGGGAAGTCTAACAATGGATGTAGGTTTATTGAAACTGAACCATTATAAAATATCTGTGTTTATATGTGATTGATGGTTTAACTTGAATGCTTTGATTGAATATTGTGTCACGTACACACACATATTGGTTCAGCCATTTTAATTAACAGTGGTTAATTTAAAAGTAAAAAGAACTCATTGCATATGTCATACACTTAAGGTGTAATTCGGTTAAGGATTTTTAAAAAGGAAATTAAAATTGAAAATCGACCTATTCACCCCCCTCTAGGTCGTGCATTACTCTAGTAACAGAATTTCAATTGGTATCAGAGCTTGGTTACTCTGAGTTGGACTTAATCGCCCTAATTGATCATTTACTAGAATCATGCACAAAGGTGATATCACCCTGTTTCTAAACCTTCCTATTTTGACGGCTTTAATTATGCCTCCTATAAGGCAAAAATGAAAAAAAAAAATTATATCACTTAATGGAGCTATCTGGGAATCAATAGTAAGAGGTTGGGAAAATGCGGTTAAGGTAATCATTGAAAAATCTACTAGAGATGAAACAGAAAAATTTGTACAACAAGTTGTTGGTACTAAACCTAAGAATTAGTTCACTTGGACAGACATGGAGAAAATGTTATATATAGCAAATGGAAAGACGTTAAATGCCATTAACTGTATTACCTGATGAATTCAAACGTATAATGACATGTTTGACAGGCAAAGATACTTGGGACATCTTAGAAAGAACACATGAGGGAATCTCCGTTGTTAAGAGGTCTAATCTCCAAATTCTCCAATCTAAATTTGATAACATACGTATGGATGAAATTGAAATGTTTATGGAGTTGTACTCAAAGCTAAGTGACATACTAAATTCTATGTGGGCCTTAGGTGAAATAATTCCTGAATCTAAAATATGTACTAAGATACTTAGAAATCTGTCCAAAGGATTTAAACCTAAAGTAGTTGCTATTAAAGAGTACATAGATGTTTCTTTAATGAAAATTGATGACTTAGTAAGTTCTCTTCAAACCTATGAGCTCCATTTTGAAGATGAAATGCCTAAAAAGAAATCTGTTACTTTAAAGTCATCCTCAAACATTGATAAGCCTAAAGAAGAAAAATCAGAATCTGAAAGTGAGGATGATGTTTCTTTGTTGGCTAAAAAATTCCTAAGAAACTTTAATGAAATGAACAAGTTTAAGAATTTTAAAAGAAGTGAGCCAAGGGATAAAAATGCCAAAAGATTTAGTACACTAAAAGAAAAAAGAAGAGATAAGGACAAAGAAAAAAAATGCTATAACTGTGGAGGTCAAGGACACTTTGCTGTTAAATGTCCTTAAAAAAGAAATAAGAAAGCCTTGACAGGAACATATGAAAATACATCTCAATCAGAAAGTGATTTTAACGAATCCACTCAAGAAAAGTCTGAAGATCTGAAAGGCTTCATAGCTTCTATAGCACCTGTTGAAAATGATTCAGAAAGTGAATTAGACAATGAGGAAGATGATGATCTTCAAGAGGCTTATGATTCCCTTTTTCTGGAAAGTCAAAATCTGGCCAAAAAATTAAGTAAAAGAAAATCTGAAAATATAAAGTTAGTAAACCAGTTGGAAGAAGAAAAAAACATTAATGAAAATCTTGTAATAACTTTGAAAACTTCAAATGAAGAAAATCTTAAATTAAAACAACTTCAAAAGTGAGTTACAAGATAAGCTGAAAAATTATGAGAATAATATTAAAAGATTAGAAGACATTCGAAGTATCTTATCAGAAGAAATCATTAATGCTAATTCTAAAATAAATAATTTTAAAAATCATAAACTCAATTTTGAAAATAAATTTACCCAAGGACAATACAAATTAGAAAGTTTGCTAAACTCGGGTAAAAGTCATGGTGACAAAACTGGTCTTGGGTACAACCAAACAAAGTAAAAATAGTGAATGAAACTGTGTTTGTTAAGGGTCAATCCTCTAGACCTTCAACTGTTACATGTTTTTACTGTGCTAAAAAGGGACATTTCAGATTTAAGTGCAAACTTAGAAAAAGAAACTAATGGGAAAAAGCCAATCAGGAACAATTTAAAGAGAAAACTTATGAAAAATAAAAAAGAGAATATTATCATCGTGAAAATTTGGCTAAAAAATTGAACAAAATTCTAAATGAAAAGTTGAGCAAAAAATTTGGGCATAACCTTCAAAAATTTGTCCCAAGAAATCTAAAAACCACAACCACTTTGAAATGGATTCCTAAGTATAAAAGCTTGATCGTTTATACAACACTAAATGTTGAAAATCAGTCTAAGTGGGTATCTTGATAGTGATTGTTCAAGGTATATGACTGGAGACAAAACTTTTATGTCAAATCTTGTAGATTTCAATGGTGGTTCAGTTACCTTTGGAGATGGAAATCTAGCTAAAATTGTAGGGAAACGAACCTTAGAATTAAATGACTCCCTTACCTTAGATGATGTGTTGCTCGTTGATGGTCTTAAACACAATCTCTTGAATATATCTTAAATATGTGAGAAAGATCATTATGTTACCTTCTGTGAGAATGATTGCCAAATCTATAACGATGAAGGTGAAGCTGTCCTCAAGGGGTTGAGAACTTCTGATCAATGTTATGCCCTTGAAAATTGTCCAACTCCTAGCGAAAATTATTGCAATATGTCTAACCTTAATGAAGCAGAGTTATGGCACAAGAGATTAGGACAAGTAAACTTCAAAGATTTGTCAAAATTGAGCGAACACATCAAAGGACTACTCAAGATAAGTCGATCAGACCAAGTGTTTTGTGGTGAGTGTCAAAAGGGTAAACAAGTGAGAGCAGCTCATAAGAAGATAAATGTTGTGACTACCACCAGACTACTTGAGTTTCTACATATGGACTTAGTTGGACCAACCCAAAATATGAGTATAGGGGGTAAGATGTATTTCATAGCTGTCGTTGATGACTATACCAGATATACATGGATAGGTTACCTTAGGGAGAAATCAGATGCATATCATGAATTTAAAATTATTGCAAAACGCATTGTGATTGAAAAACAAACACCCATAAATAGAATCAGAAGTAATCATGAGGGTGAATTTGAAAATCATCGCTTTCAAAAATTCTGTGAAAAACATGGCATACATCATGAGTTCTCTGCTCCTAAGACACCCAAACAAAATGGGGTGGCCGAAAGGAAAACTCGGGTTCTTCAAGACATGGCCACAGTCATGCTAGATAGCAAGAAATTACCAAAAAATCTGTTGGCCGATGCTGTCAATTCTGCTTGTTTCATCATAAATAGAGTTTATTAAAGGCTGGCCTTGATAAAACAACGTTTGAATTGTGGACCGGTAGGAAGCTTAATGGTAAGTATCTCAAGGTCTTCAGTAGTAAATGTCACATTCTCAGAGATCGTGAAAACTTAGGAAAATTCGATTCGAAAAGTGATGAAGGAATTTTTCTGGGCTACTCTAACACCAGCCGAGCCTATAGAGTTAAAAATATTAGAATTGGTGCTATAATGGAATCCATTAATGTAGTCATTGATGACCAGTATTCATTTGTACATAAAATCGTAGATGGCGTGGATCTATCTTCCAAATTGACAATCCTCCTCCTTCTTCTTTGACACCCATTGAACTTAAACCAAATAAGAAACATCCTATGTCAAACATCATTGGCGTTCCCATGATAGGAGTAAAAACAAGGAAGTAACTTGAAAACATCTCTAGCTGTTTTTGCTTCACCTCACAATTAGAACCCAAGAATATTGATGAAGCGTTGCTAAATGAAGATTGGGTAAATGCAATGCAAGAAGAGCTTATTCAATTTAGAAGAAATGACGTATGGGATTTGGTACCAAGACCAAAAAATACAAATGTAATAGGTACCAAGTGGATTTACAAAAATAAAATGGATGAAAATGGGACAATAGTTCGAAATAAAGCCCGCTTTGTTGCTCAAGGGTATACACAAATTGAGGGAATCGATTTTGATGAGACTTTTGCTCCAGTAGCACATCTTGAGTGTATACGTATTCTATTGTCTATTACTTGTTATTTAAAGTTTAAGCTTTTTCAAATGGATGTAAAGAGTGCATTCTTGAATGGGTTGTTAAATGAAGAGGTCTATGTAGAGCAGCCCAAAGGGTTCATGGATCCAAAGTACTCTAATCATGTCTACAAATTGAAAAAGGCACTTTATGGCCTTAAACAAGCTCCACGGGTCTGGTATGAAAGGCTTACACAGTTTCTATTGGATAATAATTTTCAAAGGGAAAGTGTAGACAAAACACTATTTGTGAGAAAATTTAATGAAACCATATTGATAGCTCAAATATATGTGGATGACATTGTGTTTGGATCCACTGATGAACAAGCTGCTATTAGTTTCTCCAACCTTATGAAATCAGAATTTGAAATGAGCATGGCTGGAGAGCTTAATTATTTTCTTGGGTTACAAATAAAACAACTTAATGATGGCTTTTTTATTTCGCAATCTAAGTATGCGAAAGATTTTGTTAAATGATTTGGCCTCGAAGGTAGTAAGCACTCAAATACTTCCATGAGCACCACTGTGAAATTATCAAAAGATGAAAATGGGAAAGATGTTGATCTTAGCATATACAGGAGCATGACAGGTAGTCTTTTGTATTTGACTGCCAGTAGACCCGATATTTCTTTTAGTGTGGGTGTTTGTGTCCTGTTCCAAGCAAATTCTAAAGAATCTCACTTAAAGGCCGTAAAACGCATAATTAAATATGTATCAGGAATGTGTCTCTATGGAATTTGGTACCCATTCGATACATCATTTCATATTGCGGAGTACACCGATGCAGATTGGGCTGGAAATTTAGATGATTGAAAATCTACAAGTGGGGGTTGTTTTTACATTGGAAACTGTCTGGTTGCTTGGCACAGTCGAAAACAATCCTCAGTATCCCTTTCGACTGCAGAGGCTAAATATATAGCCGCAGCAAGCTGCTGTACTCAGCTTGTCTGGATGAGACAAATGCTTGTTGATTATGGCATGACAGGAGGAACGATGACTCTTCACTATGGTAACACAAGTGCCATCAATATCTCCAAGAATCCAGTCCAACACTCTCGAACCAAACATATAGACATTAGACATCACTTCATTCAAGAGTTAGTTGAAGAGAAAACTATTGAGTTTGAGTACATTTCCACTAACAATCAATTGGCAGATATAATGACAAAACCACTTGACTCAACTCATTTTCTTGATCTGAGAAAATCAATTGGGTTTGCACTGTAACTTAAATATTTCTGGTGCTATGTTTAGTGAGTGCGGATGATAATTCAAGATAAAAAAAAAAAAAATTTAGTCTCGAGGCTTCGAGCCATCTCTCGAGCCCTCAAGGTAGGGTTAAGTTACTCGTGTGCGGTACCTCTTTTCAAGTCTTCGTCTCGAGGCCTCGAAGCCATCTCTCGAGCCCTCGAAATAGATTTAAGTCATTCTTGTATGTGGTCCCTCTTTTTAAATCCAAACAAGTCTTTTTTCAGGAAAACTACTGTTATTCCTCTACTAGGGCTTCTGAAATCGGCACCGCAAGAAAGGGGATTTTGTGTCTTCAGTTCCGGTCTTCTCTTCCTCTCTCTATCTCTCGATCTGTCATTTTCTTTTATTCCAGGTACTCTCTCCTCTCCTCTTCGTCTTTCTTTGGTTCATTTTTTAGTTCAGATTTCCAATTGAAAATGCCTCGGAAAAAATTGGGAGCTGTCCCAAATAGTTTCAAACGATGCTTGCGGAGTCATGCCGCGTCGTCGTTTGACGAAACCTAAGAAACTCAGGGCTTACAAAGACCCAGATCAGTCCATACCTCCCAACTCCTTTTCGGTCTCCTCTTCTGAAGAAACAGAGGCAGAACTGCACGGAACCTCTGTGCCTCCTACTTCCCTTACCTCTCGTCACTTGCCTGGATCGTCGAGACCATCTCTCTCTTCTGAGGTAAATCTTGATGGATCTGATGCATCTTCCCCTCCCTCTTATCCTCCTAGTGCTCGTCTCTTTCGGCCTGCTTAAAAGGAAATCTCCTTCAAGAACTTCAATGTTCAGCGTACCTGTTACCTATTTGACCTGGAAAAGTATAATACTTACAAAATTCTTAAAAAAAGTAGGTTGGGAAAATATTTTAAATTGGGGAGGAAATGCCTACCCATCAATGGTAAAGGGAATGTATTCCTCCATTCGTAAATCTTTGACTGAGCCCTCTCATTCCTTTTCAGTCAAATTCTCAAACAGAGAAAAAATCACTGTCACACCTGAACTGATTTCTCAGCTCATGAATATTCCTATGTTTAAGGGTGGTGATATCTCTGCTGCTCAAAATGAGATCTCTTCTGAAGACTCTCACAGGATAGTTTGCAAACTTTGTGGATATGACAGAAATGGAAGGTAAACTTCAATTATATTCCTCATCTCTCCTCCTTAAGCACAAAGTCCTTCACCTGATTTTTACTTCCAATGTTTACCCTCGACTGAAGAACAAATCCCAACTGTGTGATTATATGGTGAATATCGTGTACGCTGTGGCTATGGGATGCAAAATATGTCTTCCCTCGCTGATCTGTGCTCACATAAAACGTTTTTGGAAGTCATCTGGCCATGGCGCAGTCCCATTCTGCTATCTGCTTACCAAACTTGGTACCCATTTTTGCATGGTCCCCTATCCTGAAGAGATTCCCCACAATGTTCTTCCTCTGACAAAGACACGTATTGAATGAAGTCTTAGTTCGTCTCGCCCATCCTTTGGCAGCTCATCCATTTCTGCTGCTTCTACTGACCGATGGAGACGCAAGGCTACTTCAAGTTCGTCAAATTCAAATGATTGTAAGTATTTTAATGAGCGCTTCGCCGAACTTGAACAGCGTCAGGAGTCTTTATCTATTTGACATGAGGAGACGTAAGGATCGTTTGCTATATCAACATCAGGAACTCTCGGTGTATGTGCGAACATCGATCCGGCGCATCTCCACTCTCTTCACAATATCTCGGAATCCTACCGACGTACCGATGCAGCGTTTCCTCCTTCCCTTGCCATTTTTGTGCTGACTGTATGGTTTTGCTTATGATTCTCATGATCTATTAAATGCATATCTTTTATCTCATGCTCATGTCTGGCTCAACCTTGTCAATTATCTTGACAAAAAGGGGGAGTAATATAAATATGCTAATGTTGAGGGGGAGCACATAAGGTCCCACCAGTTTTTGTCTTGTATGCAGGAAATAATGGTGTGTTGCAGGTACATGCTAAGGGGGAGAAGCTTGTGAATTTAGAGGGTCAAATTCTCATTGTAATTTTATATGTTAAGGAGTGACTTGTGTGCATATGTATTTTTGGGAAATTGATGTGACTGGTAGACCTTAGATTTTGTCACGAAATTGACAAAGGGGGATATTGTCAGTGCCTCGGCTCGTCCGAGTCACCCATATTGTCAATTATGTGACTCAGTTGAACCTTGCCTTGGAAGAATGTGAAGATCTACTATGTATTTAAGAGTCTACACCGAACACGTTATTGGCACACATATTAGTGAACCTTAGTAGACCTTAGGCTAAGCCCAACAACTTAGAAGTCTATTGTTTAAACATCTGAAAAATTAGAAAATGATTGATTTCCATCCTCAAGGCCTCGTGCAGTTTGT
The DNA here is from genome assembly GCA_013350335.1 of Chimonanthus salicifolius. Classification (NCBI taxonomy): domain Eukaryota; kingdom Viridiplantae; phylum Streptophyta; class Magnoliopsida; order Laurales; family Calycanthaceae; genus Chimonanthus; species Chimonanthus salicifolius. The sequence continues at coordinate 40,664,080 of CM023535.1, forward strand.
CGAGGCCTCACAGGCAGTCAAAATGATTGACTTCCAGCCTCGAGGCCTCGTGCAGTCTATCGAGGCCTCACAAACAGTCTTTAGCAGAGTGGTATTTGTGACAGTTGTAACTCAGCAAGGTCTAGTGTCTTTTGACCGAGTATCTTACAGATTTAATTAAATAAATCTGTAATCCTTAATTGAGAGTTTATTATGGAAATAAGGAAGATCCTCTTTTTGAAATTCCAATTGCCACCTCACAGTTTAAACAAATCTGTTGGGGAGCCTAGCAGCTGTTTTTTACTGTTTCGGAAAAGCTCCTTAATCTATCTAAATTGTGATTGACAACCATTGATTTAACAGATTTGAAAATCTGTTTAAAACCTTTCTATGTTCTCAAATGGTCAATCACGCATAGGTGACATATAGATTGGCTGGTCATTAACTTAATTGACAAGCAAAATAATTTGAATTACAGAATCTGTGTTATCGTTCCTTTTACCGTCACAAGGCCTCATAGGAAACCTCGAGGCCTCGTAGATGTGACTGGCCACAAAACAGTCTGTCTTATTTATATCTGTGGGCTGAATGAATTAAGCACACAAAACCTTCTTGGAAAAATAACAGTGTGATCAGAGAGATTATCCACCTTCTCTTACACATTCTTCATCATTTTCTTATAGAGATGTTTGGTGTAATCAATACCTTAGTTCTAATGAAGTTTACGGTGTTCTCTTAGGACCAGAAAACTAGTCATATATCTGTCCTATACTGCTGTGCCAATAATCACTCTAGTGGATCGAATCTGATGGAAGGAGCACACAAACATTGAGTAAAGAAGAAAGCACTTACAGAAGATTGGATAAGGCCCAAGGCAAGTGTTTCTCCTTTCCTTTATTTTAATCATTGTAAAGTGGATTAGAACATTGTGTTCGAACCACTCAAAAAAAATAGGTATAGAGGATTAGACCATTTGGGTTAAACTTCTATAAAAAAACCAGGTTGTACTATTTGGGTGTGAGACCCATACATAGTATATTTGAGACGACCCTAGAGTTGGGAAGTCTAACAGTGGATTATTGAAACCGAATCACTATAAAATATCTGTGTTTATATGTGGTTGATGGTTTAACTTGAATACTTTCATTGAATATTGTGTTACGTACACACACATATTCATTCAGCCATTTTAATTAACAGTGGTTAATTTAAAGGTAAAAAGAACTCATTGCATATGTCATACACTTATGGTGTAATTCGGTTAAGGAATTTTAGAAAGGAAATTAAAATTGAAAACCGACCTATTCACCCCCTCTAAGTCGTGCATTACTCAAGTAACGAAATTTCAATATTAAAAGCATAAGTAATTGAATATGTATTCAATATCCAAACTTTATGCCATGTGATGCACAATGCTCAATGCCTCATTCATCCAAAACAACTCCTACTGTATTTGGTGGCCTACCCGCCGAAGCAATCCTAACACAACACCACATGAAATGGCCTATCTGTCGAAGCGAGTCTAACACCACCACCAAATAACAGTCTACATGATCTTTCATGGCTCAACAATCCAAACCTACCACATGCTTGGTAGTATTCACTAAAAGCGAGGCCATACACTACCACTGTCGTGGTCTACATGAAAGATCATTGCTCACACATCCACACCCCATCCCATGAATATGAAGATGCTATGTTCAATGCCATGTCTATCATGTCTTATCTCTATCATCGTGTCACATGTTATGTATCATATTAACATGCTATGAATCTCATCATCAATGATATACTCCAAACATGATTATGACTTTAAGTTAACATAAGCATCACACACATATTCAAGAACATCAAAACCAATCTCAATAATATCACATGTGCATGATAATAAGTCATATCACAACAAGATTATTATGGCAACACAATGTTATAAATCAATCTTAATAACATCACAAATAATACTCCAATAGTCAACAAAGCATCCATCCTAGTTGAACATAATTATTTGATCTTTCAACCAGGCTAGTGGCTAATTTCCAACATCCGGACGGATTGAGTCCCCTCACGGACATTAAAACATTTAGCATATCTCCTTACACTTGTAACACCCTGGATTTCCATTACATATAAATATATTGAATTGGTCTATTTAAATTGTGAATGAATGGAATTTGAGAATTAAATAGTTGAAATGGACCTTAGATGGGTAAGGAATTGGGTCAATTATCCAATTAAGACTTAATGGATCATGGGTAAACTTGATTTTAAATAAATTGGGTAAGTCTAATTAAATGGGGCAATTATCCAATTGGGACCCAATGGGTCATAGTGAACTTAATTTTAAGTAAAACGGGTAAGGTCAAAGTAATTGGGTCAGCTACCCAATTAAGATCCAATACATTAAATTCACCTCATCAAGTGAAGTGACAAGTGGGTGATGTGACATTGCCATGTGGCATGCATGGAAGCCAACTCGACAAGGAAGCCACATCATCGAGTGACATGGCCAAGGTGGGACCTGAATGCCATGTGGTGCATGGTCGGCCATGTCATGGTTGACTTGGTTAACCATGAATGAGTTCAAGTCTCGAGTTTAAAAGAATTAAAAATGCTTGAGTTAAGTGAGTTGAGGTGGGAAGTTCAGGAGACTTCCATCTCAAGGTGAACATGTTGGAAGACAAAGGGTTTTTCTTCACTTAAGTCTAGAGTCTCCTTGGTTAAAACCAAGGGACTCCTTGGTTGGACAAATCTTAATGAGAGGAAATGAAAGGGCTTAGGCTAGTTTACAAAGAGACACCAACCAAGGGGCACACCCCACCCCTTGGCCGATTTTATCTCTTGTACACAAAGAGTTTTCTCTTCTCCTCTATCTCTCACTCAACCCACACCTCTAGACTTAGAGAATTTGTGAAGAGCAAAGGAAAAAAAAAAGGCTTAAGGAAGAAAGGACAGGCCAAAAGAAAAAGAAGGCGACGGGGAAAGAAGGTATGTATAAGTTTAACAATAAGGGATTAAGACTAAGGGAAACCATAGATTTGGCCATGGTGTGGCCGAACCTATGGGTTCCATATTTTGTTGGAAGGGATGACCAAACTGTTATAAGGTCATGGAAGTTGAAAATCCATTCAAGGACTGGTAATGGTTTGAAACAAAAAGAAAGATGATATCCGAATACATATTATAAACCAAGGATCGAAATAATAAGGGAAAAGACTCTAGTTTTGGCTAGAGGGTAGAGTAAACTCACTAAGACTTATATAGATGATGATAACTATGTTTTAAATTGATAAGGAATGGATTCCATGAGGAAGGGTCTAGTCAAATAAGCAAACAAAATAGAATGACAAACAGTTAGTCGACTGAAACAGAAAAGAGTTTCTGGGAGTTTCAATCGATTGAACATGGACTGGATTAAAATATATGGAATTTATTGGTGGTTCAACCAACTGAATCTAGGATTCAGTCGGCTGAACATAGACGTATCAAATAAGAAAGGGATCTGGTGAGTCTCAGCTTACTGAATCTATGATTTAGTCGGCTGAAGGTATGTTTATCGAACACGTAAAAGGGTTGGTTGATAATTCAGTCGACTGAATGTGAACTGGCCGAAGACACAAATAATCTGATCCAAAGTCCGCCGACTGAATATGTGATTCAGCCGACTGAAGGGACGTTGACCGAGAACACAGAAGGGTTTGACCTAAGGTCAGCTGACTGAATCCATGATTCAGCCGGCTGAAAGGTTACAGGTCAAGTGTAAACAGTACTGAGTTGGGTTTCAGCCGACTGAATATTGTATTCAGTCGACTGAACATTTGCGGGTAAGGCAGAGAATAGTTATTGGGTCGAATTTAGTCGACTGAATTGAAAAGTTTAAATTTTAATTAATTTTCCAGATGTTTCCGTCTATCTGGAAGGACGTAAGGGATGATTAAAATTAAATGGATGATCAAATTGATTTATGTATGCGATTGAATTTAATAAGGAAAGGAGATTCGCAAAGGGTTTGCGATTCGTTTCGACGTGATCGTTGAACGTTATCATCACAAAACAGCAAGGACAGTAAATCAAATGTTGGTAGGATTCCTACCTTATTGAGACACTGTGGATTATATATATGTTACTAGTTTTTATTTCCAAACATGATGATTTACTTTGGTTAATCAAATGGTATATGTTTATGAATTGATTTTCAATGGTATTATATATTTTGATATGAAATGGCATTCTTGCATTCATTATCTCATGCATGGCATGGGAGGGAATACATGGGACAACAAGCCAAGTTATGAGTTGTCCGGACATGACTTGTAACACCCCAAATTTCTCAATGAAATGGATAATTACGAAAATGCCCCTGGATTTGGTGAATTTAATAATTATGATGTTAAATGAGAAAATAGTGGGGCCCATTGCTCAAACTAAGATCCTATGAACATATTATAAGGGTCAAATTATAATGGATGGGTAATGTACATCAAATTGGGTCAAAATAGTTAATTGGGTCAAAGAATTCTCAATGATTGGAATAATTACGAAAATGCCCCTGGATTGGTAAATTCAATAAATATGATTGTACATAAGGAAATGGTGGGGCCCATTGCTCAAATTAAGATCATATGAGCACATTAGGAATGTCAAGTTTGATTAGGTGGGTAATTTCTCAATGAAGTGGATAATTACGAAAATGCCCCTGATGTATTAAATTAATTATTTTGTGATGTTAAGTAAGGAAATGGTAGGGCCCATTGCTCAAATTAAGATCATATGAGTACATTATGAATGTCAAGTTTGATTGGATGGGTAATATACATCAATTGGGTCAAAAAGTGGCTAAATGGGTCAAAGGGCCCAATTGGACCCAATAAGTCAAAATGGATGATTTGACCATTGTGTAAGCTCAAATTAAATGAGGTCAAGCTAAACTGATAGGAAATCAGCTATAGCAAAAATGGGTAGCTTGATCCATATGTAAAAACCAATTGCAAATGACCAAAATACCATCATTGGGTCATGGAGTCAAAAACGGGTCAAGGAGCTAAAAGGGGGGCCCAACGGGTCGGGTTGACTTTGTTGACCACAGCCGACCGTGTGGGCCCACAAATGAGTTCAATGGTGAGTTAAATCAGGTTAAGTGGAACTGATTTTAATTAATTTGAATTAAAAATGAGTTGATTCAAATGCATTAAATGTTTGTCAATTAATGAGGTAAGTTGGACATGTGAGTTGAACATGTGAGTTGGGTGAGTCAAAGTGGAAGTCAATGGGACTGTAAATCACTGAGTTCAGAGGGAATAGGAGGAGTTTGGCTTAGTCTTAACCACCAAAACAAGTCCCACACATTGGGGACTTGTTGGGGTGATTTTCCATGTTAAATTTTAAATAAAACACATGGAAATGGGAGGTGTTGCTTGGGGAGCTGAATGGTTACATTGGGTAGTGCCAATGGGTGCTTTGACTGGCAGCAGGTGTCTCATTGAAATGAACAAGAGTTTATGAGGGAAATCAATGGATTAAGTGGCTGAATTACTAAAGGAAACAAACACCAAGGTTGGCCATTTTTCACCATTGGTAAGCCAAGAATTTCCATCTCTCTCTCCCTCTCTCCAATTTGTTTTTTCTTGGCTGGAACAGCAGAGGGTTTTGACACCAATTATTCAAGCTTAAACCAGCAAGGAATTAAGGAAGAAAGGAAGAAATAAAAGAAAGAAGGCAAGGAGCAAAAGTAATAGGAAGAGCTTGGAATTTGGTAAGTGTTTCATGGACTTTTGGATTAATAAAATGGGTGTGTATTGGGCTATGGTTTTGGTTGAATATACCAAGGTTTTAACCTTGATTAATGGAGGTTTAGAAATGATAAAGATGACCACTGAAGCCCATGTGAAAGATTGCTTGGTTTTCATGTTTTGGAAACATGAAAACCATGGGTTTTATGGACTGATTTTTGGGTTTGATTTAAGAATCAAATACATATTATTGAAAGGATTATAAACCTATATCTGAATGCCAGAAAAGGCTGAAGGTTTTATGGTCTAAATCAGTAGATTAAAAGATGGAAATGGACCATTGGGTTCGGCCACTTTGGGTGGCCGAACCCCATGGAAAAAGTTGGTTAATGTTTATGGTTTTTGAAATTTAAAACCATGCAAGTTGGGACTGTTTTTACATGTTTTATTAGATTTAAAATACATGTTTTAAAGAGGGTGAAAACATGGGTTTGGATATCAGAAAAGGCTGAAGTTTATGTGGTCTAAATCAGTGGATTAAAATTGGAAAAAATGGACCTTGGGGATCGGCCATCCATGAAATTGTGTTGGTTTTTGGATGTTTGTTTGAAAGGTAAAACCTGATAATAATATACTGTTATTACATGATTATTGGAGGTTTAAAAATAGTAAACATAACCATTGGGTTCGGCCATCATGGAGGGCCGAACCCCATGTAAAAGAATGTTGGTTTTCATGTTGGGAAACATGGAAACCATAGACTTTTATGGACTGTTTTTGGATGGTTTTTGAAAGGTAAAACCCGATAATAATTATGCTGATTTTTACATGATTCAATGGACATGAAATGTAAGTGAAAAAGGGTTCAAATCATGGGCATAGGGTTCGGCCACATTGGATGGCCGAACCCCATAAAAGTATTTGATATTTGGTATGTTTTTGGAGAGATAAAAACCATACCCATAGCAGTGAGTGTTTATGTAATTAAAATGAAAGTAAGATTGCTGTTTTGGGTTGGCCATAGGATGGCTAAACTATGTGTTTAACATGGCTAAGGGGTAGAGCCAATTGGTATTTAAATAATGGACATTATTGAGCAAAAGAACCATAAGGGTTCGGCCATGAGTATGGCCGAACCCCATGGACTGTTTTCATGGATCATTTTATGGATGCGTATGTGATTTAAGATGGAATTAAGTTTACTGATTTGGCCGGCTAAAACATGACTGAACCATGTTAAGGTTGTGGGTAAGTTGTAGAGTTTAATCAAGGTATTGGTAGCAATGGCATGTTTGTAAATAAAGGTCACAATCATGAATCGGTATTTGTAGACTTAGACTCAAAAATGGGAATCAAATAAAGTAAGGGATTAAAGTTGGTCCATGATTTATGTGAATAAGGTGACGGATCTCTGTGACGGTGCACGACTGCGAGCGGTGACCGGATAAAGCCTAAGTAAGAACGGATGCTGAAGTGATTCTTCAGTAGGTTTCCTACCTACTTGTAACCACAGTTTTACCCAGTTTTCTTATGAGACTCTTGTTTTATTATATGTGTTTCAAATGATATATTATGCATTAACAAATGACATACAGGCATTGACATCTCATGCATAGACATGGGATTATGAATGAGGTTCTACAGTGTTTCAAGTTATGAGTTACGTCCGTCCTCGGTGGTGCAAGTCACGCCAAGGAGGAGTAACATGATGGTGGCTATGAATGTACATGATGGGGGAGGCTCATTGCATGTGCATACTTCATGGCATTGCTTTGCGTGTTTTTACTAATCATGTACTATGATATATATATGCATGTTTTTATATGCTAACATGTGGTAGCCCTGATTCGGGAACCTACTGGGCGCGTTGATCTAACGCCCTAATTCTATCCTCAGAGGAGAGTGCAAGTACAAGTAAAGGGAAAGGAAAGGTCGTTGACCGGGAGGGGAGCCAAGCCTAAGCGCTTGAATGTTGGAGTGGACTTCTTTATATTACTGTCTTTTGAACTATATTTTGTTGGACATGTAATAAGTCATTACTTGCCATGGTTTGATTAGGTTAATAACTTTGAATAGTTGATTTATGTTAATTAATGTGTGAGACTGTTACTTGCTATCTAGTCTTTCTATTCCGCAGTTAATCTAGGCTATTCCGCAAGTTGATGTTAGTTCCATGTGTGTTCATTATCATGGTCTAGTCCATGTACACATGGGTGCCAGTTAAGGTTCAGACTTGAGTAGTCTGAACTTAACTCGCGTCGTGACGCCGCCCAAAAAAAAAATTAGACTCTGAAATTCTCGGAAAGGGCGGGGCGTTACATGACTTGGGGTTTGAGACTAGCTTGTATGAAGCTATGTGAACTATTGATAATTTGGCCTTGTCCGGGCTTGCTAGGAATGGGTACGGCGTAGTCTGGGCCAAAGAGCTTCTGGTACATAGTCCCGAAACCCTGCACAGAGGGAGGAGTCCACACTCCATCGGTAATTCCAATTAACATATGTAGGGAGGTATAACAGTGACTTGATGGTGCCGTCACAAAACACTGCAGATGTAATTGGCCAAGGGAACACCTTGATATGTTAATTTATCAAGGAAATTATCTATATGTGATGGATTGGATATGGAAGTGGGTGAGTGATCATTTGTCATTGACACACATGACGTGATGCATAAGTAAGCATGATGATGTTTTGGATATCATGCATTGTATTTTCTTACTTATGAGATTTTTTACAAACATGATATGATGTTTTCTACCTTGATTTTATATTGATCCTATGTGGATATAACCCTACTTGGAATTCCTACTGGGCGTATTGACTAACGCCCTACTTCTACCCTATAGATGATGGAACAGGGAATGACAAAGGCATGGGACATGAAGGGAGCTAAGCGTAGAAGCTTGGGCAAATTTATGCTTATGTTATCTATAATGATTTTGGAATGATGTATTGTGAGAACTGATATTTTGGATTGTAATAACTTAGTAATATTTTGCTATGGTTTGATGATAGTTACATTTCAGTTAATTTCATGGTGATTGGCTTCCTTGCTTAATAATGTCATGTATATGAATTGTATTTTATTCATATGTTAATTCCGCAAGTATTCCTAGAGCGTGTGAAATGTTTTGGTGGACTTAATCCACACACATGTAAAGATGGCCAGTTAAGGGTCGGGTTTTGGAAACTCGGGCTTAACTCGCGTCGTGACGTCCCCGCTCTCTCTCACTCTTTTATAAAAAAAAAAATATACTCTGTAGCTTGTGTTCTTTTCTCAAAATAAGTTTAAATAGAATTTATGAAAGTTGTGAGGTAAATAACCATGGCAAAAGGTTTTAAATCATTATATATACTTTTAGTCAAATAGGATGAAATCATATAAGAGAAAGGAAGATAAAAGGCAAATGAATTAAATCTTTAATAGAAGATTTCTTTCCTAAGAGGGACGATGATAGGTGAATGGCCAAAACAAAAGAAAAGGGCAGTTAGATGTGTAACACCCTGGAATTTCAAAGATATCAATTTACATGAATTTATCCATATTTACGGAATTGCCATTGTGATATATTTGATTTGAATTTAAATGGGTCAATGGTTCAATCAAGACCCAAAGGATGGTAGTTTTGTTTACAAGACAAATAAATGGATGAAATGTACTCAAACGGGTCAAGAGTTGCAATTGGGTCAAATGGGTCAAAATGGCCAAATGGGACCCAATGGGTCGAGATGGGCATGATTAATCATGGAGTGAGCTCAAACCTTAATTGGTCTAAGTTGCATTAAATATTTGAGTTGGTTGAGTTGAAATAAATGATGGGTTTAGTTGAGTTGAATTTATTAGTTGAGTTACATTAAATGAATGAGTTGAGTTGGGTTAGTTAAATAAATGAGGTAGATGGAATAATTATTTTAATGAGTGAATTATGTGTAAGATGGTGGTGTGAGCTGGTTGTAAGTTTTAACACAATGAAAACGGTGGCTGCAAGGAAGGCATTTCATGCATGTAACTCCCATTTTAAAAATGAATGGGTGACAGTTTTGGGAGTTACAATTGTGGGGAGTTTTATTTCAAAGTTTAAAAGTATTATACACGTTGGGCTTGCATGTAGATGTTAGGTTATGCATGAGAGATTAATATATGCATGAAGATTAAAAGGGAATTGGATAATCAAAGGGCTAAGGTACAAAAACTGTTGGCATGTAGGAGTTACATCTCATAGATGTAAACTCCCACATGAGTATCTAATGAAAGATGGCTGTTATACAAGTCAAAACAATGAGACAGCCGTTGGACACCTTGGGAGTTTCATCGCAAGGATGAAACCCCAAGGGAAGTAGTAAACAAATGAGGGTTACATTTGGAGTTGCATAGGATGGTTATGTCATGCATGTAACTCCCAAAGATGGAGCATGAATGGGCATGCTGTTTGGTGGAGTTACACTTAAGCTACACGTTGGAGTAGTATGGATTGTCATTTTCATGCAAGTAACCCCCAAAGTTGGAGCTGAATGGAGCTGCTGTTTATGAAGTTACACAAAGAGATAATGGCATTTCAAATTCAACTCTTGGTTTACACGTTGAAGGTAGGGCAAGAGTTTCATCTCAAAGATGAAATGGAACCACATGGGACGTTGATGAGCATTAAGGAGGGGGGTTACACAAATCCAACCAGCAAGGGACGTTGGTTGCTTGGGGAGGTTTCATTTCATAGATGAAACCCCCAAGTAACATAAAGGATTTGGAGTAATTAAGGTGAGTTACACAAGGTTAATCTTGGGCTGGTTTTGGTTAAACAAAGAGTACCCATTTCACTCTCTATCTCTCTCCCTCTTTGCCGTTTTCTCCATTCTCATAACCAAGAACAGCAGCTGATTGAGTATCTTCAATCAGTCCTAGGCTGATCTCCTTTCATCAAGACAAGAAAATCAGCCAAAGGGTTTTGGCATCACATTCATCCAAGGCCAAAGTTCTCTTTCTTTCTCTCTCATTTTCTATCACAAATTCATATCACCTGGCTGAAGTATTCCAAGGAGGTTGCAGCAAGGTCATTCTCAGCCCAAAGAACAATAAGAGAGAAGGAGAGGTCAAGGAAATAAAGGGTCAAGGAAGGAGTCAAAAGAACCGAAGGAGACGCGGTATTAGTAAGTGCATTTTTGAACCCTTGTTTAATAGATTAATTAAGAAAATGTGATCCGGCCATTGTATGGCCAGATCCATCAATGGTTTAAATATAGGAATATGATGTTTAAAAGTGGTAAAATATGGACCATAGGGTTCGGCCCTTTGGATGGGCGAACCCCATGAGAAAATTTGGTGAATTCTATGGTGTTTGAAAGACAAAAATCCATATTTTGAAGTGGGGCTTTTAAAGGATTTTTATATGGAATTAAGGTTACTGTTTTGGATCAATTATGAGATAGCCGAATCAGGTAGTTTCCATGGTTAAGATGTGGAGCCTAACATGTACATAATTAATGGAAGCATTGGGTAAAGAGAACCATAGGGTTTGGCCATATGTATAGCCGAACCCCATGGACTGTTTTGTTGAATAATTGGGTTAAGTTTATGATGGACATTAGGTAATATTTATATGCTTTGATTTAAGAACAATATATGTTTGTTTATGGAATTAGTATGGGTAAATAATCAGCCAACATGAATGATGGAAAGTGGGGATAAAAATCAGATTGGTGAGGTTCGGCCATGTGTATGGCCGAACCCCACTAATGGTAATTGTTGGACATAGTGGTTAGTTTATATGGAGATATGAAGGGTTTAAGAAGGATCAAATTAAGTGGTGAGGTTCGGCCATGTGTATGGCTGAACCCCACTAAGATGGTTTTATGTTAGGCGATGGAAGTTAGCTAATTTAAAGTAAAGGTTGGTCTCAATGGCACAATCATAATTATGGCTGAAATGATCAAAAATAAAATGATCATATGATTGGATAAATGGGCTAAAACCAAAGTGGTAAGGTTCAGCCATAATGTATGGCCGAACCCTACCAAGGTTCATTTGGGAGTTTGGGTTAATTAGATGGTTTTAATTAAATAAAAGAATGACCAAAGTTTTAATGGATGAGGTTCGGCCATGGCTTTGGCCGAACCCCACTAAGTGGTTCTTGGAACATTAAGCTTTGCTGGAAATTAGGTGGATAAATGATTAACTTGCTGCTATGTACATAAGGTATTTGGATTTCTAGAACGGTGTACAAGCCGTGATCGGAAGACGGTTCAAAGGAAGGGTCAAACAAAGTAATCTAGTGTAGGTTTCCTACCTTTATTGTAACCACATTTCTATATGCTATTTTATGTTGATTTCGATAACTTATATGAATGTAAAGTTATGTTTCTAAATGGCATATTTGCATAGACATCTCATGCATGGCATGGGATGATGTTGTTGTAACCGGAGACCACACTCCGTCGGGGCGTCCGAAAGACCACTGTGGGGTACCTTGATGATGAGAATCCCATCAAGAGGAATCTGGAGGCCACACTCCGTCGGGGCGTCCGAAAGACCACTGTGGGGTACCTTGACAATGAGAATCCTGTCAAGAGGAGGCTATGTAGAATGGTGATGGATGGGACTCATTACATGTTCATTTCATACATAGCATGTTTTATGGAATTTTGACACACATGCATTATTATATTATTTGTATGTTTTTATACTAACCTTGTGGTGGCCCTATCCGGAAACACTACTGGGCGCGTTGATCTAACGCCCTATCTCTACCCTTAGTGGATGACGCAGGAAAGACAACAAATGAGGATCGAGAAGGGGACCAAGCGAAGAAGCTTGGGCGGTTTGAATGATTGGAATGGACTATGAATGGACTATTTATGGACTTGTTATTTGGTTTATTTGGACAATGTAATTTGGTAATTAGATGTTGACATTTAATAAGGAGTTAAGTAGATGCTATGGTTTGATTTATTTGGATGGTTTGGAATGAATGGTAGACTAAGGTTATATAATAATTTTGGAGAATAAATTATGTACTTTGCTATCTAAGAATGGAAAATTGGATTAGTCATATGATCTATTATAACCTCAGTTAGATTAAGACTAAGTTAATTCCGCAAGTTGTATTTGTACCATGTGTGGATCAGTTTATGGACTTAGTTCATACGCACATGGGCTTGGCCAGTTAATAGTCGGATTTAGAGATCCGAACTTAACTCGCGTCGTGACACTCCGCCCCGATCACTTGATTATTATATTTAAAAAAAATAAAAATAAAAATAAACTCTGATTATTAGAGTGAAAAGGGCGGGGTGTTAAAAGATGGATGGGATAAGACCATAGATACTGTATAAGAATAAGTACCTACAAGTTAAAGTTATTAAATAGCTTAATTGTTAAGGTAAAACAAGACAAATAAAGGAAGAAACCTCTACAGGTTCCTTGTCCACGTTGGTGGTCCATGGTTTTAAATAAGGGAAGAAAAGGTAGGTGGCTAAAATCACTAAGATTTGAACCAACGAATAGATTATTGAAACTGAGAATTTCACAAAAATTAAAAGTCTGATTGTCTAGGGAAAGACATGGCAGTACCTTGATTTTTCAAGCAGTAATCCAACACTAAGTTTTGAGTTTAATATAACCCATGATTGGCCTACTAATGCAAGATACAATGAATATATATATATATATATATAGTTTTAAATTTTAATACTCAAAACCAAATAATTGGGGGTAAAGCAATGAATGCTTCTAAATTTGCCACTGTAAACAAATCAGGTGGGGAAGTAATTTAATGAATACCCTGAAATCGATTGAAAAGGGTTGGTTGTCTAAGAGAAGGATTGACCGTTGGTGATTGATAAGTAAAATGACAAAACTAAGGCCCATGAAAAATTTGAAAGATGGTGGTATGATTTCAAATCAAGGCGTTGGGATTGGGCTCTCTGGCATCCATCCATGTGCTCAGCAGTCTAAGACTGAAAACCAGTCTTAAAATCAGCCAGTTAGGGACTGAAAATGAGTCTATTGTCAACGGTTATGAGATCTCTACCAATCATCCAGAGACTGAAATCCACTCCCAATGTCAAACTGATTTTGAACCGGAAATCAGTCCCCCATTGAATGGAAACAAGTCTGGTTGAAAGCTCGAAGTGTCTATGCCAATAAATACCCATGAAACAAGATAACAATAGTAATAGATTGAACAGTTGAAACCGATGAAACAAGCAAATGGAACGACAAAATTAATTAAATAGACAGTTTCAAACACTTGAAACTAGAAATTACAAGTTTGGATTCTTAAGCATTTAAATAAACCCATTACCCTAAAATAATCAATGAGTCAAAAACACCAACTTGGGAAAAGTCAAGTAGAAAATAGATTGGAAGATCTATTCGCAGAGGAAGACAGCATGAAGGGAAGAGATGGGAAGTGGGAAAACGCCTTAGGACTGCTGCTGCTTCAAAGCCTCCAATGTTGCTGCCGTCAGAGAAGGTTGGAAAACACAGAGGAGAGATAAAGAGGGGGATCCGATTGGTACCGCGTGGATTTATAGAATCCATGGTCGAAGGGGTTTGTTGCCTACTTGAGAGGGATTGTCGAAAAGAAGAATCCAAGTAGGGGAAGGATTGGTGGAGAAGAGATACGGTTTCCTTTCTGTTTTGGAGAAGAGGAGGAAAAATCGGATTGCATTTGGGGAAACTTTCCTTAGATGCGGCGGTGAAAGGAATTTAGGTTTCCTTCGTGGGTTTCTATCGAGACTTAGGGAGAGATTTTTGGAGGAAATAAAAATAGTGAGGAGTGTGGGTTTTATCGTGAATGGGATTCACACGGGTGTGGGTCTCAAAGGGCCCACACGGGTTGGATACCCTTTTTCATTAACCTAACATATGTATATAATAGATATACACCTAATTAAATAAATTTAATATGAGAATTTTGACAAACCTAATTTCTATTGTAAAATCAATCAAGGGGTGTGTTTTTATTTATTTTTTTATTTTAAACAATTTGAAGTAAAATAAAATAACACGTAATTTTACCCAGCCACAATCAAGAGACCCATTTGCTATTTTAGTTTTACCCAATTCAATTGACCCACTATTCCAAGTCGGGTCATTACATCCTTCCCCCTTAATGAGATTCCGTCCTCGGAATTTTGATAAAGTACGTATCTTGCTCATCAAACAATTTCGGATGCCGTCGTTGGATCGCGTCCTTTCTCTCCCACGTTGAACCTTCAACTCCATGATGTTGCAAAAGAACTCTCACCAAAGGAATGGTCTTTGTACATAAAACTTGATCCTTGGTATCCAAAATCTTCACCGGCTTCTCTTCATAAGTTGCATCTTCACTAAACTCCACATCTTCCCAATTCAGAACATGAGAAGGGTCTGCTTGGTACTTTCTCAGCATTGACACATGAAAAACATTATGAACTCTGCTGAGTTGTGATGGAAGTGCAAGCATGTACGCCACCTCTCCAATCCTGTCTAAGATTGTAAACGGTCCAATGAATCTAGGAGATAGTTTCCCTTTGCTACCGAACTGTTGAATGCCTCTCAGAGGTGAAATTCTAAGAAAGACACGATCACCAACTGCAAACTCTAAATGCCTTCGCCTACGATCTGCATAACTTTTCTGACGACTCTGAGCTGTTAGTAGTCTCTGTCGGACCAACCTTACTTTCTTTGTTGTTTCCCTGATTATATCTGGTCCCAATTTCACTTTATCGCTCGGTTCCGTCCAACATAAGGGTGATCTGCACGGTCTGCCGTATAACGCCTCAAATGGCGCCATCTTGATGCTAGACTGGTAATTGTTGTTGTAGGCAAACTCCACCATAGGTAAGTAATCCTCCCAACTTCCCTTAGAGTCCAAGACACAAACGCGAAGCATATCTTCTAGAAGTTGTATAGCTCGCTCAGACTGCCCATCCATCTGAGGGTGAAACACAGTACTGAAATGAAGCTGCGTACCCCACTGCTCTTGAAGGCTCTGCCAAAACTTGGATAGGAATCTAGAATCTCTGTCGGATACAATGGAAACTGATATTCCATGCAACTTAACAACTCGATCCAGATACAATTTCCTAAGGTCTCCATAGAGTCTGTCATCTTCATTGCAATGAAATGAGCTGATTTGGTCAATTTATTAACTACAACCCACATTGCATCATGGCCTTTTGGCGATCTTGGTAATCCGGTCACACAATCCATGGTGACATGATCCCATTTCCACTCGGTACTTCGAGAGCTTGCAACTTTCCTACTGGTTTCTAATGCTCAACCTTTACCTGCTAGCATGCCAAACATCAAGCCACATATTCTGCTACTTCTCTTTTCATGCTGCGCCACCAAAACTGTTGTCACAAATTTCGATACATTTTTGTTCCTTTAGAGTGAACAGCAAATTAAGTATGATGAAAGTGCTTGAGAACCTCTTCTCTACACTGCTCTGCTAGTGGCACATAAAGTCTCCATTGGTAAGTCAAACCACCATCTGTTCTCACTACCCAACCTACTGGGCCATTGTTATCGTTGATCAATTTGCAAATCTTGGCTACTACTTTGTCTGTCCTCTGGGCCATTAAGACCCGATCCACTACAGCTGGATGAGATACTACACTGTCCAGTTTATCCAAACCATGTTCTCCCACTAGGTTAGCAATAACGCCTCGAGATTTCCTACTCAAGGCATCGGCCACCACATTGGCCCTTCCTGGCTAATAAGAAATCTCAAAGTTGAAGTCGCTCAAATATTTCAATCATATGCGCTGCCTCAGATTCAAGTCCTTTTGAGTGAACAAGTACTTGAGACTATAGTGATCGGAAAATACTTCAAAGTGCTCACCCAACAAATAATATCTCCAAATCTTCAATGCAAATACCACTGATGCTAACTCAAGATCATGAGTAGGGTAATTTTGCTCATGCACTTTCAGTTGCCGGGACCCATATGCCACCACCTGTTCGATCTGCATTAAAACACAACCCAATCCGTCACGGGAAGCATCAGAACAGACCACATACCCACGACCTCTCTTTGGAATAATCAAAATCGGAGAAGTAGTCAGTCTTTCCTTCAACTCTGCAAAAATTGTTTCACACGCCTCACTCCATATGAATTTTGCTCCTTTTCTTGTCAACTTAGTCATAGGAACTACTATCTTCGAGAAATTCGGAATGAAATGACGGTAATATCCAGCGAAGCCCAAGAAACTACGAATTTCAAATACACTGCGAGTTCTCTCCCACTTCAACACTGCTTCGATCTTGGCTGGATCCACTGCCACTCCACCTTCTGAAGCCACATGGCCTAAGAATTACACCTCTTTCAGCCAGAACTCACATTTACTCAATTTAGCATATAATTGATGATCACTTTAAAATGGCCATGTGGTGTTTGATCTATGTGTGTTTGTATTTAGTATTTAAGTACTCTTCTTAACACACATCACTTTGCATATTGATTATCTCATTATACACATTGCGCATAAGCATTGATAATCAAAGTTTATGTAAAGGGCCATAATCTTAGTGTGATCGCTTAATGAAATTATCACACTAAACAAATCTCTTGATAAACATTGTACTACACTTTAAATTAAGAAATTTGTAAACACCATTAAAAATGGGATTGACCTATTCACCCCCCCCCCCCCCCCCTCTTTCTCTCTCCTTCTCCCCCTCTCTTAGGGTCAATCAGGTTGTTCTAACACCCATGTAAAGGGTACTTTCACACTCTAAGGCATTTCTAATGAACCGAAGCCTCTCTCAACCTCTCTCCATACACTTTATATTGGTGAATCAATTCAAGAATTCAATCAAGGTTAGATGGTGATTAAGTGAGAGTGTAAGCCTTCTAGGATTGAAATTGGAATCCAATTTTCTAGAAGCGCTCCCAAGGATTGTGATTGCTCTACACACGACACATCTTCGTCATCGGACAACATCACATTGAGAAGGAATCTACAAGAAGCACAACATCATCTACAAGTGAGCTCATACAAAGGCAAGTGCTTCTTAGAGTTTTCATTTTCTTTTAAATCATCAAACTTGTGAAGTCGACTAAAGAAAGGACGTTGGAACCACTATAAAAAATAGAGGGATAATAACGTAGACTGGAGTTGGTCGAACCTTTCAAAATCTTAGGGGAGTTGGTTGAAATTCCCAACCAATTGGATACGTGGAAGTCATATTCTATTAGTGAGGGTGTAATTCCCCTCTTAGTAAATTGGGATAGTCCTAAAAGATGGTGAGTCCAACAATAGATGTAGATTTGTTAACCGAACCACTATATATTGTGTATTGTGGTGGGCCCCCTGCCACATGCTTTATCACAACACTTTAACCCTTGACAGGTGACCCAAATAATCAAAAGGAACCTCACTCCTTGCATTCCAAGTTTAGTCAAATACATAGGAATAATGTACAACATGCATATGAAAAGTAAATGTATGTGTCCCTTCACCTAATGTGTTGGAGAAGTCTCTATACCGATGAACTTGGGCCTGGCTGGATTGAAGGGGACTCTCACTCGCTGCGAGAAAGTTTTGGAACCAAGTCACTAATTCTATTCTTTTATCAAAAGTCCAGATCAGTTTGTTTCTTTGAAATAAGAAGGGGAGAAAACTCCGAGGTCTAAGTACACAAGGAGAATATTTCATACTAATTGGATATTTAATTCAGATTTAAAAAGAAAAGTAACACAATTTCCCCTCTTCTCTCTCGCTCTTTCTCTTTCTTTTATATATATACATATATATAATCAACCCAACCAATTGTTCAGATAAAAGAACAAAACTGGTGAGAAACAGGCAAATAAGATTACATTTTCAAAAGTAGCTAATAGTGGATTGAGTTATCAAAAAATTTGATCCAATAAATCAAAATAAAGGAAACGAAAGGTAATTAAATTTAGAGGATTGCAAGTTTTCAAAAAAATCTAAATCATAAAATAGTTCAGTCAATTACAAGGGTGATGACAATTAAAATCATTTAAAGAATATTATTTACTATTACTTTTATTTTCAACTTGGTGCTTGAACAATGAAATACATAACCGATAGAATTTCACAAATTCAAATCATGAAGTGATTCAAGCGGATGAGACAACTTAGAATAAAAATCGGGGTTTAAAGAAAACCAACTTAAAAGGAGTAAGTTGCAGTCAAATAAGTAAATACATAAACCTTGCAAAACCACATTATGAATCATGTAAATTGAAAAGGTTTGGATGAAACAAAAATGAAGAGTAATGCAAACCCAAACAAAAGGATTTAAAGCACCATCGTGGTTCCAAATTTAGAAGAAAGGATCTGGCAGAAAGATCCTAAACCACACTCTGCTTTCCAGTCATGAAAAGAAATTCAATTAACCAAGGAAAAATACAGACGTGGACGGTGCATACTTGTTCCCAATTTCCTTTACAAAGGTAAATGTATCATAGCCCCAAATGTGGCAAACTCAATGATAAGAAAAATGACACGGAAGCAAACTGATAAAATCAATTTGGGTAAGGTATAGCTAATAAAATATAAAGTCGGACGTTTAGGAGAACCAACCTTCAAGGATGATCGATTAGCGGTAGGAACTTGGTAATTGGAGAGGTTTTGCGGCGGATTTGAACGATTGCACAAGGAGGTAGATCGGTTGGACGATGTTTGCCTGAAGTTCTCTTGCAGGTTGCAGGCGACAAATGGTGGATAGCGGCTTGGAATGGGAGACTGGTTGACCCCTGCTAGATAGAGAGATGAAGATGAGAGTGCGAGAGAGGAGAAAAGAGGGGACGACTGGGGATTATACGGTTTTAACAAAGAAAAGAATGAGGCATGGGGATTAGCTTAGTGGGATGGGGCGGTTTTTATCACCTTTTATCTTCTTCTGTTTTTTAAAACGTTGAGAAAATCCAGGCTTTCGTAAAAAATTGAAATTACGTAAAGCAAGACAAAAATATTTGGATTTTAAAATTTTAAAGAAAACCAAATTATTATTATTATTATTATCATTATTTTGAAGCCAAAAAAAAAAAAAATACATATATATATATATATATATCAACCGACACCTGGAAACGTCCTAGAGATCCGCAGATCTCACCAAATTCCCAAAATATAGAGTCAGGTCGTTATATACAGAAAACCTTAAAGTTACTCAGGAGCATAGGGAAGGTGTAGCAGAAAGTACACATTCTGGAGAGCATTCAAATCCTCCTCCTCCTCCTCCTCCTCCTCCACCACCTTATTATGTGCATCCTCCTTATCCATTCAATCCTGAAACCATTGAGGTGTATCGGGTGATTCGTGAGACTATGGAAGTTGTTTTCTAATGAGCAGCTAGAGAAAACCATGATGCTTCATCTTCAAGGACGACGGGAAAGATAAAAGAGGCGATTTCTCTCGAAGAATTCATGAGACAATCAACTCCTTAATTTAAAGGTGACCCAGATCCGATGGTGGCTCAAGACTGGATCAGACGGATGGAGAAAATATTCAAGATTTTGGCCATCACTGATGATGCAATTCGGGTGACTTTAGCAAGTTACCAATTGATTGGATAAGCAAGTCAGTGGTGGATGAGCTTTCTGAGGCCAAATCTGAGACTGAGGTAGTAACTTGGGAAGAATTTACTAAAGAATTGCTTGATAAATATTTTCCCCAAGTAAATCGAAAATCCAAGATGGTTGAATTTTTAAACCTTTGTCAAGGAAGCGACACAGTGGCGCAGTATGAGGCCACGTTTGTTGAGTTGGTCAAGTATTCACCTGAACTTGTTAAGAGTGAGATGTTGAAGGCTCCAAAATTTGAGCAAGGCTTGAATGAGGTAATACAACATACAATGATTCCTATGAAATTAGCTACATTTTCTAAAGTGGTTCAAAGGGCAAAGTTGACGAAAGGTACAACAACCAAATTGTATGGTGAACTAAACAAGATTCTGAAAAGCAAAATTCCTATCAGCCCCAGAATGAAAAAAAAAAAATTTGGTAGATTTCCTGCGAAAAAGAATGTGCCTACCAAGACAAATAACTCAGGTCCAACCCAGTTGTAATGCTTCAATTGTAAAAAGTGGGGTCACACAGCTAACAAGTGCACTCTACCTAGAAGTGGAAATTGCTATGGCATATTGCTAAGAATTTTTCTGAACCAAGCAGACTAAGTGCTGGAAATCCACTTTCACAGAATACCAATCAGCAGAATAAGGGATGTGGACAATCAACTCAGACCAATCAAGCCCATGTATATGTTGTTACTCCTCATATTGGTGATATAATTGAACCAACTGTTATGCAAGGTTTGCTTCTAATTTTCAGTACTTGGGCTAAAGTGTTGTTTGATTCTGGTGCATCGCATTCTTTTATTTCATCTATGCTTATTAATAAATTGGATTTGAATTTGGATGAACCGGATAATCCCGTACATAATAGAACACCTTTAGGGAGATCCACTACAGTGAAAAAAACCTACCGCTCTTGTATCATGGAAGTTGGGGGAGTTAATTTAGAATTTGATTTGTTCATATTGGGCATGCTTGGATTTGAAGCCATCTTGGGTATAGATTGATTGTCAGCTTTCAATGTGATCTTAGACAATGCTAAGACGAAGGTATCTGGTAGAACACCTACAGGGTTAACCTTTAGTGAAAGATTGAGCCTTATTCTTGAACCTTGTGCACCTCATCGGAGAGCTTTTGGCCAAGTGGTTAGCATAGGCTGTGAGAATTCAGAACCTTCAGATATGAAGTTACCTAGAGTGGTATGTGACTTCTCAAATGTTTTTCCTGTTAAATTGTCAGGTTTGCCTCTATTAATGTTTTTCCTTTTAAATTGTGCTTGGCTAACTGAACCACTATATATCTTGTGTCCTTGTGCTTGTGGTGTTAGAGCTAATTTCTTGTGTTGATTATTTAATCACATTTGTTAACACACACACACTTGATTATTGTGTCCGTTGTACTTAATAAATCAATCAAGTAATTTTTTTAAGAGGACCAACGATTTTTAGATTGACCTATTCATCCTCCCTCTAGGGTCAATCGTGTTCTAGCACGAAAGGGTGAACTTTCAGCCTCCCCATAGAGATGTTGAGTTTTCCATTGATCCAATCCCTAGTATTTCGCCTATTTCTATGCCTGCTTATAGAATGACACTAGTGGAATTGGAGGAATTAAATGGTCAATTGAATGACTTGACGAATGTTGGATTCATTCGGCTTAGTATTATCACCTTGGGGTGTGCCATCCATGTTTTTTTAAGAAAAAGATGGCTCAATGAGACTTTGTATTGATTACAGGCAGCTAAACAAAGTCATGATAAAAAAAGAAATATCCCTTTTTCCCGAATTGATGACTTGTCTGATCAATTGAGAGGATCTAAGTATTTCTCTAAGATTGATCTTCGATCTAGATACCATCAATTGGGAGTTAGAGAATCTGACATAGATAAGACTACTTTTTGCACTAGATTTTTGTCATTTTGAGTTTCAGGTGATGTCGTTTGGAGTAACTAATGCTCCTACGACATTCATGGATTTGATGAATAGAATTTTCAGACCCTATTTGGATTGGTTCGTGGAAGTATGCATTTACGACATATTCATTTATTCGCTGACTGAAGAATACCATGAACAACACTTGAGAATTGTGCTTCAGTTGCTAAGAGATCACCAACTTTATGCCCAAGTTTGGCAAGTGTGAACTTTGGTTAGCCAAAGTGCAATTTTTGGGCCATGTAGTTTCTGCTGAAGGTGTGGCAATGGATCTTGCCAAAGTAGAGGTTGTGCTTAAGTGGGAAAGACCGCGAAGTATTTTTGAAGTTCTCAGTTTTTTGGGTTTGGCTAGATATTATTGGAGATTCATTAGAGACTTCTCCAAACTTGCAATCCCTATGACTAGATTGACCAGAAAGGATGTTAAGTTTGTTTGGGGAGAAACTTGTGAACAAGAATTCCAGGAGCTGAAGAAAAGGTTGACATCTTCACCAGTGTTAATAATTCCAGAAAGAGGTCGTGGTTATGTAGTGTTTTGTAAGCTTCCAGAGATGGACTTGGTTGTGTGCTGATGCAGAGTGATTAAGTTGTAGCTTATGGTTCACGTCAGTTAAAGGTACATGAACAGAATTATCCTACACATGATTTAGAATTGGGATGTAATAAGAGATCATATGCATACATGTTACATGTTACATTACATACACTCTTTATTGCATAATTTGATTTGATTGGAATGAACTTTAAATGCCTAGTTACATTAAAATTATTTATTTAGAATATTGTATGGTTGTTTTCTTCATTGGTTTCCCTTACATTACAAGAAACTAGTTGGAGATATAAATTGGTGAAGCTCAAAAGTAGATACAGGAAAATTCGTGGAGCGGCTAGGCTAGAGGCATCTTTATTATTTTCCTTACAATATCTAGACTTTGAATTTTTGATTTGGTTGATGTAAAACACAGTAAGTGTCGATTTGAATTTGGATTTGGATTTATTTAGGTTTGGTACTTGATTTTAATATGGTAGATTGAGGAAGCCTTTGGAATTATTTTATTGGATTTATTTGTGGCTTCATATTTTATGGTTTGTGATTGGTGAGATTAGTTCTATATCCTTAGTTATTGTTTTAGTCGTTAGTTTGATAAATCTATACAATGTCAATGATAAATCAAATATGGGAATATGGAATTTTAAAACATGTCTAATTGATTCTTAATATTCCACAACTCTGGTTATTTGTTATGAGCTAAATGAATCATTAATAGTTATACATTGATGGCCACGTGATTATTTCACTGAAAAAAAGATATCCCATGAAATTTGATGTTCCCATAATTGGATCTTGTTTGATTCGTGTGAGGCCTCATTTGTTGTTGTTGAACGGATAGGTCCTTATAACTACTCTCTTTCATGACTAGAGCGGGCCATCACAACCTACGTTACAGTGATTATCGTAATAGGCACTTGGCCCTGCTTTATGTTAATGCGATGATTTTAGGAACTTTGCCCGATGAGGGTTTGGACAAACTTCCACTGCCATCTTAGAGACATGGGACCCCCTGCTTACTCCGTTGGGAGAGAATTCTTATTATTTATTAGAGAAATATTATTAAGGATTATAATAATACTTCGTATTTTAGAATCCTTGCTTTGATTACAGAATGTAATATGGACCTCCATGTTTCCAGTATGATATGTTATATCATGTTAGGCTATGCTAGGGTGTTGTTTTCCGCGCAATAATCCACTAGGTGGTGCGTTAGCCACATGTAGATTATGTTGAGTCGAACAAATCTAGAAGCATGCTAGGTTTCCTATGTGCGTGTGAAATCCCTCCGGTTGGAGGATTAGCGTTTATTCGAAATTACTAGTGTTAATTGAGATGGTTGTAAAAAAAAAACCTCGTTTCTCATGGGTCCTTGGCGGGGCAGGACGTGACAAAGACCACATTTGAATATCTAAATGCTTGTTAAATAATGATACATTACACAGGAATAAAGCCCATAATATTGTAGATTTTCTATAATTTTTTTTTTAATTTGAAAAAATAAAAAATGGAGGAGAGAGACACATATCGACGATAATTCACGGATATGTATGGTGCACCAATCCGTGCGTGACGGCACCCGTATTGGGTGCACAAATTTTTTAGCCCCGGTAGAAATTAAAAACTTTTCACAAACTTTCAACTCTATGAAATTTATACATTGTTATGAATTTCAAAATTGATTGATACTAATTAAATTAGAAAATTCATATATTAGTCAATAATTCAAAGCCTACAAATATAAATGCCCATTGTGGAATTCTTTTAATTTCAAAATTAATAATATTGCTAACATGAGATTTAAAAAAAATTGTTAAATTTTCAACTAATAGACTCAGAATGCCATTTTGAAATTCCAAACCTTATCTTGAATTATAATTAATATCACCACTGATGCCTTCTAAGACCTGACAAAACTTAAAGGCTTATGCTTGAATTACTCGAACTTTAGAATTGGAAGAACTCACTAATTTTGAAAATCTGGAACTTGAAAAAATAATTATGATTCGAAATAGAAGTTTAAAGCAAACACGCATAGTGATTACCAAGCAAAGGAATAGCGTAACACATCATTTTTGTATACGGCTTATATTATCGAGTATTCAAAAATTCAATGTCACATATATTATTTGAGAGTTTCAAAATTTGACATATCAACCAAGACAACAATCTATTAAATTATTAAGGCATCATATATTTTTAAAATATAAGAAATAATGTATTACTCTTGTTAGCTCATATAGCAGACACACTGCAAGTACGAGAGACCTTGTTTCATTGATACGGCTCTTTGTTAAAGAAAAGAAATCATATCAGTTGTTCTATTTCATGTTATGATCCGAACAAGTTTGAACAAACAAATATCAGTTAATACATATTATACCGATAGTACAAGATATATATTAGTTGTATCAGCCAATAATATGGTCAATAAAGACAGTATCAATCGATATAATTTTTAAATAAAAATATCATTTTGACCATCCATTTTTAGTTAATTTGTGCATTTGATACGATTTTTTCATTAAAATTTGATCATTTAAAGTTGTTGTTTCATCACTTTTTTAAATTTTACCTCTAAAATAATCTCGATTACAGTTTTTCTTTTAAATAATGAAATGAAATAATATTTAGTGCTTATGAAGTTCAATGGAGATGTCTTAATCAAATTGATATAGGGTGTGTAATTTCTAAATTTTTTTTGAAAAAAATTAATGAAAGGCAAGTTGTCTAAAATAACTTTCATTTTAGAGTTTCTTGTTGAAAAAATAATAAAATAATATACAAATATTTATAGATTTAACTGAACAGTTCTTAATGTGATTGATATAATTTTTAGATGGTTTGTGTGATCTTTTTAATATTGCAATATTTTTATAAAATTCAGATTCTTTATAAAAAAAAATTGAATTGTAATAAAAGATATATGTCTACGGTATAATATCTTATTTGCACTATAAGAATTAGTCTTGCGTGCACTGCATAAATATTATTTTACCTTTTTTCCTATTTTCCTATTTTACTCTTAGATTTTGTATTCGACCTCAGAGACGTGAAAAGACCACTGGAGAGTTTACTCCCATCATCTTGACACCATCACTTCTCCTTTCTTAAATCTCCAGCAACTTCTTTCTTTTCTAAATCTCAGGGCACTCTAATGGGGAAAGACTTAACATGTGCCGTGAAGGGTTCTCACTCTCTGCTCAAGATGGACTCTTCAGGCAGCACTCCTTATCTTCTCCAATAGTCCCTCTTCATACCCTACACTAAAACTAGCCAGAACATCTTACCCAGATTTTCGATGGACCCTGGCTATTGGACCGATTCAGCTAGGGCATTTCTTCTCCAAGCATTTCCACAGTGATTCTTTCATCTCTCAATAAAGAGTGTTGAAGGTGGAATTTCTTTCTCTTCTCAGCAGTTCGTTGGCAGATCCTGATATAAGACTAAACATGTCCCACATTAAATTTGGAGCTCTACATAGAGGATATTAAATCAGAAAAACTGTGCTTAAATAAGAGAGGTTTATTTTAGGAGAGTTCTAAAGGGGGTTGGTTTCCTATTTTGATTGGAAGTAGAAATGAAAAGTTCTAATTGCGTTAGGGGTCCTCCATTTGCCTATAAAAGGGTCTCTCTCTATAATTATTCATCAACTTAATCCAACCCTAGTGTCTAAAAATATTATTCATGAAATTGGGAGAGGACATTAAAGAAGAAAGAGGCAGAAACTCCAAAGTGTGTGTTTTCTCTTGCTTTTGAACTTCGGGAAGTATAGACATATCAAAGGGAAGATCATATCTCACTTTTCTTCATCAATGGATCCAGATATGTCTTATAATTATTACGTTAATGATTTCCGCATTAAGATTGATCTGTGTTTCAAGCATTAATCGATTCAGATCTTGTGGTTATGTTGTTCGGGTATGTCGAACATTAAGTTTAAATGATGAATGAATGTACGATTGATTCTCAATCAATAAGCTCTGATATTATGATGAAGTATAACATGTGGCATCAAAAGTCTGGTTCATAGGATCAATTATAGTTTGAAATAAAAAAGAATCAAAGAAATAAAATTTTCGGATCTCAAGGAAGAAGACACCCCTTTATAGATTTAAAGTTTATAGATTTCAAAATTTGGATGATTTATGGTTTTTTTAAATCATGGATTTTTCTCTTATGTTTTTGGTAAATCTTAATGATTTATGGAGTATAAAATTTTATAGATTATGGATTTTAAAATTATAAAGTTTAAAATTTTATGGATTTTAAGATTATGGTTAATGGATCTTATGGATTTAAAATCCAAGGGTTTTTCCTCTTATGTTTTTGGAAAATCAATAATGAGCAAAACAATTATTCTTGACCTAATACCATATTATGATACAATTTGGTTGGTCACCAAAGTGGCCCAATCAGAATGTATTTGGACATCAGGTCATATAATTGTGGTCCAATACTCTTCTCAAGTACCGGCTAATAATAACTTTGCTAATCGCGATCCCTAATCACAGAGATATTAGGTTGGCCCAAAGATGTACCGTTCTGAGTGGTAAACGGATTGGGATAGGATGATTGGCGGGTACTTGTGGTTGGTATTTGTCCGGATACCCAAAGGTGGCAGCTGTATTTGATCACTTGTATTTTGTTGGTCAGTTCTATCGGTGATTGGGAATCACCATAATGAAATAGTATGTCATAAGATTACCCAAAGGTAGATCAAGTAATACTGTTTACTAATGTTGACTGTTTGTGTGTTTCAATTAAGTTTAACTCATAGTGTAATATAAGTCAGCAAGAAATTATGTAATTTTTACAGCATCTCTCCCTATTAGACTGCATTCGTAAGCGTCTGCTATTCCAATATTGACTTGACTTAATTTCTCTGAATGGAAAGAACAATTCGAATTTCACCTCGGTGTACTTGATCTTGACAAAACATTAATTTCTGATAAGCCTACTATTACAGGCACAAATACGACTTTTAAGAAAAATCCTATGAAGTATGGATCAGATTAAATAGACTCAGCATTATGTTCATACGTATGACAGTGGCAAATAATATCAAGACTTCGCTACCCAAAACTGAAAGTGCTAAGGAATACCTCCAAAATATTGAAAATAAATTCAAAACAGTGGACAAGTCCTTAGCATGCACACTTATGGCCAGGCTGACCACCATTAAGTTCGATTGACACCGTGGCATATATGAACACATAATAGAAATGACAAATATTGTTGCTCAGCTGAAGAATATAGGAATGAGTGTTGATAATACTTTTCTTGTCCAATTCATTCTCAATTCTCTACATCCTCAGAATGGACAATTTCAAATAAATTACCATACTATGAAAGATAAATGACAAGTAAATGAACTGCAAGTATGCTGATTCAAGAGGAGGGCATACTTAAGCAGATGGGACATCACTCACTCCATCTAACACATCAAGAACCCAGTAAGGAAAGAAGATGGAAGCCCAAGAAATTTAAGAAAGTCCGAAAGAAACCACTTGAGCTCAGTACGTCTTCAGAGACTCAAAGTCAGGGGACAAGTAGTATGATGTACCACTTCTGCAAGAAACAAAGGCACTTCCAGAAAGACTGCCATAAAAGAAGATTGTAGTTCGAAAAGAAATGTAACCATTCCATTTTTGTATGTTTCGAATCTAATCTCACTAAAGTTTTCTCTAACACTTGGTGGCTTGATTCTGGGGCTATAACTCATGTTTCTAATACGATGCAGGGATATCTTACGACCTATATCATTGACCAAAATAAAGCGTTCATTTACATGGGAAACCGACAAAAGGTGTCAGTTGAAGCCATCGGGACTTATCGTCTTTTCCTCAACATTGGCCATCACTTAGATTTATTTGATTGTATTTATGTTCCTTCTGTTGCCAAAAACCTTATTTCAATTTCTAAACTTGATGTTAATGGTTATTATTGCAATTTGGATATAATGCCTTCAGTTTGTTTAAAGGTCCTTCTTTTATTGGGTTTGGATTATTGATTGATAGCCTTTACTGTTTAAAGCTTGATGATTCCTTTGTTAATTCTGTCCTAACCCTGCATCATAATGTTGGTATTAAATGTAAATTGATTAATGAAAATTCCTCTATTTTGTGGCATAAATGTTTGAGACATATATTCTGTGAAAGAATTCAAAGATTGGTAAAAGATGGGATTCTCCCGAATCTTGATTTTTGTAACGACCCGACCCTACCATTCCCAAGTATGATATTATCCGCTTTGAACTCCAGATGGACCCGCACGGTTTTGTTCATGTGCCCTGATCCACATGACCAGGCCCAAAAGGCCTCACACAAGGGAGAAGGGATTCTCTCTCATAAACTCTCACCCCACCCACCTCACAACCGATGTAGGACTTTGAGGTGGGTGGTGGGTATTACAATTTTACTGATTTAGGTGTGTGTGTGGAATGTATTAAGAGTAAGCAGACCAAACACACTAAGAAAGGAGCCACAAGATCTAAAGGGTTATTTGAATTGATCCATATTGATATTTGTGGCTCATTTGATGTTCCATTTTTTGGTGGATAGACCTATTTTATTACCTTTATTAATGACTTTTCGCGTTATCATTATATTTTTATGTTCCATGATAAATCTCAAACAGTTATGAAAGACGAGCTAAAGTCCGTGGCCCAGAATGAAGTTTGGGATCTAGTAGAATTGCCTCAGGGATATAAGAAAGTTGGATGTAAGTGGGTCTTTAAGACCAAACAAGACTGTAAAAGCAATATCGTACGATATAAAGCAAGACTTGTGGCCAAAGGGTTTACTTAGAAATATGGCATCGATTATAAAGAGACATTCTCTCCTTTATCCAAAAAGGACTCTTTCAGAACCATTATGACTTTGGTGGCTTATTATGATTTGAAACTTCACCAAATAGATATTAAAACCACATTTTGAATGATACTTTAGATGAAGAAGTGTCTATGGAATAACTTAAATGATTCTCTATAGAGGGTAATGAACATATGGCATGCAAATTAAAGAAATCAATTTATGGCCTTAAGTAAGCCTCTAGACAATGGTAGCTTAAGTTCAATTATACCATTACCTCCTTCAGTTTTAAGGAAAACACCGTTGATCGATGTATATACACAAAGGTCAGTGGGAGTAAGTTTATCCTTTTGATATTATATGTTGATGATATTTTGCTTGCCACTAATGATCTTAGTATAATATTTGAAATCAAGAATTTTCTCTCAAATAATTTTGAAATGAAAGATATGGGAGAAGTAGTTTAGGTGATTGAAATAGATATATTCCGTGACAGAACACGTGATATGTTAGGGCTGTCTCAGAAAGACTACATAGAAAGAATCTTAGAGAGATTCGGTATACAAAATTGTTCATATCAAGATGCCCCTATTCAGAAGGGAGATAAATTTAGCTTAAATTAATGTCAGCCTAATGAACTTGAAAAGAAACAAATGGAGGGAATTCCTTATGCCTCAGGTGTAGGTAGCATGATATATACCCAGACCTGCACCAGACCCGACATTAGTTTTGTTGTTAGTATGCTAGGGAGATACCAAAACAACCTTGGAATGGATTACTGGAAAGATACAAAGAAAGTAATGAGTTATTTACAAGGTACTAAAGACTTCATGATTACGTTTAAGAGGTCCAGAGGTCCGATAATCTCGAGATCATTGGCTACTCAGATTCTGATTTTGGTGGTTGCATTGATAGCAGAAAATCAACGTTTGGTTATTTATTCCTTATGACTGGCGGAGGAATATTATGAAAAAGTGTCAAACAATCTATCACTGCAACATCAACCATGGAAGCAGAATTTTTGGCGTGTATGAGACCACTGTTCAAGGAATGTGGCTGTAGAGCTTTATCTCAGGACTTAGAATTGTCGACAACATTGCCAAGCCGCTGAGAAGTACTTTGTCGTGAAATAAAAAGTTCAGAAACAGACGGTGTCTATTGAGCACATTAGTACTTTACTTATGGTGGCAGATCCGTTGACAAAAGGATTACCTATAAAGATCTTTAAGGAACATGCAAGTAGAATGGATCTTGAACGTAATCTATTATGATTTAATTATGTATTTTGGATTACATTATAAATAAATATGCACTATTTGACAATTGAGTACTGATATATGCGTTTCTGATTATTGTTATGTATATACATTATGTGTGTTTATTTTGACACTAACAGGAATAGTCATTATGTTATGACACTTATATGAACCATTATAAAAAAATCTCTCATTTAAAGGCTATGCTAGGTAGGTCACTTGTGTTGTAGTAATGGAAGGGACCATGTCGAGATAAGATGATATGCAACCGCCATTGCTCGCACTTGTGGTTTGTTCAATACAGTTTACGTGTACACCTTATGATGTACCTGTTTTAGATCCGAAGAAGTATAAATGTGGGCCAAAGAGAATATAAGACTAAACATGACCCACATTAAATTTGGGGCTCCATATAGAGGATATTAAATCAGGGAAACTGTGTTTAAATAAAGAAGGTCTATTTTAGGAGAGTTCTAAAGGGGGTTAGTTTTATAGTTTGATGGGAAGTAGGAATGTAAAGTTTTGATTGCCTTACAGGTCCTCCCTTTGCCTATAAAAGGGTCTCTCCCCATAATTATCCATCAACTTAAGCTAACCCTAGTGTCTAAAAATACTATTCATGAAATTGAGAGATGACATTAAAGATGAAAGAGGCAGAAACTTCAAGGTGGGTGTTTTCTCTTGTTTTTGGACTTCAAGAGGTATAGACATATCAAAGGGAAGATCAGATCTCACTCTTCTTTATCAATGAATCCAAGTATGTCTTATAATTATTACGTTGATGATTTCCGCATTAAGATTGATCCGTTTCAAGCATTAATCGATTCAAATCTTATGGTTATGTTGTTCGGGTATGTTGAACATTAAGTTTAATGATGAATGAATGTACGATTGATTCTCAATCAATAAACTCTGATATTATGATGAAGTATTACACCTGAAGCTCCCATTGCAGTTTGGGCTTTCCCCAAACATCCACCCATTCCCTTCATCCCTCCTCCATCTCCTCTTCTTCTCATTCCAGCCAACATCCAGATACACCGTTGCTCTTTCTCCACCATTCCAATCACCTCGCTGCCTCACATCCTTTTCTTTCCCTCAATCACGCCCTTTGCCTGCAACTCACACTGCCTACATAATCTCATGTTATAAAAAAACAATACTAGTTTGCTCATATCGAACCCGAAATGCCATGCTATTATTACTTATTATTCATATTCCATATGGCGAAGGCATATCAAATAAAAAAAACTCATTGGCGCCAAGCGTGAGGGAATGCTAGACGTTTAGTAATTTCTCCTCCGACCAGGATGAAAGATCCCATTGAAGCGGCTAATCCCATGCATATTGTATGCACATCGGGTGACACAAATTGCATAGTGTCATAAATAGCTATTCCTGGGATTACCCATCCGCCAGGAGAGTTTATAAACCCATTCGCCCATCAACCTTGTCAGCCATTCATCTCCTCCATTCCTCTGTCTGTTTGATTACCCTTTACCTCCTTGACCAAGTCAACCCACTAAATACACATCTTCCATTAAACCCTCTAGAATTAATTTAACCTTCAACTTCTACTAATCCCCATTTAATATCCCGTATATCCATTTTACCTAGTCCGACCCCTTTTAAGCCGATCCCTGCTGCGATATCAGTCCCCAACTTCCGTCTCCATGTAAAACCCCATTAACCTAATCCATAGCCCAATTGTTTTCCTTCTTCCTCTCGTCTGCCCTGCTGTAACCGTTCGTCATCACTTGCACAATCGAACCCAGATCCCATCTGTGTCAAGAATATAGCAAATCAAACCTTCCTACTCTATAAAAACAAAAAATACTACAAAAATCAAGGAAAGAGAGGCTTCATTCTTTTCTTTCAAATGATTTATCCCCTTGTCAGTTCATTCCAATGAGAAAAAAACAAATGATCTTTGGTGAAACTACTTGTTCTGTGTTGAGTTTGGAACACTTGGTGGTGCCCTTTGGAGACTTGCTTCCACAGCTTTCTTGGGATCTTTCATTTTTGCAGACAAATGAATGAGAATTGTAGACGCTGAAGGCATGAGAATGACAATCTCCTTGAAAGTTTGTGTCACAATGAGCAACTAAACCTCTAATGATGGCTTTCATGGTTCCTGGGCGAAATGAAACAGAAAGTGATGGTATAAAGATTACGAGTAGTTGCATTTCTGCTCTCTTTTCACGTCTCGGATAGCTGAGCTCGAAAACAGAGTCATGGATAAAATGACAAAAATAGTAAAATAATATTGATACAGTGCACGCAAGAGTAATTATCAGTGTGCAAATAACATTACCCATGTCTATGAAATACTAAAGAACATAATTTTTATATTAGATGTTGTATAATATTGGTCTCATTTTCTAAAATGTTGCGACATTTTTCAAATTCTTAAAACATACTTTATTCTTAAAATATACTCATAATATTTTCTACTTTTTCTCTATTTCTCATATTTCCTGTTTTAAAAATATATATAAAAAGGAAGAAAGAGAAATTACCAACAATATTCATCGGATTGCCGGTATGTAAATCCCTGCACAATGAGGACATGCTCGAAATATTTTGGATTGGTTGTCTTGTGCTTCTTAAATTTTAATCTAAACCGTTGAGAGACAGTTCCGGCTTGGGCACAACCCATTCTGTTTCAAAAAGAAGATGCTCATTAATATAAGCTTAAAATTATGCCCTTTCGTACTTTTATTCTAATTGACCTTCAAAACTTTTAAATTAATACCAACCAAATTAAATGACCTGGATACAATCTTCACGTTAGGGGCAACAGATGGATGGTCCAGATGACCAACTTGGAGGGACTCCCTTCAAAAGACCCTGCAGCGTATATTTATCCTGTATATGTTAATCTGTGGCTAACTAGAGGGAGTTTTAGGGTGGCGCAAAAATTAAAGGAAACCATAACAAGAGCATCAATCATCAACACAGCATCAACATAAAAGGACCAATATGCCAACAGCAAATCCAAGCTATCATGTCTTTTCTTTTTCAAGTTCGCTCGCTACTGAGATGGAGATGTTACAAACAGCCTAGGTAGGCTGAAGATATCCCTCCCTGCAAACGGAGATGTCCATTCATGTGAACCTGCAGATGATGACGATGCATCAGGCACCACTCCATCCTCCTGCAACCCCACCATGCAGGCTCCATTTACTCCCAGCCTCTGGCCATTTGATGTCGCTGCAGTCACTGACCATCCATCACACATCTGACTGCCCTTCACATATGAGTTGAGTCCCATCCACAAATCGCTCTGCCTCGAGGACGTCGTCGATTCTAAACTCCAGTCTATGCTGTTGTAGTCACAATGAGGCATTGAACCCCCAGTACTCCAATCAACTGGCGAGGATGAACCAGACGTTGCTGTTGAACCCCACCCAGTGAAAAGCCCCAAGGAGGGCGGCAGTGTAAGCGACGACGACGACGATGATGTCGTTGAGGGGCTCCACGATCCACCCCATCCAGCAGCAGCCGAGTCCACTGAATTTGGAATAAATGGTTTATAATGCTGGTGGTTATACAACTGCTGTGAACTGAGATTGCCAGAGGTCAAGTTGACACTAGGCATGTGCATTACACCCCTATTCGTCTTTACAATCTCACCACCTGAAACACCATTAGCATACCATCCAGTTGTAACTGGAGCAGCAGCACTGAGGCTTGTGGCAAGGTTCTGCTTCGCATTCAAAGATTGAGGTCGATGCATCATGATTACTGGTTCCCGTACAGCTCCTGTTGGCCAGCTCTTTCCTTCGCTTCCCGCAGCCACATATCGAGCCTCTGGCTTTGCCTGTGGTGGTGAGATCTGCAAAGGTGATGTCAAAGAATAAGACACAGAAGGGCTTGAGCTCACGCTTGGCCACCTCTTATCCACAGGCATTCCCACCACTTGTGGGTTTGCCCATTCTGACTTAGGTTGAATTCTTCTCAGAGCTTGCAAGTTTCTGTTTCCAGATTCAGGTGGCACATGTAAAGGTGGTGTCTTCGCATAGTTAAAATCTCTCTCATCTCTTCTCGGTTGGATTATGACTGATGCAACAGATTTCACAAGTGTTCTCATAGGGCCGTGTGCATTAGATACCGCTGGCTTTCCGCCAACGGCGACCAGTGGGTCACCAGTTCCATCAGGCTTTGGTAGAGGGATGGCATTTTCTTGCTTTTGAATCCTTAAGGTCTCAGAAGCCTTCTCCAAATCACCCTCACATGCCACAACAGCCCTTTCAACCTCCTGCTTCGTGCATTTGTACCTTGTCTCCATTTCTGTGATCCGGGCTAGTTCTTCTGTGATATCAATTTTCAGATTACCACCAGTTTGGAGGCTAGGATCTTTCTGCTGTGCTGCTGCTTCTCCTCCCTCAAAGAGCCACGCAACTGATTCCTCAACTCGGCCTTCATTTAGGATGAGAGCCATTGTTGCCCGCTCAGAGGAGAAACCCATTGCCACAAGCTGTTGAGCAAGTGCCTCCAGTTTCCGTGACATGAGGTACCCACTACATCGCTCATGCAGTTCTTGGGCCCTCCTCTCCTTCTGACGCTGGTGCTTCCTCTCATTTTTCTGCCGGATTTTCTCTCGCTTATCATTGTCAGAACCAGGTACGGCCTCTGGTCGGTGAGTAATGGATGCCTTCTCCTTTTGGTCCTCTGACTCACCAGAACAGCTGTCATTGTTGGAAACTGAATCATACTCAGCTCCTGTTCCAAGTGAACTGCCAGAATGCTCATCTGTCTCATCTATGGTTCGAAATCGGCCATTGTGCGGTGAAGATGCAGATGGTACAGTTTCAAGTATATGGAATGTGCCTGAGACAGGATTGTATGCACTAGCCTGAATAGGATTCCCTGGATTGCCAGGTACAGATGAAGACTTCGACGATGCCTTCTGCAGTTCCTTGACTGTCTTCGAAGAAGATTTAGTCTTGGATTTGGATGGAGACATTTCCGTGAAGCTCTACTGCCATGGTACAATAAAATAATTTTAACTTCCACAAAAAGGAAAAGTTTAGGTGAGAAAAATCCTCCTCAAAATACAAAAAAAAAAAAATATATAATACACAATATACAATCGGGAAAGTAATACCAATACCACCATATAACCATAGTTCAATATACCATTCGTGCATTAGACATTTGATCAGTCCACAAACCCAAAATATTAGTAAATGAAATTTCTGATCAGAATTTTATCACACATTTATAACAAATATTAAAAAAAAAATTTGTGATCACTTAGAACCTTTAAGCTGTACAATGACATTTTTCTCAATATAGTCAAGCCATTGAATACTTCGATTGATGCGGCAAGGACATGAAAGATTATGTAGTAATGAAGACCACGATTTTTGGAGTGGAATGGAAAAGTGTAACTCATAAAGGCATCCCCAAAAAAATGGGATAAATGGCTGCAATGAAAAAGACGATGATGACAATGCTTTGACAATCTCCAAGCTTTGGGAGAAACAAGGTCAAAGTGCCATGGTTGGCAACCTTCTTGAAGATGGAGGGACAGAGATCATAATTGAATTTAAGGTGTTAAAATGAAAGCCAACTATCATTAAAAGAAAAGGATACACACAGCCTCCTCATGGAGTATAATTGGATGTGAGTTGAGGTTTTAGAGTTCTATGTTAAAATGGACAAACAATATGCAAGTTATCTACATCTGGCCTCTAGATCATCTCTACCTATGGACAGATAGTTATCGATCACACACATGAATTTAAAGAGCAGTGGAAGTTGATCCACAGATAACTATACTCTGTACATAGAAGAAAATTTCATCTGAAAGTAAATTTGATTTGCGCAAACAAAAAATAACCTGGCTTAAAATTCATTTGAAGCAATAAACCCTGTGCAGTCAGAAAAGCAAATCAAGCAGCAAAGATCTTCCTACGTATCTAATCTGGCCTTCTTTTGAATGGTTGAAGACCTCATTGATATTGAAAAAAGAAAACAACCCAGAGACGAGAATAAGAAAACAGGTACACCAGCCCTACAAACGACCCAATCCAGATCAAGCAGCCAGCCGACATCAGGCTCATGTCTATAATTACACGAGAAATTCTTTGTTACTTTAGCCAACAGAAATTCTTTTTTTTATTTAATATATGGGCCAATGGACACTAACATAATGAATATCTAGCTGTAGAATACTTCAAAATTACAACTTATGACCAAAAGGCAATTTTAGCCATAAGATTTAGATTCATCAAAATAAACAGTGGTATGGGTATTAATTTAATGCATTTGGATTGAATCACCAGTAATCGCATTTGCTTCAAGTTTTTTACTCTGTCATACTCCAAAATTATGTTTTTAATATGATGGGACCCGATGGCTCATTACGTAAAGACATACTTGCTGTTATCATAACTAAGGTAACAGATTTCTGTCACCGAAGCATGATCACACTATGGTCTAAATCCACTCCTTTTGCTCACGCATCTGCTCTTTCAATAGCAGTGGAGAATGTCATGCACCTCTAGATTTTTCCTTCTCACAACCCACCCACCTCTTCTTACTATATAAGGTACCACCATGAACAAAGAGCTCCTCTAACCCACAAAGTAACCACAAAGGAATCCCATTCAGTAATATCACCTGATGTGACCTGCTCCAATTCCTTTACCCCTTTATAGTAAGAACCACCACCGCATTAGCGTGACAATCTTTCAAGTGCCCACCAGCAAAAGTGAGGATGATCTAACCTAGTCAAAAATTGTATCTGTGCCGAATAGCGCAGAAATGAGTCTAGGGCTCACACCGAAGTTGGTCATGGCCAATTTTCAGGCTAAAATGCCCAAATGAAGAACTGTCCACGTTCCACCTACCATCCCAACTGAAATTTGATTGCTCTCCGCATACTTCGTCCAACAATATTAAGTATCTTCAGAAAAATCTAACCCTTGCAATGGGGTAGGAGTAAGGGTTTGCTGCCTCGTCTATTGATTATCACCTGCTATAATTGATGTAGCACGTTCAATTTTTTCCGGTCTAAACACAGTTCCTGCAAATGCTAAGGTCTACCTTATGCGAAACTCTCAAAAGAACATCAACCTTAAATGGTTGAAGAAGGGACCTGTCACCAAAAGAAACCAAGCAGAATACCCCCCACCCTCCCTCTACAATAAACAATCATCTTCATCTTTACTGTTGCAAGAATATTTCTTCATTTTAAGGTAATTATTCGAATCCTCGACTATCTGATGTTTGAGCTTCATGATCACGATTACTGATACTGTTATATGAGAAACTCTAGATGCAGAATCCCTGGATCATCTGATGTTTAGGTTTCAAGGTCATGATTATTGGCACAATTACCAAAGAGTAGCTGTTAGAAGCAAAATCGTCACCCATGAGAACAAGAGAAATCAAACCACAACACAAGCAAACAGTATGAACCTCAAAAAAAAAAAAAAACGCTTGAGATAACAGCCCAAAACTTATCTATTGCAGAGAACAATGCAACCATATTGGCTATGTGATGCGGTGCATCTCAGCACCTTCCATTCTCAGATTGTTGTTATTTTCGTGTTTTTTTTTTATAGGGTTTTTTGTAATTAGAAATTAAGATTTACTATTTTCAGTGAATTATTTTCATTTTGAGAGTATTTAGAGGTTTCTAATTTAAGGTATTACTATTTTCTTGCTTTGAGATTATTATAAATACCTATGTAATCCCGTTTTTGGGAAGATATAGTTGAATGAATAAAAGCTTGAGAAAGTTTTCACAAAATACCTGTGAGTGGTGTGATTGGGAGTGATTCCTTAGCGTGAGGCAACGGTGTGAGGCCATACCTTCTTCTTCAGGTACTTCTCTTTCTATCTTCGTCTTCTTCTCTGTTCTTTCCTTTCCTCCTCCTTTTCTTTTCTTCTCCAAAAGCCATCCCTGGATTTTCGAAGCCATTCCAAACCCCATACAGCCATCGCCTACCCTTCTTGAGCCTTCCCTCCTTGTCGTTTTCCCCAAATCTGCCGTTCAACCTCATCATCCTTCCAAAACACCTTCTTGAGACTTCCGCTACTCCTTTTCTTCGTTTCCTTGCTGCCGTAAGTCCTTTTTCCTTTTTTTTCTTTGAATGGTTCCCCTAAGTCCCTTAAGTTCCCACGTGACTAAGCATCCATTTAATACTTTGAGCCCATCATCTCCATTCACACATTAAATTCTCCATATTTGCATGGTTATTCATGGCTAGTTTATATTAATTAATTGCATATATTAATTTTAATTTTAATTTCAGCCTATTTTAGAATTAGGGTACATTATTTTCATCCCTTTTAACTTTTAGAGAACCATATTAGGCATTTACGGTCACCCTATTAGTTGTCCTGCATCAAATTTGGTATCAGAGCCTAGGTTTAAGAGAGTTTCTTAACTTTTCAGATCTTAGGTTGCATTTAAAATTTTAATTACTTAATTAATTAATTGATTAATTAATTTAAAAAATTAATTAATTATTAAAAAATTGCATTCTTTATTATTAAAAAAAAAAAAAAACTCATTCATGACATATAGACTTAGGTCATTACATCACTGCATTCATTAAAGTTAAGTCACATCATTTAGCGTGTCTTCATGTGCATGTCCACACGTAGTGGTCGAGAATATCAACCCAATATAGATCTCGCATCGTTTACCAAAATCTTAGACGATATCAATGCCCGTTTAACCAACATGGACACTAGAATAGCAGAACAGGCGACCAAAATCGATAACCGCTTTGATGAACTAGAGCTTTCTCTCAATCAAAACATTGACGTGGAAATTGGCAATGGTAGAGGTTGAGGTAGAATTGGTGACCGAGGTCGTGGTAGAGGAAGGAATGGTCCCCACAACCATTATGCTTTTCATGACCTTCCCGACCTTAAATCTGAAATAGTGAGATCTGTTAAAACTGAGACTCCAAGTTTTGATGGTCGACATGACCCAAAGGCTTTTATTAACTGGTTGTCTGGCATGGATCACTACTTCGAATGGTATAACATGTCAGAAGGGCGTAGTGTGAGATTTGCAAAAATGAAATTGTTGAGTCAAGCTAAACTTTTCTGGACCAATATAGAGCGCCAAATTGAAAGAGTCGGAGGTGAGCCTATTTCTCATTGGGATGGCATGAAAGAAAAACTAAAAGAAAAATATCTCCCTTTGACCTATAGAGAGAGATTAATGGATCAATGGCAAGCACTTCGTCAAGGAAACATATCAGTCGGCGATTACATTGATAAGTTTGATGAGTACATGATGAGGTGTGATACAAAGGAGGACCTTGTGACTCTTTCTCGGTTTCGAATGGGTCTCGGTCCAGATCTCCAAAAAGAGTTGATTCCCCACATTTTCAACACCTTGGATGAGATTTATCAGAGAGTTCAAGAGTTGGAGCGTTACTTGACCCCGAACCCTGTTAAGCAATTTGAGTCTACTCCACGGGATACGGTGAGTCAAGTAAAGTCAACCACCAATGCTCCATTCCAAAATAAGGATGTAAGTGTTAAAGGAGCTTCTGGTGCAAGTTCTTCCAAACAAGGGGTCAAATGCTACAACTGTCGTGGTTATGGGCATTTCGCTCACGAATGTCCTACCAAGAATCGAAATAAGGAAAGAACCCTTATGATGAAAAAACAATCCAATGAAAAGACTGACCAGGATGTTAAGAATGAATTGTTATATGCGGGAGAACATCCCGAAAGTGATGAGGGCATTGACGATTTCGATGAATATCCCATTGGGTTGGTTAGGTGTGTTCTCATATCATCTCCATTCATAGACCCTAGTCCAATGCCAGTATCGCCCAAGTTGTCTGAGTCTGCATCTGCATCTGCATTTGCATCACATGCTGAAATTAAAAGTGAAATTAATACATGCAATAAACAATATAAGTTTGTTACAGATACTCATTGTAAGTCCAATGAATCTGATTTGGATGATCATATGGAGGACCTCACATTCTGTCCAATTTCAGCAGCCTTACTACTCAGTCCTACCACATATGAGCCTCGTCCTGACCCACATACTGGCCTACCTAGCCCACTTCATAATCCATGGCCTGAACCTACAAAGCGTTCCCTGTCACCCAAGAGAGAGAAGGTAGAGTTTGTACTGAATGAGAAAGTAGTTCCCACATGCCAGCCGAAGACACAATTCACATTGTTGACAGCAGATGACCTTCAGTAGCAGGATCCGACTCTTCTAGAGAGATACCACAACTTTGTATCACCAGAGGTGTCTTATTCTCATTTACAGCATGTTGACCACAGTGACCGTTTAGATATCTGAGCATCCCAGCGACGACGGAAGAAAGTCACTCCAGCAACATTGTGGCTTGATGATGACTCCATTGGATGACATTTGAAGACCTCATATGCGCGTGATGCATATTGAAAACCCCACACTGGGAAGACGCGTGCATGGGAAAATTGTTGTTTTTTCATCTGTTTGAACTCGATGTCGAGTTTTTTTCAGATGGGGAGATTGATGCGGTGCATCTCAGCACCTTCCATTCTCAAATTGTTTCCATTTTCGTATTTTTTTTTTAGATAGGGTTTTTAGTAATTAGAAATTAAGATTTACTATTTTCAGTGAATTATTTTCGATTTGAGTGTATTTAGAGGTTTCTAATTTTAGGTATTACTATTTTCTTGCTTTGAGATTATTATAAATACCTATGTAATCCCATTTTTGGCAGGATATAGTCGAATGAATAAAAACTTGAGAAAGTTTTCGCAAAATACCTGTGAGTGATGCGACTGGG
Organism: Chimonanthus salicifolius; assembly: GCA_013350335.1. NCBI lineage: Eukaryota > Viridiplantae > Streptophyta > Magnoliopsida > Laurales > Calycanthaceae > Chimonanthus > Chimonanthus salicifolius. The sequence continues at coordinate 40,705,639 of CM023535.1, forward strand.
AGTGATTCCTTGGCGTGAGGCAACGTGTGAGGCCATACCTTCTTCTTCAGGTACTTCTCTTCCTATCTTCGTCTTCTTCTCTCTTCTTTCCTTTCCTCCTTTTCTTTTCTTCTCCAAAAGCCATCCCTGGATTTTCGAGGCCATTCCAAACCCCATACAGCCATCGCCTACCCTTCTTGAGCCTTCCCTCCTTGTTGTTTTCCCCAAATCTGCCGTTCAACCTCGTCATCCTTCCAAAACACCTTCCTGAGACTTCCGCTACTCCTTTTCTTCGTTTCCTTGCTACCGTAAGTCCTTTTTCCTTTTTTTTTTCTTTGAATGGTTCCCCTAAGTCCCTTAAGTTCCCCACTAAGTCCCTTAAGTTCCCACGTGACTAAACATCTATTTAATACTTTGAGCCCATCCTTTCCATTCACACATTAAATTCTCCATATTTACATGGTTATTCATGGCTAGTTTATATTATTTAATTGCATATATTAATTTTAATTTTAATTTCAACCTATTTTAGAATTAGGGTGCATTACTTTCATCCCTTTTAACTTTTTGGGAACCATATTAGGTATTTAAAGTCACCCTATTAGTTGTCCTGCATCACTATGACAACCATTGTTATTAAAATATTACGATACACGATTCGTATCTTACAATCCATACGATATGATAAGAGAAACGATTCATATCTATTAAAAAATCTTACGATTCGTATAAATAATAGAATTATGGAGTTATTAGGAGCGAAAGCATGAAACATTTTGTTTTAATGGTTTTTAAGGCTTGAATTGATGGACATTTAAGACCTTTTGATTTTTTGAGAACTTTTTAGTTCATTATTGACTTTTCACAGTATAGTTGGATTATACATTCATCTTATACTTTTGGGAGTTGGAGAATTGAATTTTGTGTTCCAACGAACTAATTATATAATATTCACTTAATATTGAAAGAAAGTTGAGAACTGTTCATATTATTACATTCTAAAAATATTTTATGTTATTTCATATATTAAATATTTTTTAGACAAAACACTTATAAATCGTACGATTCTACGATTTACGATACATGCTTTGTAGTTCAAGATGTATAACGATTTTGTGATACGATTCGATTTTCACAACATTGATCACGACAGCAAGTACAAATGAACTCATAAAGACACAAAACAAAAACTAGCAATCTAAAGCACAATCAAGCCACCTAGTCTTTTATTAGAGAAAAAAGTTTAAAAAGAAAAAAAGAATAGAGAGCATTTTAGGTGTTCCCACCAGTGGGTCAACACCTACCCTCCTCTATACCAACCCAACCAAAAAAAATTCCAATAACCAGATACAAACTCTGGCCTTTTAGCCTAATAGAACTGCAATGCAGCTGCAAACTCTGAATTTCATGCCTAACGCAAAGAAACTAATGTGGACACCACACCAAGGCCCAACTTGAGATCGTGTGGATCCTGGTCGGTGGAAGCCCACACATTCACAACCAAGGCCCAACTTGAGATCGCGTGGATCCTGGTCAGAGGAAGCCCACACGATCACAACCAAGGCCCAACTTTAGATCGTGTGGATCCTGGTTGGAGGAAGCCCACACGTTCACAAGGCACAAAGAATGAAAGGCATCATGGACCAGACTTGATCGAGCAGATTGGTTGGACTTCATGGACAGATTTGACAGTGGACACCCTAGTTAAACCCCGTTTAATTAGCCCGTCATAATCATAGACTTGGATCATCAGGACAGTCATATTGGGCCCCATCCACTGAATGATCCAATTACCCTATCCAAATGGCCCAAATAATGCTCCAATTAGATCCTAATTCTACCTAATTTGACCAAGTAAAATCCCATGGAGTTTGGTCGTTCCTCTCCTACAAATTCTCTCCAAAAAACTTGTTCCAATATTTTCCAAAAAGTGTATGTCGTATTTCCTCTCCACAATGGCATGTGAGCAAGAGTTGGATGAATAGAGATGCTAGCTACAATCGAATGGAAAAAGGAATCCATTCATTTTTGGAGTCTATCTTGGTAAATTTAGTAAATCAATAAGAGCCATCTATGAGTCAGTTGACTGGACGCCCAGTGGCATGCTCTATTATTTTTATCCATCCATGAGCATGCTTTTGTAAGAAAGTATTTCACAAGCTTTAGTTTCCCCAAATTTGTAGAATTTTAGGCTAGGAACGTGTATTGCACAATATTGGAAATTCATTGGTGCTTTGTATTTTATAAAATGGAGCATTGATTGCCCATTTTCGATGGTCAATATTTAATTTTTTGAGACCCAAATTGCTCAAGTGTGAGTGTTGTTTTGCGAGGCTTTTCAAGCGAAGGCCCAAACTTCAGTCCAAAGCAAGTAAGTACCATGGTTTTAATTTAATTTGTGTCTTATTGGTTTTAGATTAAGAATTTTAAATTCAATTTTTATTAGTCTCTTTTAATTGTGCTGCAATTAAAATCTGGATTAAAAGGGACCTTAATCTAATTCCAATAAGCACACTTAAATTCATGGGAAACTTGTAGTTACGGGCTCGATCCATTATCCTGGCACACTTGGGTAAAATTGTTGAAATTCGACTCAGGCCTATATCAGTTGGCATCAGAGCGAGAGTTCTTAGGAATTCAGTTATCGCTTCACGGATGCTTTAGATTGCAATTTTTTTTTTATGTTCGACCATGTAATTTTGATTTTAAGTCCTCGCTGCAATTCTTTCAAATTTCATGGACTATAATTCAATTGGACATTTGATTTGATGTATTTAATTTACTGGACTTTATTTCTATGAGCCAATGTAAAAAATGTATTCTTCGATCAGTTTTCTGTTTGTATGCCGATCAGATTTGAGATCTGAAGACAATGATGGGTTTTGAGAATCAGAATGTCATTCGTCACCATGACTGTTGCTTGCTTTCTAGATCTGTGCTCAAACCAGATCTATGAACAGTAGTGCGCGTGTGATGAATTGATCAGTAAGACCTTTGGATTTTCATTGATTAAAACAGAACCGGATGTGTGTTGGAAGATTCAGCAACTGTTGTTGATCGATTTAAGCCGGGCAAAATCAGTTTTGATGATTTTAGTGCATGAAGTAAAGAATCCAGTTCTGAAAATAGACGAAGTTTGCAGAAATTTTTTGACCAATCTAAAGGGCTCAAAAAATTCTGAATTTTTTTATGTGGATTGCTCTTTCAGTAAGCTTTCCAGAAATATTTTAAGCGTCCAATTCTGAGTTTCCTAGCCAGAGATATCGTTGGTTTACTGGACAGGTGCAAAACTGTGAGAAAGATTGCAGTTCTGGATCTGGATCTGAGTTACAGTAATTTTTGAATGATTAAACCATACTCAAATTCTGAAATTTTCAATGTGTCTAGATCTCTCAGTCTACTTTCCAACAGTATATAGCATGTCTAAATCGGAGTCTTGTAGCTTCAGTTGTGAATTTTTCATGCCGACGAGTAGAACCAGTCTAGGCAGAAACTGTTAACTTTAGTCACAGATTTCGTATTGGATTGCAGAGCAGATTTGACATATCAGTTGGTTCCAAAAAATTCTGAAATTTTAAGTGTCGGTAAAACTCTTCAGACCTTTCCAACGATATGCAGAACATCAGAAACGGAGTTCCATAGCTCCAGTTACAATTTTTTCGTGACAGTGCGCAGAACAGAACTGGACACCAGCTTGTCTATTGGGCAGCAGGTCAACCGACGGGACAGTGTTTGGACAGATTGAAAATTATTTTTATAGCAGTATCTTCTAATGGATTTTTCAGCACAAATCGATTTTTCAATGCTGATGGCCTCTGTGACCAGTTTGCACGGTGACGCTGAATTTTATTATGTTGTGATCTTGTGCTTGTTTGTAGCACACAGAGTTCGCTCTCCAGGTTCCAGTGCCTTTTTTTGCATGTGTTCCATCGCCCCCTTTGCAATGGCCAGAGGGTATAACACTCGGAACAACCCGGGTTTTTTGAGGCTTCGTCAAACGGCCAATGAGAGGAGATATAGGCACAGTCGTTCACCCAGTGTTTCCCCTGCATATGAGTGTTGGAATCGGGAGACAATGGTAGGAATGATGAAGTCCCTCGCGACATCACCCCACCGGATCAGCATTCAGCCGGTGATGTACGATAGGAGGACTTGCATTCGGAGATGGTTGGCCTACGTGAGACAGTTGCAGCACTAGCCAGACAAGTTGCTACTCTTCATACATCGGTGCAGCAGCTGACCCATGAGCATTGGTGATCATCTTCATCCGTCAGATGTCATATGTTTCACATCATGGATCACCTTCTAATCGATCTGGCAGCTCATATGATGGATGTAGGCAGCAAGAGCGGGACAGCAAGATCGAAAGAGCCAGCCGAGTCGTCACCTCGCCAGAGAGGATGAGCCTTTGTCTATCAAACTCGACATTCTAGAGTTTCTTGGTGGGTTATCTGGCGAAGATTTTTTCGATTGGATAGACAGTGGAAAATGTATTTGAATGTGGGGGATCTCTATTTTTTTGTATCTGATTGTACATGTAAGGGATATCTGTCCGGACTCTTCCCAAGCTTATCGTCGGTCCGTGCATTCAAATCTCCAACCCGTGTCAGATCTCCCTCAAATCCTCCATTGTCTATTAGAGCAACCAGCTCCTACATTCTCCCAGTAGATTTGACCGTTGTTGTGTTGTGGTATTTGACCTTCTGGCTGCCGAACTGGGGGATCTATCAGTTGCTCCCTGTCCCCTCCACCACCAGCAACTTTCCTACTACGGTCATCAGCACTCCTTGGGGACCTGCTCACATTTCATCTTCGTGAGCTCCTCCATTGACGTGGACTGCGTGTTCCCTCCTTCAGTCATCTGCATGGCGGCCGGTGCTTCGTGTGGCTCCTCGTTTCGTGCCTATCGTCCCTGCGGCTTCTCCATTTTCTGCTGCTCCCATCTATTCCTTCACCGACCAGCTACCGACTACTACCTCCGGCATTCTTGGGTGACTTGCTCACGCGTCGGTCTTAGAGCAACACCATCCTTCATGTTCCCTCTTCCTGGCTGACAGCCTACATCTTCGCAGGGCTTCATCATCCTTCCACCTTCGGATGGGCCTTGACCAGTTGTTTTTTCTTTATTTCTCTCTTTTTCTATGTGTCAGTTTTTTTATTTTTTTATGTATGAAAGTTTGTTTACTTCTTTTTTCCTGTGAGCTAAGTTTTAGTTTCTTTTCTTGTTCCATTGTAATCGCACCGCTGGTGCTTTTTATCTATTATTATTAATATATGAACCATTTAAAAAAAAAAATGTAAAGGATATGTCCATAGAATTCAGAAGTCAACCCACCGACACCCAACAAACTTGTGAGCCCTACAGTCCTCAGCAAAAAGGGGTTCAAATCCCAGGGGCAATGTCGAAGGGCTACTCAACTTCACATGCAGTTTGCTAGGGCACATGGCTTCATGAGAGTCCGATCCAACAGGTGGGACCTAGTGCACGATGACAGTGATGTAGTAGTCACATAAGCAAATGCAGCACCTCCTAAACTCGAGGAGGAGTTTCCTCTGAGAAGGGGAGATTGATGTAGGCATCACACCACAGCCCAGCTTGAGATCGTGTGGATCCAGGTCCAAAGCAGCCCACACATTCACAACCAAGGCCCAACTTGAGATCGCGTGGATCCTGGTCAGAGGAAGCCCACACGTTCACAACCAAGGCCCAACTTTAGATCGTGTGGATCCTGGTTGCAGGAAGCCCACACGTTCACAAGGCACAACGAATGAAAGGCATCATGGACCAGACTTGATCGAGCAAATTGGTTGCACTTCATGGAGAGATTTGACAGTGGACATCCTAGTTAAACCCCGTTTAATTAGCCTATCACATTCATAGACTTGGATCATCAGGACAGTCATATTGGGCCCCATCCACTGAATGATCCAATTACCCTATCCCAATGGCCCAAATAATGCTCCAATTAGATCCTAATTCTACCTAATTTGACCAAGTCAAATCCCATGGAGTTTGGCCGTTCCTCTCCTACAAATTCTCTAGAGTTGGATGAATAGAGATGCTAGCTACACTCGAATAGAATTTGAGAAAAGAATCCATTTATTTTTGGAATATTATCTTAGTAAATTTAGTAAATCAATAAGAGCCATCTATGTGTTAGTTGACTGGACGCCTAGTGCCATGTTCTGTTACTTTTATTGGTCCATGTAATTCCACATGAGCATGCTTTTGTAGGAAAGTATTTTACAAGCTTTAGTTTCCCCAAATTTGTAGAATTTTTAGGCTAGGATCGCGTGTTCCATAGGCTAGGAACGAATTTCACAATATTGGAAATTCCTTGGTGCTTTGTATTTTAAAAAATGGAGCATTCGTTGCCCATTTTCAATAGTCAATAATATTTAATATTTGGAGACCCAAATTGCTCAAGTGTGAGTGTTCTTTTGCAAGGCTTCTCAAGCCAAGGCCCGGACTTCAGTCCAAAGCAAGTAAGTACCATGGTTTTAATTTAATTCGTCTAATTGGTTTTAGATTAAAATTTTCAAATTTGATTTTTATTTCTCTTTTAATTGCCTTCAATTAAAATCTGGATTAAAAGGGACCTCAATCTAATTCCAATAAGCACACTTTTTGTTCTTAGGAGATCTTCTCTTCTTGAATAAATTTTTTCTATGGCTTATATGATGCGGTGCATCTTCAATTTCCATGCGCAAGTGTTGTTCCGTGTTTTCTATTTCAATTTTTTAGTTTATTTTTAGTATTTTCTTTTTTATTAAGGGTTGCTTAGTCATTGTTATTGCTTCTATTTTTATTTTAAGAAAGGAGAACTCTATATAAGCTTTGTAAGCCTCATTGAGGCCTCATACGATTGATGAATAGAAAATTTTGAGATCTTCGCAAGATACCTTTGCAATGTGCAATTGATTTTTGGAGTGATTCCTTTTGGCGTGAAGTCTAGCGTGAGGCTACCATCCTTCTATCTCTTTCAGGTACTTTTCTTCCTTCTCTTTCCCTCTCGTTGTTGTGACCCTTGAGAACCCTCTTCTTGTTTCCACACTTCCTTCTTCCCCTTTAAAGCCTTTGCCGCAAGCCAATACCCTTCCCTGGTTTTCCGCCATCACCCATCTGTCCCAGATCTACTGCCGTAACCCTCCCATACCCCTTCCGCTCCACTCTTGCTTGTCGCCTCTCCCCCAAAAGGCTCCCTGCCTTGTCGCCTCCTCTTTTTAAGGTCTCCTGGCTTTGCCGCAACCCCTTTTCTCCCTCTCTTTCGCCGTTACCTCCCAAATCCATCTCCACTGCCGTGGCCTTTTAGAAACCATATCTTCCTTGACTTCCCTTTAGTTCATTCATATCCCCATTGAAACTTATATGTTTATTTAGAATCATATGCCATTTAAATTGAAACCCCATGTGCCCAGTTCATTCACAACCTTTTCAACCTTTTATTAAGTCTTCCATATATTTGTTTATATCATATTTTGGGAATATTTTGCATGATTATATGTATTAAATTTATATTATTTAATTGCAAATATTAATTGAAATTTAATTTCAGCCCATTTTAGCTTAGGGTACATTATTTTCTTCTTTTTTAATTTTTAGGCAACCACATTAGGCATTTAGAGTTACCTTATTAGTTGTCCTGCATCATTATACCTCCTGGGCGATAATCTTCATATCTAAAATACCCTTAGCGGAATGACAACCAAAACGAGAAATGCTCATGTATGAAATGAATGTTGTTAAATAAATTAATTCCAGCCAAGCAGGCCAAAATAGACATAGCAGGGACTTACATATTCCATTAACTTCATTTGTACCAATTCCCAGAACAGAGAGGAAGCCAGATTAGATAACCAATCAACATTAGCATCGGAACCAGAAAATAAAGTGCTAAGACAGTTCAAAAAAGGCACTATTCCTTTGATTAGATGAATCCAAAGAATGATAGTCACAATAACACATGACGGGTAAAAATTTACAGTAACCAAGCATGGAGCACAAGGTTAAAATGGCAATCCCACCCTAAACTAGAATTCAAGGGCCTGTTTGGAGCCTATAATTCTTAGATAGAATAGGAATTTTGCAGAATTTTAAAAACCACAAATCCAAAACCAGAATTAAAAAAAAAAAAAATCTATAGTGGGAAGTTTAACAATCCCAAAGAATTCCAACATAATTTACAACCCCTCCTTTGAAAGTCTTATTTTGGATATTCCAAAGTAAAAGCTACTTAAGATTATGGAACTCTTGGATTTCCAGCCAAATTCTAAAGGCCTTTATGGTATGCCACAATTTTTATCCGAATTGGACTTTGTTGAATTTATAAAATCCTCTGCAGCTTTAAGTATTTAGTATAACTAGGAAAGTGAGAATTTTCAAATACCAGAAAATACAATTCAAGGGAATTAATAAGTGCCATCACAAAGCATTACGTTGGAACTCCAAAGCTAGAATAAAATTCACAATTTCCAACCAATAATTCTAAGCCCAACAGGAATGGCATTAATATTGTAGGAACTCTCCAAATTCCAGAATTATAAAAAATGAATTCTTCTGAAAATTTCCACCAAAAGGCCCCAAATCTCTAAAAAGTTGAAAAATCCAAACATCTGACTGTGGTGTTAATGATGAGATCTCCACTAAAACAAAGCAAAATAAGGTCCGCACTCTCTTCTCAATATCATAATTCCTGGCATCAAAAGACCCTAAAAAGGGCATCTTTGCGTATTTCTTCCCTGATGAAAATTGGAGAGAAAATAGCTTTCCTACCAACACCCATGAGAAACTGGTTTCGTTGCAAATTGGCATTTAGAGAAGAATGCGTGATTTAGCACAAAAACCAAGAGACCCTTTCATTGAAAATAAGACTTTTAAGAAACATTGAGAAAGAAAAACAGCCTTGGCCGACACAGAAACTGCCTTGTTTTTCATGCAAATGCCCGTTTTCATTGAAAACCTTCTTTTCAATGAATTTGAATTGCATTTTGCCTTTCAGGGTCATATCCGTTGAAAATAAGAAATCAATTCCCTTGGATAAAAGCGAAATGCAAAGAATACAAGGCAGTTTCTGATTGTTCTCTACAACAGTTTTCATTTTCCCATGTTTTCCTTATGCAAGGATTTCCAACGAAGATGGTGCATTTAAGCCCTCCTGCATGGGAACAATTTTCAGACTTTCCCCCGGAAGAGGACCTTCCCTGAACGTAGTAGAAAAACAATTTGCGTATGCGGAATGAAGCAAACGTGCCCAAACCAAAACTTGCCATGGAGATCATTCAAACCGATTTTTTTTTTAAAAAAAAAGGCAAAGGAACCAAGGAATTAAAAATCAGAACAAAAGACATTGATATTCCATTAGAAACAATTCAAACCCTAGTCGAGACCTTTAAAAAAAAAGTCAACTAATCGACCGCAAAATCCACGAAAAGGAAACCCGGTGGCCGAAAATTTCGGATCAGGAACAAAACACGAATCCTGCCCGGTCTTCCACGAGATCAAATCGTAAGAAGCATGAAAAAAAAAAAAAAGATAAGACTTCAAATCGAATGTATTTGAGGTTGTTGGACTGACCTGCAAAGGAAGAAATCCGTCGAAATATCGTACGTCGATCGGACCCGAATTTAGGGTTTTGATGGGGGAAAAATGGATTCGAATCCTGGATGCCTTGTTTCCTCGATGTCTCGCCCTCTCGTTCTCTCTGCAATGGAATTAAGCGGAATTTAAAAAGGGTTTGGGATCCGTCCAGACTCTCTCTTTCCCCTGTCCCTCTCTCGTTATAAATAGTAAATTTCCGTGGGGGACAACTTATCAATGGAAACTCTGTTAGAAAATGCTTTTGCATTATGAGACGACTCTTTATAACAACGAAATCACGACTCTTTTGCTATCCTAGTCCGGGCTCCCGATTATTTTTACTGAAGTCCAAACCCGTTTGATTAAGACCATTTTTCAAAAAAATCAATAATTGTAGCACTTCAAAAGAGAGAGAAAATGTGGCATGACTTAGATATAGACTGCACGAGAGAGGGATCAATTTGTAGGACTTCACAAGAGAAGGATAAGGAACAAGCACTTCACGAGAGAAAGAGAGAAAACAAAGAGTATTTGGAAGTGGAATCATCAAATAAGCAATGAGAAAGTGATTGTCAAGTGCCAACAGATGTGTAGAGAAGAGCGACGACTGCAAAAAGAGATATGGGTGGGGCAACGGCAGATGGTTGCAAAGTGGACAAAAGGAGCCGATCAAGAAGAATGAAGGGCCTCCAACACCCAATCGAGATGGCAGAGGATTTGTCAACTCTCAATCGAGATAAAAGAGGGGTCACCGACACAGAATTAAGAGGATAGAAGTGTGAAACTTGGAGGAGGGGTCGCCATTTTAGGGGGAGAAGGATCGATGAAAGGGGAAGATGGAAGCAACGAGTGGATTTCTGAGGGGTGGTTTCAGCGAAGAGGACCGAGAGGAAATGGGTGGTTCTTGCCACACTGCATAAAAGAGAGAGTGGAAGAGGAAGGGAACCTAATATAATATAATTGCTCGTGTTTACCTAAATGTTTTCTCTAATGAGTCTTATTTATTGTTAGTGTAACGCCCGTCTCGCTATGGGTGTGTTATCTCCGAAACATCTCAAAAGTCTCAAAGGACGGTTAACGAATCTAATTTTTTTTTGAAAACGGAGTACTACCTCCTACTCACAAATCACAAGTTCAAAAGTCAAGAAGCATAACAAACGATCTTTGACTAACTGAAAATAGTTATACAGTCATCCAAACAAACATGTAATAATAAGGCCATACAAACTATAATCTCTCAAATTTAAAACATAAACATGAACAAAATGTTTAACTATTATCGCTCCTCCCCAAGTGTTTACTCAAAAGGCCCGCCCGGCCCCTCAGCGATCTGGGTACCTGAAAGGTAAGGGGTGAGCTAACCAGCCCAGTGAAGAGATAATGTTTATCACAAGTCAGCAACATAAGTGGATATTATACATACGAATGCAGAATATCATAATAACAAAAGTACTCATATGCATGAAATCCAACTACACCACAAACCAATAATCCACCTACCAAAATCGAGACATCATCTCTATAGCCCACATCGGGTCCTCCGACAAACACCGATCTCCCTATCAGTACCATCGGGAGACTAAAGAATATACAACTGCCTCACACACACGAGTCGTGTTGGAAAATCACCTCGACCACGCCCGTCTACAGGATACATAACTGCCTAAGCCACACGAGCCGTGTTGGAAAACCACCTCGACCACAGCTGGCTACAAAATACACAACTACCTCAACCACATGAGCTGTGTTGGAAAACCACCTCGACCATGCCCGGGGGAGCCAAATTCTAGGGCAGGCACCTCAATCGCCGTAACGCAATGGGGAAACCCGCATCCCCTATGGGGGTCTCAACCGCTGGAGCGTAACGGGGAAACCCTTCCAACAACCAACATTATCATGTCATCATAAACATACACATAAAAATGTCTTACATCTTAATACCCAACGACACGTTGTCTGTTGTGGATTATCTCTCATGCATGCACATGATTTCATGATTATGTATAACAACATAAGCATGTATAACAACATATGCATGTTCTAACATAATTAACCAAAAATCAGTGTCATGTTCATCATGCAAATCAAAAGCACATAACGAGTTACTTAAACACACATCTCTATGTCCGACAGGATTGCATTTGTCTTTTATAGATAAACACTCAAAGTATCATCAATATATTCCAAATATCATATTTAATATTAATTTATCCCATTAAAGTTTCTCACAATAACATATAGTAGACAGGAGTGCACCCGAATAAACCCCTAGCCACATAACCATTCTCAATGGTTCACTCTTACAGAGTGGCTTAATAAATAGGGGGCTCCATTCGGATCACTTCAAGTCCGGAAAAATATATTTGATATATGCAATGCATACTAAAACTGTGATAAGTCCCCTCACTGAGCGTGTGGAGTCGAAAATCCGGAGCAAGCAAGCGGCTTGATGGGTTGAAGGAAACTCATCCTGTTGAAACAATGAGTAACAAATAAGTAAAAGAGGTAAAATGGGTTGAAAGAAAATCGGGGTGAAAATAGGCCTGAACTAGGCTGGGCCCAAAATGGGCCAATTTGGGCTGGGCTTGAAAACGGGTCATGAAAAAGGGGTCGGGCCCGAAAGTTGGGCCTGCCAGAATTGGGTCGGACCCAGGGGTCAAACTATCGACTGATACTATGTGTATCGGCCGATATAATTCTGATTTTCAACCATCGAATTATACGTATCGGCCGTACAAAAAAAAAAAATCGGCCGATATGACCGAATTATCGGTCATGAAATTGGTCGAGTTTTAAAAATTCAGTTGTTTTTTTTTCCTAAAAAAAAGCTTTTTTTTTAATAAAAAATATCGGTCGAGATGACCGATATATCGTTCAAAATCTCGGCAGAATCTGGGCCGAATCTGGGCCGAATCGGCCGTTTTTCCCCCAAAAAAACAGTAAAACTCGGGCCTGGGCCTAACTCAAGTCCAGCGATATTTTGCCAATATATCGGGCGATATCTCATGTCCGATATATCGGGCGAGATCTGGTCCAATTTCTCCCAGTCAAATCTCTGTGTACGGTGGACTGCAGGATTCAGCTGGTCCGACATGCGTGAATATTTTATTATTTTTTTTAAATCTGAAAAATCGACCAGGTCCAATTTTTTCCTATAAATACCATTCACCTACACCTCAAATTTCACACCTTATTTTCAAGGAAAAAACTAGATTTTACTATTTCTCTTCCAAAAAAAATTTCACTCTTCATTACTTGATTTAACTAAGTTCTAAACGACCTGGATTTGATTGAACTGAATTCAAAGTTTTCTTCATTTATAGATCTACTGATCTTGTAAGTTTTGTAATTTATTTCGATTTATCTGTATTTTATTTTAATTTTTTTAGCAAAAAAAACATAAAAGTGTTATAAAAAGTTAAAAAATGCTTGAAGTTAAATAAGATATGTAGTAAATAAAATCTTTATAAAGGTATTATAATTTTTTTCCATCTGAATGTATCTGTAGTTATTTTTTGTGTACTTTGTTAGTTACTATTTTTTTTCATTTATTTATTCCTTTTTGTTAACTATTTCAACATAAAATAGCATAAATGAAAAAAAAAGTTAGAAAATGATAATACCTATAAAATAATAGATGAACATTTTTCATTTGCTCTTAGTTACTGTTACTAACATGTCAAAATTTACAGCAACATTTTTTACTTTCACTACTCTTTATTTTAATTATTTCATCATTAACTATGGATTATGACATATAAATGTTAGTAAATGGTAAAACCTATAAAATAATACATGAAATTTTTTTATTTGCTGTTATTTACTGTATACTAACTTCTTTTACAGGGATGTAATTTTTTCCTTTTATTTTCTTTATTTTTGTAATTATTTCAATATTATTTATGGACTATGACATATAAATGTTAGAAAATGGTAAAACCTATAAAATAATACATGAAATTTTTTTATTTGATATTATTTACTGTATACTAACTTCTTTTACAGGGATGTAATTTTTTCCTTTTATTTTCCTTTCTTTTGTAATTATTTCAATATTATTTATGGACTATTACATATAAATGTTAGAAAATGGTAAAACCTATAAAATAATACATGAACTTTTTTTATTTGCTGTTATTTAATGTATACTAACATCTTTTACAGGGATGCAATTTTTTCCTTTTATTTTCTTTCCTTTTGTAATTATTTCATTATTATCTATGTACTATGACATATAAATGTTAGAAAATGGTAAAACCTATAAAATAATACACGAAATTTTTTTATTTGCTATTATTTAATGTATACTAACTTCTTTTACAGGGATACAATTTTTTCCTTTTATTTTCTATGGTTTTCTAATTATTTCATCATTAACTATGGATTATGACATAAAAATGTTAGTAAATAGTAAAACCTATAAAATAATAAATGAATTTTTTTATTTGCTGTTATTTACTGTATACTAACTTCTTTTATAGGGATGCAATTTTTTCCTTTTATTTTCTTTCTTTTTGTAATTATTTCATTATTATCTACATTATTATGTAATTTTCAATCATTTTATTATTTATTTATTTTTATTTCTATAATTTCATTACTTAAAATAACACTCATTGACTAAGAAAATAAATTACAAAATTATTTCTACAAGTTTTCCTTATTTATATCCTTTTCCTTGTAATTTTCACCATTTTATTACTAATTACATAATTTCCCGCTATCGTAACTTCAAAAATATATTAGAAGATGTAAATGTCAGATATTTTATGAAAAAATTATATATTAAATAAGCCCATAATTATCTGCATTTACTGTAATTTTTTTGGAATTTTTTTTTTAAAAAAAAGGGCAGGAGAGAGAAAAAGTTCGGCCGATATGAAAAATCGGCCGATATGTAGGCCCGGCCGATTTTTCTACCCCTGGTCGGACCAGAACTGGCTGGCCCGGACCAAGCCTGGGCTAGGTCCGAATCAGTCTGTTTGGTTAGATCTAAGCTAGTGGGCCAAGCCGGGGGTCACACACCCAGCCCAAGGGCTGGGTCCACCCAAAATCCCAACTAAGTCGGCTCGGGAACTCGACCAAGCCTTCTCAGTTGCTCAGCTGAGTTGAAAAAGGGGGAAGGAAGAGGGAAAACTAGGGAAAATCGAATAAAACTAAGGAAAATCAAGGGAAGCCATGGGAAATCCGAGAAAACCGAATAAGACTGAGGAAAATCAAGGAAAGCGAAGGGAAAATTCGAGTGAGAGGGAGGGGGAATAGAAAGAGGGGAAAAAATGGGTACCTGATTTTCAGTCGGATCTGGACGACGGCGAGGGAGGAGAGAGAATGAAAGAAAGTCGTGCAATGTCGGAGTTGCAACAGGGACGGCTCCGACACGAGGGTTGGCTGCACGGGTGGCTCAAGATGGCGATGGTTTTTCGTGTCGACCGAGGGAGAGAGAGGAAGGAGAAGGAGAAGGAGAATGAGAAGAGTAAGAAGAAAGGAAGAGGCATGAGAGAGAGGGAAATCGAGAAGAGAGGAAGAGGGAGGGTTACCGAGAGGGAGAATCGTAGCTAAGGAGCGCGATTGAGAGCGGCGGCACTATAGCACATGCCGCTACAGTGTCGAGAGAAGGGGGCTCTTTAAGGGTTAGGGTTTTAGTCTCTCCTTTTTTTTTTCTTTTTTTTTTGAAATAAATTAAAAACCAAGGTTTTTGAAATAATTTCTTTTCAAAAGGAAATAAAATACAATGAAATCAAAAACCCAAAAAAAAAAAATTCTCGAGTGCCGATCATCGAGTGGAAAAATGTGTGATTTTCAATAAAAAATTGTATGACAATTTACATAATAATTACAAAATTACCAAAAATGCCCTTCGAGTTCTCAAATTCGAAAACAGGCAAACTGGGGTCCACCATGGAGCCCACAATCTCCTCACTGCCACTGTGATCCCGAAAACAACTTAGAGATCCAAAAATCTCCTCAAAATCGAGAAAACTCGGAACGGGTCATTACAGTTAGCATGTAAGTAGAATCTTACCGTTTTGTTTATAGGCTTTTAAGCACACTTTTAATACTAGGTGATGAGATTTGACCACACTGTTTACATACTGTTTTGCATTTCATATTGCATTTACAACCATTAAAAATGTGCACTATTAATCTAAGGGCAATGATGGGACCTATAGACTTTAAACTAAAATGGAAAAATGTGAACGAGACCAAATAACGAAACTAGATAGTGCTTACACGCAAGGGAATGAATAAATCGGTTCTGGACACCAATGTTAGCACGAACAAGTATTTGGGAGTTGAGGCTTAGCCGTCTAAATGCTAAATAGGGTCAATCATGTGCACGATGTTAGCACGAACAAGTATATTGTTATTTTACAACTTAATGGACTTAATCGCATTGTTAGACTGATGATCATCTAAATAACTTTTTAATTTAATTAATTTAAACCTCAATAATTAAGATTTAACATTTGAAATCAAGATCCTAACTATTGCATGTGGTTATGTTCAATTAAATAAACAAAAGTTGTAAACTTGAAATTCAAGGCAAAATATCACAAAACAATTATTAGAACTTGGATGTTTCAGGCTTCTAAATGAATGCTCCACTTTATTAAATGAAAGAATTAAAATACAAGACTTGGATAAAAATACATAGAAGATATAAAAATAAAATTAAAAAATTAATTTCTCACTTGCAAAAATAGTGTGAAGCTCTGTCTTCTTAGTCTTTCTCCAGCCTTTAGTCCTTTCAAACTCCAGGTCATATTCGAATTTTATCTTTGGGGTAATGGGGTATTTATAGGTTTTGAAAATAGATGAAGGGTTGAGATTAAGTCAAGGTTTAAGTGAGAGATTGAAGGGCTAAGATTGGATCAAGATAGAAATGGGTGATGGAGATATAAAGTTGTAAAGGGTTAGGGTTGCAATAGGATGTACATGAATTTGGCCATGTGAGGTGGCTTGGAATGGATTGCAAGTAAGGAGAGAGAGATTTTTGGGATTGGTTTTGGCAATGGAAAATTCAAATTTACTATGTAGGATTAGGGTTTGTTTTGTGCATTAGTGATGTAACACCCCGGGTTTTCAAGATATCAATTTACATGAATTTTGTCCATTTAAATTATGAATTAATGGACATGGACCTTAGATGGGTAAGGTGTTGGGCAATGGCCCAATTAAGACCCAATGGTTATGGAATGAGTGTCAATGTAGGGTAAATGAGTAAGATATATCTAAATGGGTCAAGGCGGCTATTTGGGTCAAAAGGCTCAATTGGTACCCAATGGGTCGTAGTTGACTTGGTTGACCATTAGGTGAGCTCAAGCCTAATTAGGTTAAGGCTGAATTAAATGGGAATGCAAATAAGTGTTTGAGTTGATTCAAGTGAATTAAATGGATGAGTCGAGTTTAATGGTGGAGTTGATTTAAATGGATGAGTTGAGTTTAATGGTTGAGTTGAGTTAAATTAATGAGTTGAGATTAAGTGAGTTAAAGAGATTTGAATTAAATTACATGTGAAGTGTGTAGATGAAAGATGTTTGGGTTGTTTCAAAATTCAAACAATGTACACGTTGGAATGCATGGAAGTTTTATCTCATGCATGAAATTTCCATTTGAATCATTAATGAGAGGTGGCGTTTTTGTGGAGTTACAAAGGGGTTATGGTTATTTCAAATATCAACACAAGGCATGTACACGTTGGAATGCATGGAGGTTTTACTCCATGCATGTAACTTCAAATGGAGAACCAATGGGAGGGGACGGTTTCATATTTTCAAACATAGGCACACAATTGGCACGTGGGAGTTTCATCTCATGGATGAAACCCCCAAAATGGATAATGAAGAGGTGGGGAGTTGTTTTATTTCAAATTCAAATACAAGTATACACGTTGGAGGGAAGGGAGATGAATGGGGTGGGGAAGTTTCATGTCATAGATGAAACCCCCACTTGGAGCATTAATGGGAAACACATGGGAGGAGGAAATCTTGGTAGAGGTTACACCAAGGCACACCATTGCACCGTTGGACCCTTGGGGTTTCATCTCATGGATGAAACCCGCAAATGGAATTTAAATGAGGAAGATGAATGGAGTGGGGAGTTACAAAGGGGTGCCATCAAGGGACACCACCTTTGGTCAACTCTCACTAACATAGCAAAGGACTTTGTTTCCATTGATTGTCTCTCTCTCTCTCTCTCCCTTGGCCGTTCTCACCTCTCAAAACAAGAAAACCTTGGCTGTTTTCTCTCCCTCAAACCATCTCTTGGCCGGCCAGCATTCTAAAGGAAAGAAGATCAAAGTTCTCACACAAGGCCGACCACCCTCAAGTTAAGGATTTGGAGTATTTTCTATCCCAAGTTTCTCTCTCTCTCTCTCTCTCTCTCTCTTTCAATCCATACCTTTTGGCCGAACCACTCCAAGGGGTTTCCAGCAAGGTTAGTCTCGGCCAAAGAATCAAGAAGAAGGAGAGGCTAAGGAAGGAAATGAACAAGCAGGAGGGAAGAACAAATTGGAGGAGTCGCGGGATTGGTAAGTGCTCAATAAACTCTTGTTAAATAAGATGGTTAAGGAAACATGATTCGGCCGTTGTATGGCCAAACCTATCAAGGGTTAAAATCATGGATATTGAATTTAAAAGAGGAGATAAGGAACCATAGGGTTGGGCCATGATGTATGGCCGAACCCCATGGAAAGATATTGGTTATTTTTGGGGGTTTTGAGGGATAAAGATCATGGAACATTATGAATGTCTTAAAAGGATTTTTAAATGGATATATGGGTAAAGCATGGGTCGGCCATTGCATGGCCAAACCATAATGTTATAATGGCTAAGATGTTAAATGTAACACCCCTGATTTTCAAGTTATAAATATTTATGGAAATTGCCCATTTAATTGATGAATTAATGGATATGGACCTTAGATGGGTAAGGTGTAGGGTCAATTGCCCAATTAAGACCCAACAAATGGTGGTTATGTTTCAATTGAAATAAATGGATAAGATTTATATAATCGGGTCAAGATTGTTAATTGGGTCAAAATGCTCAATTGGGACCCAATGGGTCGTGGTGGATATGGTTGACCACCAAGTGAGTTCAAGTTTAAATTAAGTGGGGCTGAATTAAATTGGAAATGGATTCAAATAAATGAGTTGATTTTTAAGTGAATTAAATGAGTTGAATTAAAGAGGTGAGTTGAGTTAAATAGATGAGTTGAGTTAAATGGATGAGTTGAGTTAAATGAGTTGGATGGGAAGTTATGGGGACCTTCATCTCAAGTGAGTAGAGTGGGAAGATGAGGGGTTGTAGTTGTTTCAAAGACTCAAGTCAAGGGTCACACGTTGAGGGGGGAGTTTCATCTCATGCATGAAACTCCAAATGGTCATTAATGGGGACAGTTTTGATGTTACACAAGGTTACACCAAAGGCACACGTTGGAAGCATGGGGGTTTCCATCTCAAGATGGAAACCCAAGAGCCAAACCGTTGGGAGTGTTTCATCTCAAGGATGAAACCTCCAAATGGATCATAAAGGAGGAAGGTGAAAGGGCATGGGAGTTACCAAGGGGTGTTACCAAAGGACACCACCCTTGGCCGACCATCATGGATTAAGAGGAGGAAGTTGGAAAGTTTTTGGTTGTTACACAAAGACATACAAGGCATACACGTTGGGAGGGTTTCCATCTCATGATGGAAAACCAAGAGGCACAAAGTTGGTGAGTTTCATCTCATAGGATGAAACCCCCAAAGCAAATGATAATGAGGGAGGTGAAAGGTCATGGGAGTTACAAAGGGGTATCAACCAAAGGACACCACCCTTGGCTGATTTACATTGGGCAGCAAGGAGAATTCCTTGTTTTATCTCACTCTCTCCCTCTCTCACTAAAAGCCGACCACTCTCAAAGACAAAGGACTTAGAGTAGTTTTTGATCTCAAGCTCTCTCTCTCTCTCTCTCTCAAACCTACACCCTTTGGCCGAACCCTCTCCTTGGGTTTTCATTCAAAACCTTTCAAGCACTCTCGGCCAAGGATCAAGGAGGAAGAGGAGGCTAAGGAGGGAGAAGATTGGAAGAGCAAGAAGGAGTGAAAGAAACCGGAGGAGTCGCGGAATCGGTAAGTACTCTTTAAGATTTCATAAGTAAGAAAAAGATAAAGATCATGGTTTGGCCTTGCATGGCCAAACCCTAAATGGTATACACAAGAACCATCAAAGACCAAAAAGGGGTTGGATGAGGTTCGGCCATGGTGTATGGCAGAACCCCATCAAAGACCAATCTTGGATTTATGATTTTAAAATGGAAGGGTATTATTGATGTTAAAAGTTTTTAAGGATGAGATTGGTGGAAAAACATTAACAATGTAAATGGCCTTAAAATGAGGTAAATGATGGAGAACCAAGGACCTTAGGGTTCGGCCATGGTGTATGGCCGAACCCCATAGAGAATTATTGAATTATGTTATGTATGTAGATCATGGAAATAATGGGAGGATGATGTTAAGTTTAATTGATTTTAAACATGGTAATTGATGTTTCAAAAAGATGAACCTAAATGTATGGTTAAACCCATGGAGGGACCTTGGTTCATGGACTTAAATATTGTAATTGAGTTCATGGAGAAGATGGAGATAAGACATCATGGGTTCGGCCATGGTGTATGGCCGAACCCCATGAACCATATTTTTTAAGGTGTTATGTATGGATATATGCATGTTTAAATCGATGGTTAATCAAGCTAAGGAATGGAAGAATTTGTTAGGGTTTTATGTTATGATTAAATAAATCATTTGTGGATCCATGATTATGGATCAGTTATGGACCTAGATATGTATAAAAAAAGAGGAGTGTTTAGCCATAGAAAGAAGGATGGCTAAGATGGAAAAATGGTGGAAAATGGAAAGACCATCGGTTCGACCATGGTGTATGGCCGAACCCCATGAACCACTTTAATGGGTCATATGGTATTATATCATGATTTGATGGATCATTTTTGGAACTAGGTTTATGGGTCAGATTATGAACTTAGGCATGTTTTAATGAATAACATGTTTAGCCATAGATAGAGTAATGGCAATGTTGTAAATAGGTGAAATTGATGAACCATGGGTTCGGCCATGGTGTATGGCCGAACCCCATGGGAATGTTATTGTGGACTTAAGTGGTTATTGATGTTAAATAATTAATCTATAAGTGTTTAGATTAATGAAACAAAGATGGCTTGATCTTGGATTAATTTAAAAGATCAAAGGATTGAAAAGAAGGGCACAAAACCAAAGGAGTGAGGTTCGGTCATGTTGTATGGCCGAACTGTAATAGCTTGAATTTTCGAATCAATATATATTGGACATTTAATTATTTTAAATTGGAATTTGATGTGATGAAAATGCCAAATGGATCAACTTTGGGACAAGGGTCCAAGAATGGCCCAATTGGGCCATGGATTGGATGAAATCCATCTAATGGGTCAATGAGGACTAATCGGGTCAAGGATGGTCAAATTGGGCCCAATACTCATTTGGGACCCAATGGACGCAATTGAGGTAAGCCTAAGGTAAGGAGGGAATTTAATTGGGCCATGGGCCCAATGTTTACCCAATAAACCATGAATTAGAATTAATACATGTAATTGGTCAATGGTAAGTAATCGGGTCAAAGATGGTCAATTTGAGTCAAAGAGCCATATGGGACCCAATGGGCCAAGGTAGGTAAGCCCTAAGATAAATGGGTAAGACAAGAATATAATTGGGTCATGGACCCAATGGTAATCCAATTAAAATAAATTAAATGGATTAGATAATTATAAAATTATCTAAGTTAAGATGTATCAAGATTAAATGGTATGACCAAATGGGGCCCACCTCCTTCTCACCCATGAAGGTGGCGTGTGGACCCAAGGATAGTGGGGCCGACCACCATGGTTGACTGGGTCAACCATGGGTGGATCTTATAGAAGGGATTTAATGGAATTAAATGAAATATGGGGCTTAATTAACTTAACCTAAAAATCAAATTGATCTAAGTTAATTAACCTAATCTAAATTGGTCAAATGGTCAAAACCACTCCAACAAACACAAACCACTCTTAAGAAACACAAAATAAAACCATGCACTTAAATGGTGGATTGGCCTCAACCACCACCACCAAAGTCAAGCTAGCCCATGCTTGGTTGGTGAAGAAATTAATGTTTGAGTGAAGGTTACTCCAACCACCTCCATCCCATTTCCAAGCTAACCAATTTCACTCTACCTCCCCACACACACAAGAAAAAACGGCACTCACCTTGCAAAGGAGAAGAGAAGAGAACTTAGAAGAAGAAGAGAAGAAAAGAGAAGGAGAGAGCAAGTCTTGGTCCATCCACTCAAGATCAAAGGCTAAGATCTTGTTTTCCACCATCTTCCCCTCTTCCCCTCTCCCAAACCTAGCTCTACCTTAACCGACCAAGCATGTCCCACCATTGATCAAGCTCATCTAACCGATCAAAGACCAAGAAGAAGGAGAGAAGAGGCTAAGGAAGTTGACGGGAGCGACAAAGACCGGAGGAGCCGTCGGATCCGTAAGTATTTCTAAACAAGAGTTTAGATTTTTGTTTATGGTTAAAAAGGGAATCCATTTACTAGATAATGGCCAAAAACATCATGGGCCTTGGATCTAAGATCCATCAATGGAAGATTAAGAAATGGATAAACTTAGAGAGAGAAAGATTAAATGAATGGATGACCATAGGGTTCGGCCATGTAGCATGGCCGAACCCCATGGTGAATGATGGATAATTTAATTAAGGTTTGAAGGTTTAAAATGGTGGAGAAGGATTTATGATATTTAGTTTTCAAGTGATTTAAATGGTGATGATTTAGTGATCTATGAGGATTAGGACCCTTAGATGCTCAATGGTTGATGTTTTCTAAAATTTGAAAATTTTAAGTATGGTTTATATATGTGGTTAAACGAAATGGAAATTAGGTTAAGTTAATGATGAAACTTAAATGGATTTACGAAGTGTATGATATTTTTAGGGCCAAAATGAATGAGGATTATTGAGTTAAAAATGGATGTCTTTTGGACAAAAACATTGGTCTAAGAATGGCATCAATGGATGATGAGCCATGAACCATGGGTTCGGCCATGATGTATGGCTGAACCCTTGGTGGTAATTAATAATTTTTTTTATGATGGGAAAGTATAGAAATTGATTAAGAAAAAGGGATAGATTGTATGGATGTTTCAAGTATGATATGTGATGTTGGTGATTTAAATGGATGATTTAATTTTCATTAGAGGTATGTTTAAATGGGTTAATGAAACCAAGAAAAATGGGGAAAGAAACATCATGGGTTTGGCCATGGTCTATGGCCGAACCCATGACCCAAATTTTGACCAATTTTAGACTAAGGTTAATGCATGTATCAATGCCTAGGAGTTGGTTTTAAAGGGCCAAAAATAATGAAGATTTGTGATTTTAAATTGGATTATTTTGGGACAAAACCTAGTCTTTGAAAATGGTATCCATAAAGGTGAACCTTAGGGTAGTGATTAGTGGATTTGATAAATTGAAAATAATGTAGAAGAATACTAGATTTTGATGGATTTATAAAAATGATATGTGGGCCACACCTTAGGCCAAAATATGGAATTAGGTGTGGGAGTAAATGTTTTTCAAAAATTAAATATTAGGTGGCTGATTTTATGATGCTAGGTCATGATTGAAAGGACCTAAGTATGAATGAATCTTGGACTTAGAATGCACATAAATGAGTGGATGATTAACCATGGAGGAAAGGATGGGAAAACGGTAAATAAGTGCCACATTGAAAAACCATAGATTCGGCCATAGTACATGGCCGAACCCTATGGGGATTAGACATGGAATCGGATATTACGAATAATTTAAATGAAACGGATAGATGCTGTGTTTTAGGCCCGCAAATCGGAATTTTAAATTTGGCCAAAAATCGGATTTATGTATGAGTCTAAAACCAATGGATAATGGGCTAAGTTAGGGACTTAATCATGGATGGCGTATGAACTAATTCGGTAAATGTAATAAGGTATCGGACGTCGCAAACGGTAAGCGATCGGGGACCGGGTTATCGAACAGGAAACGTAACGGAACGCGACACGGTATTCGGTAGGATTCCTACCTTTTTGTAAGCGATGGATACGTGATGGTATTTTAAATTATTTTGATTTGGCTTATGATAGATTTATGATTATGATTTATCTTATGATGAGTTTTAAGTTATGAATCATATAGATTATATTTTAATATTATGCATTATATGGTTATGTATGATATGTTGAGTATATGGATTACATATATATTACATAGCATAATGCACTACATCTCATGCATGGCATGGGCGGAAAAAAAAAAACAAACCGGAGTCCATGCTCCGTCGCGGCGACCGAGAAGCAAACATGGGGATATCTGAGGGGCAATAACCGGAGTCCATGCTCCGTCGGGGCGACCGAGAATCAGACATGGGGATAGCCTGAGGGCTATAACCGGAGTCCATGCTCCGTCGGGGCGACCGAGAAGCAAACATGGGGATAATACACTGTATGATCATACGGATGATGGGTGGGACACATGACATAGGCACCCATGGCATAACATTCATCACATGCTTATTTTGTTATATGTTATTTTATCGGTATATGTGTTATCACTAATCCATGTGCTAGCCCTACTCGGAGTCCTACTGGGCGCGTTGACTAACGCCCTACTTCTACCCTAGCTGATGACGCAGGAGATGGCGGAAGCGGTGGACATGACAGGAGCCAAGCTTAGGAGCTTGGGCAGCGCAGTCTTAGTTTATTTATGTTTACATTTTGGAGATGTAATTTTAAAGTAACTTAGCTTGTTGGGTTGTATAAGTTTACATTTCTTACGATGGTTTGGACGTTACTTATGGACGATTATATTTTGTGACATAAATATGAACATAGGCGCATTTTGGTAATTCAATGTTGTATCTTCCCTTCTATCTAAAAACCGGTAGGATAGACTCTATTATCATGCTTCGCAATAATCATAATCCACGAGCTTACTTCCTACGCGTGAACCGTTCTCGTGGACTTAGCTTCGCGCACGCGTGGGGTTGGCCAGTTAAGGGTCGGGCTTTAGGAGCTCAGACTTAACTCGCGTCGTGGCGTCCGCGCCCTCTCTCACCCTTCTATTTCCAAAAAAAAAAAAAAAATAGACTCTGATTTTCGGAAAACAGGTGAAAAAGGGTGGGGCGTTACACGAACCCCTCTAAGGAATTTTTATGGACTTAGGTTGTTGTGTGTGTAAAAAGTTTAATGTGTGAATGATTAGATTAATGGAGTGATGATTGAGTAATAAATAAAGGAAGGGCTAAAATCAAAGTAAGTGAGGTTCGGCCATGGTGTATGGCCGAACCCCACAAAGGTGTGTTTATGGACTTAAGACCAAATGGAAAATCAAATGGAATATGGATTGACTTGTTGATGTGTAACAAGGTGACGGGACCACACAAACGGGGCACGATCGTGAACGGTTGCCGGTTTAAAACTCAAGGACACCTTAGTTGTCTTGGGTAGGATTCCTACATCATTGAAACCATGGATATGTATTATGTACTTATGATGATTTTATTTCATGTTTGATAAGTTATTTTGGTATCAAACAATATGTTGCAATTATGGGATTTTCATGCTATGTTTTGTAATATTCTAAAGCATGTTGGCATTTGTATTTCATGCATGGCATGGGAGGGATGGAATGTAATCGGAGACCCACGCTCCGTCGGGGCGTCTGTAAGTCGTGAGGGGTATTTTAATCGGGGACCTACATTCCGTCGGGGCGTCCGTAAAAAGCACTAGTGGGGGATACCTTGATGAGGAGAATTCCATCAAGAGGATACTATGTATGATACCTTGATGATCAGAATCCCATCAAGAGGATACTATGTATGAAGACCCTGGTGATGAGCATTCCATCAGGGGATACCTTGATGAGGAGAATTCCATCAAGAAGATACTATGAGTTTGTGATGGTGGGACTCATTGCATATGATAGCATGGCATGGCATGGCATTGAATCAGCATGATTATGATCTTTATTATCATGCAAGGTTTCTGGCTTTTATCTGTATGATTGGATCTGTATTATCATATACTGTTTTGGATATGATGTTTTACGAATATGATATGGTATATTATATCTGGATTTATATACTAACCCATGTGTTAGCCTAATTGGAATACCTACTAGGCGCGTTGTCTAACGCCCTACTTCTACCCTAGTTGATGACACAGGAAGGGAACAGAACGAGGACTTGATTGGAGCCAAGCTTAGGAGCTTGGATGATTAAGCTATATGTTGTTTATGTTATTTGGAATTGTAATAACGTAGTTTTATTTGCTATGGATTGGATGGTTAATGTTTGGATATTTAAGTTATGATAATTATTATTAAGTGTTGGACTATTTTGCTATCTCAATTGGAAAAGGATTGTTATCCTATTGTTATTCCGCATATATGATTTATTCTGCAAGTTAACTTGAGTACGTGTGAACCATTTTAGTGGACTTGGTCCACGCACACGTATGGTTGGCCAGTCAAGGGTCGGGCTTTAGAAGCTCAGACTTAACTCGCGTCGTACGTCCCACTCTCATTCACTCTTTTGTTAAAAAAAAATAGAAAGTAAGTGAAAAAGGGCGGGGCGTTACATTAAAGGGGGACAAAAGCTAAATGAGTGAGGTTCGGCCATGGTGAATGGTTGAACCCCACTAGAGTGTATATTATGAACATGAAAATGGAGGATGCATGTTAAAGAATGTTAATCATTCTATATGGTATAAAAATGATATGGGATGAAAGAACCATGAACCATGGGTTCTGCCATAGTGTATGGCCGAACACCATGGAAGATTGCCAAGGACTTGGAAGGGATTAAATGGAGTAATGTTTAAGTGGACTTAGATTATTATGTATGTTAAACAATTGGTGCATAAGTAATAAGATTAATGAATCAAGAGGTCATGATCTTATATTTAAGTTAAAAGAGCAAAGGACTTGAAAGATAGACCAAAACCAAAATGGTGAGGTTCGGCCATGTTGTATGGCCGAACCCCACTAAGGAGTATTTGGTGGATTTAAGGTTTTGTTCATGTTAATGAATTATTTAGTCATGAATACAAGTTTTGGACTTAAAAATGGTATTGAAATCATGGAGTAATGGATTTTAGATATCATAGGGTTCGGCCATGGTGTATGGCCGAACCCCATGAAACATTTTGTGGATCAAAATGGGGACTTATGTATGCTTAGATGAGGGATGCTTTGGTTATGGATTTGTACCAATGGCAAGGTGGTAATTAAAGGTGAAAAGGATGGACCATGGGTTCGGCCATGGTGTATGGCCGAACCCCATGGGGAATATTTGGTTTATGGGCTTAGCTTATTATCCATGATTGGACTTAAATTAAAAAATCAAGAACCCAAAGGAGGGATTGAAACCAAAGAGGTGAGGTTCGGCCATAGTGTATGGCCGAACCCCACAAAGTTGGGTTAAGGAATTAGAACATGGTTTGATTGATTGTTGTGTAAATAAGGTAACGAGACTTCACAAAGGGGGCATGATCGTGATCGGTTGCCGGATTAAAGCTCAAGGACACCTTAGTTGTCTTGGGTAGGATTCTACCTCATTGAAACATGGATATGTATATGGTTTTATCTTATTTGATGGTTTATGTTATAATTATATTATGTTTCAAAAGTAAAGTTTTTAAATGCTATGGTTAATTATGTTGCATAGCATATGGACTTGTACATCTCATGCATGGCATGGCAGGGGAATTTGTAACCGGAGGCCACGCTCCGTCGGGGCGTCCGTAAGGCAATCGTGGGAAGACCTTGATGTGGATAATGCCATCAAGAAGAATCTGGAGGCCACACTTCGTTGGGGCCCCCAAAGACCACTCTGGGGATACTTGATGAGAAGAATTCCATCAAGAGGTTACACGTATGTGATGGGTGGGACTCATTGCATAAGACATATGACATGGCATGATTTTACATGATATTGATGATATGATATTTTATATGACATTTGATACTAACCCATGTGATAGCCCTACTTAGAATTCCTACTGGGCGTGTTGTTTTAACGCCCTACTTCTACCCTAGTAAATGACACATGAAAGGAAGGGATCGAGGATCGTGAAAGAAGCCAAGCATAGGAGCTTGGATATATGAATGGATTTTATTTATTATATTTTGTTAAGTTACCATGGACATGTAATAACTTAGATATTATTGCTATGGTTTGGAATGGTTTGATTGAATGATTAAGTTAAGGTAATTTTGGATAAATGACTAAGTACTTTGCTATCTAAAAGAAATGAACTAGAGTTAGGTTCTATTATAATCCACAATTAGTTTATGTTATATTCCGCAATTATAAACTTAATACGTGTGAACCATCTCAGTGGACTTAGTCCACGCACACGTATGGTTGGCCAGTTAAGGGATGGGCTTTAGAAGTTCGGACTTAAATCGCGTCGTGACATTCCGCTCTTTATCACTTTTGTTTATTTAAAAAAACAATAGACTCTGATTTCGAGTGAAAAGGGCGGGCTGTTACAAGTGAATGAGTGGATGAGATTGAGAGATGAGATAGATGAATGGATGAGATGCAATGGAGTGATGTGGAGGTCAACCTAATACAATATGCACATGAAAGGGTTTAGGATTGAGCAAAATCATGTGGATTTGGAGATGATGAGAAGGTGATGTGGCATGAATGAATCTAGATGGAAAATGGGTTAAAAACATGGAGAAAATTTAGTGTTAAAATCGTGTGGAGTGATAAGACAATGGATGATGTGGCTTATGCGCATGGAGGCTATCTTGTTCTTCAAGATGTGTAAACTTAGGGTTAAATGAATGAATGGATGTGATTATTTAGGGTTAAGATCTATGGCTCTAGGGTATTTTGGGTAAAAATAATTATAGGATTTGTAACGACCCGTCCTGCTACGGGCACATTAAACTGTTACAAAGTCTCAAAACACCGATCTAATACTATTTCCGGGGCTTTTTTTTTTTTAACTGAGAGACACCGCTCCCGCAACTCACAGTAACCACGGGCATGTCACCAGTAAACGAATAAAGTATCAATCAAAACTGGAAACAGTAACATCAGTCCATTATTACATTCATCCAACTCAATGAAAAGTACACTTATCTCAAATACATTAGCAAGTCCTCAATTACAAAATAGAACTATGACAAAGTACAAAGCTGTAGCTCTACGCCCAACGCCCGATTGAGGGTCCTGCCGACCCTTCCTCTTTGAAGTACTTGTGAGGCAAGGGGTGAGCTTTACATGCCCAGTGAGGGTAACACAAGCATCATGTCACCAGCATACATTGTATATGATCATATGAATACATCAATGTCTATGATGTCTACATGCATGACTATGCAAGCGGGCAGCCTACCCCTAACACATGGTCCCACATCTGTCGGGCCTCCAACACATCCTCTAACAAACCCAATACAACTATATGGCAACTCCCTCACGTACCCATCTGCTGCGGTCCACCCACCCTCGAGTACTTAGACTGATCTCCAACCGGATCAGAATCCATAATCCTCGACCAGACCTATGACCCTCTATGACAACTTGCACAAATATCATGACCAACCCAAAAGTCGGGCTCACTAAAGTCCCAAACCTACTACCACACTGGAGTAACCACCCCACCACCTCATCCGTTGGTCTCCACACGACTGGTGTATCCACCCCTCACAGAATTCTATAGGTATTCTACCGAGTAAGTTGGTCGAACTCACTTGTTAGGTGCCCATAAATTCCTGGTGAGTCAACACCCACAACAAAGTCTCAACAATGAACCCCAAAGTCATAATCGTGGTTAAACACACTACCACATCACACCACAGGCTGTCCCCACCATACAGGTGTCCTAGCCTGGAATAGCATACCTCAGACTGTACCCACCCTGCAGGTGTCATAGCCTGGAACATCATCTCAGACCACACCGCAGGCTGTCCCCATCCTACAAGTGTCTTAGTCTGGAATATCTCATCACATCACACCGCAGGCTGTCCCCACCCTACAGGTGTCCTAGCCTGGAATATCTCATCACATCATACCGTAGGCTGTCCCCACCCTACAGGTATCCTAGCTTGGAATATCTCATCACATCACACCGCAGGCTGTCCCCACCCTACAGGTGTCCTAGCCTAGAATATCTCATCACATCACATCGCAGGTTGTCCCCACTCTACAGGTGTCCTAGCCTGAAATATCTCATCACATCACACCGTAGGTTATCCCCACCCTACAGGTGTCCTAGCCTGGAATATCTCATCACCTCACGTCGCAGGCCGTCCCCACCCTATAGATGTCCTACTCGGTCATCTGGGGAATCAAAAACCATACCAGTAGGAGCTATCCCTCACCGCATCATCCCTCGACCAATGAGCGGGCGAGCACCTCCTCAGCCTACTCGGTCATCCGGGGATCACATGTCACACCAGTGGGAGCTGTCCCTCACCGCATCATCTCTCGACCAATGAGCGAGCGAGCACCTCCTCAGCCTACTCGGTCATCCGGGGATTCACAAGTCATCCTAACGGGAGCTGTCCCTCACCGCATCATCCCTTGACCAATGAGCGGGCGAGCACCTCCTCAGCCTACTCAATCATCCGGGGATCACAAGTCATACTAGCGGGAGCTGTCCCTCACCGCATCATCTGTCGACCAATGAGTGGGCGAGCACATCCTCAGCCTACTCGGTCATTTGGGGATCACAAGTCATACTAGCGGGAGCTGTCCCTCACCGCATCATCCCTCGACCAATGAGTGGGCGAGCACATCCTCAGCCTACTCGGTCATCTGGGATCACAAGTCATACTAGCGGGAGCTGTCCCTCACATCATCATCCATCGACCAATGAGTGGGCGAGCACATCCTCAGCCTACTCGGTCATTCTGGGATCACAAGTCATACTAGCGAGAGCTGTCCCTTATCGCATCATCCCTGAAGATTCCATGACAGCCTCACCACTTGTCCCGACTAGGACTTCGGGGAACTCACCCTCTAACTCAGACGACGCCTCATCCACATGTATCCGAAGACCACTAAGGGTAGACCTGACAGTTCGACCCCTACTAGGGAACACATCTATCATCTAATGATCCTTAACCAAACCACGCTTCCTAGTATGGTTTCTCATAATCTCTCAACCCCAGCTACCCGACAAGCTAGGGTGAGTCTCTAAATCCTGATTTGGCCAGTATCCATGCACACCGGCATTCCGAAAACGGTAGCTACATGCATGCCAAGTTATCTCTATGCATGTTATCAATATAGCATATCACATAATAATCAAGTATATACTATCATCTATCACATGCTATCAAACCAACAAGTAACATGTTATTATCTAAAACATATCATTTATTGCTATAGGTTGTACACATCATGATACTACACAGTCCATCCAGCATGTTATAACATTTGGCAATTCAACAGGTTATTATATAATCAAATAGCATGTTATCGCATAACGCACATCAATCCAACCAACAGATTATCAAGATACAAATCATCACGTTATCATATTACCCAACCAACATGCTATCACAGGTAATCTGACACGAGTACGCCCGAAGAGGTCCCTTGCCACATCAATCACCACAACGGTTTCCCTTACCTAGTGGCTCAGTTCATATAAGGGCCCCATTCCTCGTACTTCGTGTCCAACGGTTATAGGATAATATGCTTTCATGCATGCTAAAACAAGTGTGATGAGTCCCCTCACCTGTGTGCGTGTTATTGAAATCCAAAGTGAGAAAATGGGTCCGCTGGGTTGAAGGAAGCTCCAACGGTTGAAAAGGGGAATACAAGGATAAGTAAATGGGTTAAAACTACCAAAACAAATATGGGTTGTAAATGGGTTTGAAACGGGCCGGGCCCAAGCCGGGCCTGAAACTGAAAGCTGTGTCTAAAACTGAAATCAGGGCCTAAAACTAGGCTAGGCCTGAAAATTTGGCCGAACTGGGCCGGGCCGAGCAGAGTTGGGTCGAACTGGGCCCGGGCCGAGCAGAGTTGGGCCGGACTGGTCTGGTGAACTAGGCCGGACTGGTCTGGTGAACCCAAGTTTGGGCCGAACCCAAAACAAGGCCAGAGATGGCCTAGATCCGAAACTAAATTGGCCGAGTCAACTGTAACGCCCGCCCATTTTTCACTCGCTTTTCGAAAATCAGAGACTATTTTTTTTTTTGAGATGAAGAGTAAGAGAGGGCGCGGATGTCACGACGCGAGTTAAGTCCAAGCTTCTAAAGCCCGACCCTTAACTGGCCAACCCCACGCGTGCGCAGAACTAAGTCCACGAGAACGGTTCACGCGTAGGAAGTAAGCTCGCGGATTATAATTATTGCAGAACATGATAATAGAGTCTATCCTACCGATTTTTAGATAGAAGGGAAGATACAACATTAAATTACCAAAATGCCCCTATGTTCATATTTATATCATAAAACATAATCGTCCATAAGTAAAGTCCAAACCATCGCAAGAAATGCAAATTATACAGTCCGACGAGCTAAGTTACTCAAAATTACATTTCCAAAATATAAACTTAAATAAACTAAGAATGCGCTTCCCAAGCTCCTAAGCTTGGCTCCTGTCATGTCCACCGTTTCCACCATCCCCTGCGTCATCAGCTAGGGTAGAAGTAGGGCGTTAGTCAACGCGCCCAGTAGGACTCCGAGTAGGGCTAGCACATGGATTAGTGATAACACGCATACCGATACAATAAAATATAACAAAATAAGCATGTAATGAATGCTATGCCATGGGTGCCTATGTCATGTGTCCCACCCATCATCCGTATGATCATACAATGTATTGTCCCCATGTTTGCTTCTCGGTCGCTCCGACAGAGCATGGACTCCGGTTATAGCATAAGAACTATCTCCATGTCTGATTCTCGGTCGCCCCGACGGAGCATGGACTCCGGTTATAGCCCTCAGGCTATCCCCATGTCTGATTCTCGGTCGCCCCGATGGAGCATGGACTCCGGTTTCATTATTTTCCCGCCCATGCCATGCATGAGATGTACGTGCATTATGCTATGTAGTATATAGATAAACCATAAATTTAATATACCATACATAGCCATATAATGCATAATGTTTAAAATATAATCCATAACACCATCATATAATTCATAAATTAAAACTCATCATAATACAAGTCCCATAATCATCAAAATAGATTAAAATAAACATCACATATCCATAGCTTACAAAGAGGTAGGAATCCTACCGAATACCACGTAGCGTTCCGTTACGCTTTCCGTTTGATAATCCGGTCGCCGATTGCGTACTGTTTGCGACGTCCCGATACCTTATTACATTTACTGAATTAGTCCATACGTTATCCTGATTAAGTTCCTAACTGATCATAACCCTAGATCCATTCAATGATCCTTAAGTATATTACAAGTTTATCAAAAATCGGTCCTTAACTTAGCCCATTATCCATAGGTTAAAACACATACATAAATCCAATTTCTTTGGCCATTTAAATACTCTAATTTGCGAACCTAAACGCATCAACTATCCGTTCCAATTAATCATTCATAATGCATTCGATTTCATGTCTAATCCACATAGGGTTCGGCCATGTACCATGACCGAACCCATGGTTCTTCAAAGTGGCTAATAATTACCATTTTGCCACTCTCTCCTCTACGATTAATCATTCACCCACTTATGTCTATTTTAAGTCTAAATTTCATCCATAACTTAGACCCATTTATAATTTCATAACATATCCAAAATCAGCCACCTATTGTTTAATTTTGAAAAACATTTAATCCCCATATGTCCTTTCACATTTGGCCCTAAAGGTGGCCCACAAAGGGATCATAGGTTCGGCCATACACCATGGCCGAACCCATGGTACCCTATCTCCCTTCTTTTGGGTCCATTTTGTCTCATTTAATCCTATCACCAATGAATTTAATTTATTCATTTAAGTCCTCATTCTCATCCCATTTAAAACCTCACATATCATTTTCATAAATCCATTAAAATCTAGCATTCTTCTACATCATTTTCCATTTATTAAAACCACTAATCACCACCCTAGGGTTCACCTTTATGGATGCCATTTTCAAAGACTAATGTTTTGTCCCAAAAATAATCCATTTTAAAATCACTTACCATACTCATAATTTTCAAACTTTAGAAAACATTAACCATTGAGCATCTAAGAGCCCTAACCTTCATAGATCACTAACCATGGGGTTCGGCCACCTTGTATGGCCGAACCCTATAGTTCATGATTTCTTTAAAACATCATACCCCCATTTGAATTAAATCATCTATTTACATCACCATTTTCATCCCATTTAAACATCACATTCTATACTCAATAAATCCATTTAAATCTATCATTTTTCTCCATTATCTTTAAACCTTATAATCTTAATAAATTACCCATTATTTACCATGGGGTTCGGCCATGCTACATGGCCGAACCCTGTGGTCATCCATTCATTCCATTCTATGCCTTTAAACCCTATTTAAAATCACCTATTTTAAATCACTTGAAAACTAATTATCATAAATCATTCTCCAACATTTTAAACCTTCTAACCTTAATAAAATCATCAATTACTTTGCATTTAGGAAACCTAACCTCTTCTCCATATTTTTCCATACTTCCATCATCCATCATTTAATTTGCCACGATGGGGTTCGGCCATGCTACATGGCCGAACCCTATGACCCAAAGTTTCCTCACAAATCCATAACAATTATTTTAAATACTTAACATCCCTAATCCATTACTTAATCCATTCTTCCATTTTATCCATTCCTTATCCTACCATTGGATGGATTTTTAAATTCAAAGCCTATGATGGTTTGGCCACCATCCAATCCAAGGAAATGGATTCCAAAACTTAAAACCCTAAAAAAATTAAATTTCTTGTTTAGAACATACTTACGATCCGACGACTCCTCCGGTCTTTGTCGCTCCCATCGACTTCCTTGGCCTCCTTTCTTCTTCCTCTCCTTGTTTGATCGGCTAGATGTGCTTGATCAATGGTGAAATATGCTTGGATCGGCTATGGTAGATGGGGTTAGATCGAGAGAGGGAGAGGGGAAGGTGATGGAAAACAAGATCTTAGCCTTTGATCTTGAAGGGGTGGACCAAGGCTTGCTCTCTCCTTCTCTTTTCTTCTCTACTTCTTCTAAGTTTTCTTCTCTTTTTTCTTTCCTCCAATGCATGGGACGGTTTTTGAGAGTGGGAGGGAGAGATATAGTGAAAAATGTTTGTTTGAAATGAGATGGAGATGGTTGGAGTAGCCTTCACTCAAACATTAACTTCCTCACCAACCAAGCATGGGCTAGCTTGACTTTGGTGGTGGTGGTTGAGACCCAACCACCAAGCATGGCTCCCTTGTCCTCTTTGACTTGTCTATGTTGACCCTAATTAATCAACCTAATTAGTTAAGTTAATCCTCACTTAGGTTAATTAATTTCCATTCAATTTAATTCCATTAAATTATCTATCTAATAAATCCACCCATGGTTGACCAAGTCAACCATGGTGGACGGCCCCCACCTATACCTACCCCACTCGCCACCTCACTTGATGAGGTGGAGGTGGGCCCCACTTGGCCATGTTATTTTAATTCCATTGATTTTAACTTAGATAATTTTACAATAATTTTAATCAATTTAATTTACCTTAATCCACCTTAGTCTTCTTAAATTTATCCATGGTTGACCAAGTCAACCATGATGGTTGGCCCCACTTTTTTCCTTGGTCCACACGCCACCTCAATAGGTGAGGTGGAGGGGGGCCCCATTTGGCCATATTACTTAATCTTGATACATCTTAACTTAGATAGTTTTATAATTATCTAATCTATTTAATTTATCTTAATTGGATCACCATTGGGTCCATGGCCCAATTATATTTTGCCATTCCCATTTATTTTAGGGCTTACTTACTTTGGCCCAAATTGACTATCTTGACCCAATTACTTACCATTGACCCATTAATTGTATTAATTCCAATTCATGGTTTATTGGGTAGACATTGGGCCCATGGCCCAATTAAATTCCCTCCTTACCTTAGGCTT
Organism: Chimonanthus salicifolius; assembly: GCA_013350335.1. Lineage (NCBI taxonomy): Eukaryota > Viridiplantae > Streptophyta > Magnoliopsida > Laurales > Calycanthaceae > Chimonanthus > Chimonanthus salicifolius. Next base: position 40,741,349 of record CM023535.1, read on the forward strand.
ACCTCAATTGGGTCCATTGGGTCCCAAATGAGTATTGGGCCCAATTTGACCATCCTTGACCCGATTAGTCCTCATTGACCCATTAAATGGATTTCATCCAATCCATGGCCCATTGGACCATTCTTGGACCCTTGTCCCAACTTTTGATCCATTTAGTATTCCATCATGTTAAAATTCAAATTAAAATCAATAAATGCCAAATATATATTGATTCGAAAATTCGGGCTATTACATCAACTCACCGACTCGGCTGAGTTGACTCAGCCACTAGGGAAACCGAGGGAAAGAGGGGAAAAAGAGAGCAAAACGGAGGAAAAGAGAGGAAATAGGGAAAGAGGAGGAAGAAGGGAAAAAGGAGAAGGAAAAGAAAATGGAGTACTAGGGCCGGTGACGAGGAGCAAATCCGAACGGCGAGAAGGGGCAAGTCGAGGCGATGTAACACCCCGATTTCTCAAATATATGAATATTTACGAAAAGGCCCCTGGATTGGTAAATTTAATAATTATGATATTAAATGAGAAAATAGTGGGGCCCATTGTTCAAATTAAGATCATATGAATATATTATAAGGGTCAAATTATCATGAATGGGTAATGAACATCAATTTGGGTCAATATGGTTAATTGGGTCAAAGGACCCAATTGGACCCAATGGGTCCTAATGGACTTATTAGACAGTTGGGTGAGCCCAAATTTAATGGGGTTAAGCTGAATTGATTGGAAATTAAGTGGAACATAAATGGGTAGGCTTGATGTACATGAGAAAACCACATACAATTTGTTAAATCAGCCCATAAATGGGTCATGTTGTCAAAACGGGTCAAGGAGCTAAATGGGGACCCAATGGGTCGGGTTGACCAAGATTGACCACGGCTGACCGTGTGGACCCTCAAACGAGCTCAATGGTGAGTTAAATCAGGTTGAGTGGAACTGAATTGAGTTGGTTTGGAATTAAGAATGAGTTGACTCAAGTGCATTAAAAGAGTGTCATTTAATGTGGTGAGTTGGGCTTGTGAGTTGAGTGAGTCAAATGGAAATCAAAGGGGCTGTAAAATCAGTGAGTTGAAGGGAATATGAGGAGGTGCTTTGGTCTCAAACAAACCAAAACAAGTCCCACATGTTGGGGACTTGTAATGGTAGTTTCCATGCAAAGTCTTAAATGGAATTGATTTAAATGAGATAAGATTACATGGGGTTGCCAAAGGTTGCATTGGCTGGTGCCGATGGGTGTCTTGGTTGTGCCAAGTGACCCTTTGGTTTAATCAAGAATTTATGAGGGAAATTGAGAGGAGAGGGGGCTGTTAAACAAAAACAGCAAACACCCCTTTTGGCCGAATTTTATTCCAAGAAAAGCCTTAGAATTCCATCTTCTTTCCCTCTCTCAAGAACACACCTCCTTGGCCGAATTTTACCTTGGTGATTTCACCATTGGTTCATGCTTCTAATCAGCCGAGACTAAGGAAGAAAGAAGGAAGGAAACAAGAGGGAAGAAGGCAAGGAGCAAAAGGCAAGAAGAGAGCTAAAAGGATTGGTAAGCATTCCATAGAACTTTGTTTAAGTAAAGGGTTTTAAGTTATGGATCTGAATGACATAATTTGGCCATGTATGGCCGAATTTGTCAAAGGTATAAACCATGGAAGATGGTGTCTAAAAGGGTTGGAAATGGAAATTGGCTGAACCCCATGATATAATATGGTTATTTTGATGATTTTTGTAAGTTAAAACCATGCAAATGATGGACTGTTTTGGATGATTAAATTAGACATAAGATAAATGTTTAAGAGGTTCAAATCAAAGGCCATAGGGTTCGGCCAATGAGTATGGCCGAACCCCACTAATGGTCATTGGTGACCCTAGTGTATAGTTACTAATGTTGATGGATGGAATTAGTGGTTCTAAAGTTTAAGCATGATACAATTATGAATGGATTAAGAGATCCAAATTGGATTGATAGCGTTCGGCCAAGTTGTATGGCCGAACCCCACTAAGGTGGTTTGGTTATAGATATTGGTTTTAACAAGACTTAGCCTAGTGGCATAATTGTAAATATGAAGGAAAAGAGCAAAGGACTTGAAAAAGGGGCTCAAACCAATATGGTGTGGTTCGGCCATGTAGTATGGCCGAACCCCACCAAGTGATATTTTGTGGATTGAGGTTGTCAATAAATTATTTGGATGGTGTTAATCCAAATTAAAAGAGACCAAATTAAAGTGGGTGAGGTTCGGCCATGGGTATGGCCGAACCCCACAAGATGGTTTTTGGGTCTTAGTTGTGAATGGACATTTAATTGATAGTATGATTTACTTACTGTTACATCACAAGGTGACGGAAGTTGAACGACGTGCAAGTCGTGAGCAAGTGACGCTTTAAGAAAGAACAAACACCGAAGCTAATCTTCGGCAGGTTTCCTACCTACTTGTAACCACAATTATGATTTGGTTTTATTATGTTTTTATGAGATATGTTGTATTTGTTTTATGTTTCAAATGTGGTTTTGAATGATGAGTTATGTATTTACAAATGACATACAATGCATTGACATCTCATGCATGGCATGGGGTGATGATTATGGACTACCTTGACTTGAGAGTCCTAATGAAAGAACACTGTGAAACAACTTAATGATGAGAGTCTTTCCACAGGAAATGAGGATTACTGTGGATTACTTTATCTTGTGAGTCCCAAAGAAAGAACACTGTGAGACAACTCAATGATGAGAGTCTTTCCACAGGAAATGAGGATTACTGTGGATTACTTTATCGTGTGAGTTCCAAAGAAAGAACACTGTGAAACAACTCAATGGTGAGAGTCTTTCCACAGGAAATGAGGTTTACTGTGGATTACCTTATCGTGTGAGTCCCAATGAAAGAACACTGTGAAAGAACTTGATGGCTATGTATACTGGTAATGGGTGGGACTCATTACATATGCACTTACATACATAGCATTGTTTTCAGATGTTTTATTGATAATCATGTACTATGATATATATGCATGTTTTATATATTAACCATGTGGTAGCCCTGACCGGGAACCTACTGGGCGTGTTGATCTAACGCCCTAATTCTATCCTTAGAGGATAATGCAGGAACAAGGAAGGGGCAAGAGAAGGTTGAGGACCAAGAGAGGAGCCAAGCTTAAGAGCTTGATGTTGGAATGATTTTTATAATTTACTGTTATTTGGATTTCGTTTATGGACATGTAATAAGTTGATACCTTTGCTATGGTTTATTTATGATATTGGCAATGGATGGTTGGATTAGCTATTTTAATAATTGAGATTGGTACTTGCTATCTATTCAGTTTAATTCCGCAGTTAGTCTAGCTTATTCCGCATAGCTTGTTTAGTTCCATGTGTGATTTGTTATCGTGGGTTTAGTCCATGTACACATGGGTGGCCAGTTAAGGGTCAGACTTGGGTAGTCCGGATTTAGCTCTCGTCGTGGGGCCGCCCGCTCTCTTCCGGTGTTGTTATTCTATTATTTTAAAAAAAATTAGACTCTGATTTCTCGGAGAGGGAGGGGCGTTATAGGCGAAGCATCAACGGGAGAGAAGAGAGATCAAAGAGATGGTGGCGGCAACACTTAGGGTTAGGAAAGAGAAAAAAGAAAAGGGAAGAAGGAGGAGTCGGGATAGAGAGAGGGGAGAGATGCGAGACAGGAAGATGAGAGGGGGGTCAAGAGAGAGAGAAAAGGGAGTGGCAGCGGCGGCGGCACCAAGGGGTGGAGGGGAGTTTAGGATTAGGGTTAGAACAGAAAGAGAGACGGAGAGAGAGGAACTGGCACTGTAGCTGCGCTACAATGCCGCGCTGGATGGGGAAAGAATGTGGGGGGTGGGGGGGGGGGGGTGGGGTGGTTTTATTTTATGGCTTTAGGGTTTTAGGTTATTTTCCTCTTTTTTTTTTTTCATAAAAATATTTTAATATCTTAAATTTTCAAAAATAAGTTAAAACCCGTTAAAATCAAACGTCGAACATCGACAGAGAAAAGTTGTGAAATTTTCAAACATTTTAAATGACAAAATATTTAATAATCCAAAATTACTCAAACGTCCTCCGAGTCTCCGAACTCGAAACCATGTAAACTGGGTCCACCATGGGGCCCACACTCTCTCCACTACTACTGAGGCCCTACAATCTCTACGAATCGGGCCGGGTTGTTACAGGATTAGATAGGTGATTGATGGAGGGTTTAGATTCAAAGGTTGATCCTAGATGATTAATGGAATACATGATCTAAATATAATGTAATGTGTGTATGTGATGGATGCATGTGGAGGCTCTAGGGTTTCTAAGAGATAAGATAAGATGACCTAATATCTAGTGGCTCTGATGGTCAATGCATGAAATGAATGCATTAATTAGTAGGTGATGCATGGATGAATACTAATCTAAGGTTGAAATGATCATGATGATGATGGATGACCTAGATCTAATGATATATGAATGAATGGGTTAGATTTGATGATGGATCTAAGGTTTTACCTAATTTAGTATGTGAGATGGATGGTTAAGATCTAAGGTAGAAATTGGATGGTGTGGATGTGAAGCTACGTTATGGGCTTAGGCCATGGATAATTGGATTGGGCTTAGGTGAAACTCAAACATGGACCATGGAGTTGACTTGGGCTTGGACTTGGATCTAGACCTCAACTTAGGCCCACAGGAATTGGATTTGAGAGTTTGGGCCTTAGTTGGACTGAGCTTTCACATTGGCCTGGTCCAATGACAGAATGCGCATGGACTTGCATGTGAACTTACCCATTTGAAGTGATTCTTGGTCCAATGACTTGAAATTCAGGCTTTGACTCTTGGATTGCAGCTTCTGACATCTAGAGTTAAATAATTATTTAGCCATTTAAAATGTAAAAATTATTAATTAATTAATTTACATGAAGATACCCTAAAAGGTGGCATGAAATAATTATAAAACTCTAGGTCTTCACTTTAAAACTCTTAATTTGCAATTTTCCACTGAATTAGCTTGATTTTCCTGAACCTTCTATTTTTGACTGCAAAATTGACAAACTTCATTAAATGCACATTATATACAAAATTGAAGATTAAATGGCCCAATAATCAGGGGTAAAAATGTAATATTTCAATGCTCAACAAATACCCCCAAACTCATATTTTGCTAGTCCTCAAGCAAAATTAAAGCTAAAAATTCTAAAAACACAGAAATTTTTAAATGAAAATCCTAAAACTAAAGCACTTTCGCTGGTACTCTCGATTGCATTTATCGTATGAAATAAGCCTTTAAACCCATAGCTCTCCACTAGTAGACAAGTTATAGTCTCGTGAGGGCTTTCAGTGATAATACCCACAAATATCAACATATTTAACTGGAACACAAGAATAAGAGGCCTAGACATCATATAACTCTAAAATTCATTATACAAGGCTTATACTTGGAGTATAGTGTGTGCTTAGCCAATATTAAGATAGATTTTATTCGGAATAGACTCAAGCTTTGTTCACTCCGTTGGAAAATATGCTTCGACTGCAAACCTTACTGGATGTCTCTCGAAAAAATTAATACTCAGAGGTTTGGGTTCATTTTCCCTCAAGTATATGTGAGCATAATTTATGTATTCGAAATCAAAGTATCTCACATATTTATTAGATAAATACGACTCAATTCAAAAAAATGAGTGATCTCATGAATAGATACCACTTTCATGAGAACGTTGAGTCAAATACCATTATTTTTGTTCATTTATTCTCCACTTGAAACACCCTATTTAGATTTAAGATCAATAGGACCTCCTATTAGGATGAAACGTGGCATGGGATTGGGTTAAATCAAAGAAGAATATAAGGATCTATAAATACTTTGAATAGAAATGGTTAGAGGTCTTCATTGTTTTTTAATGGGATATTTTTCCTCTATTTTTCTTTTTTGGCACTTTTCTAAGTATTTTCTTTTTCTTTTTCACATCCTTCTTTTGGTATCTGATGTTTATCTTTTTGGATGCTATTTTTTTTTTTTCTTATTCTCTTTTTTTTTTCATTTGCCCTTGTTTTTAGAGTATCATCCCTTAATTTTTTATCTCTAACCTTTTATGAGAATAGGTCATGGATATTTTTTATTGGCTCATGCTCTTGAACTGGAGTTGGGTATGGTAGACATGACTAGTCAAGAAAATAGGCTATTTTGAAGGCTCAACTGGGGAACTATCAAGATAAGATGACCAAGTATAGGTGGGCTTTAAGGCTCAAACGATCCAAAAATTGCCTATATCATATCCTAAGTTTCAACAGGTGGTTTCCTTGTTTCAAATAAATTCCAAAAATTTTAGGTATAATAACTCAATTTTGATGGTGTTCTCAGTAATATGACCAAGATGAAGGATACTGAGATCAACGATGACTTATTTGCGCTACCAAAGAAAATGGAATTGACTTTTAACCCTCAGAAGAAAAAAATGTCTCTAAAACTTAATGGGTTAAGTCTCTCCTGGTATTCCTCTAGTGATTACTTGACTTGAGAATATTTATCTTTTTCAGACTAGACTCAATATGGTTGTGTACAAGAGTTTCCAAGTATAAATTCTATAAAAATCTTTTCAGAAAAGTATGCTATAGAGATCTTCATCTAAGTATTAATGCTAAAAATGTGATTCTTTTTACGTTGTCAAGACGCATGTAATTTTTTTTCAAACTAAAATTGGCAGTGTTTAAGCTCTAGAAGTCTCAGTCCTCACTTACTCTTCTCTGAAATGATTCTACCTATTTTTGTCTAAGCATGATTATGACTCGTTTAACGTCAAATTGTCAAGGAGTTTGTAAGCGTTTAGTCGGAAATCAACAGTTCTCTGTAGTTCAAGGCGACTTAGTCTTTATAGACTTACTCTGCCTTTGCATAGGTCTACATAGATCTGCCTATTTCCTACAAGTCTACTTACTGCTGTTTCACAACAGACTCCATAGTCTGATCTTATTCCATTACAACTGCAATGTTTGCATTTGAGACAACTAGCTAGCCTCTTTGCTTTCCTCTTTGCGGCTAGAGTGATTCGACCACAGAGAGGTCTGGGTTGCTCATCTTGGATTTCCAACTTCCTCACCTTCATAGCTAAGGAAATGATTTTCTTACATAAGTCTGGGGGAACTTGTGTTCTAGACAGACACATTGCAAAAATGAAAACTCGACCGCTATGTGCATGACTTCTATCCAGTTCTTTAACGTCTGCTGGTCACAAAGACAAAGATGGATGATGGATGATGGATGCTGAATTATTTTTTAAGGGGTCTCAGTTTTAAACTTACTCTCCCCTAAGAAATTTTTATGAAAATGACACATGATGACCTTAGACCCCCAAACTTCAACTGAACATTGTCCTCAATGTTTCCTAATCTACACTGGCCAAGTGTAAACCCATAAATATCTTAGAAAACGAACAATCGGAATATGAAATGTTCCTTTTGATGAAATGAAGAATGACGAACTTTTAGGCTAGATTGACTCCATGAAAAACTAGACTCAAGAAAATAAAAACTAGACACTGACGACTTAGACCAACTCAAACATAGACAAATGGGCTGGGGGTCTGGGTAAAGAATTATGAATAGGGAATGGTGATTGGTTGTGGGTACATAGAAGGGTATTGGATGTGCAAATCAGTCTTGGTAGATTGGATCAATGAGCAGAACTTCTTCTGTTCCTTCTGAAATGTGAGACTCTAAAAGTGGTTTCAGACGATTACCATTGACTTTGAAAGCATGACCATTTTTAGGATGCTTGATCTGGATTACACCATGTGGGAAAATGGCTGTGACGATGAACGGACCGGACCATTTTGATTTCAATTTTCCTGGAAAATTATGCAACCGAGAATTGTACAATAGGACCTTTTGACTAACAGTAAACACTTTCTGAAGAATATGTTTGCCATGAAAGATTTTCATTCGGTCTTTGTACTTTCTAGCCGTATCAAAAGTTTCATTTCTGATTTCTTCCAACTTAGCCATTTGGAGTTTTCTGAGTTTTCCAGCCGAGTCCAAGGCAAAATTGAAACACTTGTTTGCACAATAGGCTTTGTGTTCTATTTCAATTGGAAGATGACAAGCCTTTCCATACACAAATCGATAGGATGACATTCTATGGGAGTCTTGAACGTAGGTCGATAAGCCCATAGTGCATCGGTGAGTCTGGAAGACTAGTCCTTTTGAGATGGATTGACTGTCTTCTCAAAGATATGTTTGATTTCTGTTGAGCATTGAAATATTACATTTTTATCCCTGATTATTGGGTCAGTTAATCCTCAATTTTGTATATAATGACGCATTTAATGTAGTTTGTCAGTTTTGTAATAAAAAATGGAAAGTTGAGGAAAATCAAGTTAAAACAACAGAAGACTACAAGTTAAGAGCTTTAAAGAGAAGACCTAGAATTATTATAATTATTTTATATTACTTTCTAGGTTTTTCATGTAAATTAATTAATCTAGATCCAGTTTGAAAATCTATGATTAATTAATATTTTTTAGATTTAAAGCGGCTAAATAATTATTTAATTCTAGAGGTTAAAAGCTGCAATCCAAGTGCCAAAGCCTAAATTTCAAGTCATTGGGCCAAGATTCAGTTCAAGTGGGCCAAGCTATGCTCCACAAAGCTTCAATGGGCCAACTCACATGCAAGCCCATGCACATTCCACACTTTGGGCCAGGCCAGTGTGCAAGGTCAGTCCAACTAAGGCCCAAGCTCTCAAATCCAATTCAAATGGGCCTGAGTTGAGGTCTAGATCCAAATCCAAAGCCAAAGTCAAATGAACTCTATGGTCCATGTTTGAATTTATCTAAGTCCAACCCAACTACCTATGTCCAAAACCCACAACCCAACTTCACATCACACCATCCAATTTCCATCTTAGATTTTAACCTTCCATCTCACATACCCAATTAGGTCAAACCTTAGATCCACCATTAATTCTAACCCATCCATTCATCTATCATTAGATCTAGGTCATCCATCATCATCATGATCATCTTAACCTTAGATTAGTGTTCATCCATGCATCACCTATTAATCATTGCATTCATTTCATTCATTAATCATCTGAGCTGTTCGATATTATGCAATCCAATCACATCCATTCATTCATCTCTTAGAAACCCTAGAGCCTCCACATATATCCATCACATAAACAAATTACCTTAGATTTAGGTCATGCATTTCATCATCCATTTAGATCCACTGATGCATCTAAACCCTCCATCAACCATCTACCCATTCCTATAATTATTTTACCCAAAATAACTTAGAGCCATTAGATCAAAACTCATTTAATCTAAGCCCTCCATTCATAAACCCTAAGCTATGAACAACTTGTAGTTCAAGCTAGCCTCCATGCACATTTTACATCTCATCATCCCATGATTTTTGCAACCTAAAACCTCTCCATGCACTTAGACTAAAAACCATCTACATACATTCCTAATATCCTAACATACGTCACCATCCAATCCCCAAGTATCCCACACGATTTTCTCAATCCCAATCCAATCCATTCTAATTTCATACCTTGTGCAACCCTAAAATCCAAACTTAAATCCCCATCATTCATTCCTATTTAGATCTAATCCAGTCCTTTGATTTCCCAACTTAAACATTGATTTAATCCAAGTCATCTACCTCTTTTCAAAACCTATAAATACCCCATTATCCCAAGGGTAAAATTCGAATATGACCTGGAATTCAAGAGGACTAAAGGCTGGAGCAAAAACAAGAAGACAAGGAGCACCATGAGAATTTACAAGTGAGGGTGCAGATTTTTATCTTTTTATGTTGTCATTCACATATTTAATTTATAAAAGCCTTGTACTTTAATTCTTCTATTTAATAAAGTAAAGCATTTATTTAGAACCCTTGAACATCCAATTTCTAAAATACTTTTATTATTATTTTATTTTTAATTTCAAGAACACAATTTTTATTTATTTGATTGAACATGAGCGTATGCAATAGTTAGGATCTTGATTGTAAGATTTGAATCATGATTACTAAGGTTTTGATTAATTAAATTAAAAGTTGTGAATCTTGTTTTATTAATAAATATGAGTTGTATTTTAAATCTTTATGTAAATTTTAGATCTAAGCATTTACTTTGTTTACACATCTTGGGTGATGAACGGTCTATTCTAAACAACCAACCTTTACGTTACTGCACATTTAATTTCAATTATTTATTTTCATGCAATTTAATTTTCTGTCTTTTAATTATGTTAAATCTCATGTTTGTTGTACAATAGTTGTTTTAACCAAAATCTTGTATAATCTAATCTTTAATTCTTTAATTTTTTTTTAATCACTTCCTCTAAAAAATCCATTCAATTAAAGTTAGGAAGATGTGTAAATAATTTTGTAACTCGAAATTCCTAATCATGATTAAGGTTATTATTTAATTCACCATAAAAGAATAAGAAAGCACATATCTTATTTACTGATTTTCAAGTTAGATACATAACTCATGTAAAGATTCAATTTCTTAAAAACAATTCATTTTTAGAGGACATAAATTTAAATTCATATACTTTGAGATTTTCCATTGGGTTCGACCTCGCTCTTACATTAATATACTATGAAAGGTTTGTGCACTTGTGAGATTTACAAATTTAAAATCATCAACAATTTTCTATTTGATATTTTCACTTGTGCACTTTTTGAGGGTGATAAGGAGTAGCTAGTTTGTGAATCACCCCATATGATTTCATCAGTTTTTTTAATGGGCGATTACAAAAATGCTTACCACCATCACTGATGATAGTTCGTGGAATACTAAATCTAGAAAATATGTTTTCTTTCAAGAAACGAGTGGCAACCTTGTGATCATTGGTTTTGCATGCCACTGCTTCTATCCATTTTGATATATAGTCAAAGCCTATAAGAATATATAGATTTCCAAAGACTTAGAGAAGGGTCCCATGAAATCAGTGCCCAAACATCAAAAAGTTCAACAATTAAGATTGGGTTTAAATGCATCATGTTCCGGCGGGATATACTTCCTAATTTTTGACGTTTATTGCATGAAACACAGAAGGTATTGGTATCACAAAACATGCAGGGCCAGTAAAATCCACACTGCAAGATTTTTACAGTTATCTTTTTAGCACTAAAATGGACTCCACATGCTTGATCGTGACAGAAACTTATGACACTTTGTTGTTCTTCTTCAGGAAAACAACGACGAATACACAATGCTTAAACAGATATGGATCATCCCCGATGAAATGTTCGACTTGTGAAAGAAACTTAATTCTATCTTATTTAGTCCAATGAGGAGGTAATTGACTAGTTGCAAGATAATTGACGATATTTGCAAACCATGGTACTTGGGAAAGTGGCATGAGTTGTTCATCAGGGAAGGACTCAGTGATAAAACGATTGTCTTCAGTGAACTTAGTTATCAACCTAGACAAATGGGCGGCTACCACATTTTCGGAACCTTTCTTGTCCTGGATTTTAATGTCAAATTCTTGTAGCAATAGTATTCATCGGATTAGGCGGGACTTAGCATCTTTCTTAGAAAGAAGATACTTGAGTACAACATGATCTGAATAGGTAATGACCTTTGAACCTACCAAGTAAGATCGAAATTTGTCTAGCGCAAATATGACAACTAACAACTCTTTTTTCGTGGTGGAATAATGAAGTTGAGCGTCATTCAACGTAGCACAATAGATAACATGAGGTAATCTGTTCATTCTTTCTCCTAACACTGCTCCTACTGCATAGTTAAAGGCACCGCACATGATTTCAAAGGGTACAGACCAGTCAGGTGGCTGTATGATTGGAGCAGAAGTCAAAGCAACTTTTAATTATTCAAATGCTATGACACATTTTCATCAAAATTGAAAACGACATCCTTGGTTAGGCGTCTATAGACAGGTCGCGATATGTCACTGAATCCTTTGATAAATCTTCTATAGAATCCAGCATGACCTAAGAATGACCTAATCTCTTTAATAATTTGTGGTCTTGACAAATTTGAGATTATATTAACTCTGGCTTTATCCACTTCAATTCCTTTTTCTGAGATTATGTGCCCTAGTACTATGCCCGATTTCACCATAAAGTGAAATTTTTCCCAATTGAGTACTAAGTTCTTTTCTTTGCACCTGACCAACATAAGGGTCAGATGGTGCAAACATTGGTCAAAAGTTGATCCAAAGATTGAGAAATCGTTCATGAAAATTTGTAGGAAACGTTCTACCATGTCGGAGAAAATACTGATCATGCACCTAAGAAAGGTGGCAGGTGCATTACACAGTCCGAAAGACATACGACGATAGGCGAACGTACCGAATGGCCAGGTGAATGTTGTTTTCTCCTGATCCTCAAGAGCAACATAGATTTGGTTATAGCCGGAATAACCATCAAAGAAACAATATAATGCATGATCGGCTAAACGTTCAAGCCTCTTATCAATGAGTGGAAGAGGGAAGTGATCCTTACAAGTGGTAGTGTTCAGCTTTCGGTAATCAATGCAAGCTCTCCAACCCGTTTGAATGCGTGTTGGAAAAAACTCATTTTGCTCATTTTTTATTACCGTGACACCAGACTTTTTAGGGACAACTTGGATTGGACTTACCCATGCACTGTCTGAAATTGGATAAATGATTCCAACTTCTAGAAGTTTCAAAATTTCGGCTCTCACTAATTCCTGCAATGCTGGATTTAACCATCTTTGTGGTTCTCTAGATGTCTTGGAATTTTCTTCCAAATGAATTTTGTGCATGAACACAGAAGGGCTAATGTAAAGCCCCGCCCTTTTTCACTGCTTCTTCCCGTAAATCAGAGTCTATTTTTTTTTTTTTTATAACAGAGTAGAGTGATAGAGAGCGAGATGTCACGACGCGAGCTAAGTTCGAACTTCTAAAGTCCAACCCTTAACTTGCCAACACAATGTGTGCATGGACTAAGTCCATGAAAACGGTTCACACATAATAATATCAACTTGCGGAAAACATCATAACTGCGGAATAATAATAGAACCAAGTTCTATTCCATTCAGATAGAAAAGTACCTCAAGTCCTTAACCATAATTAAAATATCATAATTATCCAAATAAACATCCAACCATCTAAGTTATTACATTCCGGAAACTAATTACTCAAATACATGTCCATAAGTAACTTTATTCAAAACATATAAAATAAATCATCCTAGCTCCTATGCCTGGCCCGTCTTTCGTTCATCGTTCCCCTGATTTCCTTTGTCATCAACTAGGGTAGAAGTAGGGCGTTAGAACAACGCGCCCAGTAGGTATTCCAGTTAGGGCTAACACGTGGTTAATACAAAACAATGCATATAATAATATCATATTGTCAAAACCATATAAAACGATGCCATGCAATGATGACAAATGCAGTGAGTCCCACCCATTACATGTACATAAAAGTACCCACCATATAGGTCTTTCGGATGCCCCGACGGAGTGTGGACCCTCCGGTTTCTTCCTGATGGAAAAGTACATCAAGGTACCCCACATAGGTTTTTCGGACGCCCCGACGGAGTGTGGACCCTCCGGTTACCTTTCATCCCTCCCATGCCATGCATGAGATGCAAATGCCAACATGCTATGTAGAAATACAAATCATAGCATTTAAAACTCACATTTAAACCACATGCTATTTTATCATATAAACATCGCATTTAAAATCACAATTTGAAACATAACCCTTGCAACATATATTCATCAAATAAGATAAGAAAACTTGAACATAATCCCATGGTTTCAAGGAGGTGGAATCCTACCAAAGACCGCTAACGTGTCCTTGCGTCTTTCGTCCGGAAACCGCTCATGATCGTAAACACCTTGTAAGGTCCCGTCACCTTATAACATATTAATTAATTAAAACATTCCCATTTGATTTACAACATTGTTTAAGTCCATAAACACAATCCTCATGGGGTTTGGCCATACACCATGGCCGAACCCATGGCCTACCATTTTCACACTTATTTACCAAATTGCCATTGGTCTAATCTTTAGTTAATATTTCATTTTAATATGTCAAACATAGTCCCTATGTCCACCAAACAATTCCCATGGGGTTCGGCCATACACCATGGCCAAACCCATGGTCCCTTATTTTCACTTAATTACCAAAATGCCATCCACGACTATCATTCCATAATCCAATCCTTTCAATCATTAAAATTTGCCTAAGTTCATGTTTGATCCACAAATCATCTCATGGGGTTCAGCCTTACCTCATGGCCGAACTCATGATCTTTCAATTTAGGCGATAATTACAAAATTGCCATTCAAGGCTATAATTTCATTATTCTTACCCTTCATCCCTTGGTTTGGTGAACCATTCAATTACATTATACAAAGGCCCACAAATGGCCCATTAACGAGTTCATGGGGTTCGGCCATACACCATGGCCGAACCCATGATCTTTCATTTAATATGTATAAACCTTAATTCCATAATCGATCCATGATGTTGTTCCATAAAAATCCATATGACCCATTAAATTGGTTCACCATCTTTGGTCCATAAATGACCCATAAAAATTCCTTAACCATTTAAGTCCATACAGAACCTCATCGAGTTAGGCCATACACCATGGCCGAACCCATGATCTTTCATTTTAGCCTTTAATTACAACTTTGCCATTATTAGAAAATTCCATAATTAGCAAGTCCATAATTAGAAGGTCCATATTTAGAAAGTCCATAACTAGAAACTTTCTAAATTTAATGTCCATCCTTCCCTTCTATTATCTTTCCATTCTTAGATCCTTTTTAAATTAAAATCCACTTTCCATAATTAGAGACTTTCCAATTTAATCTCTACCTTCCAAAATTAGAGACTTTCCAATTTAATCTCCACCTTGAACTCATAATCCAGGGTTCTTTTCCTTTTTGATCCAAAAATCCATATTTAGAAACTTTCTAATTTAAACTCCACCTTCCAAAAACAATTAATATACATTAAAAATACCATTACAACTCCATGGGGTTCGGCCATACACCATGGCCGAACCCTATGGTTCATAAGGTTCTCTATTAAATGAAATCAAACAACTTAACCCTCCATGGTTTCCTCATTAAAATTTCATAACTTATAAGCAACAACCTTCTATGGTTTTCCTCATTTAATCCCTTCAAAAATCATATATCAATAACATCAAACTCCCATTTAAAATTTACCAGTAACCTTCCATGGGGTTCGGCCATGCACTATGACCGAACCCTATGGTTCTTTCTTTCCATTAAATTAAACCATAATCCTTCCCAATTCTCTTCCATGGGGTTCGGCATTACACCATGGCCAAACCCTATGGTTCCTTTTCTTAAACAAAAATATCAAAACCACTTACCGGTTTTATGACTCCTCCAGTTTTCCTTCGGTTGATCTTGCTCTTCCAATCTTCTTCTTTCCTTGGTCTTTTCCTCTCCTTCTTCTTGATCTTGCACTTGGCTGGCTGCTCTTTCTTTCTTCTCTGAATAATGCCGTGAATGATAGCTTGAGAGGAAGAGAGAATTCGGCCTTGTAGTGTATGTAATGCGCCCTTGCTGTCCTTCTCTTTTAGTAATCTCCAACCAGCCAATCTTAGAAGGTGCTAAGATTGCAATATGAATGCTGTGTACCCCTTGCTGAAAATGACCATTGTCGTGTGCACTTGCTTCCTTTTAATAACTCCCAATCCGTTATTCATTTAGACAATGCCATGTGCACTAACTTTGCTTTATAGAAGTTCCACTTGGCTCCATCTTTAGAAAGTCCCATGCGCCCCTCTTGTTGCCTCTTTTATAAACTTCCATTAATTCCAACTTAGAAGGTGCCATGCGCCCCTTGCTTGTCTCTCAAATAGAAAGTGCCAAACCCTTTTTTTCTTGCAAATCCCTAGTATTTCTCTTAATAAAAGAAAGGACTCCTTTTCAAAAATAATCCACACATCACGAACATATAAATAATTATAGACATCTTATTATTTGGCAATAAGATATCATTACCTAACCCCAACGTGTGACCCATTTTAGGACCATTCTAAAATCTTTCCACTTAATTTTAGATATCTTCTCAAGATATTCTAACATAAAATCATGGATATGGATATCTAAAATGTAATACCCTGACCTCGATTAGGCGTGTTTTATCTTAATAAACTTTGTTTGACCTGTTAATCTCGAAGATTAAGGTTAGGGCTTTGAGGAAAGCCCAGGTGTGGCCCAATCCGAGCTCGAAATCTCAGTGATCCAGTTCGTCCAGCTGGAGGAGCATTTTAGTAATTTACCGCTTATAGTTATTATTTTATAAGTTATGTTGTTATATGATTATTATTGGTTGATAATGTTCTCCTTAATAAAGGATTTATATTTCTGATTTTAAAATAATTTTATTTTTTTAGAAAATGGTATTTAAATGAGATAAATTTCAAAACTTTTATTTTATGGCAGACCATTTTAAGAATGGTCTAGTTATTCTTTAAAACCCCAAAATGAGGTTTTTAAATAGTTTTATTTAACATTTGTTTAATTAAGTAAATAGTGTTAAATTGTGATTTTTATTTAAATAAATGGTTTTTAGTGAGAGTTAAATTCCAAAATTTTTATGGTGATTAAGGTTTTCAAAACCCAACCTATCTGTAAGGTTGGATTAAGTTTTTGAGTCTCCAAAATCTTATGTTTAGTTAAAAAATCGAGTTTTTATCAAAATAGGGGCCTTTTTGCAAAACCAGAATTTTAAAGGGACTTATTTGCAAACCAACCAGTGAACAATGATTTCACTGTACCGGACGTCTGCAGCAGCTGCAAATGGTGGCATGCAATGGCCGGTTGACCCCAATTCGCGGCTGATTTTCTATAAATCCAGCCCCAATTTGCTGGTTTAAGTCCCAGCAAGTTTCCATCTCTCCCTTCTCTCTCAGTCTCCCTCTCAGCCAAGAAACCAGCCGACCCTTAGCCTCTGTTCTTCCCAGTTTTCAATCACCCGTAGCTTAGAGGAAAGTTTTTCCAAAAGCCGGATTTTAGCCCAGGAACTCCAGTAACGTAACCACTGTGTTCCTTTTCAAATTCTAGGTGGTTTAGAATTAAGAAAAACCAGTTTTGGTTAAGTTTTGGGTGTGTAAAATGGTTTTGAAGTTTAAGGAAAAACCCGATTTTTTTTTTTGTATAAGTGAGCTTTCAGTACTAAAATCAGATGGCCTAGTGAGCTTCAAAGCTCCAAACCTCTCCCTATGGAAAGAGGACTCCTAGAGGAGTCTATCTGACCGACTAGATGTGAAAATCTAATCCGGAAAACCCACTGTTTCCGGATTCGTATTTCACAGGGTCCTAGAGTCGAGCTTCGGACGGTCCAAGAGGACCCCTCGGACGTTCCGAGCTTCACCCGAAGCCGAGAAACACCCGATGCTAGCTTGACCCACTCAGACAACCCAAGCAGAGTTCGGAAGGACCGAACCCGACTCGGACGGTCCGAGCCTCACTTCGGATGTTCCGAAGTGCACAGACCCACCAAGACCCTTTTTTCTGTTTTTCGGTTCGGATGGTCTTCGGATG
This sequence comes from Chimonanthus salicifolius, assembly GCA_013350335.1. Lineage (NCBI taxonomy): Eukaryota > Viridiplantae > Streptophyta > Magnoliopsida > Laurales > Calycanthaceae > Chimonanthus > Chimonanthus salicifolius. The sequence goes on from CM023535.1 coordinate 40,758,864, forward strand.
ATCCGAGACCCGATCTTCGGAAGATCAGAAGTCAGACCCATGATCCGAGGTCAGTGACTAGTTTAGGTGTGGTTCGGATGATCCGAAGCCATAGTACCTGGTTCCGAGGCATGTTCCGAGGGACCCTGTTTTTAAGTGTTAAATCTTGTTTATTTGTTATCTGATTGCTTGTGATGTTAGTACCCCATTGTTAATTAAAAATGTGTACTAACCCTCTTCTCCTATTACTATAGTGTATATACTATTGTATTAACTTCCAGGCCGATTCTATTGGTCGGGTACTGAGTGATCTCACTTTCAGGCCGACGCTATATTTGTCGGGCACTGAGTGACCTCGAGGCCTTACTCAAAATGTCAGATCTGGTCCTATCCAGAAGACAACTGAGAAGTGACCTGAGAATCTAGACCTAACTCAATAAGTCAATCTGGTCAATGCCCAGAAAACAATATGAGTTTTGGACTGGGCACCCTTTTTTATTATATCTTGCGGATTATTATAATTTAAAAAGGATAGAAACTAAGTAGGAGACTGAATTCCAGATACCTTGGATAATTTTGGGAAAACAAGTATGATTTTGAAATACTACTTGTATGTATATGAATGCTATGTATATTGATTGTGCAATTATTTGTTTGTTTGAACAGAGACCACGAAATCACACATATATGGTGAGGGAACTTAACTTTGCAGCTTGATGTAAACAAGTTTATTTGATATGGATTTTGAGCAATGAGTGGTTTCAGATTTGATGAACCCACTCATGTGCCTAGACTTGACGCACTATGGTAAGAGTGCTCATGATGCTGGTAAATGCTATGATGTTGATCATACGAAATGTGTAGGACTGCTTCTACGTGCCCTTGGCTATTGAACCAATATTGGCCATATGAGAGATAGTTTACGTCTACTGGACCATGGGTGTCGACAGTTGCTGACTTGAGGGTGTCAGTATCGGCTATGGGAGAGCCGGAGATGTACTTACAAGGATGTATTTTGACCGTGTCGGGACTTAATACAATGGTCTCAGTGTAGTCGGTAGGCGTTATGTTAGAGGATTCCATTAATGGAAGAATGATGATGAGACTTTACTTAATATTGTGAATATTGTTATTAAGCAGGAGATGTTATATTGTAACTGTTTATTATATACTAATCTGTTGTTTACTTTAAAACTGCACTGTTATATTTCCTTTACTGGGCTAGTTAACTCACCCCACTCACCTTTCAGGAGATGAACCCGAGGAGGAGAACCCTCCATTTCAAGCTTAGGGTGGATAAACTGCGGCGGTTTTTCGGGATTCCCACTGAGGGGAATACCCTTATCTTTGCTTTCTGGTTCTTGGAACCTCTTGTTTTTGTAAAGTACCGGGTATGGTACTTAGGTTGTGTCAATGTCATGTATTGAAAACTACTATACTTCTGTAGTTACTCTGATGATAATGTTGTTTTTGAAATAATAATTCAATGGTTGGATTTATGTGATCATGTTATGTGTTTGTGTTTATGTCTATCATTGGGGTAGACTTGTGGTACATGTTTGAGTCCACATGTTGGGATCATGTGCTTGTGTTGGTTTAGTCTAAAAAAAAAAAAAAATCAGTCGCGTTCTGGGCCCACCCTTTGGGTTGGGACGTGACAGCTTGGTATCAGAGTTTCGGCTCAAACTCTAGGACTGTGACGGGTTACAACCTAGTTAGACTTGCTTTTGCCTTAGTATTGCAATTGTTTTTGACTTCTTTTCTGTTTTTGTGATACAGACATGTCGAACAATACAGAGAACACTGAGTTATGGGACAGGGGAACTCCTAGAAATCCGATCAACATGGTCTCTTCTGATTCCATTGTTCCAAACTTCGCCAATGAAGTTGCACCAAATGAGGAAGAGGAAATAACTTCACCCGAGTATCATGTTGGGGCTAACCCTGAAGAGGAAGTGGGAGATATCCCAATCATAGGGGAGTCTGTAGGGGAGAATGGCTCGCCTGAATATACTCCAGCTACTCCACCTTTGGAGGAGTATTTGGACTATATGTGAGAATTATGCAATCAGGAAGGGCACAACTGTACTTATTGCCCCTATCAATTGATGTCATCTGCCCTGTTTGCGGACTTCGCGGGCATGGAAGCGCGAGGACTAACTGTCCTTATGTAGGAGGACCAGGGCTCATACCCTGTTTGACCTGTGGAGTGTTCGGGCATAAGTCGGCGATTTGTCCGGACAACTTCTATTATTGTGGTGATGAGGCAGGATCTTCTTCGGAAGATTAGGCTAGAATGAGTCGGGAGAACGGGGAGATTTTGTTTTATAAGGGTTGAGTTTTTTTTTTTGTTTTGAAAGGTTTTCATACCCTACTAACCCTTGTACTTGTAATTCAAATTTGAATGAATCCTAACGAAACTATTGCAACTTGTGTGTTTTGCTTTAATAAGTTTGTTAAATGGTTAAGTGATATTTACAAGTGTAAATGACAGATGTCAGGACCCAACACTGACGGAACCAATTACCGTGGGAGGAGGACAGGTCTTCCACCCCGTGACTTACCCAATGAAGCCATTCGAGCGGCTGTTGAAGCATTTCAGCAGATAGCTGAAAATATGCGACGCCCTCCAATCAGTACACTAGAGGAGAGAGCCACCTCGGCTCTTAAAGAGTTCAAGCGACTAAACCCGACGAATTTCTCAGGGACAGAAGAACCTAGCACAGCAAGGAACTGGCTGACTCAGATTAGCCGGATCCTTAACACCCTAGCTATTGCCGACGACTTGTGAGTGACCTTGGCGGCATACCAGCTAGAAGAAAACGCTTACAAATGGTGGGAAGCGAAGAACTTGGTTCGTAACCACGAGCCAATGTCGTGGGAAGAGTTCTCTGCAACCTTTCTGGCCCGTTACTTTCCAAAAACCGTGCAGGAGGCGAGGAAGAGGGAATTCCTCAACATCCAACAAGGTTCCGATTCCGTGGCACAGTATGCCATGCGCTTCATCAGCTTGATGCAGTTTGTACCGTGGATAGCAACAAACGAGGAGGAGAAGGTCCAGCATTTTGAGAATGGTCTCCGACCGTTTTTGCAGTGGCAAGTGGCCGGCCTAGTTTTCGACACTTTGGAGGAGATCATCGATCGAGTTTCAAAGGTGGAAGCGGTGGACTCCATCAACCGGAGTGCCGACAGCTCTTAGAAACCTTCTTCCAACAAGAAGGCCAAGTTTAACCAGAAGAGGCCTTTCTTCAAGAAGAGCCAGCTTAGCACAGGTCAGTCGAGTTGGTCTGACTCTCGTCAATTCATGTGCTACACCTGCAACCAGCCTGGGCATACCTCTAAGTTCTGCCCATCCGGAGGAGAGAGGGAGTGCTTTCACTGCACGCAAACTGGGCACCTGTTTAAGGACTGTCCTTTTCTTGGTAAAGCTGCACCTTCGCAAGGCGCATGAGCTTCTTTCTCGGTAGCGCAGCCGTCTGTCAGTTGAGGTTCACAGCAGACTTCTAGAGGCTCGGTGGCACCGAAGAACGGACCACCTCGGAACGGTCAGGGGAGACGACAAGGATGTCCTTAGGGGAGAGTCTACACGATTGGGACTCAGAAGGAAGAGCCAGTGGAGAATACTGTGATGGAAGGTACCCTTAATCTTTTTAGCCTGTTGGCTCGAGTGCTTTTTGATACCGGTGTTTCGCATTCCTTTATTTCTAGAACTTGTTGTGATAGATTGGGTTTGAAACCGGTAGACGTAGCTAACCCGCTAATGGTAGTATCACCCTTGGATAAGAAGGCTTTGGTGAACCAAGAGTGTAGATCTTGTATTTCGAAAATTAGCGGTGTAGAGTTGTCCTATGATTTTCTGGTTCTAGAAATGATGGACTTTGACATCATCCTTGGGATGGATTGGCTGTCGGTTTTTGAGGTCTTGATAGACTGCTGTCAAAGGAGAATTCATGGCGTCTCCTCAACCAATGAGAGGTTTATGGGGAAGTTGGTACCCTATGAAAAGATGAGACTCACTTTCTCTAGCCTTAGGGCGTATCCTGGAAGTGTAGTGCCGAGCATGGATTGGGAAAATGTAGATGGTGTAGGGTCTGTTACTCCTCGAGTGGTGTGTGAATTTATGGATGTGTTTCCTGACCAGTTAACTGGGCTACCTCCACGTCGAGAGATAGAATTTGTTATAGACCTACTGTTAAGAACATCTCCAATTTCCATGGCACCTTATCGGATGGCGCCGACTGAACAGAGAGAGCTAGTTACGCAGGTAGAGGAGCTTCTTAGGCTTGGTTTTATCCGTCAGAGCAACTCGCCATGGGGCGCACCTGCTCTTTTTGTGAAAAAGAAGGATGGATCGATGAGGATGTGTACAGATTACCGGCGGCTTAATCAGGTAACTATTAAGAATAAGTATCTGTTGCCTAGAATAGACGACCTCTTTGATCTTTTGAGAGGATCGAGATGTTTTTCGAAAATCGATTTGAGGTCGGGTTACCATCAGTTGCGGATTCAAGGGGAAGACCTTCCAAAGACTGCTTTGCGGCACAGTATGGTTTGTACGAGTTTGTGGTGATGCCTTTCGCTTTGACGAACGCACCAGCCATGTTTATGGATTTGATGAATCGTGTTTTCCAACCGTACCTGCGAGAGTTCGTGATAGTCTTTATAGACGATATATTGATCTTTTCGTCGTCAGAGGAGGAGTACGAGCGTCATCTGCGCATTGCTCTTCAGACTCTTCGAGAACATCAGCTGTTCGCTAAGCTGAGCAAGTGTGAGTTTTGGTTGACTCAAGTGAAGTTTCTGGGACATGTGGTGTCTCTAGGAGGAATCTCTGTAGATCCAGCGAAGGTGGAAACAGTGAAAACTTGGGAAAGTTCCAAGAGCGTATTCGAGATCCGGAGCTTTCTGGGATTAGCGGGATATTACCGAAAGTTTACCCCACACTTCTTTCAGATCGCGATGCAGATGACTCTGCTGACGAGGAAGAACGCCAAGTTCGAGTGGAGCGAAGCTTGTGAAAGAGCATTCCAGGAGCTGAAGGAGAAGTTGACTACGTCTCTAGTTTTGGTCATACCCGAGCAAGGACGAGGTTACGATGTGTATTGCGACGCGTCCAAGTTTGGTTTGGATTGTGTGTTGATGCAAGAGGGGAAGGTAGTAGCTTATGGTTCCAGGAAATTGAAGGGACATGAGCAGAACTACCCCACTCATGATTTAGAGTTAGTAGCCGTTGTGTTTTCGTTAAAGTTGTGGAGACATTACATATATGGTGAGAAGTTCAATGTGCTTTCTGATCACCATAGTCTCAAGTATATCTTCACTCAGAAAGACCTGAATATGAGGCAGCGAAGATGGATGGAGTACCTGGGAGATTACGACTTCAGTCTCTCTTATCACCCAGGGAAGGCCAATGTAGTGGCCGACGCCTTGAGCCGGAAGTCTCACAGCAACGTGGCGAGGATGGCACCCCTACAATGGAAGATGTTGGAAGTTCTGTCCGAGTACGATCTGGAGCTGATCGAAGGAAGAGGGTCAGCGAGAATCCATAGTTTGGTTATGCAACCCGAGGTGATTAAATTGGTGTTGGAAGGACAACAGAATGACCCAGAAGCGAAGGAGTTGGCGACTCAGCTTTTAGGAGGAGTCACTCTGGAAGATTGGAAGATCAAGTCGGACGAAAGTCTTACGTTCAGAGATAAACTTTTTGTACCAAAGTTGGACGAGTGCAGAAGAAAGGTGCTTGATCACTTTCATCGTTCTCGTTTTGCAGTGCATCCTGGTGGTACAAAGATGTATCATGACTTGCGGCCACTGTTCTGGTGGAAAGGTATGAAGCGAGAGGTAGCAGATTTTGTATCTAAGTGCTTAACTTGTCAAGAAGTGAAAGCGGAACATCAACGACCTGGTGGAAAGATGCAACCTTTGGAAGTGGCTGAATGGAAGTGGGAGCATATCACTGATGGATTTTGTAACTGAATTCCCAAAGTCTTCTAAGAAGAACAGTGCTATTTGGGTAATAGTTGATCGATTGTCGAAGTCCGCTCACTTTTTGCCGATCAAGAAGACGGATTCCTTGGCTACTCTAAGTAGATTGTATTTAAAGGAGGTAGTCAGATTGCATGGAGTGTCTGTATCCATTGTATCTGATAGAGATCCTAGGTTTGTATCAAGGTTTTGGCAAAGATTGCAAGAGGAGTTGGGGACTAAGTTGTGCTTCAGCACTGCTTTTCACCCCCAGACGAATGGTCAATCAGAGAGAACCATTCAAACCTTAGAGGATATGCTAAGAGCTTGTGTGATGGATAAGCAGGGAAGTTGGGAAGATCACTTGCCTTTGATCGAGTTTGTCTACAACAACAGTTATCACTCCAGTGTACAGATGGCACCCTACGAAGATTTGTATGGTAGACCTTGCAGATCACCTCTTTGTTGGACAGAGGTAGGAGACAAAGCGCTGCTAGGACCTGATCTAGTGCGTGAGACGTTAGAACAAGTTGAAGTGATCAGACAGCGTCTCAAGACAGCCCAGAGCAGACAAAAGAGTTATGCTAACAAAAGGTGACCCTTTGGAGTTTGCCGTTGGCGACCGAGTTTTCTTACGTCTGGCACCACGCCATGGAGTGCAACGGTTTGGGCGCAAGGGAAAACTATCACCTCGATATGTTGGACCCTTTGAGATCTTAAAAAGGATAGGTGAAGTGGCATATTAATTGGATCTTCCTTAAGCTTTGAAGAGAGTACATAGTACATTCCACGTGTCTATGTTAAGGAAGTACGAACCTGATCCGTCGCATGTGATAAGTTTTGAAGATATTGAAGTCTCAGAGGACCTAACTTTTGAAGAAGTGCCAATCAAGATTCAAGGACATAGGACTCAAGAGCTCAGGAGGAAGTTTATACCTCTAGTGCGAGTGCTGTGGCAACATCGCGACGTGCAACATGATACGTGGGAATCAGAATCGACGATGCGGAAGCTGTACCCTGGCTTGTTCATTGGCCAAAAAGGTATAAGTTTGTTTTAAATTTCGGGACGAAAATTCTTTTAGGGGGGTAGGATGTAATACCCTGACCCAGATTAGGCATGTTTTAGCTTAATAAACTTTGTTTGACCTGTTAATCTCAAAGATTAAGGTTAGGGCTTTGATAAAAGCCCAGGTGTGGCCCAATCCGAGCTCGAAAGCTCAGTGATCCAGCTCGTCCAACTGGAGGGGCATTTTGGTAATTTACTGCTTATAGTTATTATTTTATAAGTTATGTTGTTAAGTGATTATTATTGGTTGATAATGTTCTCCTTAATAAAGGATTTATATTTTTAATTTTAAAATAATTTTTTTTTTTTAGAAAATGGTATTTAAATCCGCCCGTCAAAACCCCGAAAGGGAATAATAATTATTTTAAATGATTTTGGAAATGAGATAAATTTTGAAACTACTATTTTATGGTAGAACATTTTAAGAATGGTCTAGTTATTCTTTAAAACCCCAAAATGAGGTTTTTAAATAGTTTTATTTAACATTTATTTAATTAAGTAAATAGTGTTAAATTGTGATTTTTATTTAAATCAATGGTTTTTAGTGAGAGTTAAATTCCAAAATTTTTATGGTGATTAAGGTTTTCAAAACCCAACCTATCTGTAAGGTTGGATTATGTTTTTGATCTTCAAAATCTTATGTTTAGTTAAAAAATCGAGTTTTTATCAAAATAGGGGCCTTTTTGCAAAAACAGAATTTCAGGGGGACTTATTTGCAAACCAACCAGTGAACAATGATTTCATTGTACCGGACGTCCGCTTCAGCTGCATGTAGTGGCATGCAATGGCCGGTTGACCCCAATTCGCGGCTGATTTTCTATAAATCCAGCCCCAATCTGCTGGTTTAAGTCCCAACAAGTTTCCATTTCTCCCTTCTCTCTTAGTCTCCCTCTCAGCCAAGAAACCAGCCGACCCTTAGCCTCTGTTCTTCCCAGTTTTCAGTCACCCGTAGCTTAGAGGAAAGTTTTTCCAAAAGCCGGATTTTAACCCAGGAACTCCAGTGAAGGTAACCACTGTGTTCCTTTTCAAATTCTAGGTGGTTTAGAATTAAGAAAAACCAGTTTTGGTTAAGTTTTGGGCGTGTAAAATGGTTTTGTAGTTTAAGGAAAAACCCGATTTTCTTTGTATAAGTGAGCTTTCAGTACTAAAATCGGATGGCCTAGTGAGCTTTAAAGCTCCAAACCTTTCCCTATGGAAAGAGGACTCCCAGAGGAGTTTATCGGACCGGCTAGATGTGAAAATCGAATCCGGGAAACCCACTGTTTCCGGATTCGTATTTCACAAGGTCCGAGAGTCGAGCTTCGGACGGTCCGAGAGGATCCCTCTGACGTTCCGAGCTTCACTCGAAGCCCAGAAACACTCGATGCTAGCTTGACCCACTCAGACGACCCAAGCAGAGTTCGGAAGGACCGAACCCCACTCGGACGGTCCGAGCCTCACTTCGGATGTTCTGAAGTGCACAGGCCCACCAAGACCCTTTTTTTGTGTTTTTCGATTCGGATGGTCTTCGGATGATGCGAGACCCTATCTTCGGACGATCCGAAGTCAAACCCATGATCCGAGGTCAGTGACTAGTTTAGGTGTGGTTCGGATGATCCAAAGCCACAGTACCTGGTTCCGAGGCATGTTCCGAGGGACCCTGTTTTTAAGTGTTAAATCTTGTTTATTTGTTATTTGATTGCTTGTGATGTTAGTACCCTATTGTTAATTAAAAATGTGTACTAACCCTCTTCTCCTATTACTATAGTGTATATACTATTATTGTATTAACTTCCAGGCCGATTCTATTGGTCGGGCATTGAGTGATCTCACTTTCAAGCCGACGCTATATTTGTCGGGCACTGACTGACCTCGAGGCCTTACTCAAAATGTCAGATCTGGTCCTATCCAGAAGACAACCGAGAAGTGACCTGAGAATCTAGACCTAACTCAATAAGTCAATCTGGTCAATGCCCAGAAGATAATATGAGTTTTGGATTGAGCACCCTTTTTTATTATATCTTGTGGATTATTATAATTTAAAAAGGATAGAAACCAAGTAGGAGACTGAATTCCAGATACCTTGGATAATTTTGGGAAAACAAGTATGATTTCGCAATACTACTTGTATGTATATGAATGCTATGTATATTGATTATGCACTTGTCTGTTTGTTTGAACAGCGACCGCGAAACCACACATATACGGTGAGGGAACTTAACTTTGCAGTTTGATGTAAACAAGTTTATTTGATAAGGATTTTGAGAAATGAGTGATTTCAGATTTGATGAACCCACTTATGTGCCTAGACTTTACGTACTATGGTAAGAGTGCTTATGATGCTGGTAAATGCTATGATGTTGATCATACAAAATGTGTAAGACTGCTTCCACGTGCCCTTGGCTATTGAACCAATATTGGCTATATTAGATATTTTACGTCTACTGGACCATAGGTGTCGACAGTTGCTGACTTGAGGGTGTCAGTATCGGCTATGGGAGAGCTGGAGATGTACTTGCAAGGATGTATTTTGACTGTGTCGGGACTTAATACAATGGTCTCAGTGTAGTCGGTAGGCGTTACGTTAGAGGATCGCAGTAATGGAAGAATGATGATGAGACTTTACTTGATATTGTGAATATTGTTATCAAGCAGAAGATGTTATACTACAACTGTTTATTATATACTAACCTGTTGTTTACTTTAAAACTGCACTGTTATATTTCCTTCACTGGGCTAGTTAGCTCACCCCACTCACCTTTCAGGAGATGAACCCGAGGAGAAGAACCCTCTATTTTAAGCTTAGGGTGGATAAGCTGCGGCGGTGTTTCGGGATTCCCACTGAGGGGAATACCCTTATCTTTGCTTTCTGGTTCTTGGAACCTCTTATTTTTGTAAAGTACCGGGTGTGGTACTTAGTTTGTATCAATGTCATGTATTGAAAACTATTATGCTTCTGTAGTTACTTTGGTGATAATGTTGTTTTTGAAATAATAATTCAATGGTTGAATTTATGTGATCATGTTATGTGTTTGTGTTTATGTCTATTGTTAGGGTAGACTTATGGTACATGTTTGAGCCCACATGTTGGGATCATGTGTGACCTTTGGGCCTAACTGTTGATCCGGCCCAGTTAGAATGTTTGTGTTGGTTTAGTCAAAAAAAAAAAAAAAAAAAAAAAATCAGTCGCATTCCAGGCCCACCCTTAGGGTCGGGGCGTGGCATAAAATTCGTCCATGCAATATATATTCCATTAAAATATTAATATCCTTTCCATGTTCTATTTATGTGCATGTCACTTAATTTATATCCCTCATTTATAGATATTGCATCACTAATTAAATTCAACCCCATTTAATTTATTTGAAACCATTTCCACAATCCATTGGGTCTTAATTGGGCAAGGACTCAACACTTTACCCATATAAAATCCATATCTAAAATTCACAAATTAAATGGGTAATTTTCGTAAATATTTATAACTTGAAAATCTGGGATGTTACAGCTAATTCCTTTGAGACCATCGATGGACCATCCTATAGTTTCACGATGATCTCTTAAAACAGCCAGGAGTTTAGACTCTTGCTCAGAAATTAAGTATGAAGCTATGATAATTGGCAATGTATTTGAAGGTCCAATATATGAATATTTGAGAGTCTTAGGACGACTTTTGAGTTCTATTTTTTGTGGTTTCTAGATAGATGGGATTGACACAGATTGATTGATAGAAAGAGGTTCAGACTTGGTGACAACACTCACTTCATTTAAATTGAAATCCATGTCTAAAAGAGACAGTGTTTTTTCGAACTGATTATTACAAATGGAGTGAAGGAAAAACTCATCAACAAAACTCTGAATTATTTTAACCTCACATGGATCATCTGTGCAAAGAGGTTGTCGACAAAGACCAAAAACATTAAGTTCAGTTGTCAAGTCTCCAAATGATAATCTAAGCATACCATTTTGGTAATTGATCACAACTTTTGCAGTAGCCAAAAATGATCATCCAAGAATGACAGATATATGCCCATTGTCATTTTGAGTTGATTGTGTATCCAATACCACAAAATCTATAGGAAAGTAGAAGTTGTAAACTTTAACTAGAACGTCTTTTATCACACCTCTTGGAATTTTTATAGAGTGATCAACTAGCTATAGGGTGATAGAAATGGGTTTCAATTCTCCCAAACATAACTGCTCAAAAAAAAGAATATGGCAGTAGACTAACATTAGCTCCAAGATCTAATAAGGCCCTGTCATTTGTGTATGTACCAATTGTACAAGCAATGGTTGGACATCTAGGACCCTTATGTTTGATTGGAAATGTTTGTTGGAGAAGTGCACTCGCATTTTCTGCTAGAAAAGCCTTCGTGGGAGCATTAGTTCTCCGTTTTACAGTACATAGGTCCTTGAGAAATTTGACATACGAAGGTACTTGATTGATGGCATCCAATAGAGGGATATTGATGTTGATATGTTTAAACACCTCTAGTATATCACCAAAAGGTATCTTTTGTTTTGCAGATAGTCTACGAGGGTATGGAGCCCTTGGTGAACATGTTTTCTTAGTAGATACATCTGATGAATTTTGGACAGGGATGAACTCAGTGAGTTATCCGGTTGCTTTGATTGATCATTGATTTGTTCTTTAGGCATTTCCACTTTATTGTCTACCTGTTTCCCTGATCTCAAGGTAGTAATTGATTTAACATCGTTTGGTTTGGATGATGAAACCTCATACTGTCCTTTAGGATTTGGAATAGGTTGACTGGGAAATTTGCTATTTTCTCGGTCACCAATAGCAGTGGCTAATTGTCTAAGCTGTATGCTGGGTAGATTGCATGAATTGTTGCAATGTATCCTCAATTGAAGGTTTACATTGTTGTGAAGGAATAGACTGATGAGACTGATTTGGTTGGGGTGGATGATAAGACTAATTTTGAGGTGATGGTTAATATGATTGATTTGGATATGGCTGATTTGGTTGATTTCGATATAGAGGAGGATATTGATTCATTGGAGATTGATTCTGACTCCAAGAGAAATTGGGATGATTTCGTCAATTAGGATTGTATGTAGCAGAGAACGGAGTTCCTTGATGTCTTCCAAAATTATTGAGTGCATTAATTTGTTCAATTGAACACTAAGAATTTGATCCTAAGGAAGAAGAATTTTGGGCGTTGTGTCCTGGACTAGAACACATAGCACAAAATTTAGCATTTGCCCTATTGAGGGATTCATCACCCGAGTCATCACTAGTGAGTCAATTTTTTTCATTAAGTTTACGATTGCTAACTTAACGTCAAAATCACTACTGACTTCATACAAACCCCCTTTCTTTGAGGTTTGCGGTAAATTATCTTTCTTAGAGAAATCTTATCGCTGAGAATTCTCCTCCAATGTTTCCAGGAATGTCCATCCATTGTTTTCAGTTAGCTTCAAAAAGTCCCCATTTTTCATAGAATCGACCATTTGACGGGTTGATGTAGTTAAACCATCATAGAAAAATTGGACAAGTCTCCACGTTTCAAAGTCACGGTGGGGGCATTTTGCTAATATTTATTTGAATCTTTCCCATGCTTCACAGAGTTGTTCACCCTCCTTTTGATTAAAGTTTATCATTTATTTCTTGAGGGCGTTTGTTTTTTATACTATTAAAAACTTATTCAAAAATTTATTAACTAGCTGATCCCAAGTGGTGACAGTATTCGCAGGCAAAGAATTTAGCCATGATTTCACTTTTTTTTTGAGGGAGAAAGGAAATAATCGAAGTCGAATAAATTCATCAGTGATTCCTTGGATTTTAATGGTGGCACAGATCTCTAAGAATTGTTTGACATGAAAGTTATTTTTGGAAAGTTCTGTTTTTGACAACTTTTTAAAAATGGAAACTTTTTCTATTTTTGGAAAGTTACCTTTAATAAGAAATTCTTGAAAATCTCAATTATTTAAATCAATTTTTTTTTGGAAAGTTTTTATTTTTAGAAAAATCTATTTTTCGTAATTGATCTATTTTTGGAAATCTTCCAATTTTAGAAAAATTTCCAAACTTAGAACTTTTCTAAAACTTAGAACTTTTTTAAAACTTAGAACTTCTATCTAACTTATGAAATCTTCAAAATAAGATGTCAAATCTTGGGAATCATTTAATTTTTTTTTTTTTAATATGGTGAACTTTGATTTAATTTCCATATTCTTGTCATAGTTTGGAATTCTTGTTTATAGATTATATCACATCTCCTTCTTTAATTATAGATTATGAACAATTCTTTTAGATTAGGTATCATGCATTCTTCGATTTAGATTCTACACTACAATTTGCTTGTGTAGTTTTGCAGGATGCACGTTTGAAAATCGCTTGAAAATTGCTTGCAAAATGCTTGAGAATTGCTAAAAAAAATTGCAAAAAAAATTGTTGGAAACATGCAAGCTAGGCTAAGGTGAGTGCCTAATCATTTTATTTTAATTTTCACTTTTATCATGCATTCATATAGAAATTTTCTAGGGTGTTCTTTAATTCAATTGCACATTTAAATTGCTCATGCATTTTTGGATGTTAGATTCATGCATTAGTTAGATTTGTTTTGTTATTGTTTTGCATATTTGCTTGAATGTTTGTGTGGTAAAGTAGGATTGCATTCACAATATCTAGAAAAATATGATAGTAAAATAGTTCATTCATTTCCTAATAAAATCAATTGAGGAACCATTAGGCTAGATTTTTAGGGTTTCATGCTCATTGGGAACCAATTTAATTCAAATCAATTTTTGGAACCAATGACTAGTTCATTTTCAAGAATGATGTCTATGGTTAGTTTTGTCACCAAGGCGTTGCGGTCGAGTATGACCTAAGGATAAGCTGGGAAGAGAAGTCGTGTACTCCCCCATTTACTTGGGAACTTACCTGGCCATCTTGTGGTTGTATTCTCATTTGGTGACTTACATTGTTTGGAGAAAAAAGTAGGAACAAGTCTAGGGACAATTTTTAGGGTCCTATTATCCAAATAAAAATTAGATTACATTAGTGCAATTTAAATTTAGATCTTGGCATTTTTTTTGTGTGAATTTGTTTTAGCGTGTATGATCGTGTCTGTGTATGCATCATTGATCACATAATTCCTCCAATCGTTTGGTTAGAGTTACACTTCCTATCAGTACATCAATTGTTGCGTTCGGAGTTCAGTCCAGCTCAGTCATAGACATAAATGATTCATCTACTTCGCCATCATTATCAACCTCATCTAATCCTCCATCTGCTCCCATGGTAGAAGAAATTACGGAGAAAACTCTCCAAGATTACTTCTCACCAGTCACAATAAATACACCATCAAGTATAGTTGTACCTGCAACCAATGTTCATTTGAACTTAAGCCAGGACTTTTACATCTACTACCAGCCTTTCATGGTCTTGATAGAGAGGATCCGTACCTCCATGTGAAAGAATTCTTAGAGATCTGTGCCACCTTTAAAATCCAAGGAATTACTGATGAATCTATTCGACTTCGATTATTTCGTTTTTCTTGTGACACTCCGCCCTTTTCACTCTAAAATTTCAGAGTTTATTTTTTTTTTTAAATAATAATAATCAATAAGTGATCGGGGCGGAATGTCACGACGCGAGTTAAGTTCGGATCTCTAAATCCGACCCTTAACTGGCCAAGCCCATGTGCGTATGAACTAAGTCCATAAAACTGATCCGCACATGGTACATATTTACCTAGCGGAATTAACTTAGTCTAGATCTAACTGAGGTTATAATAGAACCTATGATTAATCCAATTTCCATTTTTAGATAGCAAAGTACCTTATTTATTCTCCAAAATCACTAACCGATCTTAACTAATCGTTTAATCCAATCATCCAACATAAAACAAACCATAGCATCTAATTAACTACATTATTACATGCCAACATCTAATTTAACAAATTACATTGTTCCAAATAAATCAACTAACAAATCCATAAATAATCCATTCATAGTCCATTGCAATCATTCAAATCGCCCAAGTTTTCGTACTTGGTCCTCTTCTCCAACCACGTTCTTTCCTTTCCCTGCATCATCCACTAAAGGTATAGATAGGGCGTTAGATCAACGCGCCCAGTAGTGTTTCCGAATAGGGCTACCACATGGTTAGTCAAAAACATGCAAATAGGATAATAGTTATACATGTGTGACAAATTCTATAAAAATATGCTATGTATGAAATGAACATGTAATGAGTCCCACCCATCACCATTCAACATAGCCATCACTTGACGGGATTCTCATCGTCAAGGTAACCCACAGTGGTCTTTCGGACGCCCCGACGGAGTGTGGCCTCCGGATTCCTCCTGATGGGATTCTCATCATCAGGGTACCCCACAATGGTCTTTCGGACGCCCCGACGGAGTGTGGCCTCCGGTTACTTCCCCATCATCCCATGCTATGCATGAGATGTCTATGCAAACATGCCATTTGTAAATATAACATTTGATTCAAATAACTTATTCAAATAAACATAAAACAGCGAATAAGTTGTGTGGTTACAACAAGGTAGGAAACCTACTATAGTTTACTTTGTTCGATCCTTCCTTTGGACCGTCTTTCGATCACGACTTTGTACACCGTTCTAGAAATCCGAATACCCTATGTACATGGCAGCAAGTTAATCATTTGACCATATGATTCTAATTTGATTTAAATCCCAAAAATCCACTTTGTGGGGTTCGGCCATACCCCATGGCCGAACCTCACCCATTTAAACTTTGATAAATCTTTTATTTACTTAATACCATCTAAGTATCCCAAACTTTTCAAATGATACTTGGTAGGGTTCGGCCATACTACATGGCCGAATCTTACCACCTTAGGTTTTGGGCTCATAAGTCCATTCTTTTGATCATTTCATCTTTTCATCCTTATTTACCATAATGCCATTATACTATCCTTTGCCTAATTTTTTCCTTAGACAACAAAGTCCATCACATGACAATTGGTGGGGTTCGGCCACATAACATGGCCGAACCTCACCCTAAAGATTTTAATCCTATTTTCCATCATCACCTAAATCCATAATTGATGTGATTTCCATCTTTTTGAAAGCCAAACCAAGCAACCAAATACTTACATGGGGTTCGGCCATCCAAGGTGGCCGAACCCTATGTCCATGTTTTGGTCTTCTAAAACATGTTTTTGGTGTTATTTAAACATACAAAATCAATATAATATTGCTGCCATTATACCTCTTAAACACCATCTAAATCAGTTCATCTACTTGTCCCAAATGACCATATTATTTCATGAAATTCGGCCATCCAAAATGGCCGATCCAAATGATCCATTTCATCAGTTTTGAACCACTGTTTTAAACCATGCTAACTTCAGTCTTTTGTCATACAGATCCATGCTTTTAACCCTTTCCAAAACATGTATTTGAATCTTAAATAATAACCCAAAACAGTCCACATAATTCATGGTTTATATGTTTCAAATACATCAAAACCATACCATTATTTGCATGGGGTTCGGCCCTCCATGGTGGCCGAACCCTATGACCTTTGGTTTTGAACTTATTAATCATTCATCTTTGTCCAAAACAAACTTCCTTATTTATGTTTTAACCTTTTTAAAACACATACTTAAAATCATCTAAAAACAGTCCCAAATTTGTATGGTTTTAATTTCCAAAAAACCATCTAAATAAATCCATCATTTCCATGGGGTTTGGCCATCCAATGGGCCGAACCCTATGGTCCATCTTTTGATCTCATTCATGTACTTCTAACCAACATTTAACCCTTGTTAGATTCAGCCATCCAATAGCCGGATCATATTTCTTAATTAAACAACATAGTTTATCAAACACCTACCGTTTCCGCGACTCCTCCACTTGATCTTTACTCCCGCTTGTTCCTTCCCTTTTTGCTGAACTTGTCTTGATGAAAAGGAATCAAACCAAGGACTGATTAACAACCAGCTACTGCTCTTAGTTTTTGGGAAAACAGAGAACGGCCAAGAGAAAGGGAGAGAGAGAGAAATGGGCACCCTTTGTTTAATCAAAAACCAGCCCAAGTTTAACTTTGTGTAACTCTCATTGCCTTTACCCTAATCTTTATGTTACTTGGGGGTTTCATCATGAGATGAAACCTCCCCATGTTCCCAACGTCCCTTGTAAATTGGACTTGTGTAACCCCCCCTTTTCTTAGGTTCTCACATGGGAGTTTCACTTTGAAATGTAACCCCCATGTGTTACACCGTCCCTTGTTGGTTGTCTCTCAATTTTTGGCTTATGTAACAGCCACCTCTCTTAAGTGTAACTCCACCAACAGCAGCTCCAATCAACCCCATTTGGCCCTCAATAACGTCCCATGTGGGAGTTCTATCATTGGAATAAAAACTCCCCACTTCCAAGTGTGAAAACACTTTGATACTCCCATTGATTTATTACATAATTTGAATTTAAAATGCTGTAATCTTTTAGGTATTACTCCTCCAATCAGTTACCCATTTGTTCTCCAACCTTGGAGTTACATGCATGAACCATCAATCTAAGTATTGCTGTCTTTTGCAGATCCAAACAATGCTCTCTAACATTTCCAACGTGTAAAACACTTTGCATTTGAATTCACACTCCCACCTCCAACATCTTCCATGTATATCTTTGTAATTATTTGCATCCTCCTTCATTCATGCATTTGTAACTCTCAAAGCCATCATTCTCATATCTCCATGGTAGCCGTTACATGCATGAAATTGCTCAAGCATGCAGCCAACGTCCCTAGCAACCCTTGTGACTTCAAGAAGTAACTCCCATTCAAAATGTAACTCCCATTTTATTCATCACCTAAATGGGGGTTACATGCATGGTAATGTCTCCCCATGCACCAACGTTTTTCCTTGCTCAAACTTGGAATTTAAAACACTTCCCCTCTCATTCACACACTTCACAATAAAAAATACATATTCATCCAACTCATTTATTCAACTCACCCAACCTAAGTCATTCATTTAATTTAACCTAACTAATAAATTCAACTCAACTTAACCAACCATTCATTTCAACTCAAACCAAACTCAAGTAATTAATAAACTTAAATTAACTAAACTTGAACTCAATCCATGGTTAATCATGCCATTCACACGACCCATTGGGTCCCATCTAGCCATTTTGACCCATTTATCAAAATTTGACCCAAATATGATTCTTGACCCGTTTAAATTTATCTTACCCATTTATTTGTTTTGTAAACCAACTATTATCCTTTGGGTCTTGATTGAGCCATTGACCCATTTAAATTCAAATCAATTTTATCACAATGGCAATTCCGTAAATATGAATATTTTCATATAAAATGATAACTTTGAAATCCCAGGGTGTTACATTTCTCTCAAAGAAAAAGCGAAATCATGGCTAAATACAGTACCCTGCAAATCCCATCATCACTTGGGATCAATTAGTTAATAAATTTTTTAATAAGTTTTTCCCAGTATAAAAAACAAACGCTGTCAAGAAAGAAATGATAATCTTCAATCAAAAGGAGAGTGAACAATTCTGTGAAGTATGGGAAATGTTCATAGAAATATTAGCAAAATGTGTAATGCCCCGCCCTTTTTCACTCGCTTTCCTTTCTGAAAATCAAAGTCTATTTTTTTTTTTTTATAAACATAGAGTGAGCAAGAGCGGGACGTCACGACGAGAGCTAAGTCCGCACTTCTAAAGTCCGACCCTTAACTGGCCAACCCTATGTGTGCATGGACTAAGTCCATGAAAACAGTTCACTCATAACAATATCAACATGCGGAATTAAAATCATATAAACATGCAGAATTATAATAGAACCAATTTCTATTCCATTTCAGATAGCAAAGAACGCCAAGTCTTTATTCATGATTAAAGTTAACTCAATTATCCAAATAAACATCCAACCACCTAAATTATTATATGTCTGAAGACTAGTTACTCAAATACAAGTCCATAAGTAACTTAATCAAAATATAAACTAAATCATCCAAGCTCCTATGCCTGGCCCGTTTCGCGTTCATTGCTCCCCTCGTTTCCTGTATCATGCACTAGGGTAGAAGTATGGCGTTAGAACAACGCGCCCAGTAGGTATTCGAATTAGGGTTAACACATGGGTTAGTATATAAAATCCAGATATAATATATCATACTATACTTGTAAAGCATCGTATCCAAAACAGTGTATGATAATAGAGATCCAATCATAAAGATAAAAACCAGAACCCTTGCATGATAATAAATATCATAATCATGCTGATTCAATGCCATGCCATGCTATCATATGCAATGAGTCCCACCCATCACAAAATATCTTCTTGATGGAAAGCTCCTCATCAAGGTATCCCCCACGATTGTTTTACGGACGCCCTGACGGAGCCCCGATGGAGTGTGGATCTTCGGTTACATTTCATACATAGTATCCTCTTGATGGAATGCTCCTCATCAAGGTATCCCCCACGAATGTTTTACGGACGCCCCGACGGAGTGTGGGTCTCTGGTCCCATGCCATGCATGAGATGCAAATGCCAACATGCTATATAGAAATACAAATTATAACATTTAAAACTCCATAATTGAAACATATTGATTGATACCAAAATAACTTATCAAACATGAAATAAAAACATCATAAGTACATAATACATATCCATGGTTTCAATGAGGTGGAATCCTACCAAAGACCGCTAACGTGTCCTTCCGTCTTTCGTCCGGTAACCGTTCACGATCGTACACACCTTGTGAGGTCCCGTTACCTTATAATATAACAATCAATTAAAACCAAGTCCCACTTGATTTACAACAATGTCCAAGTCCATAAACCACACTTGTGGGGTTCGGCCATACACCATGGCCAAACCTCACCCCTTTTTGTTTTAATTTCTTTCTTTGTTTTATTAATCAATAACCCCTAAGTTAAACTTTTAATCACTTCCCATTTATTTATCCCACATACATAAACAAAACCCATAATCCCATAAATCATTTCCCATGGGGTTCGGCCATACACTATGGCCGAACCCATCGTTTATCGTTTTCAGCCGTTATTACCAAATTGCCATTACCTCATGTTCATGTCCAAACCGATCCATAATCAAAACATTTCTCATGGGGTTCGGCCATACATCATGGCCGAACCTATGATCTTTGATTTTTAGCCTATATTACAATATTGCCATTCATGGCTATAATTCCATTAATCTCACCCTTAATCCCTTGGTTTGGTGAACCATTCATTAAAATTATACAAAGACCCAAACATGGCCCATTAACAAGTTCATGGGGTTCGGCCCTACACCATGGCTGAACCCATGGTCCCTTATTTCCATTTAATTTACAATATTGCCATTCATGGCTAACCTTCCATTTTAGCATGTATTTACAACTTTGCCATTACCTTTGGTTTATGTCCATCAAACATTCATCATGGGGTTCAGCCATGGTGATTCTTCATCTTAAACCATATTTACATTTTTGCCATTCCTTTAATCATATTAGGTCCATACATGACCCATAACCGATTCCTTAATTTGATTCATGGGGTTCGGCCATACACCTTGGCCGAACCCTATGATGTATACTCTCCAATTAAAGCAACTTCCATACTTGAATCCATAAATTGGTTCATGGGGTTCGGCCAAGCACCATGGCCGAACCCTATGATGTCTAACTTTCCATTTTCATCAATAGTCCATAATTAGAAAGTTTCCAATTTAGTGACCATCTTCCATAAAATAAACCCTAGTGGGGTTCGGCCATACACCATGGCCGAACCTCACTCATAGAGACAATCCAACTGTCCATGGTTTTTAACCCATAAACTAACCAACAACCTTCCATGGGGTTCGGCCCTTCATCATGGCCGAACCCTATGGTTTATCAACTTCTCTTAAACCATTTAAACTCATGTAAATTTATTAACAAACTCCCATAGTCTTCATCATTAAAAATCCATACATTCAACCATGCCTTTCCATGGTTTTCATCCCTTAAAGATAACTAATAACCTTTCCCATCATTTTCCATGTTCTAAGTACATGAACATAATTCCATAAATATTTATGGGGTTCGGCATGGTCTAGGATCTTCACCAAAAAAATCCATTAAAAACCCCCTTTTAAAACATACATAATATTCAATGGTTTTCATCATTCAAACTTCCATTAAATAATGCATGTCCTTCCATTACAAATCACCAAAGTTCTTCCATGGGGTTCGGCCACACAACATGGCCGAACCCTATGGTTCATCATTCCATTAATTTGAATACCATGATCATCCAATTTCCTTCCATGGGGTTATTTTCTTAAACAAAAACTACTTACCGGTTCCACGACTCCTCTGGTTCTCCTTCGATTGTTCTTGCTCTTCCTATCCTTTTCTTCCTTGGTCTTTTCCTCTTGCTGGCTGCCTTCTCATTCTCTTTGTTCTTGCTGTGAATGAGACTTGAAAGAGAGAGAGAATTCAGCTATGTGTGTGTGTAATGCACCCTTACTGCCCTTCTCTTTTATTCCACTCGGTCCTATCTTATTAATATAGCAAGACCCTTAAATTTAGCTATTCTTAATGCCGTGTACACCTTTTTTATTTTGGAGGGTCCTCTATTTAGAATATGCTAATGCGCCCCTTGCTTCCTTTTAGCACCTTCCCTATTATTATTCCTAATAAGGAAAGGACTCCTTTACCTCATGCGCATATCTCATTCCTAATCTTTCCATCCCTCCAATATTAGAAGGTGCCATGCACCCCATGTTTAGCCATTGCCTTAGTGCCATTCTTAATAAAGGGAAATGCCTCTTTTAAAATGATGCTATGCGCATTAACATGGATATGGAAATCCCTCATGCGGCCTATGCAACTCCTAAAATCTTTCATCAATATCTTCCATGCGCATGCAATCTTCCAATTCCTAAAATCTTTCTATGTCCACCTCACATACACGCCCCAAGCAATCCATATTTAATTTTTAGACATATTGCATTATTATTTAATTCAACCCTATTTAATTTAAATTGAACTAACTTGGTGGTCATCCAAGTTAACCATGACCCATTGGGTCCCAATTGGGCATTTGACCCAAATAAACAACCTTGACCCAATTAAACCCATCTTACCCATTTATTTTAAATTGAACCAATAACATATCCGTTGGATCTTAATTGGGCAATGACCCAACACTTTACCCATCTAAGGTCCATATCTAAAATTCACAAATTAAATGGGTAATTTTCATATAAATTAATAACTTGAAAATTCGGGGTGTTACAAAATGCCCCCACCATGGTTTTGAAACACGGAGACTTGTCCAATTTTTCTATGATGATTTAACCACATCAACCCGTCAAATGGTCGAGTCTATGAAAAATGGGGACTTTTTTAAGCTAACTGAACACAATGGATGGACATTCCTGGAAACATTGGGGAAAAATTCTTAGTGATGGGATTTTTCCAAGAAAGATATTCTAGCACAAACCTCAAGAAAAGGGGGTTTGTACGAAGTCAGTAGTGATTTTGACCTTAAGTTAGCAATCGCAAACCTAATGAAAAAAGTCGACTCATTAGTGATGACTCAGGCGATGAATCCATCAATAGGAGCAAATGTTAAATTTTGTGCTATGTGTTCTAGTCCAGGACCCACCGCTCAAAATTGCTCTTCCTTAGAATCAAATTCTAAATGTTCAACTGAACAAGTAAATGCACTCAATAATTTTGGAAGGCATCAAGGAATCCCGTCCTCTGCTACATATAATCCTTATTGGCGAAATCATCTCAATTTTTCTTGGCACCAGAATCAATCTCCAATGAATCAAAACTTTCCTCAATATCAAAATCAGTCATTTCGACCACCTCCATATCAGCCACCACCTTAAAATCAATCATATCATCCACCCTAGTCCAATCAGTCTTATCCTTCACAACAACGTAAACCTTCGATTGAGGACACATTGCAACAAGTCATGCAATATACCCAGCAGGGAATGCACAACCTTGAAACACAGCTTGGACAATTGGCCACTGTTATTGGTGATAAAGAACAAGGTAAATTTCCTAGTAAACCTATTCCAAATCCTAAGGGACAGTATGAAGTTTCATCATCCAAACTAGACGATGTTAAATCAATTACTACCATGAGATTAGGGAAACAGGTAGATAACAAAGTGGAAATGCGTAAAGAATCAATCAATGATCAACCAAAGCAATCAGATAACTCACTGAGTTCATCCCCTTTCCAAAATCCATCGAATTTATCTGTTAAGAAAACATTTTCACCAAGGGCTCCATATCCTCATAGGTTATCCGCAAAACAAAAGATACCTTATGGTGACATACTAGAGGTTTTTAAACATGTCAGTATTAATATTCCTCTATTGGATGCCATCAATCAGGTACCTTCGTATGACAAATTTCTTAAAGACCTATGTACGGTGAAACGGAGAACCAATGTTCCCACAAAGGCTTTCCTAGCAGAAAATGCCAATGCACTGCTCCAACAAACATTTCCAATCAAACATAAGGATCCTATATGTCCAACCATTGCTTGTACAATTGGTACATACACAATTGACAGGGCCTTATTAAATCTTAGAGCTAGTGTCAGCCTATTACCATATTCTCTTTATGAGCATTTAAGTTTGGGAAAATTGAAACCTACTTCTATCACACTATAGTCAGCTGATCGCTCAATAAAAATTCCAAGAGGTGTGATAGAAGACGTTCTAGTTAAGGTTGACAGTTTCTACTTCCCTATAGATTTTGTGGTATTGGATACACAATCAACTCAGGACGATAATGGACATATCCCAAACGTTCTTGGACGACCATATCTGGCCACTGCAAAAGCAGTGATCAATTGTCCAAGTGGTATGCTTAGATTATAGTTTGGAAATTTGACAACTGAACTCAATGTTTTTGGCCTTTGTCGAGAACCTCTTTGCACGGATGATCCATGCGAGGTTAACTTAATTCGGAGTTCTGTTGATGAATATTTCCTTCACTCCATTTGCAATGATCAATTCGAAAAATCACTGTTTAAATTAGACAAGGATTTAGATTTCAGTGAAGTGAATGTTATCACCAAATTTGAAGGGCTTTCTGTCAATCCATCTGTGTCAGTCCCATCTATCGTGAAGCCACCAAAATTAGAACTCAAAGCTCTTCCTCAAACTCTCAAATATTCATATCTTGGACCTTCAAACATAATGCCAATTATCATAGCTTCAGACTTAACTTCTGAGCAGGAGTCTAGACTCCTGACTGTTTTAAGAGATCATAGTGAAGCTATAGGATGGTCCATTACCGATCTCAAAGGAATTAGCCCTTCGGTGGTCATGTACAAAATTTATCTCAAAGAAAATTCCAAAACATCTAGGGAACCATAGAGACAGTTAAATCCAGCAATGCAGGAAGTAGTGAGAGCTGAAATTTTGAAACTTCTCGAAGCTAGAATCATTTACCCAATTTCAGATAGTGCATGGGTAACTCCAATCCAAGTTGTCCCGAAAAATTCTGGTGTCACGGTAATAAAAAATGAGGAAAATAAATTAGTTCCAACAAGCGTTTAAACTGGTTGGAGAGTTTGTATTGATTACCGGAAACTGAACACTGCCACTCGAAAAGATCACTTCCCTCATCCATTCATTGATCATATGCTTGAACGTTTAGCTGACCATGCGTTCTATTGTTTCCTTGATGGTTATTCTGGCTATAACCAGATCTATGTTGCTCTGAAGATCAGGAGAAAAGAACATTCACCTGTCCATTCGGTACGTTCGCCTATCGTCATATGCCTTTCGGACTGTGTAATGTACCTGCCACCTTTCAGAGGTGCATGATCAGTATTTTCTCCGACATTGTAGAACGTTTCCTGGAAGTTTTTATGGACGGTTTCTCAGTCTTTGGATCAACTTTTGACCAGTGCCTGCACCATCTGACCCTTGTGTTAGTCAGGTGCAAAGAAAAGAACTTAGTACTTAATTGGGAAAAATGTCACTTTATGGTGAAATCAGGCATAGTACTTGGGCACATCATCTTAGAAAAAGTAATTGACGTGGACAAAGCCAAGGTTAACCTAATCTCTAACTTACCAAAACCACAAACTATTAAAGAGATTATGTCATTCTTAGGTCATGATGGATTTTACATGTAACGCCCGCCCCATTTTCACCGAAATCAGAGTCTATTTTTTTTTTGAAATGAATAGTGACAATGGGCACGGACGTCACGACGCGAGTTAAGTCCGAGCTTCTAAAGCCCGACCCTTAACTGGCCACCCTACGTGTGCGTGGAACTAAGTCCACGAAGAATGGTTCACACATAGAAGTAAGCTTGCGGAAATTTAACGTTAACGCGGGGGTTATAATAGAGCCTATCCTACCAGTTTTAGATAAAAGGGAAGATACATCGTTAAATTACTAAAATACCCCTATGTTCATAATTATGTCTCAAAATGATAACGTCCAGCGTATAGTCCAAAGCATAGCAAGAAATAGTAATTATTACATGCCGACAAGCTATGCTATTTAAATTACAACTTTTCCAAAATAAAACTTAAATAAAACAAAGTAGCCTCTTTCCCAAGCTCCTACGCTTGGCTCCCGTCGTGTCCACCGTTTCCGCCGTCTTCTGCGTCATTAGCTAGGGTAGAAGTAGGGCGTTAGACAAAGCGCCCAGTAGGACTCCGAGTAGGGCTAGTACATGGATTAGTGATACAAGCATACCAATAATAATATGATAAATCCCATAAAATGAATGCCATGCCATGGGTGCCTATGTCATGTGTCCCACCCATCATCTATATCATCATAAAATGTCATATCCCCCTTGACGGCAAAACCTCGTCAAGGTGTCCCCATGTTTGCTTCTCGGTCGCCCCGACGGAGCATGGACTCCGGTTATAGCATATCAAGCTATCCCCATGTTTGTTCTCGGTCGCCCCGACGGAGCATGGACTCCGGTTATAGCGCATCAGGCTATCCCCATGTTTGCTTCTCGGTTGCCCCGACGGAGCATGGACTCCGGTTCCTTTATTTTCCCGCCCAAGCCATGCATGAGATGTAAGTGCATTATGCTATGTAGTATATATATGATTCATATCACTAATATAAAATCCATACCATTGGAATATAATCCATAGCCTTAAAAATATCATCTATAACATTAAAATATAATTCATTGCATTTAAAACATCATCCATAAAATAAACCATATAATTACCGAAATAAAATACGGAAACCATCACATACACATAATCCACGGCTTACAAAAAGGTAGGAATCCTACCGAATACCGATAACGTCCCTTTCCGTTTTTGTCCGATAATTCCGGTCGCCGATTGCATACCGTTTGCGATGTGCCAATACCTTGTTATACATTTTCCAAGTTAGTCCATATCTTATCCATGATTAAGTCCCTAACTGATCATAAACCTAGATTCATTAATGCTCCCTAGCCATGTTATAAGATTATCATAAATCGACCCTTAACTTAGCCTCATTTCCATTGCATAATTCCAAATTTTAGTCCATTAAACATTCTAATTTGTGAGCCTAAAACACAGCAACCCTAAGTTTCATTTAATCACTCATAATGTCATCTTAATGCACCCAAGTTCATGTCCAACCTACAATGGGTCATGGGTTCGGCCATACACCATGGCCGAACCCATGATGTTTTTTTCTTACTTTTCTTGGGTCCATTTCACCTCATTTGGTCCCACCATAACTTAATTTAAAACATACATTTAAATCATCCTTTCATAATCATCATAAGATATACTTTGGTCCATTTAATTTAACCCTCATTCCATTTTATTTTCCATGGTTCCAAGAATACTAAATTCCTCAAAGTCTCTCCATGGGGTTCAGCCATGTACCATGGCCGAACCCATGGTCCATAATTTTTATTTTAAAAACCTCATCTCTACTCATTTAAAACCTTGTTTAAAATACCTAACAAAAATCCACTTAATTACCATTAATCTCCTCCATTAATTTCCATGCTTTCATAACCATTTAATTCATCATTCCATCACCATGGGGTTTGGCCATACACCATGGCCGAACCCATGGTTCATGATTCTCCTTCATTCACCATTTTTTTTGGAGGCCATTAAATCATTTACATATCCTATGATTTTCTTGTTTAAAACCCCCCTTAAAATTTTCCAACATTTAATCATTTACAAGCCTACAATCATAATCATTCTCCATAGCCTTTAAACCTTAAAACCCTAATTAAATCATCAACCATTTACCATGGGGTTCGGCCACACTACATGGCCGAACCCTATGGTCCATCAATCCATTCAAAAACCCATTACTTCCATGCTTAAATCCATTTAATTGCATAACCTCCTTAATCCTTTTACTTATTATTTTTCTTAATCTATCTCTCCCCTTTTTCATCCATTTCTCATCTTATCATTGAATGGATCTTAGATCTAAGGCCCATAACATTTGTGGCCACCATTCATTCTAAGAAATGGTTTACATAAATATATTTTAACCTTTAAAAATATAAATTCTTGTCTAAGAATTTCTTGCTGCACCGACGACTCCTCCGGCCTTTCTTCCTCTTTTTGATCTCCTTAGCCCTTTCTCTTCTTCTTCTCCTTGTTATTCGGTGAAGATGTGCTTGATCAAGAGGGAGTCTCCAAGGTTAGGGTTCGGCTAATGTAGGTTTAGATTTTTGAGAGAGGGAGAGGGGATAAGGATGGAAAAAGATGCTCAAACCTTGGTCTTGAAGTGGTGGTCGGCCAAGCCTAGTTTTTTCCTTCTTTTCTTCCAAATTTCTTCTTCTTTCTTGGTGTTTTACTTGGGAGAGAGAGGGAGGACGGTTTTGGGAGAGGGAATGAAGAGATGGAGATGAGATGAGACCCTAGACCCTAGACCCATTCCCATTTCATCTTGGTGGCTTGGGTTACACTCCTCCATCATTCCATTTGACCAACCAATACGGGTAAGTATGGCTTGCATGTCCTTGGTGGTGGTGGTTGGGATGAAACCACCACCATGCCAATGGTTTTGGGTCTCTAAGGTGAGTGGTTTGGTCTTCCCATCAAGTCCATTGACTACCCATCATGGAGAGGGGTATGGGCTCTCATACCTTGAGTGGTGGTGCTTGAGATGAAACCACCACCCTAAGTCCATGGTTTCCTTTGTGTTTCCTTGGGTGGTTTCAATGGAATGAAACCACCCTTTGACTTCTCTCTTTGACTTATTCATTTGGACCCTAATTTGATCAATCTAATTAATTAAATTAAACCCTTACTTAGGTTAATTAATTCCTTTTTAATTTAATTCCATTAAATTTTCTTTCTAAGAAATCCACCCATGGTTGACCAAGTCAACCATGGTGGATGGTCCCCACCAATACCTACCCTACCCGCCACCTCACTTGATGAGGTGGAGGTGGGCCCCATTCGGCCATATCACTTAAACCCCATTAATCTTAATTTAGATGATTTAAAATAATTTAATCAACTTAATTTACTTTAATCCACCTTAGTCCCCTTAACTTATCCATGGTTGACCAAGTCAACCATGATGGTCGGCCCCACATTTTCCTTGGTCCACACGCCACCTCACTTGGTGAGGTGGAGGTGGGCCCCACTTGGTTATGCCATCATCTCATCATTCACTTAGGTGGTCTAATTCCAATTCAACCCATTCTAATTAATTGGGTCACCATTGGGCCCATGGCCCAATTAAATTATTTCCTATCATTTACCTTAGAGTTTGACTCATTTTGATCCATTGGATCCCATATGGTTATCGGGCCCACTTTGACCATTATTGACCCTTTAAATGGATTCCATCCAATCCATGGTCCATTGGACCATACTTGGGCCTTTTCCCCAAAATTTGATCCATTTAAAATCCATAACATCAAAATTCCAATTTTTTTAATTATTAAAATAAATAAATGCCATATATACGTTGATTTAAAAATTCGGGCTATTACATTTCTCAATTGATTTTATTAGGAAATGCATGGACCATTTTTACTCTCTTGTTTTTCTAGATATTGTGAATACAAATCTATTTTACCACACAAACATCAAGCAAGTATGCAAAACAATAATAAAACAATTCTAACTAATGCATGAATCTAGCATCCAAATATGCATGAGCAATTTAATGTGCTAATTAATTAGAACACACCCTAAAAATTCTATATGGATGCATGATAAAATTAAAATTAAAAGTAGGCAATTAGGCACTCACCTTAGCCTAGCATGCAAGTTTCCAGCAATTTTAAAAATCCTGCAAAACAAAACAAACAAACTATGGTGTAGAGTCTAAATCAAAGAATGCATGATCTTAAGCTAAACGATGTTTTTCCTAAACTATAATTATAGAAGGAGATGCAATATTTACAATCTATAAACAAGAATTTTAAAATATGATAAGATTATGGAAATTAAATCAAAGTTCACCAAATTAAAAAATTATTTAATGATTTCCAAGATTTGACATCTTATTTTGAAGATTTCTTAAGTTAAATAAAAGTTCTAAAATTTAGAAAAGTTCTAAGTTTGGAAATTTTGCTAAAATTGGAAATTTTCTAAAAATAGATTAATTACCAAAAATAGATTTTTCTAAAAATAGAATTTTTTTCCAAAAATAATTTGATTGAGATTTGCAAGAATTTCTTATTTTAGGTAACTTTCCAAAAATAGAAAAAGTTTCCATTTTTAAAGAATTACCAAAAATAACAATTTTTCCTAAAAATATTTTTTTTTTTAAAGAATACAATTTAATTTTATGATTTTCCTAGCAGCGGTGCCAAAAACTTGTTTATATTTTAAATTTGTAAATCTCGTAAGCGTATGAACCCTGTATAGTATAGCGGTTGAGTGCGAGGTCGAACCCAAAGGAAAATCTCAAAAATTATGAATTAAAATTAAATTTGTGTTCCTTCAAAAATAATTATTTTCAGGAAATAAAAGCTTGATTTGAGTCATGTATCTAACTTGAAAAATCAGCAAATAAGATTTGTGAATTAATTGTCCTTGAATTAAGATGGTGAATTAAATAATAATCTAATCATAATCAATCTTTCATGTTATAAGATTAAAATACCACATCTCCAATCTTTAATTAAATGAATTTTGGGAGAGAGAGTATAATTACATAAAATTAAAAGAATAAAAGAATGACATGAATTAAAGAATTGGAAAAGAGTAAATATACAAAACTTAGGTTAGAAAAAAAATTATACAACAAACATAGGATCTAACATGATTAAAAGACAGAAAATTAAATTGCAAGAAAATAAATGACTGAAAGTAAAAGTGTAGTAATGTAAAGGTTGGTTGTTTGGAATAGAACGCTCATATCCCAAAATGTATAAACAAAGTGAAAGAGTAGATCTGAAATTCACGTAAAGATCTAAAATGCAATTCATATTTACTAATAGAGACAAGATTCACAACTTTTTAATTAAATTAATTTAAACCTTAGTAATCAAGATTTAACATTTGAAATCAAGATTCTAACTATTGTATGTGCTCATGTTCAATTAAAAAAACAAAAGTTGTAAACTTGAAATTAAAAACAAAATAATCACAAAAGAATTATTAGAACTTGAATGTTTCATGCTTCTAAATGAATGCTTCATTTTATTAAATAAAAGAATTAAAATACAAGACTTGGATACAAATACATAGAAGATATAAAAATAAAATTGCAAAATTAATTTCTCACTTGCAAAAATCATGTGAAGCTCTGTCTTCTTAGTCTTTCTCCAACCTTTAGTCCTTTCAAACTCCAGGTCATATTCAAATTTTACCCTTGGAGTAATGGGGTATTTATAGGTTTTGAAAATAGATGAAGGGTTGAGATTAAATCAAGGTTTAAGTTAGAGATTGAAGGGCTAAGATTGGATCAAGATAAAAATGGGTGATGGAGATTTAAAGTTGCAAAGGGTTACGGTTGCGATAGGGTGTACACGAATTTAGCTATGTGAGGTGGCTTGGAGTGGAGTGCAAGTAAGGAGGGATAGATTTTTGGGATCGGTTTTGGCAATGGAAAATCCGAATTTACTATGCAAGATTAGGGTTTGTTTTGTGCATTGGTGAATGAGTGGATGAGAATGAGAAATGGGTTAGATGAATAGATGCAATGGAGTGACGTGGAGGTCAACCAAATACAATATGCCCATGAAAGGGTTTAGGATTGAACAAAATCGTGTGGATTTGGAGATGATGAGGAGGTGATGTGGCATGAATGAATATAGATAGAAAACGGGTTAAAAACATGGAGAAAATTTAGTGCTAAAATCGTGTGGAGTGATAAGACAATGGATGATGTGGCTTATGCGCATGGAGGCTATCTTATTATTCAAGTTGTGTAAACTTAGGGTTAAATGAATGAATGGATGTGATTATTATGGGGTATGATCTATGGCTCTAGGGTATTTTGGGTAAAAATAATTATAGGATTAGGTATGTGATTGGTGGAGGGTTTGGATTCAAAGGTTGATCCTAGAAGATTAATGGAATGCATGACCTAAATCTAAGGTAATGTGTGTATGTGATGGATGCATGTGGAGGCTCTAGAGTTTCTAAGAGATGAATGAAGATATGTGATTAGATGACCTAATATCTAGTGTCTCTGATGGTCAATGCATGAAATGAATGCATGAATTAGTACGTGATGCATAAATGAATACTAATCTAAGGTTGAAATGATCATGATGATGATGGATGACCTAGATCTAATGATAAATGAATGAATGGGTTAAGATTTGATGGTGGTTCTAAGGTTTGACGCAATTTAGTATGTGAGATGGAGGGTTAAGATCTAAGGTAGAAATTGGATGGTGTGGATGTGAAGTTAGGTTATGGGTTTTGGCCATGGATAATTGGGTCGGACTTGGGTGAAATTCAAACATGGACCATGGAGTTGACTTGGTCTTGGACTTGGATCTAGACCTCAACTTAGGCCCACTGGAATTGGATTTGAGAGCTTGGGCCTTAGTTGGACTGAGCTTGCACATTGGCTTGGTCCAATGACAAAATGCGCATGGACTTGCATGTGAACTGGCCCATTTGAAGTGATTCTTGGCCCAATGACTTGAAATTCAGACTATATTGTAGCTTCTGACATCTAGAATTAAAAATTATTCACCCACTTAAAATTTAAAAAATATTAATTAATCTTAAACTCTCATAAATGGATCCAGATTAATTAATTTATATGAAGAGACCCTAAAAGGCGGCATGAAATAATTATAAAACTCTAGGTCTTCACTTTAAAACTCTAAACTTGCAATTTTCTACTGAATTAACTTGATTTTTTTGACTTTTCTATTTTTGACTGCAAAATTGACAAACTTCATTAACTGCATCATTATATACAAAATTGAGGATTAACTGGTCAAAAATCATGGGTAAAAATGTAATATTTCAATGTTCAATATAAGTCACGGTTCGATATCCACCCTTAAAAGAGCTTAAGGTTGTAATAAGTTTCTTCTCCACCTGTGAAAGAGAAGGTTAGTGAAATCCTTAAGTGGTGTACTTGAGGCATGGATGTACGCAAGGTTGCTGAACCACGTAGAATACTTGTGTCACCTTCTTCCATTTCTTCTTATCTCCTTCACCTTACTTAGTGTATTGCATCATCTCATATCTTATTACACACATGTTTGCGTGGACTTAATCTTGTATGTAAATCATATTTGGAAGATTAATTGAGCAAATTTGTAGTGACCAATCATTAAAGTGCCTCTTATTTGAAAAGAAATTAAAATCCCCAATAGTCCTATTCACCCCCCTCTAGGACTATTCTAGACATCTTTCTAGCTTGACTAACATGATTAAATCCTCGAAGGACACACAAATGCTTCTCAAATTAAACAAACCATAAATCTTACAAACTAATTAAGTCTCATTGAGTGAAAGTAATTTTTCTCTATGAAATTGGATTAATAACTAGGACTTCGTTCCAATTAGCTTCGGAACATCTAAGTTTTCTCCTAGGTCTCACCAAGACTCAATTTCAAAAGATTTCATGTAATGTAAGTGGTGGTGAGCTCAACTATGCCTAGTGAGAAGCACAATTATCACATAACATGTACACACACATTCACCATATGTATAGCATATTCGAATTTACCATAGCATACCAAGAAATAAATATAGCATTTGAAACATATCGTAGTCTATGCAATGCATGTAATGCAATAAGGTAATGTCATGATGCATGTTCCCATACCCATGTATCAACTCAACAATCCCCAATAACTCTCAGAACATGTGCGCAGCTCCAATGGCTTCCAAAATTCTAACGGGTCACAAGGACCACCCACCACGGGTCATAAAGACCATCCTCAATGGGTCATAAAAATCATCTATATCAATTGCCTCATATATACATAAATCATGCAAGTATTGTAACGCCCGCCCCTTTTCACCGAAATCAGAGTCTATTTTTTTTTTTGAAATAAAAGTGACAAAGGGCGTGGACGTTACGACGCGAGTTAAGTCCGAGATTCTAAAGCCCGGCCCTTAACTGGCCAACCCTACGTGTGCGTGGAACTAAGTCCACGAGGAATGGTTCACACGTAGACGTAAGCTCGAGGAATATTATACTAAGTGCAGAAATTATAATAGAGTCTAACCTACAATTTTAGATAGCAGGGAAGATACATCATTAAATTACTAAAATACCTCAAAATCACAATGTCTAAAATAAAATCCAAAATATAGTAAGAAATCTAAAATTATTACAATCCGACAAGTTAAGCTACTCAAATTACATTTTTACAAAATAAACTAAGTAAACTAAGTAACTCGCTTCCCCAAGCTCCTAAGCTTGGCTCCCATCTCGTCCTTCGTTTCCGCCATCTACTGTGTCATCAGCTAGGATAGAAGTAGGGCGTTAGACAACGCGCCCAGTAGGACTCCGAGTAGGGCTAACACATGGATTAGTGATAACAAAGCATATAGATAATATTATAACGAAAAACCATAAAATGAATGCTATGCCATGGGTGTCTGTGTTATGAATCCCACCCATCATCCATACCATCATGCCGTCATATCCCCATTGAAGGAAAACCTCGTCAAGATATAAACAATCACAAATCATCCCCCTTGACGGCAAAACCTCGTCAAGATATAAACAATCACAAATCATTCCCCTTGACGGCAAAACCTCGTCAAGATATGAACAATCACAAATCATCCCCCTTGACGGCAAAACCTCGTCAAGATATGAACAATCACAAATCATCCCCCTTGACGGTAAAACCTCGTCAAGATATAAACAATCACAAATCATCCCCCTTGACGACAAAACCTCGTCAAGATATAAACAATCACAAATCATCCCCCTTGAAGGCAAAACCTCGTCAAGATATAAACAATCACAAATCATCCCCTTGACGGCAAGGCCTCGTCAAAGTGTCCCCATGTTTGCTTCACGGTCGCCCCGACAGAGCATGGACTCCGGTTCGTTTATTTTCATCCTTCCCATGCCACATCCCTCCCATGTCATGCATGAGATGTAGATGCCATATGCCATGTAATATATATGATCGCACAAACCATGGCATTTAAAATCCCATCAATAAAACATATAATTTGATTATCAAAAATAGATCAAGCAAAGCATCAATATACACATCATAGCCTTAAAACCCATCTTAAAACAATCATATGCTTACCAAAATAAATCAAGGAAAAACCCATACATAACACATAATCCATGGCTTACAAAAAGGTAGGAATCCTACCGAATACCGACTGGCGTCCCTTTACGTTTTTGTCCGATAAATCCAGCCGCCGATCGCGCACCGTTTGCGATGTCCGGTACCTTATTATACATTATCAATTAGTCCATGTTTTAACCATTTGTAAGCCCATAATCATACCTTAGCGGGGTTCGGCTATACACCATGGCCGGACCTCACTATCTAGGTTTGTGGGTCCCATTTAGTCCATTAAACAATTTAATCACACGAGTCTAAAAACCAGCCACCCTAGGCTTTATTAATCACGTATAAGATTGTTACTTAGAGCCCCAAAGTCCATGATCATCTCCCATGGGATTCTTGAATTTGGCCATTATTTACGGTTTTGCCACTACCTCTCCCATGGTTAAACATTCACTTAACCATGTACATTTCTTTGTCCATAATTGATTCACAAATTTAGATCCATTAATGATTCATCAATCATGACATGAACACATTAACAATTAGTCCTTAGGTTCACTTAATTCCCATTAATTTTAAACACATGCATAATACCAATTTTTGCCCATAAGATGACCTATAATTGGGTCATGGGTTCGGCCATACACCATGGCCGAACCCATGATGTCTTTTTCCCATTTTTTTCTTGGGTCCCTTACAACATTTTAGATCCACCATGAGTTCCATCATGAGAGAATTTAAACCATACATTTAAATCATCATTCCTTAATCAACGTTTGATACATTTTGGTCCATTACTTAGCCATAACTCCCTTTTTTTTTTCATGGTTTCCAAAATACTCAATCCATCAAATCTTCCCATGGAGTTCATGTTTTATCAATGCTTCCACCCTTTAAAACATTATCTACTACACTTAAAATTCCACTTAAACTATCAACATTTTTAATCATCTTTCCATCTCTTCACCATTTAAAACCACTATTACATCTCCATAGGGTTCGGCCATACACCATGGCCGAACCCATGGTTCATGGTTCATTCCCATCTATGCCTTTCAAGGCCATACAAACCATTTACCTCTTCCATGTATTTCATCATAAAAACCCCTTTTAAAATTACCTACATTTAATCATTAAATCTTAAAACCCTAAATCATTCTCCATGGCTTCCATTCTTTATAAACCCTAATAAATCAACTAATCACCTACCATGGTTTTGACCTTAAAAACCCCATTCCAATTTACTTAATTACTCACCATGATTCCTTCCAAAAATTCCATACATCCATTGCTTAAATAATTTAATTACATAATGTCCTTAATCCATTTATTTTTCTTAACCCTAATTTACCCATTAGGGTTTTGTCCATTTTTCATCCTTCCATGGGATGGATTTGAGATCCAAGGCCCATAATGTTTTGGCCACCACTAAATCTAAGAAATGGACCCCAAATCTTAAACCCTAAAAAAAATCCAATCTCTTGTTTAGAAATACTTACAATCCGTCGGCTCCTCCGACTTTTTTTCCTCCCTTCGGACTCCTTGGCCTCCTCCCTTCTTCTTCTCCTTTGTTGGTCGGCTAGGATGCTTGATCAAGATGAAAAACCTCCAAGCTTGGGTTCGGTCATCATGGGGTGTGTTTGAGAGAGAGGGAGGAGGAGAAGAGGATGGTGAGGAAGAAGATACTATGGCTTGATCTTGGGGTGATGGCCAAGCTTGGCTTCTTTCTTCTCTTCTTCTCTTTTTCTTCCAAGCTTTTCTTCTTCTTTTCCCTTAGGTGTGGGACGGCAATGTGGGAGAGCAAGAGAGGAAGAGAATGAGATAAGAATGGGATTTGAAAGATAAGATAAAAAAACAACACCTTTTGGTTTCTTAAACTTTACTCCACCATTAAGGCTTCCAACCACCAACATGGGATTTTTTTAATGCTTTATGGTGGTGGTTGAGACAAACCACCATTAGCCACGGTTTTATGTGTTTGAAATGGGTGGTTTGGTCTTCCCATTTTGACCATTTAACCCTCATTTGATTAGTTTAATTAATTAATTAATTAGATCATTAGGTTAATTAATTCCCATTTAACTTAATTCCATGTTCTTAAATTCCCTCCATATATACACCCATGGTTGACCAATTCAACCATGGTGGCCGGTCCCACCAATCCTTGGTCCACACGCCACCTCACTTGGTGAGGTGGAGGTGGGTCCCAATCGGCCATGTCACCTTGGTCAACTCATCACTAACTTAGGTGATTTAATTTAATCCATTTTCAACTACTTGGATCACCATTGGGCCCATGGCCCAATTACATCCACCTCCTACCCATTTACCATAGAGTTTAAATCATTTTGACCCATTGGGGTCTCGGATGGGTATTGGGCCCAATTTGACCATCCTTGGCCCAATTGACCATCATTGACCCTTTAAATGATTTTAAATCCAATCCATGCATGGTCCATTGGGCCATACTTGGGCCTTTGTCCATATTTTGATCCATTCACCATTTATTCCATCAAATTTCCAATTTCCACCATTAAAAATAAATAATAGCCACATATTTATTGATTTAAAAATTTTGGGCCATTACATGTATACCATGTCATTATATCATGTATGGAAATAATCTGTAATAATGCAAATTGCATCCCAAACAAATTAAGCATGGTCCATATAATTCAGCCCAAAACATACATGATATACCAAAAGCATAATACATATGTCATGATAATAACACCAAATTCCACAAATCCATATATCACATCAAACCACAATTAAGAATTTCATTCCATAATTTCAAATCAATATTATCCGAATACAAGTGTTGGATCTTTCAATGAGGTAGACAGATGGTTCCAACTTCCAGATGGACTGAGATGCTCACTGGATTTAGAATATTTAAGCCAAGTTTCCCTTTACATTAAGTAAGCTTTGCACTAGAATTCTAGCCTATCTATTTTTGAATTTCTTAGTTTTATATTATTGACCCAGCATATTGATGAGGGCATCCAACCTATTCAGTTCATTAGTTCACAGTTTAACTCTTCGTTAATGGATCTTGATCCAGCAGAGTAGATTGATATGGCTTATATGGAGCATTTTGATCGGGGACACCCTATTTGGACCCCATCTAATAAATCCATTCATTTAGTTAGACATGACCCAATTTTGTAGAATGAGCAAAGCTAGCTTGTTACAGCCCAATCCAACCTTAAACAGGCCAAAGCCCAATTTTCCCAAGCCTCATCCAATTACATCAGAGGACACTTGTTAGCACTAGAGAGAATTCTCCCATACAAGTGGCGCATAAAGCAACTTGGAAAAAGGAGGTTGAAGTTGCTTGGAAGGAATGGAAGTGAAAAAAAATCCCAATTTAGAAAGGGGTTGTAACGCCCCGCCCTTTTCCACTCGCCGAAAATTAGAGCCTATGTTTTTTTTTTTGATATAAAGAGTGAGAGAGAGCGGGACGCCACGATGCGAGCTAAGTCCGAGCTTCTAAAGCCCGACCCTTAACTGGCCAACCATACGTATGCGTGGACCAAGTCCACTAAAATGGTTTACACTTACTCAAGTTAACATGCAGAATAATTCATAGATGCGAAAATATAATAAAATGATAATTCTATTCCATTTTAGATAGCAAGGGTATCCATCACTTAATCATAATTATCTTACGTTAAAATATCCAAAATTAACATTCCAAACCATAGTAAATAATCTACGTTATTACAGTCCCACGAACTAATACTCAAATACATTATCCATGAGTAACTTAAACACAATGCAACTTAATCATCCAAGCTCCTAAGCTTGGCTCTGATCACGTCCTCGTTCAGTCCATTCCCTGTGTCATCAACTAGGGTAGAAGTAGGGCATTAGACAACACGCCCAGTAGGTATTCCAATTAGGGTCAAACACATGGGTTAGTATAAAAATCCAGATATAATACATCATGTCGTACCCATAAAACATCGTATCCAAAACAGTGTATGATAATAGAGATCCAATCATACAGGTAAAAACCAGAAACAGTGCATGATAATAGAGATCATAATCATGCCGACACAATGCCATGCCATGGGTGCCATATGCCATGAGTCCCACCCATCAGCCATAACACAATCACAAAACATCCTCTTGATGGAAAGCTCCTCATCAAGGTAACCTCTTGATGGAAAACTCCTCATCAAGCTCAGGATGCCTTACGGATGCCCTGGTGGAACGTCGTCTCCGGTTACCTCTTGATGGGATAATGCACATCAAGGTCTTCCTCTTGATGGAAACTCCTCATCAAGGTACCCCCACAAATGCCTTACGGACGCCCCGACGAAGTGTGGTCTCTGGATACATATCATCCCTCCCATGCCATGCATGAGATGCAAATGTCCACATGCTATGCAATTATACAAATCATAGCATTAAAATCTCATATTTGAAACATATCATTTATACAAAATAACTCATCAAAATAGGAATTAAAACCATCATACATATCCCATGGTATCAATGAGGTAGGAATCCTACCAATGACAGACTTATGTGTCCTTGCGTTTTTGTCCGAAACCGTTCATCGATCGCGTCAAGCCGATCGTACACCGTTTGTGAGACCCCGTTACCTTATTACATAACAATAATCAAACCTATGTTCCATTTGATTTCCAACCATGTTTAAGTCCATAAACATACCCTAGTGGGGTTTGGCCATACAACATGGCCGAACCTCTCTCAAATGGTTTTGGCCCCTCTTTTTAGTCCTTGATCATTCTAACCAATGTGGGTCCAAGATCATGCCATCTTTTATTCATTAAACCAAACACATAAAAGTTAATCATTTAACCTTAATAACACCATAAGTCCACAAACACATTCCCCATGGGGTTCGGCCATACACCATGGGCGAACCCATGGTCCATCATTTTCACCCATATTTACCTCTTTGCCATTAATCTTTCCATGGCTACTCACATAGCTTATTTATGCATAACTTAAGTCCCAACATCATTCATTAGCACAACATAGTTCCATGACTAAACTCCTCCATTTCATAGCTTGATGATTCATCTCTTAAATCATACATGGATTCATCCTCTTTCTTAAATCATTTACCACATTAAATCCATAACTAAACATTTCATGCATGGATCCACAAATGATCCATCAGCATCGACCCATAATCAAATTCTTCTGTCTCCTAGCATAATCATTCATTTAAACATGCCTAGATTCATAAATAACCCATTAAAATGGTTCATGGGGTTCCGCCATACAACATGGCGGAACCCATGGTGTCCCATTTTAATCCTCTCTTTAAATCATTTACTACCTTGAGTCCATAAATCAAGTCCCTCCATGGGGGGGTGTGGTTGGTTGGTTGGTTTAATCATACACTTAGGTCTCTCATTTTAAAACATCATCTTCCATATTTAAAAACCTATTAAGATGACCACATTTCTCCATCATCTTCATGGTCTAGATAATCTTTAGGTTATCATTTACAACCTTTCAAACCCACTTAAAATCTCCAATAATCTTCCATCATTATGGTCCTTTAAAACCTTTTAAAAAAAAAGACACTAACATACATCTATAGCTTCCATCCTTTAAAACCTTTTCACATCACCCATATACTTTCATGGTTTTCATGCTTAAAAACCCTTTAAAAATCAATAACCTCCCTTCATGGGGTTCGGCCATGTTGGTTCCTCATTTTCTTTAAAAAGAATCATACATCTATGGTTTGATCCTTTGATGGTTCTCATACATACAACTTAGGGTTTAGCCATAATAAGATTAGGGTTTTGTCCATCTTTTCCATCTCATTTCTTGGATGGATTTTTACATCCATGGCCCATAACATTTTTGGCCAACTTCCCAATCCAAAGTGAAATGTTACCTTAACCTCTTTCCAATTAATAAAATCTTGTTAAGTACTTACCGATTCTGCGACTCCTCCGGTTTCTTTCACTCCTTCTTGCTCCTCCAATCTTCTCCCTCCTTAGCCTCTTCTTCCTCCATGATCCTTGGCCGAGATTGGTCTTGATAAAATCTCTAGGAGTGGTTCGGCCAAGAGGTGTAGGTTTGAGACAGAGAGAGAAGCTTGGGATAGAAAATACTCCAAGTCCTTTGTCTTGAGAGTGGTCGGCCTTGAGTGAGATAGGGAGAGAGTGAGATAAAGCAAATAATTCTCTTTGCTGCCCAATGTAGTTCAGCCAAGGGTGGTATCCTTTGGTTGATACCCCTTTTGTAACTGCCATGACCCTTCACCTCTCCATTGATGCTTACTTTGGGGGTTTCATCCCATGAGATGAAGCTCCCAACCATATGCCCCTTGGGCTTCCATGTTCCAACGTGTACACTTGGACATGTGTTGTGTAACATCAAAACCTTCCAACTTCCTTATATTGATCAATGAGGGTCGGCCAAGGGTGGTGTCCTTTGATGATACCCCTTTGTAACCACCATGGCTCTTCACCTCCCTCATTAAAGCTTCTTTTGGAGTTTCATCCTATGAGATGAAACTCCCAACATTCCAACGTGTAACCCTTGAAGGTGTCTTTTGAAACAACAAAACTCTTCATTTTCCCACTCCACTCACTTAAGATGAAAATGCCATTAACTTCCACTCGACTCATCTCTTTAACTCAACTCACTTAAAATCAACTCAATTATTTGATTCCATTTCCAACTTAATTCAGCCCCAATTAATTAAGCTTGAACTCACTTGGTGGTCAACCAAGTCAACCATGACCCATTGGGTCCCAATTGGGCTTTTGACCCAATTGACAATCTTGACCCAATTAAATAAATCTCACCCATTTATTTCAATTGAACCATATCCACAATCCGTTGGGTCTTAATTGGGCAATTGACCCAACACTTACCCAACTTACCCATCTAAGGTCCATATCCATTAATTCACAAATTAAATGGGCAATTTCTATAAATA
Organism: Chimonanthus salicifolius; assembly: GCA_013350335.1. Classification (NCBI taxonomy): domain Eukaryota; kingdom Viridiplantae; phylum Streptophyta; class Magnoliopsida; order Laurales; family Calycanthaceae; genus Chimonanthus; species Chimonanthus salicifolius. The sequence goes on from CM023535.1 coordinate 40,800,456, forward strand.
TTATAACTTGAAAATCCGGGGTGTTACAGGGGTTCGGTGAAAATCCCATGTGGATTCCTCCACATGGCCACTTGCTCTCCCACTTTCTTTCTCCACCTACTTAGTGTTTTTATCTTTTACTCTTAGTCTTTTGTTATTTTTAGATTACATGTCCAGGGTTAGTATTGAATGGTCTAAATAAGAATACATTTAATCCTGGTATTGGTTTATTTTTAGAATTTCTTAGAGAGAAAGTCTCTCCTTGGTGTGGTTGAACAAGGTAATGGCTATTAGGTATTTTGCTAGTTTTCCTCTATGAATACTCGATGTACTCCATTCAAATTTGACACAATTGGAATAAGAATTGAAATATTTTTTGAGAGAGGATTTCTTCTGTGACTCTGTGGAGTTGTTTGAAGATTGGTAGACTCCAATTTTCGCCCATAGCAAGTAAGTACCAGTTTAATTTTGAATTCAATTAGTTCCATGATTTTCATAGATTAGGTAATGCAATAGTTGAATTCATCATTTTTATCTTTTAATTTGCTTTCGCTATTCTCAATCTCAATTCAATTAAAAGAAGGCCTAATCTTATGAAATCCTAGGAAACTTGTGCAATCAGTTGGGATATTGTTTGAGCAATTCCTTACCAAGGTAGAATCCTTTTACGAAACGTAATTGGCTGTGTTGGGTATTTCAGAGATCATACTCTAAAAAAGTCTAGGCTACTGGCGAATTTCACAAATTCGACCCTAGGCATGCATCAGTTGGTTATTAAAGCTTCAAATTGCAATCAGAACAAGATTATTGGGAAAATTGATTTTGTTTACGGAGTTAATTTCATTCACACACCTCTGTTGCAGACAAATTTTAATCAATCAAACCAGATGCAAGAATTTTAATTTTTTTAATAGTGGTTATATATTTTCGTGAGGATCACTGTGATCTATTATTTTGCATTATTCCGATCTTTCTACACCGAGAAATCACAATTGCATGTGTTTGATGTGGTTAAAGTCGTAAAAGGATTTAGATGGATGGAAGAATGGGAACCAATCATAGATGCATGACAATTTCCAAATGGAAATTAGGAACCATAGGGTTTGGCCATGTCTGTGGCCGAACCCCATGGAGAGACAATGATGGGTAAATGTTGTTATGTTTAATTGATAGAAGATGGTTGGTACATTAGAAAAGGTTTTAATGATGGCTTGGATCAAAAGAAGAGATGAGGTTCGGCCATTGTGCATGGCCGAACCCCACCAAGTCATATGTATGGATTTAATGTTGTTTGGATATTAAATTTAATGGATTGTTTTAATATAGGTAATGGGTGGAAATAATAGACCAAGGATTAAAAGAGAACCCAAGTTAAATGAGTGAGGTTCGGCCAAGGGGTATGGCCGAACCCCACTAGGGTTTGTTTTATGGAAAATGATAATGGATACCATGCCATGGAAGGATATGATGGGGGACTTATGTATGCTTAAATAAGGAATGTTTGGTTATGGATTTTGTACCAATGGCAAAACCGTAAATACAAGCTAGAATGTAAATTGATGAATCATGGGTTCGGCCATAATGTATGGCCGAACCCCATGAGTAATACTTTATGGAATTATGTTGTTATATGTTTCAGATACTTAATGTATAAATGATTGGATTAATGGTTTAGTGATTGGATTTAATTAAAAAGGAACTAAAGGACTTGAAAGAGGGACCAAAAATAAGATGGTGAGGTTCGGCGATGTAGTATGGCCGAACCCACTAAGGTGGATTTTGTTGGTCCAAGGGTTAAGTACTTTGTTTAGTGATGAATGATTAAATAAATGAAAGAAGGGCAAAGATCAAAGTATGTGAGGTTCGGCCATGGTGTATGGCCGAACCCCACAAAAGTGTGTTTATGGACTTAAGATCAAACGGAAAATCAAATGGTATATGTGTTTGACTTATTGTTATATAAATAAGGTAATGGGACTTCTTGAATAGTGCTCAAATCGTGAACGGGTGACGGTTTAAGAAGAGCGGACAATTTAAGTGAACATTGAGTAGGTTTCCTACCTTTTTGTAACCACACTTATTCTTGATGTTTTTATCTTAATATTGATGAGATTTGTGCTAAACTATTATGTTTCAAAGTGGATTTGAATGCTAAGATTTATTTACAAATGGCATGTATTCATTGACATCTCATGCATGGCATGGGGTGATGGTTATGTAACCGGAGGGACTACACTCCGTCAGGGCGTCCGAAAAACCTATGTAGTGGTACCTTGATGATGAGAATCCCATCAAGAGGAAACCGGAGGGTCCACACTCCATTGGGGCGTCCGAACAACCTATGTGGAGGTACCTTGATGATGAGAATCCCATCAAGAGGAGGCTATGTATACTTGTGATGGGTGGGACTCATTACATTTGCATACATACATAGCATTGTTTTTGTATGATTTTGATGATCATGTATTATTATGTTATATGCATGCTTTATACTAACCTTGTGGTAGCCCTAATCGGAACATCTACTGGGCGCGTTGATCTAATGCCCTATTTCTATCCTTAGTGGATGACACAGGAAAGGGAAAGGTCGAGGATCGTGAAGGAAACCAAGCATAGGAGCTTGGGCATTTGAATGGTTTATTTATGGACATTTTGTTTAAGTTTACAAGGACATGTAATTCGTTAGTTAGATTTTGGCATGTAATAACTTAGTAATATTTGCTATGGTTTAGTATTGTTTGGAATGAATGTTTAAGTTTAAGATAACTTTAAACGACTATGTACTTTGCTATCTAATAAAAATAGAGTAGATTTAGGTTCCATTATAATCCGCAGTTAGTTTAAGTAATATTCCGCAAAGATTATACTTTACTATGTGAGAACCATTCTCATGGACTTAGTCCATGCTCACATCAGTTTGGCCAGTTAAGGGTTGGACTTTAGAAGTCTGGACTTAACTCGTGTCGTGACGTCCAGCTCTCCATCACTTTTGTTTATTTTTTTTTAAAAAAAATAGACTCTGATTTCTAGTGAAAAGGGCAGGGTGTTACAGCAAATGGATGCTTAGTCAAAATATTAACAAAGTTTCTCCAAAACATGAAACATGATTCATGAAAAACTATCCTAAGCAGAGCCATCCGGAGGAGGAGATGCTCGAGGCGAAGGATCGATACATCGGGAAAGATTGATAATTGATCGTCGCAATGCAGTGACTTCTTCATGGGTACTTTGGATGAACCTTTCCACGAGATCATCTAGCCCATTCAGATGTGTCTCAATCTATGAGACACGTTCTTCAATTTTGCAGATAAATCAAATTAGGGGTTGTGGTCACGGGTGTCTGCATTTTCGACATTCACTTCTCCTTCTTCATTAGAGTTGTCCAGCAAAGAGATCACTTCATCTTCGGTTCTCAGGTTTTGTCCAGATTGAGACCTGAGAAAATACTGACGGCTGGATCTAGTTTTTGGGGGCAGGGATTTTTCTGCGAGGGGTACTCTTCGGAGTAGAGCCAGCAACGCTAGATTCGGGGACATCCTATATGAACCTAGGTGATCTTCTGGGGAAATGGAGGCTGGACTCAGGGATTTTTATGGTGGTCGAAGACTGAGATTTAGATGTCTCATTTTTCGACATGGTTGCTAGGGAAGAGCTGACCTAGGCTTTTCTGAACACTAAATCTCACAAACACTATGAGACCTTTGCTTCTGGAAGTGAGAGGAGCAAAAGCCCTATGGTTCTCTGGCGAGATTTCACTTCGGGAGATCCTAACGACTAACCTATGGCAGGGGAGGATAGGAGGAAATTGCCAGAGCTCAACGGGAGAAAAAAAGATGATTATGATCTATCATTTTCGCAGAAAGAGACCTTTTTAACTTACTCTTTCTCATACACCGACCAATAGTGACCAACGACCTATCTGCCCTTTCGATTTTTTTTCCTTTTCAGACAGTGTTCTGAATTCCAATAGTACCGACCTGTCTATCCTCCGACTAGTCTATCCTTCGACCTAGGTTTCAACTAGAGGATAATTGGGTATGTGTGTGTGTAGGTGTGGTTGCGGTGTTCATAATTCATCGAGCTTTGCTTATACACCTTTTAATGCTAGTGATGATACATACATTCACACTGCATCTATGCCTTTTGAAGATTCAATTCACCTTTCTGAAGATAGGCACAGACCATGGATTACGGATCTCTTTTTCTGGATCCAATTCAATCCAAGATTGTTGGACACATTTAATTCAGCAATTCAAGTATATTGCCCAAGTGTGTGATGTCATGTGATGGGGCATTTCCAGGCTTTAGCAAGGGCAAGGTATTTATGAACATGAGTCATTCCACATAATGTACAAACTTAGCGAATACTGGAATGAGACACAAAGCACACTGATCATACACTCATTTCTTGTTTTTTAATATGGTTACCGAGCATATGGAAATGAAGTATAATGCTGTACACACAACTCTTATGCTTGCTATCATGTTATTACCCAAAACATAATAAACACATTTACCATTCTTTCAAGAATACTCTAATTCCTTGAAAGAGCTAGTTCACAAATGAATTTAGACAAGCAGTTTTGGTAGGTCATGTTGAGCACTGAAATCGTACATTTTTACCCCTTATTATGGGTTAGTTAATCCTCAATTTTGTATATAATGGTGCATTTAATGTAGTTTGTCAATTTTGTAGTGAAAAATTGAAAGTTCAGGAAAATCAAGTTAAAAGAACAGAAAATTGCAAGTTTAGAGCTTTAAAGAGAAGACCTAGAATTATTATAATTATTTTATGTCACTTTCTAGGATTTTCATGTAAATTAATTAATCTAGATCCAGTTATGAGAGTCTATGATTAATTAATAATTTTTAGATTTATAGTGGCTGAGTAATTATTTAATTTTAGAGGTTAAAAGTTGCAATCCAACTGCCAAAGCCTAAATTTCAAGTCATTGGGCCAAGACTCAGTTCAAGTGGGCCAAGCTGTGCTCCACAAAGCTTCAATGGCCAAGCTACATGCAAGCCCATGCGCATTCCACGCATTGGGCTAGGCCAGTGTGCAAGTTCAGTCCAACTTAGGCTCAAGCCTTCAAATCCAATTTAAATGGGCTTGAGTTGAGGTCTAGATCTAAATCCAAAGCTCCAATCCAATGAACTCCATGGTCCATGTTTGAATTTACCTAAGTCCAACCCAACTACCTATGTCCAAAACCCATAACCCAACTTCACATCCACATCATGCAATTTATCTTAGATCTTAACCTTCCATCTCACATACAGAATTAGGTCAAACCTTAGATCCACCATCAAATCTAAACCATCCATTCATCTATCATTAGATCTAGGTCATCCATCATCATCATGATCATCTTAACCTTAGATTAGTGTTCATCCATGCATCACCTATTAATCCGTGCATTCATTTCATGCATTGATCATCTTAGCCATTAGATATTAGGTAATCTAATCTCATTCATTCATTCATTCATCTCTTAGAAACCCTAGCGCCTCCACATGCATCCATCGCATAAACACATTACCTTAGATTTAGGTCATGCATTTCATCATCCATTTAAGATCCACCTATGCATCTAAACCCTCCATCAACCATCTACCCATTCCTATAATTATTTTACCCAAAATACCTTAGAGCCATTAGATCAAAACCCATTTAATCTAAGCATTCCATTCATAAACCCTAAGCTATTACACCTCATCATCCCATGATTTTTGCAACCTAAAACATTTCCATGTACTTAGAATAAAAACCATCTAGATACATCCCTAAGATCCAAAAACACCTCACAATCCAATCCCCAAGTATCCCACATGATTTTTCCCAATCCCAAACCAATCCAATTCCTAATTTCTCTCACAATCTCCTATCTCATCTCCACCTTGACCTAGCCACCAAGGAAAGCCACACAAAAATTGTGTGACCCTCTTTGTGTAACCCTAAAAACAAAGCTTTAATCCCCATCATCCATGCCCATTTAGATTCAATCCAGGCCATTGATTTCCCAACTTAAACCTTGATTTAATCCAAGCCATTCATCTCTTTTCAAAACCTATAAATACCCCATTACCCCAAGGGTAAAATTTGAATTTGACCTAGAATTCAAGAGGACTAAAGGCTGGAGCAAAAGACAAGAAGAAAAGAAGCACCATACAAATTTACAAGTATGAGTATAGATTTTTATCTTTTATGTTGTCTTTCTCATATTTAATTTAAAAAAGGCTTGTACTTTAATTCTTCCATTTAATAAAGTAAAGCATTCATTTAGGACCCTCGAACATCCAATTTCTAAAATACTTTTATGATTACTTTATTTTTAATTTCAAAAACACAATTTTATTTATTTGATTGAACATGAGCATATGCTAGGATCTTGATTGTTAAACTTGAATCATGATTACTAATGTTTTGATTAATTAAATTAAAAGTTGTGAATCTTGTTTTATTAATAAGTATGAATTGTATTTTAGATATTTACGTGAATTTCAATTCTAGGCCTTTAATTTGTTTACATATCTTGGGTGATGAACGGTCTATTCCAAACAACCACTTTTTCCGTTACTGCACATTTAATTTCAGTCATTTATGTTCATGCAATTTAATTTTTTGTCTTTTAATTATGTTAAATCTTATGTTTGTTGTGCAAAAGTTATTTTAACTCAAAATCTTGTATAAATCTAATCTTTAATTCTGTAAACTCTTTAATTATTAAATTCATTCTTTAATTCTTTGATTCTCTCTCTCTTAAATCACACTCTCTCTCTCAAAGATCCATTCAATTAAAGTTAGGAAGATGTGTAATTAATTTTGTAACTTGAAATCCTAAACATGATTAAGATTAAAAGTTGATTCACCATATCAAAATAAGAAATCACACATCTTATTTGCTGATTTTCAAGTTAAATATATAACTCATATAATGATTCAATTTCTTAAAAACAATTCATTTTTAGAGAACATTAATTTAAATTCATATACTTTGAGGTTTTCCATTGGGTTCGACCTCGCTCTCACAATACCATACTATACATGGTTCATGTGCTTGCGAGATATACAAATTTAAATCCATCAACAGATCACACCAAAGATAATCCATTTAAGGGCATAAAGTATGTTTCATTCCACATGGGATTCACAAGTTTATGAATTTTGGAATGAAACGACACTGTGTATGAATACCATAATCATCTTATACATGAGGTAATGCACATACTACATTCATTTCCTAAAGATGCACAAATCATATGGCATAAGGAATGAAATGAGACAAGTATAATCCAATACTAGAGTGTGAAGTTACATGTACATACAAGTATCTTACATAAGATCAATCCAGCAATAAAAAAAGAGCATGGATTGAAGGCAAGATACAAGGTGATTCTAAAAACATGTTTCAAATGTGAGTTCCTTTACACATTTGAACACGATCATTGTGAGACTTGGAATCTAAGTTCACAATCCAGTGTTGGCCTTTTGTTAAATCTAGTTTTAATTTTGGGTGCCTTCCAATTTGATCTTCTGAATCAAAGTTTCCAGATTCTGTACCATAATGTTGTCCCCACAAACATATTGGTACATGGCCATAAAGGATACTTGAAGGTCATTACCTTCAACAATTTCCTTTTATCTATTTTCTTATTCTCTTCGAGGATTTAGCTTGAACTTTTTCAAAAGATGGACCATTCACTTATATTCGTAGTACACACATTGGTCAAGATAGGTGGTGTCATCCATTGGACTAGAAGAGGCAAATTTTCAGTGGATTCTTTCAGCCTCTTTTGTTGTGTCATATCTTTTAAATATTTTGACAGTATATCATGAAACAACACTGATGAATGCAACAGGTATTTGATTTACACGCATAGCTAATTCATCATTAGTCCAAGCAGTTTTTGGTCTTTGGGTTGAGTGGTCACGGAAGTTGAAGTTTTATCCAATACTTCTTCCATAGGCACAGACCACTTTCTATTAACCTATTTCCAGCCATGTTTATTGATGAAAATATTTTATAGTTATTCTTTCCATTTTTCATTGTAAAGCCCCGATTTTTCAAAGATATCAATATTTACGAAAATGCCATTGGAATGGTGAATTAAAGAGATGTGATTGTGGATAAGAAAATGGTGGGGCCCATTGTTCAAATTAAGACCCATTGTACATATTATAAGGTTCAAATTAAAATAAATGGGTAATGTACATCTAATTGGGTCAAGCTGGTTATTTGGGTCAAAGGACCCAATTGGGACCCAATGGGTCATGGTAGACTTATTTGACCATTGGATGAGCTCAATTTTAATTGGGTTAGGGTGAATGGAATGTGAGTGCAATGTATGATAAATGGGTAAGCTATGTGCAATTGGGTAAACCCCATTTAAATGGACAATGGTCACTTAAATGGGTCATGGCGCCTAATTGGGTCAAGAGGTTCAAATGGGATCCAAGGGGTCGAGTTGACCATGTGGACCATGATTGACCGTATGGACCATCAAGTGAGCTCAAAGGGTGAGTCAAATCATGTTGAGTTGGGGCTATAGTGAGTTGGATTTGAATCAAATAATGGAGTTGACTCAAGTGCATTAAATGAGTGGTATTAAATGGGGTGAGTTGAGCTAATGAGTTGGGTGAGTTAGATTGGAAGCCAAAGAGACCATTAATTCAAGTGAGTCAAGTGGGAGGTGAGGAGTTGCCTTGATCTCAAACACCACAAAGTCAAGTCCCACACGTTGATGGCATGGAGTGGTTTCCGATGCATAGGATTTAATGAAATGGGATAAGAATTACATGGGGAATTTGGAGGGTTTCCATCTCATGATGGAAACCCAAGAACCAACGTTGGGAGTGCCAAGGGATGCCTTGGTTTGTGTCAAAAGACTCCTTGGTTAGACCAACATTTATGAGGGTAAATGAGACGTTTGAGGGCTGATATACAAAAGAGATGCAACACACCTTTAGCTGAATTTGATCACAAAGAAACCTTAGAACTTCATCTCTCTCCCTCTCTCTCAAAACCTATCTCTTGGCCGAATCATCCTTTGGTGTTTTCACCATTGATCAAGCACACAATCAGCTAAAGATTAAGGGAGGTTAAGGAAGATAGGAAGCAAGAAGGAGCCAAGGAAAGTTGGAAGAGTGTGGATTGGTAAGTACTTCATTAGGTTTTGTTAATTATCATGATCAAGGATCATGGTTTGGTCTTTGAATGGCCAAACCCTAGGTTATAAGTGTAAGAACCTTCAAAAATAAAAGTGGTGGATGAGGTTCGGCCATGGGTATGGCCGAACCCCATCAAAGAAGGTGATCATGCTAACCTAATTGTATGAAGAAAAGTAAATAACCATGGAGGGTTTTTCCGATATTTTAAAAGGGTTCTAAATCATGGATTTGAATGTCATGATTTGGCCATGTTATGACCGAATCCATCAAGGGATTAAACCTTGGATGGTGAGGTATAAAAAGGATAAAAAAAGGATCACAGGGTTCGGCCACTTTGGATGGCTGAACCTCATGAAATAATTTGGTTATGTTGATGGTTTTTGAAAGTTAAAAAGCATGCAATATGATGGACATTTTTAGAGGTTTTAATTAGACATAAGATGTATGTTAAAGGGTTCAAATCATGGGTCATAGGATTCGGCCACTTTGGATGGCCGAACCCCATGAAAGTAATTTGATTATTGTATGGTTTTTGAGAGATAAAAACCATACAATGATGGAGGTTTTTAGGTGTTTTAAAAGGGGGTTAAGACTAATGTTTTGGGTCGGCTATGGGATGGCTGAACCCTATTGTTTTTATGGCTAAGATGCAGTGAATAAACTATGTACAGTTATTGAGAGAATTGCATCAAGAGAACCATAGGGTTTGGCCATGTGTATGGCCGAACCCCATGGACCATTTTATGGGATGTTGAGAGTTAAGAACATGCTTGGAAATTATAAATGGTTTTAAACCTTGCTGTGGATCTAAAGGATTGTAAAAGATCCAAGAAAAATGAGGGAAACAACATCATGGGTTCGACCATGTTGTATGGCCGAACCCCATGACCAATTTGATGGGTCATTTCATGGGTTAAGTATGAATCTAGGCATGTTTAAGTGAATGGGTATTAAGTTAAGGAAATGGCTGATTTATAATGGGTTTTGTGTCATGATTGATGAGGCATGGATGGATCTGTAATACCCTAGATTTTTCAATATATCAATATTTACGAAATTGCCATTGGAGTTATGAATTAAAAGGTTATGATAGTAGATGAGAAAATGGTGGGACACATTGTTCAAATAGGAACCAATGTACTTGGTATAAGGTTCAAATTAAGTTAAATGGGTAATGTACCATTATTTGGGTCAAAGTGATTAATTGGGGCAATTGGGACCCAATGGGTCGTGGTGGACATATTTGACCATTGGGTGAACTCAAAACTTAATTGGGTTAAGTTTAATTAAATGTTTGAGTATGGATTGAGATAAATTAAATGTTTGAGTTTGAATGAGTTGAATTTATTGGTTAAGTTGAATTAAATGAATGAGTCGAGTTGGGTGAGTTAAATAAATGAGTTGGATGGAATATTTATTTTAAGTGAGTGAAGTGTGTAGATAAAAGGTTTTTGGGTGGTTTCAAATTCAAAACTACCCTACACATTGGTTGCATGGGGGGGGGGGGGCGCGGTTGGATTTACCTCATGCATGAAACGCCTAGTCAAGTAATGAATGGTGTTGTCGTTTTGGGAGTTAGATTTGGTGAGAGGTAGTATTTCAAATTCAAAGTGTTATGCATGTTGGAATTACATGGGAGTGTGATTTCATGCATGTAACTCCAAAGATGGAGAATGAATGGAGTTGCTGTTTTGTGGAGTTACATAAGGGGTTATGACATTTCAAATTCAAAATGCTAGTCTACACGTTGGAGGAGGGGGGAAGGTTTCATCTCAAGATGAAACACCCATTTGAGACGTTAATGAAACGAAGAGGTAAGGGGGAGGTTACACCAATGCAATCCATGGGAGACGTTGGATGCTTTGGGAGTTTCATTTCATAGATGAAACCTCCAAGTAAACATAAAGGATTTTGGTTAATGGGTATGGGAGTTACATGTGATGCCAACCTTAGGCTGAATTTCATTAGCCAAAGGAGTATTCATTTTCACTCTCTCCCTCTCTCTCTCTTGGATGTTTTTACCTCTCAAGATCAAGAGCATTGGCTGATTGTCTCTCACACCAATCAGTCCGTAGCCGACCCCTTCACCAAGACAAAAGTTCACATTGAGCAAAGGAGTTTTGCATCAAGGTTTTAGCACTCTCATTCAAGACTAAGTTGTTATCTCTCTCTCTCTCAAACCAATATCTTGGCCGAATTATTCCAAGGAGTCTCCAAGCAAGATCAGTCTCAGCTAAAGGAGAAGGAAGGAAGAATTAAGAAAGGAACGGAAGAGTAAATCGGAGAAAAGATCAAGTAGTCAAAGAACCGAAGGAGTCGCAGTATTGGTAAGTGCACTACAAACCCTTGATAAATAAGTTGGTTAAGAGAACATGATAAGGCCATTGTATGGCCGAATCTATTAAGGGTTCAGATCAAGTATCATGCTGTTTTAAAATGACAAAACATGGATCATAGGGTTCGGCCACTTTGGATGGCCGAACCCCATGAAAGAATGTGGTGATTTTATGGTTGTTAAGGGATAAAATCCATATCATGTAATGAGGGTGTTAAAAGGGTTTTGAATGAAGATAAATTTAATATCTTGAGTCGGCCATGGGATGGCTGAACCATATGGTTCTGATGGCTAAAGTGTTGAGCCTAACTGATGGAATAATTGAATTAAGAGAACCATAGGGTTTGGCCATGTGTATGGCCGAATCCCATGGACTATTTTGATGAGATAATTGGATTAAAATCATGTTCGAAATTATGATTTGTTATATGTTTTTGATTTAAGAATCACCTATGCTTTGTTATGGATTTAGTAGTAAATTGATCAACCATGATAGATGATGGAACATGGGATAAAAATCCATAGGGTGAGGTTCGGCCATGTAGTATGGCCGAACCCCACTAATGGTCATTGGTGGACTTAGTGTTAATTTATGGTGTAATTGGAGATGGGTGAATGAAGGATTTAAAGGACCAAATTAAGTGGTGAGGTTCGGCCATGTTGTATGGCCGAACCCCACTAAGGTGTTTTGGATATGGACTTCGGTTTTTAAGCAAAAATTAAACAAAGGGTTATGCTAATGGCAAAATGGTAAATATGGAATGATATGATCAAAGGATTTGAAAGATGGACCAAAACCAAAGTGGTAAGGTTCGGCCATGTTGTATGGCTGAACCCTACCAAGGTTCATTTGGAAGATTAATTTATTTGAATGGTGTGTTTGGGCTTAAGAATACAAATGAGGGATTAAAACAAAAATTAAGTGAGGTTCGGCCATGGTGTATGGCCAAACCCCACAAGTTTGCATTTGGTGGATTAGGGTTTATATATAAGCTATTGGCATGGTTTTAGTTAAATAAAAGAGAGACCAAAATTTAAGTGGGTGAGGTTCGGCCATGGGGTATGGCCGAACCCCACAAAGTGGTTTTTGGGACTTAGACTAAGTTGGAAATTATATGGATATATGTTGACTTGTTGCTATATAAATAGGGTAACGGGACTTCTTGAACGGTATACAAGTCGTGAACGGGTGACAGTTTTAAAGAGTGGTCAATCTAAGTAAACTTTGAGTAGGTTTCCTACCTTTTTGTAACCACACGTATATTTGATGTTTTATCTTAATTTTGATGGAATATGTGCTAAGTTATTATGTTTCAAAGTGGTTTTGTATGTTAAGATATATTTACAAATGGCATGAACTCATGGACATCTCATGCATGGCATGATGATTATGGAAACCGGAGGACACACTCAGTCGGGGCGTTCGAATGACCGCTGTGGGGTACCTTGATGATGAGAATCCCATCAAGAGGAAACCGGAGGCCACACTCTGTCGAGGCGTCCGAAAGACCACTGTGGGGTACCTTGACGATGAGAATCCCGTCAAGGGGAGGCTATGTATATTTGTGATGGGTGGGACTCATTACATGTGCATAACATACATGGCATTGTTTTTATGAGATTTTGATGAACATGTATTATTATACTATTTGCATGTTTTTATACTAACCTTCTGGTAGACCTAATCGGAAACACCTGTAATACCCTAGATTTTTCAATATATCAATATTTACGAAAATGCCATTGGAGTTATGAATTAAAGGGTTATGATCGTAGATGAGAAAATGGTGGGACCCATTGTTCAAATAAGACTCAATGTAGGTGTTATGGGATTAAATTAAATTAAATGGGTAATGTACATTTATTTGGGTCAAAGTTGTTAATTGGGTCAAAGGACCCAAATGGGACCCAATGGATCATGGTTGACATGTTTGACCACCAAGTGAGTCCAAGCTTAATTAGCTTGGGACTGATGTGAGGTGGCAACGGAATCAAATATTTGAGTTGATTCAAATGAATTAAAAGAATTAAATTAAAAAGGTGAGTTGAGTTGAATATGAGAGGTAAGTTAAATGAGTTGATGGAAAGTTGGGGAGGTGCACTTCACCAAAATCAGCTCAAGGTGGTTTACACGTTGGTTGCAGGGGGGGTTTACCTCATGCATGAAACGCCTAGTCAAGTAATAAACGGAGTTGCCATTTTGGGAGTTAGATTTGGTGAGAGGTAGTATTTCAAATTCAAGGGTGATGCACATTGGAATACATGGGAATGTTATTTCATGCATGTAACTCCAAAGATGGAGAATGAATGGAGTTGCTGTTTTGTGGAGTTACAAAAGGGGTTTTGACATTTCAAATTCAAAATGCTAGTCTACACGTTGGAGGAGGGGGAAAGGTTTCATCTCAAGATGAAACCCCCATGTGAGACGATAATGAGAGGAGGAGGAAAGGGGGAGGTTACACCAATGCAATCCATGGGAGACGTTGGATGCTTGGGGAGTTTCATTTCATAGATGAAACCCCCAAGTAACATAAAGGATTTTTGGCTAATGGGTATGGGAGTTACACAAGGGCTTAATAAAAAACCCATACCTTGGCCGACCACCAAATTTGGAACAAAAGACTTGGATTTCCATCTCATACTCTCTTGACTGTTTCTCTCCCTCAAGCACTCTCTTAGCCGACCAGCACCTTAAGGAAAAGAAGATCAATCACTTTGAGAATTCTATCTCATTTCTTCTCTCTCTCAAGGCCGGTCCTCCTCTCAAAGACCAAGAAGGATTTGGAGCATTGTTCTAAGTTTCTCTCCCAATCCATAGCACCTGGCTGAATTATTCCAAGGGGTCTCCAAGCAAGATCAGTCTCAGCTAAAGGAGAAGGAAGGAAGGACTAAGGAGAGGATCAAGAAGAAGTGAAAGAACAGGAGGAGTCGCGGTTTTGGTAAGTGCTCAATAAACACTTGTTAAAAGGAATGACTAAGGGAAGATGATCCGGCCATTGTATGGCCGAACCTATCAAGGGTTTAGATCATGGGCTATGTTGTCTAAAAAGGGTAGAAATTGGATCAAAGGGTTCGGCCACTTTGGATGGCCGAACCCCATGAAAGAATGTGGTGATTTTATGGTTGTTAAGGGATAAAATTCATATCATGTAATGAGGGTGTTCAAAGGGTTTTGAATGAAGATAGGTTTAATATCTTCAGTCGGCCATGGAATGGCTAAACCATATGGTTGTGATGGCTAAAGTGTTGAGCCTAAATGATGGAATAATTGAATTAAGAGAATAATAGGGTTCGGCCATATGTATGGCCGAACCCCATGGACTGTTTTGATGGAATAATTGGATTAGGATTATGTTGGAAATTATGATTTGTAATATGCGTTTGATTTAAGAATCACCTATGCTTAGTTATGGATTTAGTATTAAATTGATCAACCATGATAGATGATGGAACATGGGATAAAAATCCATAGGATGAGATTCGGCCATGTAGTATGGCCGAACCCCACCAATGGTCATTTGGTGGACTTAGTGCTAATTTATAATGTAATTGGAGATGGGTTAATGAAGGATTTAAAAGATCAAATTAAGTGGTGAGGTTCAGCCATGATGTATGGCCGAACCCCAATAAGGTGGATTGGATATAGACTTTGGTTTTAAAGCAAAATTAAACAAAGGGTTATGCTAGTGGCATTATTGTACATATGGATGAAATGATCAAAGGTGAAATGATCAAAGATGAAATGACCAGAGGATTTGAAATATGGGCCAAAACCAAAGTGGTAAGGTTCGGCCATGTTGTATGGCCGAACCCTACCAAGGTTCATTTGGAAGATTAAGTTATTTACATGATGTGTTTGGGCTTAAGAATACAAAGAAGGGATTAAAACAAAATTAAGTGAGGTTCGGCCATGGTGTATGGCCAAACCCCACAAAGTTACATTTGTGGATTGGGGTTGTTTATAAGTAAATTATATGGTTTTGGTTAAATAAAAAGAGAGACCAAAAGTTAAGTGGGTGAGGTTCGGCCATGGGGTATGGCCGAACCCTACAAAGTGGTTTTTGGGACTTAGACTAAGGTTGAAGTGATATGGACATATGTTTGACTTGCTTCCATATAAATAGGGCAACGGGACTTCTTGAACGGAATACAAGTCGTGAACGGGTGACGGTATAAAAGAGCTGTCAATCTAAGTAAACTTTGGGCAGGTTTCCTACCTTTTTGAACCACACTTATAATATTTGTTGTTTTATCAAAGTTTTGATGAATTATGTGCTAAGTTATTATGTTTCAAAGTGGTTTTGTATGATAAGATGTATTTACAAATGGCACGAACACATTGGCATCTCATGCATGGCATGGGGTGATGATTATGGAAACCGGAGGCCACACTCCTTCTGGGCGTCCGAAAGACCACTGTGGGGTACCTTGATGATGAGAATCCCATCAAGAGGAATCCGGAGACCACACTCCGTCGGGGCGTCCGAAAGACCACTGTGGGGTACCTTGACGATGAGAATCCCGTCAAGAGGAAGCTATGCATATTTGTGATGGGTGGGACTCATTACATGTGCATTTCATACATAGCATTGTTTTTAAGAGATTTTGATGAACATGTATTATTCTATTATTTGCATGTTTTGTTACTAACCTTGTGGTAGACCTAATCGGAAACACCTACTGGGCGCGTTGATCTAACGCCCTATCTCTATCCTTAATGGATGACTCAGGAAAGGGGAACAACGAGGATCGTGAAGGAAACCAAGCCTAGAAGCTTGGGCTTTGAATGGACTTTTAATGGATTGACTTATAGACTTTTATATGGACAATGTAATTTGATAGTTAGATGATGTCGGCATGTAATAATGTAGTTAACTAGTTACTATGGTTTGGTTTATTTTGGATGGTTTGGAATGAATGTTAGTCTAAGGTTATTTTAGTAATTTTGGAGAATATGATTATGTACTTTGCTATCTAAAGATGTAAAATTGAGTAGTCTTAGGATCTATTATAACCCGCAGTTAGACTAAGATTAAGTTTATTCCGCAAACCTTATTGGTACCATGTGTGGATCAGTTCTTATGGACTTAGTTCATACGCACATGGGCTTGGCCATTTAAGCGTCGGACTTGAGAAGTCCGAACTTAACTCGTATCGTGACATTCCGCCCCGATCACTTGTTTATTATTATTAAAAAAATAAATAAATAAACTCTGATTATTAGAGTGAAAAGGGCGGGGTGTTACAGTTGGTATCAGAACGAAACGGGAAGTTGAATCTTCCGAAGTAAGATTAAGACGGCTTCATGTCTCACTGACAGATAAGAATCCCAACTGACCGACTCTTCGGAGTCCGGTGACTGGGGGCCGGATTAATTTACTTCGTAGACTCAGACTGAACAATCAATCTGAGAACAACAGTGGAAGATAGCAAAAGTACAGTCATTATAAGTGATCTACCATACGTAGCAAAATAGGATATACTTCCGCGATATTCCCCAAATTGGAAAAGATAACAAACAATAGGTATTTAGAAATTTCCTCCCAAAAAAAAAAAAAAAAGGAAAACCAAGTTTGCTTATTTGGAAATCTTCCCAAAATAGTGAAAAACACAATCTGTACAAAGAAACTAAGTCGTTAATGTTTTCATGACTTAGGGAAAATGGCTTAAAAGAGATTACATGAAGAAATGAACCATCTTATACTGAACAACATCAAACTAGATAAAGCAACAATGGCTGAACTACGGCTGTAGTGAAAGACTACGCAGGGGTATTTCTAACAGAACTCCCTGGTTTGCCTCCAAAAGGGGAGATTGACTTCGAGATCAAACTTTATCCTGGCACTACTCCTGTATCATTACCGCATTACCGGATGGCCCTAGCAGAAATGTCTGAGCTGAAGAAACAAATTGATGAGTTGCTTAGACTAGGATGCATCCGGCATAGCACCTCCTCTTGGGGAGCACCAGTATTATTCGTACAGAAGAAAGATGGTACTCTTCAAATGTGTGTGGACTACAGGAAACTGAGTCAACTGACGGTCAGGAACGAGTACCCTCTACCCAGAATTGATGATTTGTTCGATCAACTCAAAGGCTCCAGCCATTTCTCCAAGATTGATCTGATGTCGGGCTACCATCAAATCCGTGTCAGGGATGAGGACATAGAGAAGATGGATTTCAAAACTCAGTATGGACTGTATGAATATGTGGTCATGCCTTTTGGACTCACCAATGCAGCAGCTGTATTCATGGACTTGATGTACAAAATCTTTCGTCCTTATCTGGATAAGTTTGTAATTGTCTTCATAGACGATATGTTGATTTATTCCACCAGTCAGGAGGAGCATGCTGAGCATCTGAGGATAGTCCTGGACACCCTGAAGAATAATGAGTTATATGCCGAAGCAAGCAAATGCAAATTCTGGCTATCTGAGGTCAACTTCTTAGGACATGTTATATCAGCAGAAGGAATAGCGGTGGACCCGGCTAATGTGGCAGCAGTTAGAGACTGGAAAGCTCCGAAGAATGTGACCGAAATCCGCAACTTTATGGGACTGGTTGGCTTTTATCGGAAGTTTATTATGGACTTCTCCAAGATTGCGACTCCACTCACCCGACTAACCTAGAAAGAAGTCAAATTTGAATGGTTTGATGTGTGCAACCGAAGATTTGAGGATTTGAAACAGAAGCTTACCACTGCTCCTATTCTGATTTTGCAGGAAAGAGGCAAGGGATATGAAGTATATTGTGATGCTTCAAGAGAAGGACTTGGGTGCTCTCTCACTCAAAGTCATCATGTAGTGGCATACGGTTCAAGACAACTAAAAATTCATGAACGTAACTATCCCACTCACGATCTGGAATTAGCCGCAGTGGTTTTCGCTCTCAAAAGTTGGAGACACTATTTATATGGTGAGAAATTTGAAGTATTTTCAGGCAACAAGAGATTAAAGTATTTGTTCGACCAAAAAGAACTCAATTTGAGACAGCGCAGATGGATGGAATATTTGCAAGATTATGTGTTTGCACTACGATATCATCTTGCAAGGCGAACAAAGTGGCGGATGCCCTCAGTCGCATGTCAAATGCAACGGTGGCCAGTTTGATTATGAAGGAATAGGAAATGCTAACGACCATCCGGGAGTTCAATTTGTACATCAAAGATCGTGGGAGCATGTATAATCTAATGGTATGATCCAGTATGGTCTCTAAAATTGAAAAAGAACAACGGACAGATCCTGAAGTGGCTGAAATATGAGCTAAGATGTCGACTGGAGATGTCATACCTGAATGGGAATTAGAACCTGGACAAGGTCTCTCGTTCCGGGGCAGGACATATGTGCCTCAAAATTGCAGAAGAGAGTTGTTGATCGAAGCTCATCAAACAAAACTCTCTATTCATCTGGGTAGCACCAAAATGTACCATGATCTGAAAAGACATTATTGTTGGCATGGACTCAAAAGAGATGTAGCTGACTTTGTTTCTCACTGCCTTACTTGTCAACAAGTCAAGACAGAACACCAAAAGCCGCCAGGACTGCTCAAACCTCTATTTGTACCCGAATGGAAATGGGAATATATTTCCATGGATTTTGTGACAGGATTGCCAAGGTCTTCAAAGGTAACGATGCAATCTAGGTTGTGGTGGACCGTCTAACCAAGTTTGTACATTTTCTCCCAATCAAGATGATAGACTCGTCTGAGACTTTGGGACGGCAGTATATTAAAGACATCATCGGGTTACATGGTATACCCAGGACTATTGTGTCCAACAAAGATGGCCGATTCACTGGCAGAGTGTGGCAGAGCATGCAGTCGGCTATGGGAACAAGTTTATTAATCAGCACAGCTTTCCATCCACAGACTGATGGTCAGTCAGAAAGAACAATACAAACATCGGAAGATATGCTGAGAGCCTGCATGTTAGACTTCAAGGGTGGTTGGGAAGATCATCTACCACTGGTTGAGTTCTCATACAACAACAGTTACCAAGAAAGCCTCAAGATGGCTCCATTTGAGGCATTGTATGGTAGACCTTACAGATCTCCAGTGTGTTGGATAGAGGCAGGTGAGCCTCCACTTATTGGACCTGAGCTAGTTGCAGAAACCACGAAATAGATCAAGGTGATACAACAGCATCTGCTCCCAGCGCATAGCCGTCAAAAGAGCTACGCTGACAAAAGAAGAAGATTTCTTGAGTTTGAAGTGGGAGACTTAGTGTTCTTAAAGGTCTCGCCAAGAAAGAGACACATGAGATTTGGAAAGAAAGGGAAGCTATCACCCAGATTTGTGGGACCATTTCCAATCCATGAGAGGGTGGGGGAAGTGGCCTATCATCTGATACTCGCTACACAGTTGTCAGCACTACACGATGTGTTTCATGTTTCTATGTTGAGGAAGTACAATCCTGACCCATCGCACGTGCTGAATGTGCAACACATAGAAGTACAAAGCGACGTATCATACGTCAAAAGGCCTGTCAGAGTGATTGCGACGAAACAAAGGGTGTTACGGAACCGAGCAATTCCATTCGTCAAACTGGTATGGGATCGACATGGTAATGAGGAAGCCACTTGGGAACTTGAATCAGAGATGAGGACAACTCATCTTGAGTTATTAGTGTAATTTGTTTGGAACCCTACATCGCTCGATTTTCGGAACGAAAATTTCAAAAAGAGGGTAATATTGTAACACCCCGGATTTCCTCAGATTATAATATAAAATGGATTGGCCTATTTGGATTTCAATTTAATGGAATTTGAAATTAAATGGTTGAAATGGACATTAGATGGGCAAGGAATTGGGTAAATTACCCAATTAAGACCCAATGGCCTTGGATGAACTTGATTTTAAAATAATTGGGTAAGTTTGAATTAAATGGGTCAATTACCCAACTAAGACCCAATGGATCCTAGATGAGCTTAATTGAGTAAGTTTAATTAAAATATTTGAAATGAATAATTAATGTATTTAATCCATTAAAATCCATCTCATCAAGTGAGGTGGCATGTGAATGTTGTGGCATTGCCATGTGGCATGCATGTCATCACATGGAAGCCTAGTAGACAAGGAGGCCACTTGGTCGAGTGACATGGCCAGGGTGGGAGCCAAATGCCATGTGGTGACCAAGTCGCCAAATGCCATGTGGTGACCAAGTCACCACATGCATGGCCGGTCATGGTTTACTTGGTCAACCACCTAGTGAGTTCAAGTTTTGAGTTTAAGATTAAATTGTTTGAGTTGAGTTGGGAAGATGGAGAGTTTCCATCTCAAGGGGCATGAAACCATTAGACACGTTGGTAGTCAAAGGGTTTCTTGGTTTAAGCCAAGAGTCTCCTTTGTTAAACCTGTAGCGCCCCACCCTTTCTCACTTGTTTTCCGAAAATCAGAGTCCAATTTTTTTTTATTTTATAAAGAGTGAGATAAAGAGTGGGACGTCACAACGCGACTTAAGTCCGAACTTCTAAAGTCTGACCCTTAACTGGCCAACCCTACGTGTGCATGGACTGAGTCCATGAAAACAGTTCACACGTGATAAGATACTTGCGGAATTAAATCATAATCTGCGGATTATAATAGAACCTAACTCTAGTCCATTTTTAGATAGCAAAGTACTTCGTCAATTATAAATGATTAACTTAACTTAAATCATCAAAGTAACCATTCACAAACCATAGCAAATATCTAAATTATTACATGCCGATACTAGCTACTCAAAATACATGTCCATGAGTAACATAAATAAAAATAAGATCCAATCACATATCCAAGCTCCTATGCTTGGCTCCGATCATGCTCATTGTCCCTTCCCTTTCCTGTATCATCCACTAGGGTAGAAGTATGGCGTTAGAACAACGCGCCCAGTAGGGATTCTATTAGGGTCTACACATGGTTAGTACAAATCATAGATAATAATATCATAAAGTCAAAAACTATATAAATCATGCCATGCCATGATGTCAAATACAATGAGTCGCACCCATCACAAGTACATATAAGTACCCCCACATAGGCCTTTCGGACGCCCCGACGGAGTGTGGCCTCTCCGGTTTCTTCTTGATGGAAAAGCACATCAAGGTATCCCATATAGGTTTTTCGGACGCCCCGACGGAATGTGGCCCCTCCGGTTACATATCCTTCACCCCATGCCATGCATGAGATGCTAATGAAACACATGCTATTTATCATAAAATAACATAGGATTGATTTAAAGCATAAAATAACATAGGATTGATTTAAAGGAAACCATAGGTTTGGCCATGGTGTGGCCTAACCCGTGGGTTCCATAGTTGATTGGAATGAATGGCCAAATGGTATAAGGCCATGGAATTGGAAATCCATCTTGAGATTGGTGATAGGTTGAAACAAACAACCATATGATTGAATCCAAAACCATACTATAATGGTACAATGATTGAATGGATCACGAGGAACCCAAACCTTGGCTAATGGGTAGAGTGAGTTTACTAATTAAAATACGACAGATGAAATCCATGTTTAGATATGTTAAAGAATGGATTTCATGGAGAAAAGCTTTACAAAATAAGCAAACAAAAAGGACTGACAAAGAGTCAGTCGACTGAATCTCAGGATTCAGTCGACTTAACTAGTGCTGGCTGAGCACACAATGGTTATCTAGGAGTTTCAGCCAACTGAACATGGACTGGCTAAGAATATATGAGGTCTATTGTTATTTCAGTAGACTGAATCCTTGATTCAATCAACTGAACATAGATGTACCAAACAAGTACGGGATCTGGTGTGTTTCAACCGACTGAATCTATGATTCAGTCGATTGAAGGTATTACTTACCAAACACGTAAACAATTTATTAATAATTTAGCAGACTGAATCTACTAAATGTATATTGGCTGAACACACAAATAATTTGATCCAAAGTCAGCCGACTGAATCTGTGATTCAGTCGACTGCAAGTGTGCTGACCGAGAACACAGAGGATTTGACCCAAAGTCAGCCGACTTAATCTATGATTCAGTCAATTGAAAGGTTACGTGTCAAGTATATACATTAATTAATTGTGTTTCAGTTGACTGAATATTATCATTCAGACGACTGAAAGTCTGCGGGTAAGGCAGAGAATAGTAATTGGGCATGATTCAGTCTACTGAATCCCTAGTTCAGTCAACTGAATTGAAAAGTTTGATTTTGGATGATTTTCTAGATGTTTCTGTTTATCTGGTAGGATGTAAGGAGTAATAAAATTAAAATGGAAAACCAAATTGATTTATATACGTGATTGAATTTAATAAGGTAGAAAGATTCGCAAAGCGTTTGTTATTCGTTTCGACGTGATCGTTAACGTTATCTTCACAAGACAACAAGGATAGTTTACTGGACGTTGGTAGGATTCCTACCTTATTGAGACACTATGGATTATATATATGACACTGGTTTTTATTTCCAAATTTGATGTTTTACTTTGGTTTAACAAATGGTATATGTTATGAACTGATTTTAAATGATATTATGTAATTTGATATGAAATGGCATTCTTACATTCATTATCTCATGCATGGCATGAGAGGGAATACATGTGACCAGCAAGCCAAGTTATGAGTGGTCTGGACATAATTTGGGCTTGAGACTATCTTGTATGAAGCTATGTGAACTACTGATATTTTGGCCTTGTCCGGGGTTGCTAGGAATGGGTACGGTGTAATTTGGGCCAAAAAGCTCCTGGTATGTAGTCCCAAAACCCTGCACAGAGGGAGGAGTCCACACTCCATCAGTAATTCCGATTAACATAAGTGGGGAGGTATAACAGTGACCTGGTGGTGCCGTCACAAAACACTGCGGACTTAATTGGCCATGGGAACACCTTGATATGGCGATTTATCAAGGAAACTATTTATATATGATGTAATTGGATATGGAGATTGGGTGAGTGGTCATTTGGCATTGACACCCATGACATGACACATAAGTATGCATGATTATGATATGGAAAGCATGCATTATTTTTACTACTTATGAGATGTTTCACAATTATGATGTGATGTTTCTATCTTGATTTTATATTGATCCTATGTGTACCATAACCCTACTTGGTATACCTACTGGGATGTTGACTGATGCCCTACTTCTACCCTATAGATGATGGAATAGGGAATGACAAGGAAACGGACATGAGACACGAAGGGAGCCAAGCGTAAGAGCTTGGAATGAATGAAGTTTATTTTACTTGTCTGGATTATTTATGATGTATTTGGAGGATTGATATTTTGGATTGTAATAACTTAGAATTATTTTGCTATGGTTTGATGATATTTAAAGTTTCAAGCTAAGTATATAGTGATTGGCTTTCATTGCCTTATATTGACATGTAGATGAATAGTATTTTATTCATATAAATAATTCCGCAATGTATTTAGAAAAGCGTGTGAAATGTTTAAGTGGTCTTAGTCCACGCACATGTAAAGGTGGTCAGTCAAGGGTCGGGTTTTGGAAACACAAACTTAACTCGCGTCGTGACGTTCCCGCTCTCCCTCACTCTTTTAAAAAACAAATTATACTCTGATTTTGTGAGAGTGAAAAAGGGCGGGGCGTTATAGTCATATAGCAATAACAATCCAAGGTGTCAAGGAAACTGGTTTTACCAAAGGTTTCCTAGATATGATCATTTCCTTCTTCTCTCTTTCTCACTTTCGAACTCAATCCTTAGATTGATTGTTTATGAGTTTTCTTCCTTCATCTCACTCTCACAACTCAATTCATCTGATTGGTTGTATATGATTTCCCAAGTCTAAGCACGAGAGAGAGAGAGAGTGATCCTTTTATTAGCCCCTTTTTTAATCTCACTGGTGAAGATGAGGGTCTACCTAATCCTAGGAAGGATACCAACTAGTTGCATAAAGATTGGTTTAAATAGCGAAGGTAACCAATTGCGGTAACGGTAATGTACTGACAGGTTGGTCTCACCGAGGCGTCGGTGACTTGAAATGTTACCGTAACAAATCCAACCGTTGTTCATTAAGTGCACTCCCAACAGTAAAATTCTTTCCTAGTCGAC
This sequence comes from Chimonanthus salicifolius, assembly GCA_013350335.1. Classification (NCBI taxonomy): domain Eukaryota; kingdom Viridiplantae; phylum Streptophyta; class Magnoliopsida; order Laurales; family Calycanthaceae; genus Chimonanthus; species Chimonanthus salicifolius. The sequence continues at coordinate 40,824,972 of CM023535.1, forward strand.
ATGTCGTTATCACCGATGAGTCAACACTTATGGTACATAGAGGTCGGTCCATACAAGAGGCTCGTTTTGGTGCAAAAGATGTTTTTCAGTAGTTTCCACTTTGGGAACTGGTCACCCAGAACAACCCGTTGCCCACTACCGAGGGGTCAGTCGTGGTACTCTCGATCGGTTTTTGATTACCGATATGTCTATTTCTCCGAGAGTCCACATGAGTTCAAGGTTTCAGAACTCTAGATCTTGATCGAGGAGTCGTTGATCACGAGGGGTCATTTTAGACTTTCACCGATGGGCCGGTGCATACGAGACTCTCAATCAGAGGCATACCCAGATTGACAGTTCAATTTCCAGAACCTATGTCAATCTGGCCGACCAGTCCTTCACCACAATGGGTTAATCCTGTCTCTACCGAGGGGTCGGTGAGAACGACTGGTCGTGCTGATAGTGAAGCAAAATACATATTTCCAAGTTGGGTTCCAATTCACTGTCAAGCACCATCACTAGGATTTTTCTGATTTTAACCATTTGTTCTTCTAAGCCTAGGAAGTCCTCTCTAAAGTGTGGGTACCACCTAAAGTCATCTATGGCCATAATACCTGTTTTGTGATTTCCATAACGATGAACTTCAATCCGATGGAGCATGATCTTTACTCTTGATCATCTTGGATCTTCAAGCTTCCAGCAACTTCTTCTTTCCAAGTCATGGAATTGACAAACACATCGACTTGGGAAGGTTGAGCACTAACAAATAACATGAAGGTGCGCTCACAGAAGACTGCACCGTAAGTGCCGCAACTAATGGACGTTGAGAATTTGATCGTGTAACACCCCTGATTTTCAAGTTATTAATATATATATATATATATATATATATATATGAAAATTACCCATTTAATTTGTGAATTATTAGATATGGACCTTATATGGGTAAAGTGTTGGGTCATTGCCCAATTAAGACCCAACTAATTGTGGAAATGGTTTCAATAGAAATAAATGGGTAAGGCACATTTAATTGGGTCAATGTTGCTATTTTGGCCAAAATGCCCAATTAGGACCCAATGGGTCATGGTTAACTTGGCTGACCACCAAGTGAGTTCAATTTAAATTAAATGGGGCTGAATTAAAATAGTAATACAATATATATATATATATATATATATATATATATATATATATATATATATATATATATATATAAATAAGGGATTTGGATTAATTGTCATGCGCATAAAGAGACTAGGAATGGGATATGTGCATGGCCGAATATTAGATTTGCATATCCAAGAAGTTATCTAATCCAAATAAAGATAGGTTGCCTTGCTGTGTGTGGGAGATATCCATATCCAAGGTGATCCGCATAAGATCTCTAAAAGGGGTCCTTTCCCTTGATTAAAAACGGCATACACAAAATAATAGAGGGGCGCACGACAATTGCTAATTTGAAGGGATATGCGCAATCCATGATCATGCGCCAAAAGGAGTCCTTTTCCTAGTCAAAGAGTGAAACGAAGGGTCGGCAGCTTCTATTTGACCGATTGGAATATTACAAAAGAAAGACGCATAAGGAAGAGGGGCGCACGGCACATCCAAATCAGCAAGGTCTTGACGTTGGGTGTGCTCTTGGCAAGAAGGTGTTCTCAGCTTTGTGAAAGATCAAGGGGGAGAAGAGGCTAAAGAAGGAGAAGATTGGAAGAGCAAGAACAAGTGAAGGAAAACCGGAGGAGTCGCGAAATCGGTTAGTATTTTGATAAATTTGTTTAAAGAAATGAACCATAGGGTTCCGCCATGGTGTATGGCTGAAACCCATGGAAGAGAATTGGGAGATGAATATAGTAATTTTAATGGAAAGGATGGACCATAGGGTTCGGCCATGGTGCATGGCCGAACCCCATGGAAAAACATGGTTTAAAGAATGGATTTTTAATGATGAAAACTATGGGAGTTGGTTAATAAATTTATATGGGTTCGGCCATGGAGTATGGCCGAACCCCATAAATAATTATGAAATTATGTTCATGTATTTGATCATGGAAAATGATGGGAAAGGTTATTTATGTTTTATTTTAAATGGATAGAAGGTTTGATGGTTTTAGATGCAATTGGATCATTAAAACCATGGAGGGTTATGATATTTTGATTGCATTTAAAAGAGAAGATTATGAACCATAGGGTTCATCCATGGTGTATGGCCGAACCCCATGGAGGATGGTTATTAATTTAGAAAGGTTCTAATAAAGGACTTTTGGATTAAAAAATGGAAGGAACCTTGATTTAGGGATTCAAGAATGAGAATTGATATAATTAGAAAGTTAGACATCATAGGGTTCGGCCATGGTGTATGGCTGAACCCCATGAAGTAATTTTTAATGGGTTCCTCATTGGTGGATGATGTTTGGATTAAGGAATTGGTTATGGGTCATTTTAAAGGGTTATTTGGAGTGTTATACATGTTTAAATAAATGAATGGACCTATGTTTTGGAACCTAAACATAAGTTGTTGGAGGTAATGGCAATATTGTAATATAGGCTAAAAATCAAAGATCATGGGTTCGGCAATGGTGTATGGCCGAGCCCCATGAGGAATGTTTTGGTTATGGATTTGAACAATGGCAATGATGTAAATAAGTGTGAAAATGATACGGCCATAGTGTATGCCGAACCCCATGGGGAATGATTTATGGTTTTAATGTATGAAGGGTTAGGATAATGGAATGATAGCCATGGATGGCAATATGGTAATTAAGCAGAATTAATGGACCGTGGGTTCGGCCATGGTGTATGGCCGAACCCCATGGGGAAGGTTTGATGGACTTAAGGTTCACGCATATTAAATGAATGGATAAGTATAATGGCAATATTGTAATTAATTGAATTAATGGATCATGGGTTCGGCCATGGTGTATGGCCGAACCCCATGGGGAAGGTTTATGGACTTGGACATTATTGTAAATCAAATGGGACATGGTTTTGATTGATTGATATATTATAAGGTAGCGGGACCTCACAAGGTGTGTACGATTGTGAGCGGTTATCGGACGAAAGCGCAAGGACACGTTAGTGATCTTTGGTAGGATTCCACCTCTTTGAAACCATGGGTTTAATGTACAATGTTTTATCTTATTTTGATGAATTATGTTGCAAAAGATATTGTTTCAAAATGTGAGTTTTAATGCTATGTTTATATGATAAAATAGCATGTGTTTCATTAGAGCATCTCATGCATGGTACGGGGTGAAGGATATGTAAATGGAGGGACCACACTTCGTCGGGGCGTCCGAAAAACGTATGTGGGATACCTTGATGTACATTTTCCATCAGGAAGAAACCGGAGGGGCCACACTCCGTCGGGGCGTCCGAAAGACCTATGTGGGGGTACTTATATGTACTTGTGATGGGTGGGACTCATTGCATTTAACATCATGACATGGCATAGATTATATGGTTTTTGACATTATGATATTATTATATATGTTTTGTACTAACCATGTGTTAGCCCTGATTGGAATACCTACTGGGCGCGTTGTTCTAACGCCCTACTTCTACCCTAGTGGATGATACAAGAAACAAGGGGAACCATGAACGCGAGGAGGGCCAAGCATAGGAGCTTGGATGCTTTTAATTTATAATTTGATTAAGTTACTCATGGACTTGTAATTTGAGTAACTAGACTTCGGGCATGTAATAATTTAGATGATTTGCTATGGTTGGATATTATTTGGATAATTATGTTATGTTAATTACAATTTAGGACTTCACGTACTTTGCTATCTGAAATGGAATAGAACTAGGTTCTATTATAATTCCTCATGTTTATATTGTTATGTGTGAACCTTTTTCATGGACTTAGTCCATGCACACATAGGGTTGGCCAGTTAAGGGTCGGACTTTAGAGGTTTGGACTTAGCTCGAGTCGTGACGTCCCGCTCTTTGTCTCACTCTTCATTTTAAAAAGAAAATAGGCTCTGATTTTCGGAAGAAAAGTAGAGTGAAAAAGGGCAGGGCGTTACAGATCGGAGCCTCTTGTAGAGTCATGTAGAAGTTTCACTATTCTGCTCCCCCTCGTTCCCAACGTGCTCATTTGATTCTGCCATATCCTTTTCAACAATGGTCGCACTTTTCACTGCCTCAGCAAATGTGGCCACTAGGAGGGTTATTACCTTGATCTAATGTTGGGTCGAAGACCTCTGTCAAATTTTTGAGCCTTTTTGTATTCCGTGTCGACCATGTATGGTGTATAGCGGGAGAGTCCAAGGAATTTTCGTTGGTATTCCATAACAGTCGATTCCCCTTGAGTCAACTTTATAAACTCTTGTACCTTAGCCGTTGGAATTATTACCTTGAAGTTTTCCCATGTTATCTCTGCCACCACATGGCTTTCTTCAACTGATTTACACCATTGATCCGCATCAATAGTAAGTTGTGATGTGGACAATATGATATTATCTTGGTCTTCAGTGATCCTTAGCAGTTTAAGGATATTAGCAATGTTCTCAATCGAATTTTCAGCTTCCTTGGGTCCTTCTATGCCATTGAAATGAGGAAGAGGCTAATGTTGGAAATTTCTCACGAGAGTTTGATCTCGGGACTCAATTGTGGTAGTCATACTGTTTCTTGTCTAATCAGGTTGCACTGTTGCACTTGTTATCGCCTGTAAAAAGCTTTGGAGTTCCGGTGGCACGAGTGGAACGTTGTTAGTGGTCCCACCCACATTCCCTAGGTGCGTACTGGTTCTTCGGGTACGTTCTCTTAACGGTATCTTCCTATGCCATGAAACAACCCGATTAGTATTCCACTTATTTTATAAACTTACTCAATGGTTCATCCCAATACATGCATTACATCATCAAGGAAATTCCTTCCAAATGATCGCCTAACATTTGACTGGGGAATTTCTAGTGTGCCCTTGTCATCCTCTTCAAGGAATAATTCTATGTCATAGTTCAACACACTCTGGGGATTTTTTTGACTTCTCATGTGAATCTCACTAGGGGGAGTACTCTAGACTCGTTCATACTCAACTTCCTTTGTAGTTTATTTCGAGAAATTTTCAAGTCCTGTTTGAATTTGACTTAGGGAATTCTCCTTATTTGCTATTCATGCTCTGATATCAACTGTAATGCCATGTTCTCTAACCACCATCATCAAAGTATAATATTTATGAATATTTGAGTGGAGAGGGACGCGAGCGTCACAACGCGAGCCAAGTCCGAGAAGCTTGACAGTGAATTGGAAGAAAACTTGGAAATATGAATTAAGTTCACTGTCAGCTCAACCTGTCGTGCTAAATGACCCCTTGGTGGAGATAGAATCGACCCATCATGGTCATAGATTGGTTGTCCAGATTGACAAAGGTTTTGGGTCGTAGAACTGTCATTCTGGGTAAGCCTTTGATCGAGAGTCTTGTATGCACCGACCCCTCGGTGATGTACATAAAGACCCCTCGTGGTCAACGACTCGTCTATGAAAAACTTGTGAGTTCTCGACTTTGAATTCAAGTGGGCTCTCGAGAAAATATACATCTTGGTATTTCAAGACCTATCAAGAGCACCAGGACCGACCCCTCTGTAAAGGGTGACAGGTCATTCTGGGCATGACAAGTTTCGGGAAATGAAACTGTGTCTGCATAGAGTTACCCCAGATCGAGACCCTCGTATGGACCGACCACCTGGTTCCATGACTATCGACCCATCGGTGACACCGACCTGTCGACCGAGAATTAATTATGTCATTGGGAGTACATTTAATGTACAACGGTCGGGTAGTTAAACGGTAGTAAAAAATGAACACCGGCCCATCGGTGCCCCCGACCTGTTGGTACTGGACAATTTGAAAAACTGTGTTATCTCCTCTAAAAATATGAGAGTTGTGTGATCATTTAATCATCTTCCTTGGAGTGAGAAAATTCACACACTTTAAGGGACGATCAACTCTTTTGTGCCTACACTTGAGACTAAAATACAACCAATCTATTGATTGAGTTAGTGAAAGAGAGAAAGAGATGAGAAAAGAAAAGATACAAACTAGGACAAAATCAGTTTCCTAGTCATCCTGAAATTGTGATTGCTCAACGACGGCTACAAGGAGGAGCGTCGGGATTAAACTCTGACACAGATTGGGTCGATATTTGAGAAACACACATCTTCGAGAAAAAGCGACTAAGGCAAGTGCTTCTTGGTTTTAATTTTGTTTTAAAACCTTTATCCTGTTAATGTGGATTAAAGAGGCTTGGCTCTAGAGCCACTATAAAAAATCTAGAGTATAATCTCTGGCACAAGTGATGGGTGGAATTCCTATTTTACATGTGGTGGGTGAAATTCCCAGTCGATTGAGTTAGATGGGATTTCAACTCTAATTGTGAGGGTGCAAGTCCCCGCTTAGTGAATTTGGGGGGCTCAAGGTTGAGCTAGTCCTAACAGTGGATGTAGGTTGGCTAACCGAACCACTCTATATCTTGTGTCCTTTTGTTTGTGGTGTTAGAATAAATTTCTTGTGTTGATTGTATAATCACATTTGCTAACACACGCACACTTGATTGAAGTATCCGCTGCACTCTAATTAATCAATCAAGGAATTTTAAAAAGGACCAATGAATTGGGATTGACCTATTCACACCCCCTCTAGGGTCAATCGTGTTATAGCACCAAGGGAGAACTTTCAATTGGTATCAGAGCCTAGTGCTCTTTATAAGGATTTAACCATCCGAGTTGATCCAAGCTAGAACACCGTAGGAGACAATCATGCAATATCCAAACCCCCTTACTTCGATGGAACAAACTATGCCTCATGGAAGGCCAAAATGAGAAATTTTTTTGCTTCCATAGATTCATCGGTATGGGATATTGTAAATACTGGATGGTAGGATCCTAGGGAAGAGAAGATGATAGCATCCACCTCAACCATGTTTATGACACCCAAACCTTTTGCCTCTTGAACCCTTGCTGAAAAAGTTGCTCAAATAACTGATGGCAAAGCCATGAATGCCCTTAACTGTGCAATATCCGATAGCGAGTACATGAGAATTATGACCTGTGGAACAACAAAGGAGGCATGAGAAGTTCTTGAAAGAACTCATGAAGGCACCTCAATAGTTAATAGGTTCAAACTTCAGATCCTCCAAGATCATTTTGATACGATTAAAATGAGGGAGGATGAAGTCTTCATGGATTTTTATTCCAAAATAAGCGACATTGTGAATCAAATGTACGCTCGAGGTGAAGGGATACCCGAGGACAAGGTATGTACCAAAATTGTCTGGAATCTTGCAGAAAGGTTCAAGCCCAAGGTTGTGGTTATGGAAGATAACAGAGATGTGTCTCTAATGAACATCAATGATTTGGTTGGTTCACTACAAACCTATGAACTAAACTTTGAACAACCAAAGGACAAATTCATTGCCTTGAAATCTTCCTTAAAACAACAGAAAAAGACGATTTTTCAGAATATGAGTTATCAAGTGATGAAATGGCAATGTTTGGCAAATTTTTTTAAAAAACTTTGTTAAAAAAAACAAGTTGAGAAGAATGGGAAAGGGTGAATCAAGTAAAAGATACCCTAAAAGGCAAGAAAAAATTAGAGGGAAGGGAAGGAGAGAGAGGTTGCCAAGGAGTAAACTTGTTATAATTGTGGGAGGAGAGGACACTTCATGAACGAATGTCCCTCAGATAAAATTAAGAAGGCTATGAATGTGGGTGTGACCCATGTGGAAACCTCTGAATCAGAGAGTGATTCTAATAAAGAGACTCAAAGAAAAGTTGATGTATCAAAAAGTCTCATAGCCTCGATCATTGGTAATCAAGAAAATCCCACAGTTGTAATGGAGGATGATGAGAGTGAAGATGATGAAAATCTTCACGCCTCCCACAATGCCTTATTCCTTGAAAGTGAGAGTTTGGCAAAGAAATTAGACAAGGTTAAAAATGAAAACCTGAACCTCTCTAATCAAGTGGAGGATTTAAAAACTAAAAATTCTTTCCTAACCTCTAAGCTGGAACTCTCTGACAATGAAAACTCAAAACTAAAAGAGAGTAATAAAAACCTTCAAGAGGAGATAAGTATTCACTGCAACGATGTCGAGAATCTGTGGCATCACAATAACTTTCTTGAAGACGACGTTAAAAAATTATCTTCGGAAGTTAAGGAATTAAAAATTCATAAAGAAAAATTCCAAGATAAGTTTACCCAAGGAGATGAAAGACTTAAAAAACTCCTAGGTTAGGGTAAACAATATGATGATAGGTTTGGTCTTGATGTCTCATCCACTAAAGAACCTGTGAACCATGGGGTGTTTGGAAAAACAAGTGTTTCTCACCCTTCAATGGGAGAGTGCTATTTCTGTCACAAGGTTGGGCATTTCAAAAGAAATTCCTACCTGAAGGTCCCTTTTTCAATGTGCTTAGAAGAACATGATTGACCCTAGAGAGGATGGGGGGGCGCACGGGGTGGGTGGGTGGTTAATAGGTCAATCCCAGTTTCCATGGCGTTTACAAATTTCTTGATTATTTTAAGTGCAGCGGAACATTAATCAAGAGATTTGTTTAGTATGATAGATTGCTTCTAATTTCTTTAAACATTCACACTAAGATTTTGACCTTTTACATTTTGCTTGATTATCGATGCTTGTGCACAATGTGTAGAATAGGTTAATCAACATGCAAAGTAGTGTGTGTTGAGAACAGTACTTAAATAGTAAATACATACACACAAAGATCAAACACTATAAAACCAATTTAAAGTGGATGTAAGTTGGCTAACCGAACTGTTTGTGCCCCAGTTTGCCGAGTCACCTATTTACAAATCCATGACTTTGGTGAAGCATTGTCTCGGAAATTTGAAGCAATGATCAAGACTCAAATGATGAAGATTGAATCAAGAACTCAAGCATTGGAGGATCAAATGCGGATTCATCATCACTATGTATGGCAATCACAAAACAGGTATTATGGCCATAGATAACTTTAGGTGGTACCCACACCTTTGAGAGGACCATCCCTAGGCTTAGTTAAACAAATGGTAAAATCATAAAAAACCTAGAGAGAAAGCTTGACAGTAAATTGGAACCAAACTTTGGAAATATGTTTTTTGTTTCACTGTCGCTCGACCAGTCGTTCTCAGCTTCCCCTCGGTGGAGACAGGATCGACCCATCGTGGTCAAAGACTAGCCGGCCAGATTGACATAGGTTCTGGATTATAGAACTTTCATTCTGGGAAAGCCTCTGATCGAGAGACTCGTATGCACCAACCCCTCGGTGAAAGGCTAAAATGACCCCTTGTGGTCAACGACTCTTCGATAAAGATTTATGAGTTCTGGAATGTAGAACTCAGGTGGGTTCTCGAGAAAACAAATGTATCGGCAGTGTAAGACCGATCGAGAGTATCCAGAAACGACCCCATCAGTAAAGGGAGAGAAGTCGTTCTGGGTAAGATAGGTTTCTAGACTTGAAACTCTGCCAGCATGGTGTTGCCCAAGATTGAGCCTCTCGTATGGAACGATTCTCGATACTATAATTGTCGACCCATAAACGACACCGATATGTCGACCGAGAAAGAATATTACCGTTGGGAGTGCATTATTACGTAACGGTCGGGTTGTTGAATGGTAACATTTCTAGTCACCGACCCCTAGGTGTGACCGACCTGTCGGTACATTACCGTTACTACAACTGGTTTCCTTCTCTTTAAAAACCGATCTTTATGCAACCAGTTGTCATCCTTCAGCAAAATTAGTTGGACTCTCATCTTTATCAGTGAGCTTAAACAAAGGCCAACATAAGGATCACTCTCTCTCTCTCTCTCTCATGCTTACACTTAGGGAATCATATACAACCAATCTTAGGGATGAGTTTGTGAGAGAGAGAGACGAGGAAGGTAAAATCATAAACAACCAATTTGTTGATTGAGTTTGTAAGTTAGAAAGAGAGAAGAGGAAATAAAAGCCATAAACAACCAATATGTTGATTGAGTTAGCAAGGGAGGAAAAGAGAAATAGAATAACATAAACTTGGAAACCTTTGGTAAAACCAGTTTCCTTGTCACCCTGGATTGTGATTGCTATACGGCAGCTATGATGCGGAGTGTCGGCACACATTGGGTGGGATCTTCATGAAGCACACATCAAGAGAAAGAGCTACAAAGGCAAGTGCATCTTGGTTTTAATTTTATTTTAAAACCGTTGTTCGGAAAGTGGATTAAGGAAGCTTGGTTCAGAAACCACTATAAAAAATCTGGAGTGACGTCTCCGGCACATGTGGTGGGTGGATTCCCAGCCAATGAATAGGTGAAATTCCAATTCTATAGTGATGGGTGAAATTCCCAGCCGATTGAGTGAGGTGGAATTCATACTCTAATTGTGAGGGTGTAAGTCCCCACTTAGTGATTTGGGGATAACTCAAGGTTGAGTTAGTCCTAACTATAGATGTAGGTTGGCTAATCGAACCACTTTAAATTGGTCTTATGGTGTTTGATCTTTGTGTGTTTGTATTTAGTATTTAAATACTCTTCTCAACACACATCACTTTGCATATTGATTATCTTATTTTAAATATTGTGTATAGCATTGATAATTAAGCATTATGTAAAGGGTCATAATCTTAGTGTGATCACTTAGAGAAATTATCACAATAAACAAATCTCTTGATGAATGTTCCGCTGTACTTAAAACAATCAAGAAATTTGTAAACACCGTGGAAAATGGGATTGACTTGTTCACCCACCCCCTCTAGGGTCAATCACATTGTTCTAACACCGTGGACAATGGGACTTTCACGAACCACTCTATATCTTGTGTCCTTTTGTTTGTGGTATTAGAATCAATTTCTTGTGTTGATTGCATAATCACATTTGCTAAAACACACACACACACACACACTTGATTGAAGTATCATCTGCACTCTACTTAATCAATCAAGGAATTTTAAAAAGGACCAACGAAATGGGATTGACCTATTCCCCCCCCCCCCCCCCCCCCCCCCCCTTTTCCCCTCCCTTCTCCCCCCTCTAGGGTTAATTGTGTTCTAGCACCAAGGGAGAACTTTCAGCTAGGAATTCTGCAACTCCCTTGTTTGGAGTTGTATGTTTCTCCACTACGGTTCATTATCTTCCAATTTCATTTATATGATCTATTACACATTTTAGTGTGATCATTTTATTCTAGATTACTTTAATCAGTATGAATATCATTTACCTTGGGAAAACCTTGAGGATTTCGATACAAATGTGCTTTGGGCTCAAGCTTGGTGTTTACTATTTCTTTCTTCCTTTGTAATCCGTGTTTCTCCTCTCTTAGCTTTCCTCTTATATTCCAGATTTCCTCTCCCTTGGAGTTCACTGGTTTCCGTGGAAGAAGATGAAAGATAAATGGAAAAGGGAGGAGATATCACTCATTCGGATTCAAATGGGAATTTGAAGAAGCTCGAGCTGCTCTCCCTCTCTCTCTCCTCTTTTTTCCTCTTTTTCCTCTCTGGTTGCCCTAGTCTTAGCTGAATGGGAGGACGAAGATGAGAGATGAATGAGCAATAGTTGCTATTTTCTCTCTCTTTGGTTTCCCTCCTCTCATGTAGAATGATCAAACCACGTGGAGGGTTCCCATTGGCCTTCGTTGGTGGTGGCAGATGAGGTAGGTGTACGATGGGACAGGGATGACAGTTGCATATTTTGAACTCAAAGGCACTGGATACGATGACACATGTTTTTGCTCGATACATATCTTTGGGGGATTTATGTACACATCGACTTCTATCGATGTATACCTCTAGGATTGGTCCTCCAGGACGGTGGTAGGTGCGGTAGGTGGGTGGTAGGACAATTACAACTGTCAGATCTCAGGCTTAAGCCGCTGGGCATTCCCGATACATGTTCATTTTCGATATGTATCATTCCTGGGCAGTTGTATGTATTGACAAAATGAGATATGTGTCACTTAAAATTTCAAGCTTCGGGTTGGTTTCAAACATATGTATCAAGGTCGATACATACCAAACTTTTACACATCGACCCAGGTCGATATGTACGTCTTGGAAATCTTGGTTTTCTTCTCTTTCTTCTTATTATCATTTCTTTCTCTCACTAGGGCTAATACCCAACCTATCTCAGTTCATTCCTCAATCTTAATGCCAAGTTTTCACATCCTAACCCATTCTTTAAGAGGGGATTTATATTAATTCACCGGTTCAAGATTCTGGGGTGTTACACAGATCACCTGTCTAGATTGATTACTGAATTCACTGATGACACTATTCCTATCACTGAATCTTTTCCTGACGAGCAACTCATGTCAATCTCCCAAGTACCATGGTTCGCAGATATTGTGAAATATCTTGTCACTAGTCAAATGCCTCCGCATTGGATTAAGCAAGATAGGTCAAAATTTCTAACAGAGGTCAAAAATTTCATTCGGGAACGACCCATACTTGTTTAAACACTCAAATGGTGCCATCTGGAGGCTTGCCTAGTAACTATTGTTGTATGAGAATTCTACCAACGGCAAGTGATCCTCCCATCCACCCTTGAAATCTAGCATACATGCTCTCAACATGTCTTCTAGTGTCTGTATTTTCCTCTCAGACTGTCCATCAGTCTGAGGATGAAAAGCCGTACTAATCAATAAATCGGTTCCCATGGCTGACTGTATGCTCTGCCATACTCTGCCTGTGAATCGACTATCTCTGTCAGACACAATAGTCCGAGGTATACCATGCAATCTGATGATATCCTTAATATACAGCCGACCCAAAGTCTCAGATGAATCTGTCATCTTAATAGGAATGAAATGTGCTGACTTGGTCAGTCAGTCTACCACGACCCATATCGCATCATTGCCCTTTGAAGACCTTGGCAACCCTTAGGTATTTATATCTTTCCTTGGAACACAAGACCTTGTCCCGATCTTAACTCTCATTCCGGTATGACTTCACCGGTAGTCATCTTGGTTCATATATCCTCCATTTCCGGATCCATCCTTTGTTCCTGTTCAATTTTGTCAAGTACCACTTAATTACATCACACTTACTCATATCAACCTATGAGTTTCTTTCCCGCAGAATTTACTCTGCTTTTTTCTCTTTTCCTCGTGAACCCATTCACGACCTTATGTAAATGAATATATTTTGTTTCACTTTTCCTGCTAAAAATATTTTCACACGTACTTACTCAATACGTTTATTCGTCTGCTCTCTGTGTGAGATAGCCTGCCCATACGAACCTATGCTCAAAGCTTTCGCTGAATCCACTTTAACTATGTTTTCTATCTGCACTCTCCTGGAACTCCATTGGCTAACTACAAAGTCAGGTGATCAGTCCAACTCGGCAGTCGCCCATAGTTTTCCATTGAGTTTCACTAAACTCTTAACTTCACTCTCCTAGAATTCCATCGTCTAACTACAGAGTCAGGTGATCAGTCTCACTCGGCAGTCGCCCATAACTTCCCATTCGAGTTTCACTAGATTCTTAACTTTTCCTTTAAGTACATCTCCCAAAAGTAAGCATATCTTCTTTTTCACATAAGTCACTATGTGACTAACCCTTTTATTCAAAACTTCTATGATACCGAATATCTCTCAACACTAACTTTCCTTTGATACAAGTCGTAATACAACTAACGCCTTTTTCTTATACTGTGGAATGTATATCGAAACATGTCCCAATCATTACATCTATATGTCATCAATGAGACCAACAGATCCATCATACCACCAACATGTCTACCATGGTACCGATACTTGATATTAATCCAAACCATCATGGAATCCATCATCCATGGTTACACACATCCATCCCTGGTACCACTTTATTAGTGAGTATCATCTGTCCATGGTTAATAACCTTCCATGAATATAACGCTCTTTCTGGGTATAATCTATTCATGGGCATGACTAATACCTTCGTAAAATTGATATGTCTATCATAAGGCTAACGGTCTAACATACGACCAATATGTCAACGTATGAGACCAAAAATGTTCTTCATGCTACCAATATGTATACCCTATTGCCAATATCCCGCATCAATCCAAACCACCATTGAAACTGTCATCCATGTTTGTACGTATCCATGAATATAACCCCCTTTTGGGTATAATCCATTCATGACATAACTAATCCATTCTTGATCATAATTAATCCAGGCACATCTTCTACCATGAGATATTTTATCCGTATGAACCACACTCGAATGAATCACTACATGACTGTAGTAACAATACCAAATCTTAAATATATCCCGACCCCTTAGCAAGACTTAGGGCCAATGACTTACTAAGCGGAAGACCCACGTCCAACGTGATCCTGTCTACCTCGCCCTGCATCCCTTCACCCCAAGGGTGATTCAGTCAAGCTCTAAGGTGGTCGACCTGCGTCTGACGAAGCTAGTACCACCTCCACTGGGTAAATTAGTACCTAGCTCTGCGCATCCACTCACATCAAGTGTGCAAAATAGCCGTGAGAGCGCCCTCCAGTGCGTAGCCTGCAAGGGACCCACTCCTCAACGGTAACCCTACTGGACCTAGTCTCCGTATTTTATTTCGAGGTTCCCACAGTCTCATTGCTACACTAAGCGACACTCATAGAATTTTATCTACTAATCTCATCAATATCCTGTGAGGGACGTACCCATACCACGTCTCAATAAAATCAAGTGACCTCGTCACCTACATCTCAGTGCCAAAATCCTAGTAAACTCTTAAATTTGCCTTATTTATTGAAATTTATTCAAACTTTCCTCACAATACAAATGTAGGTAGGGTTAGAATAAACCCTTCAAAACGTAACCACAACCTTTACAAAATCTTTCTTTTTTCCCCGACATTCTCTTACCACTACTTAGGCTAATCTTCTGTATCACAAAAGCAGAAGCATATCAAATGCCAACAGCAGTTCTAATCAACTAACCTTTGTTTTGGGGAACTTCTCTATGTATCACATAATGTTCCTTTGTTTTGGGGAAATTGCCAAATAAACATCTTGTGTTTCTTGTCCTTGGGGAAAAATTTCAAAATAAGTACTCTTTGATTTTTCTTTGTTTCCGGGGAATATATCCTATTTTGCTATGTTGGATAAATCTGATTATTTTGACTGTACTTCCTTTGCTATCATCCGTCTGAGTCTAACGAAGTAAATTAATGCACGAATGCCGGATTAATTTACTTCGAAAGATTCAAGTTTCGGGTTCGCTCTGATACCAACTGTAACGCCCCGCCCTTTTTCACTCGCTTCTTCTCGTAAATTCAGAGTATATATTTTTTTTTATAACAGAGTAGAGTGATAGAGCGCAGGAAGTCACGACGCGAGCTAAGTCCGAACTTCCAAAGTCCGACCCTTAACTGGCCAACCCTATGTGTGCATGGACCAAGTCCAAGAAAAACAGTTCACACATAGCAATACTATACACATGCGGAATAAATCATAACATGCGGAAATTATAGAACCAAGTTCCATTCCATTGATAGCAAAGTACATAGTCAAATAAATCACATTAATCATTATCCAAATAAACATCCAACCATAGCAGTTCATCTAAGTTATTACATTCCGAAAACTGGATACTCTAAATACAAAATCCTTGAGTATCTTAAACAACATATAAGACTAAAAGCGTTCCAAGCTCCTATGCTTGTCCTTTTCCAAGCGTTTTTTACTCGTTTCCTGCATCATCCACTAAAAGGTAGAAGTAGGGCGTTAGTACAATGCGCCCAGTAGGAATTCTAGTTAGGGTTAACACATGGTTAGTACAAAACATATAATATTATCATAGTGCCAAAAAGGCCATACAAACCTTGTCATGAAATCATATAAACCATGCCATAAAACCATGTAATCCATGCCATGTCATGATGTCAAATGCAATGAGTCCCACCCATCACAAGTACATATAAGTCCCTCCTCATAGGTCTTTCGGATGCCCCGACGGAGTGTGGATCCTCCGGTTCCTTCTTGATGGATAATGCACATCAGGTATACCACATAGGTTGTTCAGACGAAAGTTGTTTTCCATCAGACGGTTGTTCCCGTAACTCCACTCTCGACTTGGATTATATATCCAAAAAGGTCCGCTCTCGGCCATTCCACACGCTGCCTAGCGGAGGCGTGGTTATCTGAAGTGGATTCTCTCTTTTGTAGTAGATACCGAACCTGCTGCTCAGTGGGCGGGCGCAGCAGCTACATGGACCCCTTCCTTTCTGTTGTTGCCAGCGCTTTACAGGGCCGAGCCGGAACCCGACGGAGTGTGGACCCTCCGGTTCCCTCTTGATAGATAATGCACATCAAGGTATACCACATAGGTTGTTCGGACGCCCCGACGGAGTGTGGACCCTCCCGTTCCCTCTTGATGGATAATGCACATCAAGGTATACGGCATAGGTTGTTCGGACGCCCCGACGGAGTGTGGACCCTCCGGTTCCCTCTTGATGGATAATGCACATCAAGGTATACCACATAGGTTGTAAGGACGCCCCGACGGAGTGTGGACCCTCCGGTTTCCAAATCCTTCACCCCATGCCATGCATGAGATGCGAATGAAACACATGTTATTTTATAACATAAACATAGCATTATTAAAATCACCTTTGAAACATAATCAACACCTGCTATTTTATACAAATAAACATAACATTATAAATCACCTTTGAAACATAATCAACACATGCTATTTTATACAAATAAACATAGCATTATTAAAATCACCTTTGAAACGTAATCAACACCTGCTATTTTATACAAATAAACATAGCATTATTAAAATTCGTAGAAAGCATATCCTTTGAAACATAATTTCATCAAAACATAAGATAAAACAAGTGTACATAGACCATGGTTTCAAAGAGGTGGAATCCTACCAAAGACCGTTCACAAGTCCTTGCGTTTCCGTCCAAGATTCGATCATCGATCGCGAACCGATTGCGAGATACCGTTACCTTACAATATAATGATAAATCAACACCAAGTCTCACCTAATTACAAGGTTCTAAATCCATAAACAAAACCCCATGGGGTTCGGGCATACACCATGGCCGAACCCATGGCTTACCATTTTTCATACATATTTACAAAAATGCCATTGTTGATAACCCTAGCCCCTTTTCTTTGCTTAGGTTCCAAGTCATAATCCCATAAAATAATTCATGCTTCCAAAGCACATAATCCCATAAAATAATTCATGGGGTTCGGCCATACACCATGGCTGAACCCAATATCCAATATTCTCTCATATTTACAAAATGCCATTGGTTTCCTCTTTCCTTTAAATCTTCCATAATTAGACCTTATAAATTTCCCTAACTAAATAAGTCCATCAAACACAACTCATGGGGTTCGGCCATACATCATGGCCAAACCCGTGGTTCTCCACTTTGGTGTTTAATTACATTTTTGCCATTCCTTTCTCCATCAATTCCTAACATACATTATATCCTTTATTTTATTTTAAAACTACACATAACCTAACTCATGACATAGGTTCATAATCTGATTCATAAATCATCCCTTAAACCATGAATTAAAGATGTCATTAATCCCTTAATTTGGACCATGGGGTTCGGCCATACACCATGGCCAAACCCTATGGTGTATAATTTCCAACTATGACATTAAATTCATATCATCCATCTCCTTTGATTCAATTATACATGAGCCTAAACCATATATTTAATTCTATAATTAAATAGGTTTTCAAAAACTAAACCTTAGTGGGGTTCGGCTATACACCATGGCCGAACCTCACTCATGGCATCCAATCCATTTATTTAATCCAAGTTCCATAATCAAACCCCACTTTCCATTCTTGGATAATTTCCATAAATAATCTTCATGGTCAATAAGTAGATATTTTCTAATTTTAATAACAACTTCCAAGAATAGAAATTTTCTTAATATTCAATCCTCCTTTTCATAATTGGAAACACTTTCTAAAAATAGATTGTTTCTAAAAATAACCACCTTCCTTCCATTTTTAGATTGCTTTCCAAATTTAGCAATCCTTATCATACTTAGATGTTTTCTAGTTTTAGCAATACTAACCATATTTGGAACCTTTCCATATTTGGATTGCTCTCCAAATTTAACAACCATTTCCATCTAACATTCCAAACTTAACCCATGGGGTTCGGCCAAGCACCATGGCCGAACCCTATGGTTCATGATCTTAGTCATTAGCTTAGATTCAATAAAACCTTTACTCATAACATTAATCGATTATTATCCATAAAATGTTTGGTGGGGTTCGGCCATGCACTATGGCCGAACCTCACCCCTCCTTTTTATTATTTTAGATCCACTCAATTAGCCATAAAACAGCCATGGTTCGGCCATGCCATGGCCGACCCATATTCCATACTCTTTCATTGATTTTCTTGAATCTAAAACATACAATCACCAAAGGTTTCTATGATTTAAGATCTAGGAACATAAACCCAATTAATAAATCAACACTCTCCATGGTTTTCAATCTTTAAAACCCAATAACTAATCATATCTTTCCATGGGGTTCGGCCATGCCATAAGGCCGAACCCTATGGTTCTTTTTCTCCATTTAATCCATTAATACTCATCACCAATCTTTCTCCATGGGGTTCGGCCATGTACTATGGCCGAACCCTATGGTTCTTTTTGTTTCAAAACATAAAATTATTAAGCAAAATACTAACCTTTTCCCCTTTGGTTTCTTGTTCTTCCAATTTTCTTTCTTTTCCCTTTGCCTTTCTCCAGACAAGAACTCCTTCTTGTTGCTGCCCTTTCTTCTCTTGCTCTTGGGGTGGAAGAGAATGATGAATTGAGAGAGGGAGAGAGATGAATAAACTCAACAATAAAAGATGTCCAAAACCGTGTATCCCTCTTGATCTCTCCTTTTATAGCCTTTCTTAATCCAATATTAGAATGTTCTTAAGATAAGAAACTCTTAGCCGTGCGCCCCTTGTGCTTCCCATTTTTTTTACACGTATACTATATTGTAGCTCAGTTTCGACCATGTTAACTTCTGAATCAGAAAAAGTGGTAAACTACAACGTTGTAGCCCTTGAAGTCTTCTTTCCAACGCAAAATGAATCAAAGCAATCGGATATTAGAGTGAAACGTTATAACCAAAACACTGGACATATGTCAAACCTTCCTTATTTAACCATGGCCGACTTTCCCTCTTTAATTAGCCATAGCCGACTTTCCCTTGTCTTATTTAACCATGGCCGACCTCTCCTTCTTAATTTAAAACCTTCCCTTTAACTCTAATTAGTAAGTACTATGCGCATAACCTTAATCATAATCCAAATAATATTTTAATTTAATTTAAGACAATCTACCTTCCCTTTTAGAATATCCTATGCGCATAATATGGATATTATTATCCAAATTTCGGCCATGCTTAATATTTTATTTATTTCATAGATATTTCATCCCTTTTTAAATATCTAGCATATCATTGTGGATTTAAAATCCCACATATCTCTCATGCGTAAAATCTATAGGTTTCACATTCAAAATTCGGCCATAAAAATCTTTTGTTTAAAATTAGATATAATTTATCACTAAATTAATTCAACCCATTTGTATTTAATAAAGCCAATTCCAACATTGGTTAGGTCCTAGGTCATGGCCCAATTCTTGATCCAAATAAGGTGCAATTCTAAAATCCACCATTTAAAAGAATAATTGTCATATAAAATAATAGTCTGAAAATCCGAGGTGTTACACATTTGATACCAACCAAGGCATCCCTTGGCACTCCCAAAGTGTTTCCATGGCCAAATCATGACATTCAAATCCATGATTTAAACCTTTTTAACAACTATTTTGCCTCATCAAAACATGTACCAATCTCCATGGTTTTGCATGGTTTTTAGCCTTCAAAACCATCAACCTAACCAAATTATTTCATGGGGTTCGGCCAACCAAAGTGGCTGAACCCTATGGTCCATGTTTTCCATCTTTTTCAACATCAATATTCATATTCTAAACCTTTGGTAGATTTGGCCATCCCATGGCCAAATCATGTTCCATTTAACCCATTTTATTAAACAAAATTCCATGGAAACACTTACCAATTTCCTTTACTTCTCTTCTCTCCTTTTGATCCCTGCTTCCCTCCTTCTTGCTTCCTTAGTCTCTAGCCGATTATGAGCTTGAACAATGGTGAGAACACCAAGAGCTGGTTTGGCCAAAGAGATGGGTTTTGAGAGAGTGAGAAGAGATGGAATTCTAAGCTTTTTTTTGCAATGTGTAATTCAGCCAAATGGGGTGTGTTTCCATTTTGACAATCAGTCCATAAAACCTCTCATTCTCCCTCATAACTTTTGGTTTAATCAAGGAGTCACTTGGGACAGCCAAGACATCCCTTGGCACTCCCAAGGTATCCTTTGGCACTCCCATGCAACCTTATCCCATCTCATTTAAATCCATTTAAACCCATACATGGAGATTACCATTACAAGGTCACCAACGTGTGGGACTTGTTTTGGGTTGTTTAAGATCAAGACAACTCTTCTCCTCCCCTTTGACTCACTTGAACTCAAGGTCCCTTTGATTTCCAATTTAACTCACCCAACTCATTAGCTCAACTCACTACATTAAATGCCATTCATTTAATGCACTTGAGTCAACTCAACCATTTAATTCAAATCCAACTCACTTCAGTCCCAACTCAACCTGATTTAACTCGTATTTGAGTTCACTTGAGGGTCCACACGGTCAACCATGGTCCACATGGTCAACACGACCCATTGGGTCCCCATTTAGCCCATGGATCCAATTTGACGCTATGACCCATTTATGGGTGATTTAGCCATTTAAATGTGATTTTCATATTTGCATCAAGCCTACCCATTTATGCTCCATTTAGTTTCAAATCAATTCAGCTTAACCAGAATAAAATTGAGCTTACCCAATGGTCAAATAAGTCCACCATGACCCATTGGGTCCCAATTGGGTCCTTTGAACCAATTAGCCATTTTGACCCAATTTGATGTACACTACCCATTTACTAAAATTTGATCCTTATAATATGTTCCTAGGATCTTAATTTGAACAATGGGCCTCACCATTTTCTCATTTACAATCGCATCTATTAAATTTACCATTCCAGTGGCATTTTCGTAAATATTCATATCATTGAAAAATTGGGGTGTTACAATATAACCCTCTTTTTAAAAATTTCGTCCTGAAAATCAAGCGAAGTAGGGTTCCAAAATAAATTACATAAACAACTCGGGGTGAGCTGTTCTCATATCCGATTCAAGTTCCCATGTGGCTTCTTCAACACCATGTCGGTCTCATACCACTTTTACGAACTGAATTGCTCTATTTCGCAACACCCTTTGCTCAGTCTCTAATATTCTGACCGGTTTCTCGACGTATGTCATGTCGCTTTGCACTTCTATCTCTTACACATTCAACACATGAGACGGATCGGGATTATACTTCTTAAGCATCGATACATGAAGCACATCATGTAAAGCTGCCAATTGTGAAGGAAGTGCTATCTGATAAGCCACATCCCCCATTCTTCTTATGATGGGAAACGGTCCCACAAATCTTGGTGACAGTTTCCCCTTCTTTCCAAACCTCATGTGTCCTTTTCGTGGCGAGACCTTTAAGAATACCAAGTCTCCCACTTCAAATTCTAGAAACCTTTTTCTTTTGTCAGCATAGCTCTTTTGCCGACTCTGTGCAGTCAATAAGTGCTGACGTATTAATTGAATTTGTGCTGTAGTCTCTGCAACTAGCTCAGGTCCAATCAGTGCAGGCTAACCAGCCTCTGTCCAGCACACCGGTGATCTACAAGGCCTACCATATAAAGCCTCGAATGGAGCCATTTGAAGGCTTGCCTGATAACTATTGTTATACGAGAATTCTACCAGTGGCAAGTGATCCTCCCATCCACCCTTGAAATCTAACATGCATGCTCTTAGCATATCTTCCAAGGTTTGTATCGTTCTTTCTAACTGTCCATCAGTCTGTGGATGGAATGCGGTGCTAGTCAGTAGATCTGTCCCCATAGCTGACTGCATGCTTTGCCACACTTTGTCGGTAAATCGGCCATCTCTGTCAGATACTATAGTTCGGGGAATGCCATGTAGCTGAATGATTTCCTTGATATACCGCCGACCCAACGTCTCAGATGAATCCATCATCTTGATAGGAATAAAATGTCTAAACTTGGTCAGTCGGTCTACCACGACCCATATAGCATCATTGCCTTTTGAGGATCTCGGTAACCCCGTCACAAAGTCTATGGAGATATGCTCCCATTTCCATTCTGGTACTGGTAAGGGTTTGAGTAACCCTGGTGGCTTCTGATGTTCCGTCTTAACTTGTTGACAAGTTAAAGAGTGCGCCACAAATTCCGCCACATCCCTTTTGAGTCTGTGCCACCAATAGTGCCTCTTCAGCTCGTGATACATTTTGGTGCTGCCCGAATGAATAGAGAGCTTGGATTGATGTGCCTCAATCAATAGCTCTTTCATACAGTTCTTTGGCACATATACTCTTCCCCGGAATAAAAGACCCTGTCCTGGTCGTAATTCCCATTCCGGTACTACTATGCCAGTAGACATCTTAGCCCATATCTCTTCCACTTCTGGATCTGCTCGTTGTTTTTGTTCAATCTTGGTGACCATATTGGACTGTATAACCAGATTGTATATGGTCCCATGGTTATTGAGATAGAGTTTAAACTCTCGGATGGTATTTAACATCTCCCATTCTGATCTGATCAAACATGCCACGGATGCATGTGATATGCTGCTGAGAGCATCCGCTACCTTGTTTGCCTTGCCTGGATGATATCGAAGCGCGAATTCATAATCCGCCAGATACTCCATCCATCTGCGCTGCCTCAAGTTGAGTTCTTTCTGATCAAACAAGTATTTCAAACTCTTATGATAAAAAAATACCTCAAATTTCTCGCCGTAGAGATAATGTCTCCAACTTTTGAGAGCGAAAACTACTGCAGCTAATTCCAAATCATGTGTGGGGTAAAGACGTTCATGTATTTTCAACTGCCTTGAACCATATGCCACCACGCAATTACTCTAACTGAGCGTACACCCCAGTCTTTCCCCTGAGGCATCACAGTATACTTCATAACACTTGCCACTTATCAGCAAAACTAAAACAGAGGCAGTGGTAAGTCTTGTCTTCAGCTCTTCAAATCTCTGGTCACACAATTTTGACCATTCATATTTGACCCCTTTTTGAGTGAGTCGAGTTAGTGGAGATGCTATCTTGGAGAAATCCTCAATAAATCTTCTGTAGTAACCAGCCAATCCTAAGAAACTATGGATTTCGGTTACATTCTTGGGCTCTTTCCAATCTTTCACTGCCACCACCTTAGCTGGATCCACGGCTATACCTCCTTCGGATATAACATGCCCCAAGAAATTGACCTCGGATAGCCAAAATTCACATTTACTGGCCTTGGCATATAACTGGTTCTTTCTCAACGTGTTCAAGACTATCCGTAAATGTTCTGCATGTTCCTCCTGACTCTTGGAATAGATCAGGATATCGTCAATGAACACAATAACAAACTGGTCCAGATACGGACGAAAGATTCTGTTCATTAAATCCATGAACACAGCCGACGCATTTGTGAGTCCAAATGGCATGACTACAAACTCGTATAGTCCATACTGCATCCTGAAGGCTGTCTTCTCTATATCTTCCTCCCTAACTCGGATTTGATGATAACCCGACATCAAATCAATCTTCGAAAAATGGCTGGAACCCCTCAATTGATCGAATAAATCATCGATCCTGGGTAGAGGGTACTTGTTTCGGACAGTTAGCTGATTCAGCTTCCGATAATCTACACACATCCGGAGTGAACCGTCCTTCTTCTTTACAAACAATACTGGAGCTCCCCAAGACGACGTGTTGTTCCAAATGCAACCCAGCCTAAGCAGTTCATCGATCTGCTTCTTTAGCTTAGACATCTCTGCTGGTGCCATCCGATAATGTGGTAGAGACACTGGTGAAGTACCAGGATACAACTTGATTTCAAAGTTGATCTCCCTCGTAGGCGGTAAACTAGGGAGTTCCTTTGGAAACACATCGCAAATTCTTTCACAATTAAGGGAAGTTCAGTAATTGGTGCTTTATTTATTATGATATCATTCAATACCACGTGGTTCAACCCTTTCTGCAGTCCACTCTGCTTGTCTGCACGAACTACGTATTGTTTTCCCTCGGGTGACCAAAATGTCACTCTTCGGCGATAACAGTCAATGTTGGCCTGGAACTTAGCCAACCAATCCATGCCGAATATTATATCATACTCAACCATGTCGAGTACTAGATAATTGAACTCAAATCTGAGTCCAGCTAGTTCAGTGTTAACTGCCGTGCATATAAGTCCCAATGCCGAGTCTCCGACAGGGGACACAATTGTGAGTGTTGTGGCTAATTTTTGCACTAAGGTTTCGGTAGCAGTTATAAATGATGCAGCTATAAAGGAGTGTGAAGCTTCAGAATCAAATAGTGCATATGCATAAGAACTACTCACTACCGCCATACGTTGAATCACCGAATGATCCTCGTCCGCTGGAGAAGTTAAAGTAAACAATCGTCCAGCTCCAGTAGGATTAGGCACCCGTCTTGCCTGGTTATTGGTCCTGCCTCCTCGGGAGTTAACTGGTCTGGCCGGTGGACGGAATGATCCCCTGGAATATGAAAGCTTGTTGAGCTTTGGGCAGTCTTTCTTAAAGTGACCTGGCTGATCACAGTGGAAGCAGCTACCCACTCCTCTAGTTGCCTGAGCGATTGCTACAGATTGAGAGGGCTGGTTGGGACGAAAGCCCCCAGTAGATCCAACAGATGGTGAGGGTCTGCTGAAGTTCGGTCGGAACTTCTTGTTAGGCTAATACGTACCCCTCCCACTCAGTGCTCGACGGTTGTCAACTCGTGTGAACTCAGCCAATTCTTCCTCAAGAATGGTGGCTTTGCTGACCACTTTCGCCAGCGTAGTTGCCTTGAACACGGTCACTCTAGCCCTAATGTTTGGCCGCAACCCTATGGTTCTTTATTTCTATCCATTTACATACTACAAATCCATTTATAATTTCCAAGTATGTTCTTATCTTTATACACCCATAAATGACCCATGGGGTTCGGCCATAAACATGGCCGACCCTATGGTTTTCTTGAGTCAATCCTTCCATCCTTTGTGTATGGTTCATATTCAACATTTTAACCATAATCTTAATGTGACTCAGCCATCCAATGGCCAACCTACAAAATCAATTTTTATTCCAAATAACACACTTAAAAACTCACATACATTGGTATGGTTTTTATCTCTCCAAAAACCAAACAAAATTATCAAATGCTTCCATGGGGTTCGACCATCCAAAGTGGCCGAACCCTATGATCCAAGTTTTTATCCCTTTTAAACCTCATCATCATAATTTAAACCATTGATAAATTCGGCCATATCATGACCAAATCATGACATTCAAATCCATGATTTAAAACCCTTTAACTTGCATCTTATGTCTAATTAAAACATCTAGAAATTGTCCATCATATTGCATGGTTTTTAACTTACAAAAACCATCAACATAACCAAATTATTTCATGGGGTTCGGCCATCCAAAGTGGCCGAATCCTATGGTCCATGTTTTCTATCTTTTTAAATATCATTATTCATAATTTAAACCTTTGGTAGATTCGGCCATACCATGGCCAAATCATGTTCCATTTAACCAACTTTATTAAACAAAATTCCATGGAGTACTTACCAATTCTCTAAGCCTCTCTTCTTGCCTTTGATCCTTGCCTCCTATCTTCCTTAGCCTCCCTCCTTTTGTTGATTATGTATTTGATCAATGGTGAACACACCAAAGGATGATTCGGCCAAGAGATAGGTTTTGAGAGAGAGGGGGAGAGAAATGAATTCTATGGTTTCATTGAGGTGAAACTCGGCCAAAGGGTAGTGAACCTCCTTTGTAAAACAGCCCCAACAGTCCTCTCAATTACCCTCATTAATTCTTGATCTAACCAAGGAGTCATTTGATGCCAACCAAGGCATCCCTTGGTACTCCCAACGTTGGAGCTTGGGTTTCCATTATGAGATGGAAACCCTCCATATTCCCCATGAGATTTTATCTCATTTCATTAAACATTATGCATGGGAAACACTCCATGGCATCAACGTGTGGGACCTATGTTTGGTGGTGTTTGAGACCAAGGCAACTCCTCACCTTTTCATTTGACTCACTTGACTTCAAGGTCCCTTTGATTTCCAATTTAACTCACCCAACTCATTAGCCCAACTCACCACATTTAATGCCATTCATTTAATGTACTTGAGTCAACTCCATTACTTAATTCAAATCCAACTCATTTCAGTCCCAACTCAACCTGATTTAACTCACATTTGAGCTCACTTGAGGGTCCACACGGTCAACCATGGTCAACTTGACCCATTGGGTCTTAATTGGGTCCTTTAATCCAATTTGACTCCATGACCCATTTATGGGTGGTTTACTCATTTAAATGTGGTTTACACATTTGCATCAAGTCTACCATTTATCCTCCATTTAACTCCAAATTAATTCAGCCTAACCCCATTAAAATTGGGCTCACCCAATGGTCAAATAAGTCCATCATTACCCATTGGGTCCCAATTGGGTCCTTTGACCCAAATAACCATCTTGACCCAATTAGACGTACATTACGCATCTAATTAATTTGATTCTTATAATATGCACATTGGGTCTTAATTTGAACAATGGGCCCCACCATTTTCTCATCTACAATCATAACCTTCTAATTTACCATTCTAACGGCACTTTTGTAAATATTCATATCTTTGAAAAATCGGGGTGTTACAGAGTAAGTGAAGACAGAGATTCCTTGGGGCTGAACGAACTGTCAATTTTAGTCTAAAGAGCTTGAAAGAGTCTTCACGATCTAACGTTAAAAGAGTCATTTTTTCTTAGCAGTGATACATTAATAAAATAATTAAATTATACTTTTCTAGAAAAATTTTTATGGGATTTATGCTCTGAAACGCCATATTAAGATCGGTCCGAAAAAAAAATTCATGAGTCAAGTGATCACCAGAGGAATGATGAACCCTGGAAATTGACTATTTTACCCTTAAATATTGGATAAGTTAGCCCTTATTTTCAAAGCTTTTAATATCATTAATGGAATTGTGCAATTTTACAGGTATGTTTGGAAAATACATGATATAAGGATTAAATGGAAGAAAAATAGAGATATTGAGAAGAAATTTATTTTTGGACGCTACTATTTTTGGAAAGAGATATTATTGGAATGAATGGATTTTTAATATTTATTTCACCACAATTTAGGATTTCATTGTAAACTAATTAATTTAAATCCAATTATGAGAGTTTGAATTAATTCAGTAATTTTTTAGATTTTTTTTTATATTTTCAAGTGGTGAGATAAATTATTAAATTTAATAAATTGAAGATATGAAGAAATGAAGCATTCAAATTCATGCATGTCAAATTCAACGAGATCAACCATGCAAAATTCCCACATGGCCATGTGGAGGAGAGGGAAAGAGAATAATTAATAAATTTGGAAGAACTTTGGAGGAATATTTTGACACAACTTCAATATTTTGGTCATAACTTTCTACTCTGATATCCAATTGTATTGATTCTTTTTGGTTTAGAAATAAGCATTCAAGGGATACAACTTTTGTAGTTTATAACGTTTCGTGATTCGGACATTAACTAGGTCAACATTGAGCTGTAAGGTGGTACATGTGAAAAAAATGAGATTTTGCATGAATTTTATTGATTTTTTTTTACCTCGTTCCCTCCTTTAAGTGATTCCATGTTTAACACAAACCGTAGCAGCCCTCCTAGTGTCCCTTGCTTTATTTAAATATTTAAATCTAAATCATTCACTCTACCTCCTTTCATCTATAAATACTATCCCTCTCCCATTGAGAAAATTGAACTTCGAGCTTTGAGATTTTGGAGAGCTTGAGACTTTGGAGAATTGGAGAAGAATTTTGGAGTGTTAGAATTTTGGGTTAAGGCTAGTATTTTTATTTATTTTCCATTTTTCTTTTGTAATTAGTTCTTTTAAGTTTAATTCTATATTTTTGTAATTTAGTTCAATTAATAAGAGTAGAATTTCTTAATGTCTTTTTCTCTTTAATTTTCTTAAATTCAATGCTAATGTGTGATTGAAAGTTCTCCATTTGGTTGCTAGAACAAGATTGACCCTATAGGGGGGTGAATAGGTCAATCATAGTTTCCATGGTGTTCACAAATTTCTTGATTACTTAAAGTTTAAGTGCAGCGGAATGACAATATTAATCAAGAGACTTGTTTAGTGTGATAAATTCTTTTTAATTACTTAAATGATCAAACTAAGTTTAGATCCCTTTGCATCTTGTTTGATTATCAATGCTTGTACACAATATATAAATAAAGATAATCAAATGCAAGGTGATGTGTGTTGAGAAGAGTGCTTAAATACTAAAACACAAACACACTATGATCAAACACCATAAAACCAAATTTATAGTGGTTCGGTTAGCCAACCTACATCCATTGTTAGGACTAGTTCAACCTTGAGATATCTCCAAATCCAATAAGTGGGGACTTACACCCTCACATTTAGAGTAGGAGTTCCACCTCACTCATTTGGTTGGGAATTTCACCCACCACATGTAGAATAGGAATTTCACCCACCACATGTGCTAGAGACGACACTTTAGATTTTTTATAGTGGTTCCGGAGCTAAGCCTCCTTAATCCACTTTCATAGGATAAAGGTTTTAAATAAAATTAAAACCAAGACGCACTTGCCTTCGTAGCTCTATCTCGTTGATGTGTGCTTCTCCAAGATCCACCCAATATGTGCCCGAGTTAATTCCGACGTTCCTCCTTGTAGCCGTGGTTGATCAATCACAATTTCAAGGTGACTACGAAATTGACTCTACCAACACCTTTCCTAGTTGATTATCATTTCCCTTCTCTCTCTCAGAAACTCAATCCATATGATTGGTTGTATTATATTTTCCAAGTGTAAGCACAAGAGAGAGAAAGTGATCATTTTGTTGTAACGCCCCGCCCTTTTTCACTTACATAAATCAGAGTATAGTTTTTTTTATAAGTGAGAGAGAACGGGCCATTACGACGCGAGTCAAGTCCGAGATTCCAAAACCCGACCCTTGACTGGCCACCATTACGTGTACGTGGATTAAATCTACTAAAACATTTACATACGCTTATCTTATTATTTGCAGAATAATTTATATGAATAAGATGCTATTCATTCTCCTGTCATCATTAGGCAAGGAAAGCCAATCACCATAAAAATCCAATAAAAACTTAAAGATTAGCAAACCATAGCAAATAAGTTCTGGTATCCCAAATAGTCTAAATTATTACAACCCAAAATGCAAGTCCTCCGAATATATCATTGAAATCAAAACTAAGTAATTTAAACTTAAATCTTCCCAAACTCCTACGCTTGGGTCCCTTCCGGTCCCACATCCTTTTCCTTAGAATTTCCTATTCCATCATCTATGGGGTAGAAGTAGGGCATTAGTCAACATGCCCAGTAGGCATTTCAATTAGGGTTAGGGTACACATAGGAGTAATATTAGAATATCATAAATCAAGGGTTTATACATCATTAGTGGCATATTTGTAAAAATATCTTATAAGTAATAAAACAATGCATGATGTCCATATCATAATCATGCTATCATAAGTGTCATATCATGGGTGTCAATAACAAATGAAATCCCACCCAATGTCCATACCCAATCACATCATAAATCAATCAATGCTACCCTTGGCCAATTATGTCCACAGTGTTTGAGGCGGCAACCACCAGGGCACTGTATACCCATCCACAAATTAATCGGGATTACCGATGGAGTGTGTACTCCTCCCTCTGCGCAAGATTTTGGGACTGACTATCTAAGAGCTCTTTGGCCCAATTACGCCGTACTTTTCTATGAACCGGACGCGGCCAAATCTCAATAGTTCATATCGCTTCATATAAGCTAATCTCAAGCCCAAGTTATGTCCAGACTGCTCAGAACTTGGCTTGTTGGTCATATGTGTTCCCTCCTATGCCATTCATGAGGTAATGTATGTAAGAAAGAATGTCATTTCATTTAAAATACATAATATCATTGAAAATTAACTCATAATCATATACAATTTATTTACCCAATGCTTTCATCATATTTTGAATATAAACAAGTGTCATATTATACTCCATAATGTTCTCAATGAGGTAGGAATCCTACCAATGTCCGATATAATATCCTTTCTTGTCTTGCAAGGATAATGCTAACGGTCGCGTGAGACAAAACGCAATCCCTTTGCGAACCTCTTTACCTCATCAAATTCAAACATACATATTAGTTTGATTTTCCATTTCAATTTCGTCATCCCTATTCCCATCTAAGTTCCATGTTCATTTCTCAACGTATTTGTGCATTATAGTCCGTAAGCCGTTTAAGACCTTCAATGGAGTTTGGCCATACAACATGGCCGAATCTCATTCTTTAGGTCCATAAAAATCCTTAATGGGGTTTGGCCATACAACATGGCCAAACCCATTATTCTTCCTTTTCATCTCCCTTCCATCCTACAAGATAGGCAGAAGCTCTAGAGGAAAATCCAGAGTAAACCTTTTAATCCAATTGACTGAATCATAAGATTCAGTCGGCTAAAACACAACTAGATCCCATATGTGTTTGGCCAGTATACTTTCAGTCGACTGAATCATAAGATTCAGTTGGCTGAAACACAACCAGATTCCATATGTGCTTGGCCACTATACTTCCAGTCGGTTGTATCATAAGATTCAGTCGGCTGAAACAAAACCAAATCCCATGTGCGTTTGGCCAGTATACTTTCAGTCAACTGAATCATAAGATTCAGTCAGCTAAAACAAAACCAGATCCTATGTGTGCTTGGCCAGTACACTTTCAGTCGACCGAATCATAAGATTCAGTCGGCTGAAACACAACCAGATCCCATGTGTGCTTGGCCAATATACTTTCAGTCGACTAAATCATAAAGTTTAGTCAGCTGAAACACAACCAGATCCCATGCGTGCTTGGCCAATATACTTTCAGTGGACTAAATCATAAGATTCAGTAGGCTGAAATATGACCAGATCCTATGCGTACTTGGCAAGTATACTTTCAGTCGACGAAATCATAAGATTCGGTCGGCTGAAGCACAACAAGATCCCATGTGTGCTTGGCCAGTATACTTTCAGCAGACCAAATCATAAGATTCAGTCGGCTGAAACACAACAAAATCCCATGTGTGCTTGGCCAATATACTTTCAGTCAACTAAATCATAAGATTCAGTCAGCTGAAACACAACCAGATCCTATGTGTGCTTGGCTAGTATACTTTCAGTCGACTGAATCATAAGATTCAGTCGACTGAAACACAACCAGATCCCAGGTGTGCTTTGGCAGTATACTTTCAGTCGACTGAATCATAAGATTTAGTCAGGTGAAACACAACAAGATCCCATGTGTGCTTGGCCAATATACTTTCAGCCGACCGAATCATAAGATTCAGTCGGCTGAAACACAACCAGATCCCATATGTATTTGGCAGTATACTTTCAATCGACTGAATCACAAGATTCAGTCCGCTGAAACACAACTAGATTCCATTTGTACTTGACCATTATACTTCCAGTCTGTTGAATCAAAAGATTCAGTCGACTGAAACACAACCAGATCCCATCTATGCTTGGCCAGTATACTTTCAGTCGACTGAATCATAAGATTCAGTCTGCTGAAACACAACCAGATTCCATATGTGCTTGGCCAGTATACTTCCAGTCGGTTGAATCATAAGATTCAGTCGGCTGAATCACAACCAGATCCCATCTGTGATTGGCCAGTATACTTTTAGTCGACTGAATCATAAGATTCAGTCGGCTGAAATACAACCAGATCCTATTTGTGCTTGGCAAGTATACTTTCAGTCGATGGAATCATAAGATTCAGTCGGCTGAAATACAACCAGATTCCATGTGTGCTTGGCCAGTATACTTTCAGCCGACCAAATCATAAGATTCAGTCGGCTGAAACACAACCAGATCCCATGTGTGCACGGTCAATAGACTTTCAGTCGACTAAATCATAAGATTCAGTCGGCTGAAACACAACAAGATCCCTTGTGCGCTTGGCCAATAAACTTTCAGCCGACCGAATCATAAGATTCAGTCGGCTGAAACACAACTAGATCCCATGTGTGCTTGGCCAGTATACTTTCAGTCGACTGAATCATAAGATTCAGTCAGCTGAAACACAACCAGATCATAGGTGTGCTTGGTCAGTATACTTTCAGTCGACTGAATCATAAGATTCAGTCGGCTGAAACACAACCAGATCCCACGTGTGCTTGGCCAATATACTTTCAGTCGACTGAATCATAAGTTTCAGTCAGCTGAATCACAACAAGATTCCAAGTGTGCTTGGCCAATATACTTTCAGCCAACTGAATCATAATATTCAGTCGGCTGAAACACAACTAGATCCCATATGTATTTTGCGAGTATACTTTCAGTCGACTGAATCGTAAGATTCAATCCGCTGAAACATAACCAGATTCCATATGTGCTTGGCTAGTATACTTCCAGTCGGTTGAATCATAAGATTCAGTCGGCCGAGACACAAACAGATCCCATCTGTGCTTGGCCAGTATACTTTCAGTCGACTGAAACATAAGATTCAGTCCTCTGAAATCCAACCAGATTCCATATGTGCTTGGCCAGTATACTTCCAGCCGGTTGAATCATAAGATGCAATCGGCTGAAACACAACCAGATCCCATCTGTGCTTGGCCTATATACTTTCTGTCGACTGAATCATAAGATTCAGTACGCTGAAATATGACCAGATCCTATGCGTACTTGGCAAGTATACTTTCAGTCGACGAAATCATAAGATTCGGTCGGCCGAAGCACAACAAGATCCCATGTGTGCTTGGCCAGTATACTTTCAGCAGACCGAATCATAAGATTCAGTCGGCTGAAACACAACAAAATCCCATGTGTGCTTGGCCAGTATACTTTCAGTCAACTAAATCATAAGATTCAGTCAGCTGAAACACAACCAGATCCTATGTGTGCTTGGCTAGTATACTTTCAGTCGACTGAATCATAAGATTCAGTCGACTGAAACACAACCAGATCCCAGGTGTGCTTTGCCAGTATACTTTCAGTCGACTGAATCATAAGATTTAGTCAGGTGAAACACAACAAGATCCCATGTGTGCTTGGCCAATATACTTTCAGCCGACCGAATCATAAGATTCAGTCGGCTGAAACACAACCAGATCCCATATGTATTTGGCAGTATACTTTCAATCGACTGAATCACAAGATTCAGTCCGCTGAAACACAACTAGATTCCATTTGTACTTGACCAGTATACTTCCAGTCTGTTGAATCAAAAGATTCAGTCGACTGAAACACAACCAGATCCCATCTATGCTTGGCCAGTATACTTTCAGTCGACTGAATCATAAGATTCAGTCTGCTGAAACACAACCAGATTCCATATGTGCTTGGCCAGTATACTTCCAGTCGGTTGAATCATAAGATTCAGTCGGCTGAATCACAACCAGATCCCATCTGTGATTGGCCAGTATACTTTTAGTCAACTGAATCATAAGATTCAGTCGGCTGAAATACAACCAGATCCTATTTGTGCTTGGCAAGTATACTTTCAGTCGATGGAATCATAAGATTCAGTCGGCTGAAATGCAACCAGATTCCATGTGTGCTTGGCCAGTATACTTTCAGCCGACCAAATCATAAGATTCAGTCGGCTGAAACACAACCAGATCCCATGTGTGCACGGTCAATAGACTTTCAGTCGACTAAATCATAAGATTCAGTCGGCTGAAACACAACAAGATCCCTTGTGCGCTTGGCCAATAAACTTTCAGCCGACCGAATCATAAGATTCAGTCGGCTGAAACACAACTAGATCCCATGTGTGCTTGGCCAGTATACTTTCAGTCGACTGAATCATAAGATTCAGTCAGCTGAAACACAACCAGATCATATGTGTGCTTGGCCAGTATACTTTCAGTCGACTGAATCATAAGATTCAGTCAGCTGAAACACAACCTGATCCCACGTGTGCTTGGCCAATATACTTTCAGTCGACTGAATCATAAGTTTCAGTGAGCTGAATCACAACAAGATTCCAAGTGTGCTTGGCCAATATACTTTCAGCCGACTGAATCATAATATTCAGTCGGCTGAAACACAACTAGATCCCATATGTATTTCGCGAGTATACTTTCAGTCGACTGAATCGCAAGATTCAGTCCGCTGAAACATAACCAGATTCCATATGTGCTTGGGCAGTATACTTCCAGTCGGTTGAATCATAAGATTCAGTCGGCCGAGACACAAGCAGATCCCATCTGTGCTTGGCCAGTATACTTTCAGTCGACTGAAACATAAGATTCAGTCCTCTGAAATCCAACCAGATTCCATATGTGCTTGGCCAGTATACTTCCAGCCGGTTGAATCATAAGATGCAATCGGCTGAAACACAACCAGATCCCATCTGTGCTTGGCCTGTATACTTTCTGTCGACTGAATCATAAGATTCAGTAGGCTGAAATATGACCAGATCCTATGCGTACTTGGCAAGTATATTTTCAGTCGACGAAATCATAAGATTCGGTCGGCTGAAGCACAACCAGATCCCATGTGTAATTGGCCAGTATACTTTCAGCAGACCGAATCATAAGATTCAGTCGGCTGAAACACAACCATATCCCATGTCTGCTTGGCCAATATACTTTCAGTCGACTGAATCATAAGATTTAGTCGGCTGAAACACAACCAGATCCCATGTGTGCTTGGCCAATGTACTTTCAAGCCGACCGAATCATACAATTCGGTCGGCTGAAACACAACCAGATCCCATATGTGTTTGGCCAGTATACTTTCAGTCGACTGAATCATAAGATTCAGTCCGTTGAAACACAACCAGAGTCCTTATGTGCTTGGCCAGTATACTTCCAGTCGGTTGTATCATAAGATTCAATCGGCTGAAACACAACCAGATCCCATGTGTACTTGGCCAGTATATTTTCAGTCGACTGAATCATAAGATTCAGTCAGCTGAAACACAACCAGATCCTATTTGTGCTTGGCCAGTATACTTTCAGTCGATTGAATCATAAGATTCAGTCGGCTGAAACACAACCAGATCCCATGTGTTGTTGGCCAGTATACTTTTAGTCGACTGAATCATAAGATTCAGTCGGCTGAACCACAACAAGATCCCATGTGTGCTTGGCCAATATACTTTCAGTCGACCGAATCATGAGATTCAGTCGGCTGAAACACAACCAGGTCCCATATGTGTTTGGCCAGTATACTTTCAGTCGACTGAATCATAAGATTCAGTCTGCTGAAACACAACCAGATTCCATATGTACTTGGCCAGTATAATTCCAGTCGGTTGAATCATAAGATTCAGTCGCCTGTAACACAACCAGATCCCATCTATGCTTGGCCAGTATATCTTATGAGTCATTAGGCTGAAATACAACCAGATCCTATGTGTGCTTGGCCAGTGTACTTTCAGTCGACTAAATCATAAGATTTAGTCGGCTGAAACACAACCAGATCCCATGTGTACTTGGCCTGTATACTTTTAGTCGACTGAATCATAAGATTCAGTCGGTTGAAACACAATCAGATCCCATGTGTACTTGGGCAGTGTACTTTCAATCGACTAAATCATAAGATTCAGTCGGCTGAAACCCAACCAGATCCCATACGTGTTTGGCCAGTATACTTTCAGTCGATTGAAACACAAGATTCAGTCGACTGACTTTAGGTCAGATCCTTTGTGTGCTTTTCCAACTCCTTGGCCTTATAACAATTTTTGCCATTCATTCCAACCAATCATGGAACCCATGAGTTTGGCCACACCATGGCCGAACCTATTGTTTTTCCTTAGATTAATCCCCATTTTCTTAAGTCAAGACATACCTTCCTTCAATCTCCTTCTTTTCTTTTAGTTTTTGTCTTCTTCCTTAATTCTTCTTCACATTTCTTTGTTCTTCAAAGTCTTCAAATGTATGGAGGTAGAGGTGGGAGAGAGAGGAGTGAAGTGGAGAGAAAATCCTTGTTCAAGGGAGGAGGGTCGGCGAAAGGGTTTGGAATGCCCTTTGGTTTGGGTTTTTATATTAAAGCCTTAAACTATTCCCTCCCTCTCATAAGAGCTTGGTCTAACCAATGGAGGCCCTTTGTTTCCCAAGGGTCGCTTCATGGCTTTTGAGGTGAAGACCCTTGGGTTCCCAAATGTCTGAGTACAATGTACTTAGACAACACACCCCAACCTTTAATCTCCCCTTTGATCTTCCCTTCGATGAAATCCTTGCCTTCCATCTCATCCCTTCATATTCTCAACATAAGACAAAACCTTAGTTCAAGACTTAAACTCAAAAGTGGTTGACCAAGTCAACCCATGCCATGGTCGACCATGCATGTGGTGACTTGATCACCACATAGCACTTGGGTCCCACTTTGGCCATGTCACTTGGTGTGTCACCTCCACTTGTATGCCACCTCAATTGTACTTTCCCCCTCACTCAATGACATGGCATCCTTGCTTAGTTGGCTTCCATGTGATGACATGAATGCCACATGGCAATGCCACATTACTCACATGCCACCTCACTTGATGAGGTGGACTTTAATGCATTAAATGCACTAACTCATCTAATTCAACTAATTTAACTAAATTTACCCAATTATTTTTAAATCAAGGTCACCCATGACCCATTGGGTCTTAATTGGGTAATTGACCCATTTCCTTGCCCATCTAACGTCCATTTCAATTTTTTAATTTCAAATTCACTTAAATTGCAATCCAAATGGGCCAATCGAATAAATTTATAAGGTAAGGAAAAATCTGGGGTGTTACATTTGTTGGCCCTTGTGTAAGCTCATTGATAATGATGAGGTCCAACGGATTTGTGAAAGGATGTGAAATGGTTTCACAAGGATTGGTATTTATAGAGAAGGCAACATGTTTCAGAAACTGTCATATACCGACAGGTCGGGCGCACCGAGGGGTCGTTGACTAAGAATATTATCGTTCAACAACCCGACTGTTGTGCATTAAATGCACTCCCAATGGCATAATTTATACACGGTCAACAAGTCGGTGTCACCGGTGGGTCGACAGTCATGGCACCGAGAGGTCGGTCCATATGAGTGCCTTGATTTGGGGCAACACCATGCAGACAGTGTTTCATGTCCCGAAACTTGTCCTCCCCAGAACGACCTGTCCCCCTTTACCGAGGGGTCAGTCTTGGTACTCTCGATCGATCTTGAATTACCGAGATGTCTGTTTTCTCGAGAGCCAACTTGAGTTCAAAGACTAGAACTCACAAGTTTGTCATAGACTAGTCGTTGACCACGAAGGGTCGTTAAGTTCATCACCGAGGAGTCGATGCATACGAGACTCTCGATCAGAGGCTTACCCAGAATGACAGTTCTATGATCCATAACCTCTATCAATCTGGCCGACTAGTCTATGACCACGATTGGTCGATCATGTCTCCACCAAGGGGTTGATTAGAACGACTGGTCGAGCTGATAGTGAACTTAATTCATGTTTCCAAGTTCGCTTCCTATTCACTGTCAAGCTTCCTCTCTAGGTGTTTTATGATTTTACCATTTTTTTAACTAAGCCTAGGAATGGTTCTTCTAAGGTGTGTATATCACCTAAAGTCATCTATGGCCAAATACCTATTTTGTGATTGACATAACGATGAGCTTTAATCCGGTGGAGCATGATCTTCACTCTTGATCACCTTGAGTCTTCAAGTTTCTAGCAAGTGCTTCTTCCCGAGTCATAGAATTGATAAACATAGGGACTCGGTAAAGCCGGGGCACTAACAATCTCCTCCTTTGTTAATTTCATGAAAAAAACCTAGAAGCTAACCCACTTACAAACCCACCCTTATTACATCACATTTGAATACAAAAATATTACATTGATTACATGTACACATTCAAAAAAAAAACAAGATTATGATCTTCGCATATTCTTGTTCAGCTTGCTTCATTTCATGTTTTCCTGTTCAAACACATAAGCAAGCAGCACTAGAAAATCATAAGAGGGGTTAGTGAAAAACATAAATATGCATCCATGGACTAAACTAGATTTGTATTCATGTTCCCCCATACACCATGATTTCCTAAAAACCAACACTAACCATAGCATATCCAAGCTATCAGTGTTGAGAAGATTTTCTCCCCCAATCTTCTTGAGTTTGATTTCCCCAACTCCAAGCATAGACATTCCCATGTCCATTGGCTTCTTCCAATTTTACCAATTACTCCTCTTAATTGGATTTGATGTCTAACAGCTTCTACTACTTACCAATTACTCCTTTTAATTGGCTTTGATGTCTAACAACTTCTACTAATTTCTCTCCCATTTTATCATACAATTGACAAAGGTTTAGTAGGCAGACATCGATTTTCCTTTCATTTTGAAGAAATTAGATTTCAAGCACTCCCCCATGTTTCTTGCATTTAGTGCTTCCATGAGTTCACTTTCAACTCATTTAATCTTTCCATTGATCAATGCATGTTTCTCATGCATTCAAGCATTAATCTCCCCCACAGTACAATGCAAATTTCCATTGCATTATTATTTTTCTTCTTCTTCTCCTTTAAGAGTTGTGTAATCTTAAAGGTGTTCTCCCAATGGGGTCAAGCTAACTTACCTAGCTTCCCTTTTTGGAGTCTTCTCCCCAATTCTCCAAGTTATATTTTCTAAATTCTTTGACTTAACTCCCCCATAAATTAGCTGCCTCTAAGTTTATTTTTCTCCAAGCTTTCTTTCAAGCTTTCATCATCATTCCTCCCTACACTGTCATGACCAATGACAGGTGTTAAACAACACAAATTTTGTACTCCTCCATTCTTAAAGATGTGTACAATATCATAGCTCGATCCCTATTTCCCTAACATGCCAATACAAAACCAACTCATCACAACCTGCATGTTAGGGCTCCGAGATGTCCTGTTGAGTGGTCTAGTAAATGGGAGGCAAAAGGGAAATCGCCAGAGCTCAACGGGAGAAGGAACAACTATTTTGAAATAATTTGTCGTTTTCGCAGAAGGAGACCTTTTAACTTACTCTTTCTGCCATGACCAACGATCGGTCTATGTCTACATGTCGATAAGTATCGAACTATCTCTCCTTTCGATTTTTCCCCCTTTCAGACAGTGTTTTGATTTGGAATAGTAGCGACATGTCTGTTCCTCCGACTAGTGTATCCTTCGACCTGGGCTTTAAAATTGAAGGATGACAAGATGTGTGTGTGTGTGTGCTTGCGATGTTCATAGTGCATCAAGCTTTGCTTATACACTTTTCATTGCCAGTGTAGATACATACATTCACACATATTTTGTGCCTTTAGAAGATCCAACACATCCCTATAAAGGTAGGCACAAAAACATGGATCATGGATCACTTTACCCGGATCCAATCCAATCCAAGTACCTTGGGAACTTTTAATTTACCAATTCAAACATATTACCTAAGTGTGTGATGTCATGAGATGCGGCATCTCCAGGTTTTAACAAAGACAAGGTGTCTATGAACATAACTCATTCCACATAGTGTGTAACATAATGGATATTGGAATGAGACACTAAGAACACAAACCATACATTTATTTCACATTTAGAATACATTAATCATGCATATGGAAATGAAGTATGACACTACCCACAAAGCTCTAATGCCTGTTATCATGTTATTACTCAAAACATGATAAACACTTTTACATTCTCACAAACACACTCCAATGAAGTTGATTCCTTGGAAAGAGCTGGTACATAAATGGATTACAGATAAGCATATTTGATCATTTTGATCAACACTTTTGGTAATTCATACCAAACCAAAAATCCATTTAAAGACATAGAGCATGTTTCATTCCACAAAGGATTCATAAGTTTAAGAACATGGAATGAAACGACACTGTGTATTTGTACCATACACACCCTATACATGAGGTAATGCACAAACTACATTCATTTCCTAAAGATGAACAAATCGCATGGGTTATGAAATGAAATGAGATAAGTATATTCCAATACTAGAGTGCAAGCCTACATGTACATACAAATATCTTACCCTAGATCAATCCAACAATCAAACAAGAACATGGATTGAAGGTAAGATACACATGTGATTCAAAGGCATGTTTCAAATGTGATACTAATAGTGGTATCCCTTCACACATTTGAGCATAACATTGTGAGACTTGAAATCTAAGTCCACAATCCAGTGATGGACTTTTATCAAATATGGTTCTAATCTTGGGTGTCTTCCCATTTGACTTTGTGAATCAAAACTCCAAATTTTGTGCCATGATGTTGACCTAAAATAAGAGGCAAACATTTTGGTACATAGCCTCATAGGATACTTGGAGGTCACTACCTTCTTCATCAAGTTTCTTTACTCCATCCTCTTCTTCTCTAGAAGATTTATCTTGGGCTTTCTCAATGGTTGAACTGTAGTCAGTCACCTATTCTCTGAGTACAGAAATTGGTCTTGATAGGTGATGTCATCCATTGGGCTAGAAAGGGCAATTTTTCTTGGATTCTTTCAGCTACTTTTGTTGTTTCATATCTTTTTAAATATCTTAAAAACATATTATGAAACAACACTGATGCACGCTACTAATGTTTGATTAAAGTGCATAGTCATTTCATCACTAGTCCAAGCTATTTGGTCATTCAGTTGAGTGGTCATGGAAGTTAAAGGTTTATCATATACCTCTTCCGTAGGCTTAAACCATTTTTTATTCACCTATTTCCAAACATATTTATTGATGAAAACATTTAAAGTTTCCATGATTGTTTTACATTTTTCATCACAAATTGAGCTTTGGAAATATCATGGCTTTTCTCTCATAGACATTGTTTTAGCAAGGATCAACTCGGATAATTAAATCCTTCATGTAGAGCACGAGGCTTGGATACCAATTGAAAGTTCTCCCTTTGTGTGCTAGAACAAGATTGTCCCTAGAGAAGGGAGGGGGGGGGGGGGGGGGGGGGGGGGGGGGGGGCCGGGGGACGGGGGGTGGTGAATAGGCCAATCCTAGTTTCCATGTTGTTCACAAATTTCATGATTGTTTAAAGTTTAAGTGCAGCGGAATGACAATATTAATCAAGAGATTTGTTTAGTGTGATAAATTGTTTTTAATTACTTAAATGATCACACAAAGTTTAGAACTCTTTCATATTGCTTGATTATCAAAGCTTGTGTGCAATGTATAAATAAAGAGAATCAAATGTAAAGTGATGTGTGTTGAGAAGAGTACTTAAACACTAAAACACAAACACACAATGATCAAACATCATCAGACAAAAGTTATAGTGGTTTGGTTAGCCAACCTACATCCACTGTTAAGATTAGCTCAACCTTGAGATATCCCCAAGTCCACTAAGTGGTGACTTACACCCTCACATTTAGAGTAGGAATTCCACCTCACTCATTTGACTGAACCCACCACATGTAGAATAGGAACTCCATCCACCACATGTGTCAGAGATGACGCTTTAGATTTTTTATAAGGGTTCAAAGCCAAGCCTCCTTAATCCACTTTCACAGGATAAAGGTTTTAAATAAAATTAAAACCAAGACGTATCTGCCTTTGTCACTCTATCTCATTGATGTGTGCTTCTCCAAGATCCACCCAATATGTGCCAGAGTTAATCCCCACATTCCGCCTTATAGCCGTTGTTGAGCAATCACAATCTCAAGGTGACTAGAAAATTAGCTCTACCAACATCTTTCCTAGTTGATTATCCTTTCCCCTCTCTGTCACAAACTCAATCTATATGATTGGTTGTATTATATTTCCCAAGTGTAAGCACAAGAGAGAGAGTGATCCTTTTGTTGGCCCTTGTGTAAGCTCACTGATAA
The DNA here is from genome assembly GCA_013350335.1 of Chimonanthus salicifolius. Lineage (NCBI taxonomy): Eukaryota > Viridiplantae > Streptophyta > Magnoliopsida > Laurales > Calycanthaceae > Chimonanthus > Chimonanthus salicifolius. The sequence continues at coordinate 40,866,923 of CM023535.1, forward strand.
TGATGAGGGTCCAACGGTTTTATAACACCCGGATTTTCAGTTCATAAAAATATTGGATTTGTCTATTTAAAATTGCTAAATTGGTTGAATTTAAGATTAGAAATTGGAATGGACCTTAGATGGGTAAGAGTTGGGTCAATAACCCAATTAAGATCTAATGGATCATGGATAGGGTTTGATTTGAAAATAATTGGGTAAAAATAATCAAATGGGTTAATTACCCAATTGGGACCCAATGGGTCATAGATGAACTGATTTGAAGGTAAATGGGTAGGATTAATTTAATTGGGTCAGCTACCAAATTGAGACCCAATGCATAAATCCACCTCATCAAGTGAGGTGGCATGTAGATGAGGTGGCATGCATGTGAGGTGGCATCGCCAACACTGCAGTCAACGAGGCAAAGGGCCACTTCGTCTAGTGATATGGCCAAGGTGGGACCCGAGTTCTTTATGGTGCATGGTCGGCCATGCCATGGTTGACCTGGTCAACAATGGAGGAGTTCAAGTGTTGAGTTGAATTTTTTTGAGTTGGAAATTAAATTACTTGAGTTAAGTGGGAATTGAGTTCAAATGGATTAAGGTGAGTTAAGATGAGTTAAGATGAGAAGTTGAAGAGACTTCCATCTCAAGTGAGTTGAATGGGAAGATGGAGGGTTTCCATCTCATGAGAGAGGAAACCTAAGTACACGTTGGGAAGGTGGAAGACCCCCTTAGCTTAAGCCAAGTGTCTTCTTGGTTTAGCCAAGGGACACCATGACTAGACAAGACATAATGAGGGAAGATGGAAAGACATGGGCTGTTACAAAGGGGCACAACCAAGGGGCACTTCACACCCCTTGGCCGAGCCCTCTTTCCAAAATAAAGAAATCCCTCATCTTCTTTTCTATCTCTCTTTCACTTACACCTCTACAGTTAGAGGACCAGTGAAACACCAAGGAAAGGAAAGTCTAAGGGAGAAAGAAAACAGACCAAAAGAAAAACAAGGAGACGGGAAAAGAAGGTATGTTATGAGTTTAAATAAGTTTAGAATATGGGATTAAAGGAAACCATAGATTTGACCAAGGTATGGTCGAACCTATGGGTTCCATATCTGGTTTGAAGGGATGACCAAACTGCTGTAGGGTCATGGAATTGGATGTACATTCAAAGATTGGATATGTGTTGGAAACAAGTTGATGTCCGAATACAAGTGTTAAACCAAGGATTGAAAGAATAATGAAAAGGACTCTAGCTTTGACTAGAGGGTAGGATAAACTCACCAAGAGTCACACGTTTGATATTATTTATGTTTTAAATTAATAAAGACTGGATTCCATGAAGAAAGGATGCACAAAGGAATCAAACTAAATAGACTGACAAACAGTCAGTCGACTGAACTGGTGTTGGCCGAAACAGAAAAACATTTCTAGGAGTTTCAGCCTACTGAATCTTGTGATTCAGTCGATTGAACAAGGGCTGGATTTAAATATAAGGATTATAATGGTGTTTCAGCCGACTGAATCTAGGATTCAGTCGACTGAACACAGACGTAACGAATAAGAAAGTCATTCTCGCGTGTTTCAGCCGACTGAATCTACGATTCAGTCGACTGAATGATTGCTTATCAAACACAAAAATTGTTGGTTGAGGATTCAGCCGACTGAATCATGGATTCAGTTGACTAAATCTGTACTGGCTGAACACACAGTTAATCTGATCCAAAGTCAGCCGACTGAATCTGTGATTCAGTCGACTGAAAGAAGTTTGACCGAGAGTACAAAGGGTTTGACTCAGAGTCAGCCGACTGAATCTGTGATTCAGTCGACTGAAGGGTAACGAGTCAAGGAATAAACGATACTGAATTGGGCTTCAGCCGACTGAATTTGTACTTCAGTCAATTGAAAGTCTGCGGTAAGGCAGAACACTGCAGCTGAGCATGATTTAGTCGATTGAATCAGGGATTCAGTCGACTGAAATGAAAAGTTGATTTTATTTGATGCTTCCAGAAACCACAGTCTATCTGGAAGGATGCAAGGGATGATTTAAATTATATGGATAATCAAATTGACATAAGTATGTGATTAAATTCATTAAGGTAAGGAGATTTCGTAAAAGGGTTTGCGATTCGTTGTGACGTGATTGTCGTACGGAATCTTCGTAAACAGCAAAGATATTATACTGGGATTTGGTAGGATTCCTACCTTATTGAAATACACATGGATCTTATATATAATTGAGTTACTGGTTTTGTATTTCCCAACATGACGACTTACTTTGATGTATGAAATGTATATGTGTGTGAACAATTTTTGATGGTATTATGTAATTTGAAATAAAAAGGCATTATGGCATTCATGATCTCATGCATGGCATGGGAGGGAGTATATGGGACAGCAAGCCAAGTTATGAGCTATCCGGACATGACTTGGGGCTTGAAAACTAGTTTTGAAGAAGCTATGTGAACCATTGATATGTTCGCCTTGTCCGGGATTGCTAGATAGGGGTACGACGTAATTTGGGCTAAAGAGCTCCAGGATAACCAGTCCAGAAACCCTGCGCAGAGGGAGGAGTCCATGCTCCATCGGTAATTCCAATTAACACAAGTGGGGAGATATAACAGTGACCTGGTGATGCCGTCACAAAACACTGTCGACTTAAATGGCCAAGGAAACACCTTGATATGGTTTCATTATATCAAAGAAAATGTTGTTACGATTTGTATGGTGTTTGATATGGAGATTGGATGAGGGACCATTGGCATATGACACCCATGACATGACACATCCATTTGCATGATTTGGATATGATTATCATGCGCGGTTTTTGGTACTATGATATGTTTACAGTTTTAATATGATGTTCTCATTCTGATTTTTTTTTTTTTATATTGATCCTATGTGTATAACCCTATTTGGAATTCTTACTAGGCGCGTTGACTAACGACCTACTTCTACCCTTTAGATGATGGAACAAGAAATGGAAAGGACGTGGGACGTGAAGAAAGCCAAGCATAGGAGCTTGGGCAAATTATGTTTACTTTACTGAATTGATTTTGGAACAATGTATTTGAGCTAATTAGCATTTTGGGATTGTAATAACTTACTTTATTTTGCTATGGTTGGATGATGTTATGGATACATAAGTTTTAGTTTTAATAGTGATTGGCTTCCTTGCTTATTAATATCATGGATATGGATAGTTTTCTATTCATATAATTATTCCGCAATTAATTGTAAAGCATGTGAACTGTTTTAGTAGACTTGGTCCATGCACACGTATTGTTGGCAAGTTAAGGGTCGGGTTTGGAAACCCGGACTTAGCTCGCGTTGTGATGTTACCCGCTATCTCTCACTCTTTATTTTTTTAAAAAAAATATACTAGGATTTTCTGCGAGTGAAAAAAGGCAGGGCGTTAAAGGATTTCCCAAAGGATGTGAAACAGTTGCACAGTGATTGGTTTTTATAGATAAGGCAACCTGTTTCAAAAACTGTCATGTACCGACATGTCGGTCGCACCAAGGGGTCGGTAACTAAGAATATTACCCTTCAACAACCGGACCATTGCGCATTAAGTGCACTCCCAACGGCATAATTTATACCCGGTCGACAAGTCGGTGTCACTAATGGGTCAACAGTCATGGCATCGAGAATTCGGTCCATACAAGTGTCTCGATCTGGGGCAACACCATCCAGATAGAGTTTCATGTCTAGAAACTTGTCCTGCCCAGAACAATCTGTCGCCGTTTACTGAAGGGTCGGTCTTGGTATTCACGATTAGTCTTGAATTACCGAGATTTCTGTTTTATCTAGAGCCCACTTGACTTCAAAGACCAGAACTCACAAGTTTGTCATCGACGAGTCGTTGGCCACGAGGGGTCGTTAAGCTCATCACCGAGGAGTCGGTGCATACGAGATTCTCGATCATAGGCATACCCAAAATGATAATTCTACAATCCAGAACCTCTGTTAATTTGGCCGACCAGTCTATGACCACGATGGGTCGATCCTATCTCCATTGTGGGGTAGATGAGAACGACCGGTCGAGCTGACAGTGAACTTAAATCATGTTTCCAAGTTCGCTTCCAATTCACTGTCAAGCTTCCTCTCTAGGCTTTCTATGATTTTACCATTTGTTCAACTAAGCCTAGGAATGGTCCTTCTAAGGTGTGGGTACCACCTAAAGTCATCTGTGACCAAATACCTATTTTGAGATTGCCATAACAATTAGCTTTAATCCAGTGGAGCATGATCTTTACTCTTGATAACCTTGAGTCTTCAAGCTTCTAGCAAATGCTTCTTCCCGAGTAATGGAATTGACAAACATAGTGACTCGGCAAAGCTGGGGTACTAACAGTGATTAATTTCAATAATAAATTAAGAAATTTCATAAATCTCATTGTTTTAATTTTTTTTAAAACCAAAGTCCCAATGTATTGTAATTCTTAATTCCAATTTTTATTAATAATTGAAAGGCAAAAAAATCTTTAGAATTATGGTTTTCCAAATTTTGATTTTATTATGTTGGTTTGAATCATTTTAGTTCTTGACTCCTCCCTTGGTAATTAATTTGGACATATGAAATAGTTAGATCTTTCATTAACATTACTATTACAGGTCTAAGGTTCTTTGGAACGAATGAAATAGTTAGATCGAAGAATTGCATGATTAATCTAGATCTAAGGTTCGGATTAATCAGGGAACTAATTTGATGAAAGACTTGAATGAGGTTGAAATTTTACGTGAGCTCCGTATTCTAGGCCTTGATGTTATTTTTTAAATATGGAAAATAAACCCTCTATAATTCTTTGATCCAGTTCCACTGTAAATATGTAAATATATTGTTTTTAGTTTTATTTTCGTTTACTTTGTTTATAAATTGAAACTCTTTAAAAATTGTGAACTAGGTTGGTGATTAATTAATTGCATCTCAATTCTGTGCTCTAAGTTAGATTGAGATTATTTATAATTTTTAGATTAAATCCACCATCTTAATTGAATTTAGGTCAATTAAGATTTTCCATTAAAATTAGATATCTTTAATTCTTAAATTCTATTTTTAGATGTTGTTACTAATTTTTGACCATGTTTTCTACTTTTACAATGTTTTTAAATTTAAATTAAATTTGAAAGATTAGAGAATTAATTCCATATTTAAGATTTATTTCCATGTTTTCTGAATTTCTTAAAATATCTAATCAATGGTATGTTTCTCATGGATATATTTTTCTAAGTTCTGATAGGTTCGACCTCCCACTTCAAAGCTATATTATAAATGGTTCGTACAGTTGCGAGTATAAATTTAAAACACAACAAGTTTTTGACGCCGTTGCCGGGGAACGAAGAAAATTTCCAATTGAATTATTTATTTCTAGAAATAATATTTATTTTAGAAAATTTCTATTTATGGCAACTCTTTAAAATTAGAAGTTTCTATTTTTTTTATAAACTCTAATTTTAGAAGGTTACCTATATTAGAAGTTCGTAGAAATAACAAAAATCGTGAAATGATTTATATGTGGAAACACTGCTAAATTTAGAAACTTGTCATTTTTGGAAACATAACTAATTTTGGATAGTTTCTAAACTTAGAAAATTTCTAATTTAAATCCCTCATCTAAATTTGGAAGGTTTCCAATTACGGTGTCTAAATTGGGAAAAAAAAAATTGGAACAAACTTTGGACCTCAAATGGATTATTCTTAGTCTTGAAATTCTAATTTTTATTAATTTGGTGGATGTTAAACTAGAAATTTTTATAGTCTTAAATTAATTTACAATCCTTACTTAGGTTCCAATTATTTAATTTCCTCCACTTATTATAACATTAGTAAATTGCATTTAGATTAGCCTTCATGCATTTTTTATGAGATTCAGAATCTACACCAAAGTTTGTGGCGTTTTATTTTGCAGGGATTTTAATCGTACACTCTAAAATGCCTGGAAGTAATCACTACATGCCAAGGTAAGTGCCTAGACCATTTTCTTTATTTTTCTAATTTTTCATGCATTCATATAGATTTTCTTAGGGTGTTTGCATTTTATTTGGCATAAAAAAAAATGCATCTTTAATCATGTATTTCGATTGTTAGTTCATGCATTAGCTTAGTTATTTGATATTGTTTGCATTGGGGGCCTACATTTTTGTCTATGTTGTTTTGAGTTAAAAAAATGAAAAAAAAATTGAAAAAAATGATTTCAGCATTAATATGTGGGTACAAATTTTAATATCATGCTTTTCCATTTGAATTTTGTGAAATTTATATTTGGAAAATCTTTGCACTAGCCATATTAAAATTAGCTGGAAAAAGAAAAATATTCATGAGTTGAGTAATCACCGGAAGAATACCAGTAGAGACTTGTGACCCAGTGAGCTTTTGAGCCATTCAATTTTTTCTGAGAGTTATAAGTAATTCTTATTTTCTTTGTTATGCGCACTAAGTCGTTGAGCGATCTCATTATTTTTTTATTTTTAGTAAAATTATTGAGAACGACATTAAAATTGGATTATTAAGCCAGAATTTTTTTCTAAATTTATTTGAAAAAAAAAATATTCATATGAAGCTTAGGAAATGATATAGGCCATATTTTTTGCCATTTGAGCCTTTGAAGCCCATCTATATTGGTCATATTATCCTATTAGTTCTCAAATTTGAGATTTAAAACGTTAAGCCTGATTTTTTTGTTAGCTATGTTATCCATAGCCAACTCCGGTTGTAGATTTTGAGCCGAAATTGAAAAATCTGTGACCTATTCTAAGGATCCGAAAAATGTTAGAGATGAAAAATTGGTCTGGTACTCTAAAAACTTGAGAAAAAAATAGAAAAACATTGAGAAAAGGAAAAAAAAAATAGAGAAGGGAACATCCATACAGCAAAAGAAGGATGTGGAAAAAATGAAAAAATGAAAAAGAAAAAGAGAAAGATATAGTACTGAAAAGAAAAATAAAGGAAGATATATCCCATTTCAAAGTATGAAGACCTCTAACTTTTCTATTCAAAGTATTTATTTTACAATCTTTTATCCTTCTTTGATATGACCTGGTCCTAAGCTACGTTTCATCCTATTATAAAGTTCTAATTGATCTTAAGTCGAAATATGGTATTTTATGTAGAGAAAAGATGAGGAAAAATAGTGGTGTATTATTTCAACGTTCTCAGGAAAATGGCATCCATTCATGAGATCTATGTTTTTCTTTAATATTAGTCGTTCGTTGTTAATAAATATGTGAGATATTTGTATTTGAGAAATTGTTTCGCTCATATATACTTTTGACTAAAAAGTAACCTAATCTTTGAGCAAAAATCTTTCTAAGAGATATATCTAGTGAGATTTGAAGTTGAAACGCATTTTCAGCTAGTGGTTGCTAAACTTTTGCGTATTTTGAAAATGAAAGCAATGTTAATATTTGGCTATCACACATTACACTCCAGGTATAAGTTTTGTAAAATATAATTTTGGAGTTGAATGATGTTTAAATTTTTGTTTATATATTTTTGCTGAAAATTTAAGTTTGTGGGTATCATCTCTGGAAGCCCTCACGTGACTCTAACTTGTCTACTAATGATGAGATAACGGTTTAAAGGCTTGTTGCATACGCTAAATGCAATCGAGAGTACCAGCGAAAGTGGTGTTGTTTAGGATTTTTTTTTTAATTTTGTTTTAATTTTTAGTTTTTGTTTTGCTCGAGGACTAGCAAGATCTAAGTGTGGGGGTATTTATGAACACTGGAAATTGACTATTTTACCCCTAAATATTGGATAAGTTAGCCCTCGTTTTCAATGTTTTTAATATCGTTAATGGAATTTTGAAATTTTACAGGTATGTTTGGACAATACACGATCTAAGGATTAAATGGAAGAAAAATGGAGAAATTGAGAAGAAATCTATTTTAAGAAGCAGCTATTTTTGGAAAGAGCTATTCTTGGATTTTTAATATTTATTTCACCATAATTTAGGGTTTCATTGTAAACTAATTAATTCAAATCCAATTATGAGAGTTTGAATTAATTCAGTAAATTTTTAGATTTTTTTATTTATTTTCAAGTGGTGAGATAAATTATTAAATTTCGTCAATTGACGATATAAAGAAATGAAGCATTCAAATTCAAGCACGTCAAATTCAGATAAACCATGCAAAATTCGCACAAGGCCATGTGGAGGAGAGAGAAAGAGAATAATTAATAAATTTGAAGAATTTCGAACGAATATTTTGACACAGCTTCAGTATTTTGGCCATAACTTTCTACTCGGATATCCAATTGCATTGATTCTTTTTAAGTTATAAATAAGACTTCAAGGATACAACTTTGTAATTTATGACATTTCGTGATTCAGACATTAACTATGTCAACATTGAGCTGCAAGGTAGTACATGTGTAAAAAACGGGATTTTGCACCCACTTCCCTTTGTGTTCACACCTTGCACGAATTTTACTGATTTTTTTTTTTTACCTCCTTCCCTCCTTAAGCCATTCCATGTTTAGCACAAATCATATCAGCCCTCCAAGTGTCTCTTGTTTTATTTAAATCTTTAAATCCAAGCCATTTACTCACTTCCTTTCATCTATAAATACTATCCCTCTCCCATTGAGAAAATTGAACTTGGAGACTTGAGATTTTGGAGCGTTTGAGACTTTGGAGAATTGGAGAAGAATTTTTGAGTTTTAGAATTTTGGGTTAAGGTTAGTATTTTTATTTATTTTCCACTTTTCTTTTGTAATTAGTTCTTTTAAGTTTAATTCCATATTCTTATAATTTAGTTCAATTAATAAGAGTAGAATTTTTTAATGTCTTTTTCTCTTTAATTTTCTTAAATTCAATGCTAATGTGTGATTAATTTCAATAATAAATTCAAAAATTCCATAAATCTTATTGTTTTGATTTTTCTTAAAACCGAAGTCTCAATGTATTGTAATTCTAAATTCCAATGTTCATTAATAACTGAAAGGCAGAAAAACCTTTAGTATTATGGTTTTCCAAATTTTGATTTTATTATGATGGTTTGAATAATTCTAGTTCTTGACTCCTCCCTTCGTAATTAATTTGCACATATAAAAGAGTTAGATCTTTGATTTACATTATTATTCTAAGTCTAAGGTTCTTTGGAATGAATGGAATAGTTATATCGGAGAATTGCATGATTAATCTAGATCTAAGGTTCGGATTAATTAGAGAACTAATTTGATGAAAGACTTGAATAAGATTGTAATTTTACGTGAGTTCTGTATTCTAGGCCTTGATGTTATTTTTTAAATATGGAAAATAAAACATCCATAATTCTATGATCTCGTTCCACTATAAATATGTAAATATGTTGTTTTTATTTTTATTTTCGTTTACTTTGTTTATAAATTCAAAGTCTTTAAAAATTGTGAACTAGGTTGGTGATTAATTAATTGCATCTTAATTCTGTGCTCTAAATTAGATTGATATTATTTATAATTTTTAGATTAAATCCATCATCTTAATTGAATTTAGGTAAATTTTGATTTTCCAATAAATTTAGATCTATTTAATTGTTAAATTTTATTTTTAGATGTTGTTTTTTTATTTTAGACCATGTTTTCTATTTTTAGAATGTTTTTAAATTAAAATTAAATTTCATAGATGAGAGAATTAATTCCATTTTTAAGATGTATTTCCATGTTTTCTAAATTTCTTAAAATATATAATTCAATGGTATGTTTTTCATGGATATATTTTCCTAAGTTCCGATGGGTTCGACCTCGTACTCCAAAGCTACATTATAAATGGTTCGTGCACTTGCGAGTATAAATTTAAAACATAACAAGGAATACCAGTGGAGACTTAGGCCCAGTAAGCTTTAAAGCCATTCTATCTTTCTGAAGGTCATAAGTATATTCATGTTTTCTTTGTCAAGCGCATTGAGTTGTTGCTTGATCTCATTATTCCTTGTTTTGGTCATATTACTAAGAACGGCATCAAAGTTGAGTTATTACTCCTGAATTTTTTTTTTAAAATTTGTTTGAAATAAAGAAACCACCTATTGAAACTTAGGATAGGATATAGGCCATTTTTGGATCGATTGAGCCTACAAGTCTACCTATTTTTTGTCAGTTTATCTTTATATTCCCTAGTTGAGCCTTTTATAGAAGCCCATTTTCTTGACTAGCCATGTTTACCATACCAGACTCCAGGCACAGGAGTTTGAACCTCATTGAAATATCCATGACCTATTTTCGAAGGAGAAAAGGTTAGAGATAATTGTTACTGGGATGGTACTCTTAAAACAAAGGCCACTAAGAAGGAGAAAAAGAAAAAAACAAAAGAGAAAAGGGAACATTGAGACACCAAAAAGAAGGATGTGAAAAAAAAAAACATAATAAAAATAATAATTATTGGTGTCCCGGCGTTCCGAGTCCATTGTTGGTCAATTCCATGTCTCGAGTGAAGCATTGTCTTGAAAATAGAAGCTCAAGAATCAATAATCTAGTGGTGGTTGAACCAAGCTCAAGATGGAAGATCAATCAAGATTCAACGGATCATCAACATGTATGTCAATCACATAAGGTAAATTGTCCATAAAAGACTCTAGGTGGACCCCACACCTTAGGATGACCTTACCTAGGGTTAGAAATCATCTGGAAAAAAAATTTAAGTAGCCTTGTGAGTTTCTGAGCCATAACAAGAACATGAACTTAATATGGAAAAACATTGATTTTACTGTCAGGCCGATACGTCGTGTTTGGCGATCAATCGCCTTTGACAGTGGACTATCTGTCGTGGTCATACGACCAATCGTTCGTGAAAACCAAGGTTCTAGTTGGAAATGGTCTGTCAAACACCTGAGGTCCCAAAATGATACATTCGTGCAGGTGACGCTTTGCTAAGACAGGGCCAATCCAATCGTGCATACGATCCATCGGCAAGACTTAAGATTGAATTTGGATTGTCATTCATAGTCATATCTCAGGACGACTAATCGTGCAGACGATCCTTCGTCTATGTACAGGGCCGACCAATCGTCCTCACGATCGATCGCATGGATCCTGGGTTGAACACCCTCTGGAAAATTATAGTCAAGCTTAGGACGACGCATTTGTCTGGCGGCGACCTTTTGTGTGGCATAGGGAACGATCAATCGGTCGCACAACCTATCGGTGAGACAGGGCAGAAATACATTGGTTGCACGACTTATTGCCCTGGATCTGGATAAGGCCGATACATTAGCTAAGTCGCCATCTTTTGCCAGTGAACGCGGACTATCAATCGTGTGGCACAATCATTTTTGTGCGGACTTTTCCTATCCGTTGGAAGAACAATTAATGTGCAACAGTAATTTTACAACTGTAAAATTTGAATGTAGAATCGATTGTCAGTGCCGAGATTTTTCATATCTCTATTTAATGCCCGAAAATCGTTGAGGGAGAGAGAGCTATTCATTTGAAAATCAGAAAAATGTGAAGAACAATCTTGAGACTCCTCTCATCCCTCACTTTCTCTTCTAATCTATACATTTGGTAAATATTTTAGAGATTCAATCACTTAGTTGATTGAGATCAAGAGAGAAGAAGAAATCTAGTCTAGGATTTACATTGGCAAATCATACACCCTAGAAACCGTCTCCCTATCTTGTGATTGCTCCATACAAGAGGTACATCTTCATCATCAACAAGATCCTTGGGAGAAATCTTCAAGAAGAATACATCTACAAGTTTGAGCTATCAAAAGGCAAGTGGTTCTTAGTGTTTTTATTTTCTTTAAACATCATTGTAAAGTAGACTAGATCAAGGAGGTCAAACCTGTAACGCCCCGCCCTCTCCGAGATTCAGAGTCTATTGTTTTTTTAAATAATAATAAAATAACACTGGAAGAGGACGGGCGACGTCACGACGCGAGCTAAGTCCGGACTACCCAAGTCCGACCCTTAACTGGCCACCCATGTGTGCATGGACTAAACCATGAAAGACAAACCACACATGGAACTAAGTAAAACATGCGGAATAGCAGTAACTAATTGCGGAATATAATCAATCTTAAGTTAACCATACATTCTCAGATAGCAAAGTACAAGTCAAGTTTACTTTACACTAACCATTTCAAAACCATATCATACTATTCACAAACCATAGCAAAGTTTACTAAATATTACAAATCCACAAAATAATTGTATCCAAACAGCAGTAAGTAAAATTCCATTCCAACACCCAAGAGCTTAAGCTTGGCTCCCCTCCTACTCCTCGACCTTCTCTTTCCCTTTTTCCTTTTCCTGCATTATCCTCTAAGGATAGAATTAGGGCGTTAGAGCAACGCACCCAGTAGGTTTTCCGATCAAGGCTACCACATGGTTAGTATATATAAACATGCATATATCATAGTATATGATCAACAAAACATCTGAAATCAATGCTATGTATGTAAATGCAAATGTAATGAGTCCCACCCATCACAAGTATACATAGCTATCACTTGACGGGATTCTCACGTCAAGGTAATCCAGAGTACTCCACATTTACTCTGAATAAAACTCTCATGTCAAGGTAATCCACAGTACTCCTCATTTCCTATGGATAAGAACCTTATCATTAAGTTATTCTTCCTGGCGGGACTCTCATCGCCTAAGAAGGCCCCACAGATGCATCATGGGCATACCGACGGAGTGTGGGCTCCGGCTTCCATAATCATCACCCCATGCCATGCATGAGATGTCAATGTATATATGCCATCATTCAAAACCAATTCGAAACATAAAACAATAACATTATATCTCATAAAACCATGATTAAACCAATTATAAAAGTGGTTACAAGTAGGTAGGAAACCTACGGAAACTTTGCTTAAGTGTCAGTTCTTTTTGAGCTTCACCCGATCACGACTCGCACGCCGTTCAACTTCCGTTTCCTTGTTTATACAACAGCAAGTTAATACTTAATCTTCTTGATTTCTTATTAGGTTTAAATCCCAAAAACCACCTTGTGGGGTTCGGCCATGCCCCATGGCCGAACCTCACTCACTTTGAATTTGTCCTCCATTTGTTTTGGAGCAACACCATTCAACTAACTTTATTTACAAACCTTAATCTACCAACCACAACTTGGTGGGGTTCGGCCATACCACATGGCCGAACCTTACAATTTTGGTTTGAGCCCCTCTTTTAAGTCCTTTCCTCTTTTCATACATATTTACCATAATGCCACTAGGCTAAGCCTTGTTTAATTTTCTTTAATAATCAAAGTCATATAGCCAATCCACCTTAGTGGGGTTCGGCCATACTACTTGGCCGAACCTCACCATTTGATTTGGTCCTTCATTCACCATCTCCAATTACATTATAACTTAGCCTAAGTCCATCAAATAATCATTGATGGGGTTCGGCCATACTACATGGCCGAACCTCATCCTATGGATTTTTATCCCATATTCCACCATTTATCATGGTTGATCAATTTATATTCATAACTAAGCACAGATGATTCTTAACACAAAATCATAACACAAGACATAAATTCCAACATTCATACATACTTTTGGCTATGATTACCACATGGTTCAGCCATCCAATGACCAACCAAAACAGTAAGCTTATCTCCATTTAAATCACATAAAAACCCCATAATTTTGTATGGTTTTTATCTCTTAAAAACCATCACCAATTACCATAAAAATATCATACCATTTCATGGGGTTCGGCCATCTCAATTGGCCGAACCATATGGCCTATAATTTTAAACCTTTTAACATATAATTTGTGTCTTATTAAAACATATAACAATCACCATAGTATTGTAGGATTTGTAGACTTCAAAACCATCAACCTAACCAAATAAATTTCATGGGGTTCGGGCAACCAAGGTGGCCGAACCCAATGATACATTTTTACCATTTTAAACAACCTTTATCCAAGGTTTAAACCCTTGATACATTCGGCTATTCCATGGCCAAATCATGACATCCAAATCCATGATTTAAACATCTTTTCAACTTGCATCTTAGGTCTAAATAAAACATCTAAAACAGTCCATCATTGTGCATGGTTTTAACTTACAAAAACCATTAATCATAACCATAATATTTCATGGGGTTCGGCCAACCAAAGTGGCCGAACCCTATGGTCCATGTTTGGTATCTTTTAAACATCAAAATACATACTCCAAACCCTTGGTAGATTCGGCCATCTCTGTAATGGCCCGGAATTTGTAAATCAATGACTATGAGAATATTATTTATTTTAATGATGAAAATTGGGAAAATTGGCGAAATAAATGGTAAATGGGCCAAAATTTGGACAAAGGCCCAAGTATGGCCCAATAGACTATGGATTGGATTTAAATTCATTTAAAGGGTCAATGATGGTTAAATGGGTCAAGAATGGTCAAATTGGGTCAAATACCCATTTGGGACCCAATGGGTCAAGATAGTTAAGCTCTAAGGTAAATGGGTAAGATGAAATGTAATTGGGCCATGGGCCCAATGGTGATACAACTAGTGGGAATGGGCTTAATGAAATTTAAATCACCTAAGTTAGTGATAAATTGACCAAGGTGACATGGTCCAATGGGACCCACTCCACCTCACCAAGTGAGGTGGCGTGTGGACCCAAGGTTTGGTGGGGCCGACCACCATGGTTGAATTGGTCAACCATGGGTGGATTTATAAAGATGATGATTTAAGTAAATGGGAATTAAAGTAACTAAAATATATAAATATTAAATGATTAAAATTATCCAAATGAAGTGGTCAAAGTGGGGTCAAAAGGTGAAAACCAAATCACCTCATGTTAAGAAGTGAAACACGTTGGGACTTAAGGGTGGTGGAGTCATAAGCCATAAAGCAAGATAAATATCTTGTTGGTTGGTGAAAACAATTAATGTAAAGTGTAATTTTAAGTCACCAAATGGGGATAAGTCTTGAGTTTCTTTCCCATTTCTTATCCTCTCTTCATTGTTGCTCTCTCCATTTTTCATTCTCCATTGCCGTCCCATGCTCCAAGTGAAGGAGAAAAAGAGAGCTAAGGAGAAGAGAAGAGAAGGAAGAAATGGAAATTTAAGCAAAATCACTCTAAGGCTAAGGTTTATCATCTCCCCTCTCATCATTTTTCCCTCTCCCTCTCTCACACAAACCCTACCTTGGCCGATCCTGAGAGTGGAGGTTGTCACCATGGATCAAGCATCTTGACCTACCAAAGATCAAGAGGAAGGAGAGAGGAGGCTAAGGAAACTGACGGGAGTGGCGGAAGTCGGAGGAGACGGCGGATTGTGAGTATTTCTTAAACAAGAAATTTTGGATTTTTAGGGTTTAAGATTTGGGATGTATTTTGTAAAATTAGTGGTGGTTAAATAGTATTATGCCATGGATTTTAAATCCATCAAATGGAAGGAATGGAAAGTGGGTAAAAACCCTAATGGAGAAAAATTAGGGTTAAGAAAAATAAAAAGGGATTATGGACATTATATGGTTAATGTGATTAAACATGGAGGTAAATGCAATTTTTTTAGTCAAGGGCCATAGGATTCGGCCATGTAGCATGGCTGAACCCCATGGTAAGTAATGTAGTATTTTTTTTTAGGGTTTTGAAAAATGGAAGACAATGAGGGTTTTTAGCTAATGAATTTTAGGGTTTTAAATGAATAAATGTGGGTAAGTTTTGAAGAGGTTTTGTGATGGAATCCGTGGATGAGTATGATTGTGTTATGGTCTAAAATGGCATAAAGAAATATTGGATCATGAACCACCATGGCCGAACCCTATGGTGATGTAATGGTGATCAAATGATGGGTTTAAAGGATAGAAAAGATGGATTAAGGTGTTAATGAGTTTAGGGTTTTAAATGAATAATGTTGTGGCCTCAAGAGGCATAGGAAAATAATGGAACATGAACCATGGATTCGGCCATGGTGTATGGCCGAACCCTATGGTCATGTATTACAAATTTTAAATGGGTTTAAAAGGATGGAAAATGGGAAGAGTTAATGGTTTAAGTATGTTTGAAACCATGAGAAGATGAGGGGGGAATATTAGTAGTTTTGATTTTCTCAAGAGATGAGACCAATGTTGATCAAATGGGTGATCTAAATGAATGGTGAAATCCACATATGGAGGGACTTGTGATAAATTCAAATGTGAACAATGGACCCAAGAAAAAAAAATGGGAAAAGGACACCATGGATTCGGCCATGGTGTATGGCCGAGCCCATGGCCCATTTATGAGTCTTTTGATGGGTTAGCTTGGTTAGGAATGTAACGCCCGCCCCTTTTCACCGAAAAATCAGAGTACATTTTTTTTTTTTTAAATAAAAGTGACAAAGGGCGCGGACGTCACGACGCGAGTTAAGTCCGAGCTTCTAAAGCCCGGCCCTTAACTGGCCAACCCTACGCGTGCGTGGAGCCAAGTCCACGAGTACGGTTCACGCGTAGATGTAAGCTCAAGGAATATTACTTCTCAGTGCGGAATTAACAACAAAGACTATCCTACAGATTTGAGATAGCAAGGAAGATAACATTCATTTAAATTTCTATAATACCTCAAAACCATAATGTCCATAATAAAATCCCAAAACATAGCCAGTAATCTAATTTATTGCATTCCGACAAGCTATGCTACTCAAATTACATTTTTCCAACATAAACTTAAACAACATAATGAATCCGCCTTCCCAAGCTCCTGAGCATGACTCCCGTCCTGTCCTTCCGTTCCGCCATCTCCTGCATCGTCGGCTAGGGTAGAAGTAGGGCGTTAGACCACGCGCCCAGTAGGACTCCGAGTAGGGCTAACACATGGATTAGTGATAACAAAGCATATAGATAATACATAACGAAGACCATAAAAATGAATGCTATGCCATGGGTGTCGATGTTATGAATCCCACCCATCGTCCATACCATCATGCTGTCATATCCCCCTTGACGGCAAGACCTCGTCAAGATACAAACAATCACAAATCATCCCCATGGACGGCAAAACCTCGTCCAGATATAAAACAATCACAAATCATTCCCCTGGACGGCAAAACCTCGTCCAGATATAAAACAATCACAACTCCTCCCCCTTGATGGAAGAACCATCATCAAGGTATCATAATTACATACAACATCCCTGATACATCAAACACATCAAAATATCTCCATGTCTATTTATCGGTCGCCCCGACGAAGCATGGACTTCGGTTTCATTTCATCCTTCCCCTGTCATATCCCTCCCATGCCATGCATGAGATGTAGATGCCATATGCCATGTAATTATATGTAGTTCAATAGTAACACAAAAACCCATCTTAAAACAATTACTTGATTATCAAATAAATCAAAGGGAAAAACATCCCATAATATTTAATCCCAAATTGCATCTTAAGACATTCACATGATTTCCAAAATAATTTAAAGGAAAACATCACACAATCCATGGCTTACAAAAATGTAGGAATCCTACCCAATACTGATTTGCGTCCTTTTACATTTTCCGTTCGATAAGCCCGGTCGCCGATCGCGCACCGCCTGCGATGTCCAGTACCTTATTACACATTAATCATTAGTCCATGTTTCAACCATTTATAAGCCCTTATGAAAAACCGGTCACCATTTAGGTTTTGTGGGTCCCATGTAATCCATTACATATTTTAATTATATGGGTCTAAAAATCAGCCTCCTAGGCTTTATTTAACCATACATAAACTTATTATTTAGTGCCCCTAAGTCCATGATCATCTTCCATGGGTTTTTCATTTTGGCCAATATTTACGGTTTTGTCACTACCTCTTTTCCAAACATACCAATTTCAACATAGATACAATCATACCCACACTTTTCACACAATGGCTTAGCAATTTAGTACAAGGTAAAACATTCCAACAAAGAATAGTCATCCATTCCCTAATCACAATCTTAGAGCAACAAGGGTTGAGCCCTCACACTCCCATAACATAACATACTCCACACCTCATTCACGTGTATATCACCCTTCATATAAGCATTACCTTGATATTACATGCATTTCTCAATTCACCACAATTTGCATGGGCTATACAACACCCTATTACACTCCAATGTTTAGTATACATACATTTCCAAGGTCTCAACATGAAATGCAATTCCACCTCAAGTCTCTTCACATTTTCATTACATAATCTTCCTATGAGATAAAGTTGTAGGATGGTATTTATTATGAGCACCATATGCCATTTTCATGGCTATCATCACTACACCATATCTAACATATAAAACATTTTTCCACCTTCTACAACAATCATCCATTTTAATTTCAAGCTTCAAACATTTGAAAACTCAACCAAGTTAGCAAGTTTAACCAAAGAAAGGGGATAAGTCCTCACCAACAACTCTTTCCACCCTTGGTATGGTAGGTACACACCCTCTATTCCTCATTGATACATGTTCATCTAATATGAGCACCATTTTCTCAACAAAGTACATGAGCTGTTCATTTAGATTCAAACCATACATCAAACACAAGTTCTACCCTATAATCTCATCCACAATATAATAATTATAAATCTCATTAACCACATATTAAAAACTATTCATCCATCATCACCCCACACCTATTTCATTCAATTTCATTGATCACATATCATGTATGATCATAATGATAATTCATTTAGGCATTTACACATACATCTAATAGGCAAACTAATCATTCTAATAATTAAAGTGGAGTTTCCCTCATCATCATTATGATCCAAATACCTCTAAGTTCACCAATCACTCTCCATCAATTTCCATAATTTTACACCCATCATCATTACACATACATCACCATAGGGTTCAAAAGCATTCCTCATTTAAATCCCTTTAAAACTCTCTCACATTCATTCATTTAAAACCCTAAAATCATTAACCACCCTTCATGTATTCCATTCTTTAAAACCCTAAAAATCATACCTCACTTACCATGGCTTCCATTTTAAAACCCTTTAAAATTACCCACATTTAATCATTTAAAAACTTAAAACTCTAAATCATTCTCCATGCTTCCATTTTTTATAAACCCTAATAAATAAATCAAACATCTACCATGGGGTGTACTTGAGAGAGAGAGAGAGAATGGGATGGAAAAATTACCTCAAGCTTTGGTCTTGAAGAGGTGGCCCCAAGTTTGCACTTTTCTTCTCTTCTAAGTTTCCTTCTTCTTTCTCTTCTTAGTTTTCTTCTTCTCTATTTCTTGGAGATGAGGGACGGTGGTGTGGGAGAGCAAAAGAGAAAGAGAATGAAATGAGAGTGAAGTGTAGAGAATGAGATAAAGACAACCTTTTTTCTTTTTTTTTTATAACACACTTTATCATTAACTTTCCCAACCACCCCACATGAGATATTTCTCATGCTTTATGGTGGTGGTTGGAACTCCACCACTAGCCAACGTTGGTGTAAAAAGAAATAAGATGGCTTTTGGTCTTCTTTGACCATTTGACCACCTTTTGTTTATTTTATTTAATTAATCAACTAGATAATTACTTAGGTTTATTTATTTCCTACTTAATTTAATTCCATTAAATTCCCTCTAAGAAATTCACCCATGGTTGACCAAGTCAACCATGGTGGCCGACCCCACCAATTCTTGGTCCACACGCCACCTCACTTGGTGAGGTGGAGATGGGTCCCATTGGACCATGTCACCTTGGTCAACTCATCACCAACTTAGGTGATTCAAATTTCATTAAGTCCATTCCCACTAGTTGGGCCACCATTGGGCCCATGGCCCAATTACATTCATCCTTACCCATTTATCTTAGAGTTTACATTATCTTAATCCATTGGGTCCCAAATGGGTATTGGGCCCAATTTGACCATCCTTGGCCCAATTGACCACCATTGACCCTTTAAGTAAACTTAAATCCAATCCATAACCCATTGGGCCCTAGTTGGGCCTTTGTCCAAATTTTGGTCCATTTACCATTTGTTCCATCAAATTTCCAATTTCCACTATTAAAATAAATAATAACCACATATTTATTGATTTAAAAATTTCGGGCCATTACAATACAATCCTCTTTTAAAATTTTCGTCCCGAAAATTCGAGCGAAGTAGGGGTTCAAATCATCTTATACAAATAGTTCCGGATGAGCGGCTCTCATCTCTGATTCGAGTTCCCAAGTGGTCTCCTCATTGCCATGTCGTTCCCATACCACCTTGACGAACTGAATCGCACGGTTCCGTAGCACCCTTTTTGCTCGCTCCCGATCAATCTGACCAGCTTCTACACATATGTCACGTCGCTTTGTACATCGACGTCTTGTACGTTCAACACCTGTGAAGGGTCGGGGTTGTACTTCCTCAACATGGACACATGAAATACATCATGTAAAGATGATAACTGTGGAGGAAGCACCAACTAATAAGCTACTTCCCCCACCCTCTTCAAGACTGGAAATGGCCCCACAAGTCTAGGTGACAGTTTCCCCTTCTGTCCGAATCTCATGTGTCCCTTCCGTGGTGAGACTTTCAAAAACACCAAGTCTCCCACCTTTGAAATCCAGTACACATGCTCTCAGCATATCCTCCAATACCGGTATTGTTCTCTTCTCCGACTGTCCATCAGTTTGTGGGTGGAATGCTGTGCTGGTTAACACGTCGGTCCCCATAGCTGACTGCACCCTCTGCCATACTCTGCTAGTAAATCGGCCATCTCTGTCGGACACAATAGTCCAGGGTACACCATGTAGTCTGATAATATTTCGGATGTACCATCGACCCATATTGCGTCGTTGCCCCTTGATGACCTTAGTAGCCCTGTTACAAAGTCCATGGCTACATGCTCCCATTTCCACTCCGGCATTGGTAAGGGTTTGAGTAAACCCGGTGGCTTCCCATGTTCCGCCTTAACCTGCTGACAAGTTAGTGCAGCGAGTACATACTCTGCCACATCTCTCTTGAGTCCATGCCACCAATAGTGCCTCTTAGGATCATGGTACATCTTGGCGCTGTCCGGATAGGTAGAGAGTTTGGCTTGGTGTGCCTCAACCAATACTCCCTTCTGCAGCTCTCAGGCACATATGTCCTACCTCGGAATAAAAGACCATGTTCCGGTCGTAATTCCTATTCCGGTACTACCTCGCCTGCAGTTATCTTGGTTCATATCTTTTCCATTTCTAGGTCTATTCGCCGTTCCCGTTCAATTGTGCCAAGTACCTTTTAATTACATCAACATCACTCACATCAACCTACGAGTTTCATTCTTGCAGAATTTACTCTGTCCCACATTATCTCTTTTTCCTCATGAACCCATTTGCGATTTTATGTAGATTAATGTATTCTATTTCGCTTTATCTGTTACCAAAACATTTCTCATATGTACTCCTTCAATACGTTCTTTCGTCTACTCTTTGTGTGAGTTAGTCTGCCAGTACGAGTTTATGCTCAAGTCCATTGTTGATTCCATTTTAACTAGGTTTCTAGCTTCACCCTCGTGGAATTCCATCGGCCAACTACAGAGTCAGGTGATCAGTCTCACTCGGCAGTCGCCCATAGCTTCCCATTCAAGTTTCACTAGACTCTTAACCTTTCCCTTAGGTCTATCTCTCAAAAGCAATCATACCTTTATTTGCATATAAGTCACTATGTGACTAACCCTTTTTGTTCATAACTCCTACAATAACAATACCCGACATCAATCCAAATCATATAGATACTAATTTCCTACCCTTCTGGATTATTCAACACATATTCATAGATTCTTAAAAATTAGTGATACATCTAAGCTTACTTAGGTTATGTCAAATAGTACCCATTCACCGCTAAAAATATTCACAATTATTACAAATTTCACCAACTACCAAATTCCACCCTACATGCCTACGTTATCAATGGTTACAACATCATACGGGTTCATATGCCTTCATTATCAGGTCACGTAGAATTGAAATCACACACAATCATCGAATAACATAACTCATGTGTAACCAGATCTTTCATCTCCATTCTCATCAAACAATAACTTGAGGTAACATAAGAAATAACACATTAATATGATCTAGTGATTCAACATAATTATGATTTGGTTACCCTACCCCATTTACAACATACACCTAGTGATTTTGAAATAGCAATCCTACTCATCCAATGCAAGTCATCCCAATACATTCGAAGACCATCCATGACCATCCACAAATTCTTAAACTTTGGAATTATTCATCAGCCCCACCTAGGTTTCCAACCAAACACATTAACATATCACGGCCTCTTCATGCCTACTACATATTCACAACTCACTGTACTTTATCAACTCATCATCATACACATAGTCTATAACACCTCCTTGTTCCTCAATGACTATTTATTGCATACCACCAATTATCAAAGTAACATCATATAAACTCATTGCAACTATTGATAATCACAATTTATTAACATCATAGGGAATCCTCATGCAATCACTAAATAAAATATTTTCATAAGTTCATGGCCATCATTCATTCATGCTTTTTAAGGCCGTAAACCCATTTCAAGGCCTATCATCACTCGTTCATAATCTCCACAACACATTGAGGGAATACAATTGCATTATACATACAAGATTTTTTTTTTTTACAATATATTAGTCTTTGCAAGTTAGACCCTTCACATTCTCCTCATAATATCATCTTCTCACGAGTTTCATATGGCAAGTTAACCCATGCATTCCGGTCTCTTTCAAGTACATTGTTTATCCAACATCTCTCAAATGGCACTTTGTTCACATGAGAACCTCTTATACCCCTTCACAAAGCGTTTACATCATCACCCATTATATGTCATAACATAAATCTCTTCACTTGGTCATGACAAATTCATCAAACCATGGGTTATCACCAATATAAAAACCATTTCTAAAAGCCATTGTACCATCCCCCAAGTATACCCATTCATCACATTAACAAATACTCCCCACCCTTTTTATTCACATTTACCTTACTCATAAGCATATGCAACATATACCCCACATTAAAAGTTCATGCCTCTTATCCTCATTTGATGCATGCAGTTCATCATTGTACATTTTTTTTTTTTTCATACTCTTTCCTCAATTAGTATGATCATAACTATTAGTCTTTCCTCATTTCATCACCTCATACACTCAACAACAAGAATTTAACACATGTATCTTCACATGCACTCACAATACAAGCATGCTTGTGCAATTTAATATCACACTTATTTCCTTCATTTAAAACCCCAAAATCATTAATTATTTTCCAATATAAGGACGGTTAGTCCTCTCTTTCCCGTGTCCATGTAGTCCACAAATCGGGTATACCACTTCAAGAGGGTAGGGACAATATGTGCAATTGTGCCCAACCTGGTTACACAACTCGCACATATAACTGGGTTCCAATTCCCCTACCGACTATCTTATCATCAGAAAGTCTTCCACATTCTCTTCAGAAAGAGATGTTAAATCCTCTTCATCTTCCTCGGGAGGTCCCTCCTGCATGTCCAGCAACTTCTATGCTGGAAGCAGACACCAAATCTATGAGACAGTTATGGGTTCCCTTATCCCATAATTCCGTACAGTCCCCTTCATTTGACATTCCTGTATTCATAGAATACAATAGAACCCAAAAATCATCAACTGCAATTTCCAATAAAACCAATCTCAGTGTTGGGGAATTTCTTATGTATATCACAATGTATTTGGTTTGGGGAAAGTTGCCAAATAAGCACACTTGTTTTTCCTTTGTTTCTGGGGGGGAATCTCTAAATTGCTATTGTCTGTTGTTCAAATTGGGGATACCGGGGAAGTACATCCTACTTTACTATGTCTAATAAATCTAATACTGTTTCATCAATTTGGGGGAAAACCTAGATGTTTTCTCATTTCTGGGGAAGTAAACCCTATCTTGCTATGTTTCAATAAATCTCTCCTAGAATGAATCTTTCTTCCCTTGCTATCATTCCTTTCCGTCAATTGTTGTTCTCAGATTAAACACTTCCGTTTGAGTCAATCGAAGTAAATTAACCCGGCCCCCGTGCAGCGGACTCCGAAGAGTCGGTCGGTTGGGATTCTTAGCCGTCAGTGAGACGTGCAACCGTCTTAAATCTTACTTCGAGAGATTCATTCTTCCGAATTCGCTCTGATACCAACTGTAACGCCCGCCCCTTTTCACCGAAAAATCAGAGTACATTTTTTTTTTTTTAAATAAAAGTGACAAAGGGCGCGGACGTCACGACGCGAGTTAAGTCCGAGCTTCTAAAGCCCGGCCCTTAACTGGCCAACCCTACGCGTGCGTGGAGCCAAGTCCACGAGTACGGTTCACGCGTAGATGTAAGCTCAAGGAATATTACTTCTCAGTGCGGAATTAACAACAAAGACTATCCTACAGATTTGAGATAGCAAGGAAGATAACATTCATTTAAATTTCTATAATACCTCAAAACCATAATGTCCATAATAAAATCCCAAAACATAGCCAGTAATCTAATTTATTGCATTCCGACAAGCTATGCTACTCAAATTACATTTTTCCAACATAAACTTAAACAACATAATGAATCCGCCTTCCCAAGCTCCTGAGCATGACTCCCGTCCTGTCCTTCCGTTCCGCCATCTCCTGCATCGTCGGCTAGGGTAGAAGTAGGGCGTTAGACCACGCGCCCAGTAGGACTCCGAGTAGGGCTAACACATGGATTAGTGATAACAAAGCATATAGATAATACATAACGAAGACCATAAAAATGAATGCTATGCCATGGGTGTCGATGTTATGAATCCCACCCATCGTCCATACCATCATGCTGTCATATCCCCCTTGACGGCAAGACCTCGTCAAGATACAAACAATCACAAATCATCCCCATGGACGGCAAAACCTCGTCCAGATATAAAACAATCACAAATCATTCCCCTGGACGGCAAAACCTCGTCCAGATATAAAACAATCACAACTCCTCCCCCTTGATGGAAGAACCATCATCAAGGTATCATAATTACATACAACATCCCTGATACATCAAACACATCAAAATATCTCCATGTCTATTTATCGGTCGCCCCGACGAAGCATGGACTTCGGTTTCATTTCATCCTTCCCCTGTCATATCCCTCCCATGCCATGCATGAGATGTAGATGCCATATGCCATGTAATTATATGTAGTTCAATAGTAACACAAAAACCCATCTTAAAACAATTACTTGATTATCAAATAAATCAAAGGGAAAAACATCCCATAATATTTAATCCCAAATTGCATCTTAAGACATTCACATGATTTCCAAAATAATTTAAAGGAAAACATCACACAATCCATGGCTTACAAAAATGTAGGAATCCTACCCAATACTGATTTGCGTCCTTTTACATTTTCCGTTCGATAAGCCCGGTCGCCGATCGCGCACCGCCTGCGATGTCCAGTACCTTATTACACATTAATCATTAGTCCATGTTTCAACCATTTATAAGCCCTTATGAAAAACCGGTCACCATTTAGGTTTTGTGGGTCCCATGTAATCCATTACATATTTTAATTATATGGGTCTAAAAATCAGCCTCCTAGGCTTTATTTAACCATACATAAACTTATTATTTAGTGCCCCTAAGTCCATGATCATCTTCCATGGGTTTTTCATTTTGGCCAATATTTACGGTTTTGTCACTACCTCTTTTCCAAACATACCAATTTCAACATAGATACAATCATACCCACACTTTTCACACAATGGCTTAGCAATTTAGTACAAGGTAAAACATTCCAACAAAGAATAGTCATCCATTCCCTAATCACAATCTTAGAGCAACAAGGGTTGAGCCCTCACACTCCCATAACATAACATACTCCACACCTCATTCACGTGTATATCACCCTTCATATAAGCATTACCTTGATATTACATGCATTTCTCAATTCACCACAATTTGCATGGGCTATACAACACCCTATTACACTCCAATGTTTAGTATACATACATTTCCAAGGTCTCAACATGAAATGCAATTCCACCTCAAGTCTCTTCACATTTTCATTACATAATCTTCCTATGAGATAAAGTTGTAGGATGGTATTTATTATGAGCACCATATGCCATTTTCATGGCTATCATCACTACACCATATCTAACATATAAAACATTTTTCCACCTTCTACAACAATCATCCATTTTAATTTCAAGCTTCAAACATTTGAAAACTCAACCAAGTTAGCAAGTTTAACCAAAGAAAGGGGATAAGTCCTCACCAACAACTCTTTCCACCCTTGGTATGGTAGGTACACACCCTCTATTCCTCATTGATACATGTTCATCTAATATGAGCACCATTTTCTCAACAAAGTACATGAGCTGTTCATTTAGATTCAAACCATACATCAAACACAAGTTCTACCCTATAATCTCATCCACAATATAATAATTATAAATCTCATTAACCACATATTAAAAACTATTCATCCATCATCACCCCACACCTATTTCATTCAATTTCATTGATCACATATCATGTATGATCATAATGATAATTCATTTAGGCATTTACACATACATCTAATAGGCAAACTAATCATTCTAATAATTAAAGTGGAGTTTCCCTCATCATCATTATGATCCAAATACCTCTAAGTTCACCAATCACTCTCCATCAATTTCCATAATTTTACACCCATCATCATTACACATACATCACCATAGGGTTCAAAAGCATTCCTCATTTAAATCCCTTTAAAACTCTCTCACATTCATTCATTTAAAACCCTAAAATCATTAACCACCCTTCATGTATTCCATTCTTTAAAACCCTAAAAATCATACCTCACTTACCATGGCTTCCATTTTAAAACCCTTTAAAATTACCCACATTTAATCATTTAAAAACTTAAAACTCTAAATCATTCTCCATGCTTCCATTTTTTATAAACCCTAATAAATAAATCAAACATCTACCATGGGGTGTACTTGAGAGAGAGAGAGAGAATGGGATGGAAAAATTACCTCAAGCTTTGGTCTTGAAGAGGTGGCCCCAAGTTTGCACTTTTCTTCTCTTCTAAGTTTCCTTCTTCTTTCTCTTCTTAGTTTTCTTCTTCTCTATTTCTTGGAGATGAGGGACGGTGGTGTGGGAGAGCAAAAGAGAAAGAGAATGAAATGAGAGTGAAGTGTAGAGAATGAGATAAAGACAACCTTTTTTCTTTTTTTTTTATAACACACTTTATCATTAACTTTCCCAACCACCCCACATGAGATATTTCTCATGCTTTATGGTGGTGGTTGGAACTCCACCACTAGCCAACGTTGGTGTAAAAAGAAATAAGATGGCTTTTGGTCTTCTTTGACCATTTGACCACCTTTTGTTTATTTTATTTAATTAATCAACTAGATAATTACTTAGGTTTATTTATTTCCTACTTAATTTAATTCCATTAAATTCCCTCTAAGAAATTCACCCATGGTTGACCAAGTCAACCATGGTGGCCGACCCCACCAATTCTTGGTCCACACGCCACCTCACTTGGTGAGGTGGAGATGGGTCCCATTGGACCATGTCACCTTGGTCAACTCATCACCAACTTAGGTGATTCAAATTTCATTAAGTCCATTCCCACTAGTTGGGCCACCATTGGGCCCATGGCCCAATTACATTCATCCTTACCCATTTATCTTAGAGTTTACATTATCTTAATCCATTGGGTCCCAAATGGGTATTGGGCCCAATTTGACCATCCTTGGCCCAATTGACCACCATTGACCCTTTAAGTAAACTTAAATCCAATCCATAACCCATTGGGCCCTAGTTGGGCCTTTGTCCAAATTTTGGTCCATTTACCATTTGTTCCATCAAATTTCCAATTTCCACTATTAAAATAAATAATAACCACATATTTATTGATTTAAAAATTTCGGGCC
Organism: Chimonanthus salicifolius; assembly: GCA_013350335.1. NCBI lineage: Eukaryota > Viridiplantae > Streptophyta > Magnoliopsida > Laurales > Calycanthaceae > Chimonanthus > Chimonanthus salicifolius. The sequence continues at coordinate 40,894,675 of CM023535.1, forward strand.
ATTACAAGGAATGTGTTTAAATTGATTTGGGAATTGGTTAGATTAAGGACTCATTGTAGTTTAAATGCATGAAGTAAACCCCATGGGAAGATTTGATGAATGGGGTATTTTAAACCCATAATCTATTAACCATCTAAAGGATTAAGTATGGGGGTTTGTATGGATTTAAATGAATAAGGGTTAGGTTAATTAAAAAGGAAAATTTTAATGGTGGTATGTCATGATTAAATGGGTCATTAAGGGAATGAGTTAATTATTAATTATGGGCTTAAGTAGGCATGAATGAATGAGTAATTGTTTATGTAAAGGGGTAGTGGCAAAAATGGTAAATATTGGCTAAAATGAAGAAACCCACTAAGATATGATTTATGGGCTTAGAAATGGTTAAAACATGAACTAATTATTAATGTGTAATAAGGTACTGGACATCGCAGGCGGTGCGCGATCGGCGACCGGGTTTATCGAACGGAAAACGTAAGAAGACGTGAGTCGGTATTCGGTAGGATTCCTACATTTTTTGTAAGCCATGGATTGAGTGATGTTTTCTTTAATTTATTTTGGAAATTGTGTGGTTGTATTTAAGATGAGTTTTGGGATTATGTATTATGTGATGTTTTCCTTTAAATTATTTTGGAAATCATGTGAATGTTTTAAGATGGGTTTTGGATTAGGTATTATGGGATGGTTTCCCTTTGATTTATTTGGTAATCATGTAATTGTTTTAAGATGGGTTTTATTACTATTGAATTACATATATTACATGACATATGGCATCTACATCTCATGCATGGCATGGGAGGGATATGACAGGGGAAGGATGAAATGAAACCGGAGTCCATGCTCCGTCGGGGCGACCGATAAACAAGCATGGGGACATTTCATATATGTATTATCATACCTTGATGAGGCTTGCCATCAAGGGGGACCTTTGTAATTATGATACCTTGATGATGGTTCTTCCATCAAGGGGAATGCCTAGTGTGGATCGCATCTTGATGAGGCTTTTCCATCAAGAGGGTCATGGCACGATGATGGTATGGATTTTATTTGGAACACTATGTATGGTTGAAAAAGGGACATTGTACAATGAGGATGAGATTGATGGGTGGGATTCATAACACAGACACCCATGACATGGCATTCACTTTATAGTTTCATTATTTGATTGTCTACCAGTTTTCACTATATTATTATCAGTATGTTTGTTATCACTAATCCATGTGTTAGCCCTACTCGGAGTCCTACTGGGCGCGTGGTCTAACACCCTACTTCTACCCTAGCTGATGACGCAGGAAATGCCGGAGCAGAAGGACGGGACGGGAGCCAAGCTTAGGAGCTTGGGAAGGCGGACTAATTATTTTAATTAAGTTTATTTTGGGAAATGTGTATTTGAAGTAACTTAGCCTGTCGGAAATGTAATAATTTAGATTACTTGCCATGTTTTGGAAATTACTTTGGACATTATGATTTTAAGGATGTTTGGTGATTGAATGAATGTAACTTCCCTGCTATCTAAGAATTTGTAGGACTCTTTTATAATTTTCCGCAATTGGTTTAAATGTTCCCCGATGCTTACTTCTACGTGTGAACCGTTCTTCGTGGACTTCACTCCACGCACACGTAGGGTTGGCCAGTTAAGGGCCGGGCTTTAGAAGCTCAGACTTAACTCGCGTCGTGACGTCCGCGCCCTTTGTCACCTTTCCTTTTAAAAAAAAAAAAATAGACTCTGATTTCGGTGAAAAGGGGTGGACGTTACAATCTCATGGCCAAATCATATTCCATTTAACCCATTTTACAATAAAAACTCTATGAATTACTTACCAATTTTCCAAGCCTTTCTTCTTGCCTTTGCTCTTTGCTTTCTTCCCTCTTTCTTCCTTAGTCTCTAGCCGAGTAGGTGCTTGATCAATGATGAAAAACACCAATAGCTGGTTCGGCCAAAGAGATGTGTTCTTGACAGAGGGAAAAAGATGAGAATTCTAAGGTTTTGCAATTGACAAATTCGGCCAAGTGATGGGGTTTGTCGCTTTTGTTAAACAGCCCCATAACCTCTCATTAATCCTCATCAAATCTTGCTCAAACCAAGGAGTCACTTGCTGCCAAGCCAAGCACCCCTTGGCACCAACCAATGCATCCTTTCAGCTCCCCATGTTGGGTCTTGGGTTTCCATTATGAGATGGAAACCCATCCAAGTTTCCAAGGTGAATTCTATCTCATGCCACTGAAGTCCATGAGTGGAAGCCCACACCTCACTCCACCAACGTGTGAGACTTCTCTTGATAGTGTTTAAGGATATGGCAACTCCTCATCTCCCATTGACTCACTTGAACTCAAAGGCCCTTTGATTTCCAACTCAACTCACCCAACTCACTACACTTAATGCATATCATTTAATGCACTTGAGTCAACCCATTACTTGATTTAATTCCAACTCACTTCAGTCCCAAATCAATCTGATTTGACTCACATTTGAGCTCACTTGAGGGTCCACACGGTCAACCATGGTAAACATGGTCAACCCGACCCATTGGGTCCTCATTTGGCTCATTGACCCAATTGACACCATGACCCAATTATGGGTTGTTTTAGCCAATTGCATGTAATTTTCATATGTGCATCAAGCCTACCCATTTATGCTCCATTTAATTTCCAATCATTTCAGCTTAACCCCATTAAATGTGGGCTCACCCAATGGTCAAACAAGTCCATTATGACCCATTGGGTCCCAATTGGGTCCTTTGACCCAATTAACCATATTGACCCAACTTGATGTTCATTACCCATCCATGATAAATTGGCCCTTATAATATGTTCATATGTCTTAATTTGAACAATGGGCCCCACCATTTTCTCATTTACAATCACATTTATTAAATTCACCAATCCCGTGGCATTTTCGTAAATATTCATATTATTGAGAAATTGGGGTGTTACAAAACCACTATAAAAAATAGAGTGTATAGGTGAAAGTCCTACACTATTAGTGAGGGTGTAATTCCCCACTTAGTGATTTGGAGATAGCCCAAGGATGGGTGAATCTCAACAGTGGATGTATGTTATTTAATCGAACCACTATATATCGTTTGTCCTTGTAATTGATTATAAGTGTGTGTGATTTTTAATTGACACATCTCTTGATTCACACATTGCAACATCTTGATTAATTTCATTATTATATTTTACTAATTCTAATTAATCAAGAAATTTAAAAAGGACCAAAAATTGGGGATTGTTATATTTACCCCCCTCTAAACAATCTAGATCTAGCACTTCGCGACTTTCAATTGGTATCAGAGCCTCATGCTATTTACAAGGATTTAACCATCCGAGTTGATCTCTGTGTGTCACGACCCTCCTCGCGAAGGGCGCGTGAGATTTTGTTTTACAACAATACAATTGATCTAGTAATAGAATGCATGTATAAATTTCAAGCTTACAATCTCAAATTCAAGGATTACAATAACGAATCAGTAACTAAATAAGTACAACCCTCAAATTAAATTACATATAAAGAGTCATCTGTCAAAGATAGTCATCCTTGACTCAACACCATAACACCACCCTCGAGAGCCCGCTCTGACATTCCTCAGCTATCATCTGAAAAACTGTTAGGGAGTCAGCCTCACTTGCCCACGGATCATCAGCTCAGTAGGGGCACAAATAAACATAGAAGACCTGCATACGATAATATAAAATATAAACAGACGGGAATCCAACACCACTCGACATTCAACACATACATCCAACATGTAGTCATACATTACACAAGTCCATTCTTAGAACATGGACCCATATAAGTGTCACCAAACCAGTGACAAGGACTAAGGTACGGCCAATAATACCACACACAATTGAGACTACAATACGACCCATCTACCCGTATCTATCTCAATGTCATACCACTCGATCATATCACAATTACTCATATCAATCTATGAGTCTCAACCACTTCCACGTATTTATCAACATATAGGTCCCATTCGCATACTTGAGATATCAGCTCAACCTCATCATTGGTCTACACATTCATCAAACCAATCCACGAGTCTCACCCATAGATACCTATCATAATCAAACTCATACATAGTACAACATGCATAACATGTCAATAATTCACATGTGATAGGATCGCAATCAATTTTGACGGGTCCGACCAGATTCTTCGGGACATATAAAATTTAGATTAGAATCTAGAACCGGTATTAGTAACAGCTATGCTTCCGTCATTACCGTAATATCCCAATCACGTAATCATACCACATATATCAAATAAATCATGATCACATCATAGCAAGAATAACACATAAAAATATGCCTTTAAAATAAAAGCAAAGCATAAATAAAATCAAGATATAAAAATACTGATAAAACCCAAATACACAAATTATGGAAAAAACAACAAAGTACTTCCTACCTCGAAGATGACAAAGTTGACTAAGTGAAGTATACAGGAAGTTGAACTCAATTTACAAACAAGATCCATTTAAAAAAAATTACTCAATCAAATGTAAGCCATCTCTGATAAAATTATCTGCATAATAGAAAGTAGAGCCAATGAATAGAGGATCGGGTCAATGGTTAAAACCTAAACCAATTAGATGATGGATCATCTAAAATTTCCCCCCATACAACCATTTTCTCAAACAGTGGATGTGCAAATCTTATTGGCCACAGTTGCAAGCAACAAGGCACCGTCCACATATTTTCAAAAACAAAAGGGCCATGAAAACATCATTTTAAGAAATTTTCCAAGAAAACAATAGATACTAGGAAAGCCCACTACATCCTGAAATTTATTTTGATGTTTAAAATATATGAAATAAATAATGAATCATTTGAAATAATGATTTAGATAGTTGAATAAATAAAAACCATAAAGTAGTGAAAATTATTAATTTAAACACTATTAACATGGTCTCAAAGCTGATCATCATGGGTTTTCTTCTATAGAAAACGTAAGTGATTTCTCATGGAAAATATGGGCATTTTTCTCATGGAAGACATGGTGAGAGAGGTAGAAGGTAGAGACCATACCTTTGTAAAAAGAGCGGAGAAAAATTGGGTAACCCATGGAGAGGATCGAACATAGCTTGGTGTTGCTATGGCAGTAATTCGTTTGAGGGGGTTTGAAGAAAGAGATCAATGAGCTTTGTATTTTAGGAGAGGTGGTGGGTTTCCACCTGTAGAAGGATAAGATAAGAGACAAAATGGGTTTTCCAACGTGGATGAGCTGCATTTGGGTGGATTTTGGCCCATTCTAAGGTATTTTATTACGGAGAGTCTTCTCAAAGCCATGTGGGGTTGGCTTAAGGTGGATTCCAATGTGTAACACGAGTATAAATTGAGTCTAATTATTTCTAAAGTCTAATTTCCCTAAATAATTTAACAATCGTTTCACACAAGGCTCACAAATCAATCACTGATAGAAAAAAATCATCAAAACTTCTAAATGACCCAGATCGGGTCGGGCCATTACACTGTGCTAGAACAACCCATGGATGCCCAAAAATTCATGTATCATTTTCTTATATTTGTTGACACCATATTAGTATTTTTGAAAGAAAAATAGAAAAAAAAATGGCATCCTAGGACTTCCATTCAAAATGAATTTTTGGAAACCTTTTCATTGGAAAATCCAAACATCTCATCTTGTCTAGATACATGCTATCTTGTAGATACACATGCTCCTTTGAACTCTTTGACAGGTACCTTTACCAGCAATCAAGAAAAAAGTGAACCAAATGAGGAACACTTGAAGACTACAATGGCTAACCTTGAAGAGTCCGAGTCTGCATCAGATCTAGAGAAGTGCACTGGAGGTAAAGCATTAAATATTCTTGTTTCTTCTATAAAATCTGAATTAAATATTCTTGTTTCTTCTATAAAATCTGAACCAAATGAATCAAGTAATGAACCAAAGGATGAGGACAATCCTGATAACCTTCTAGAATCATACAATACTTTGTACCTTGAGAGCATGGAGTTGGCTAAGAAGATTCATAAACTTAGAAAAGAGAATGCCAAACTCTCAACCAATCTTGAAATTGAAAAATCCGAGAAAGTCTCTCAATAGAATTAGAAAAGTCACATGATGAAATATTAAAGTTAAAAGAAATTGAAAAATCTCTTCAAGGCAAATTAGACTCATGAGAAAAGAATCTCAACAATCTCTTGGAAATGAAGAGACGCTTTGAAGATAAAATCTTGACTTTGAGCTCAGATTTGGAAAAGTTGAAACATCACAAAACTCAATTTCAAGACAAATTTACTCAAGGTGAGGAGAAATTAGAAAAACTCCTAAATTCTAGGAAGAAGTATAATGATATATTTGGGCTTGGTTACAATTTGAAGATGATAACAAACCCAAAAATCCTATTACTTTTGTCAAAAGTAAATCCTCCATCCTCCCAAATAATATGTGCTATTATTGTGATAAACTTGGACATTTTAGATTTGAGTGTTAACTTAGAAAAAATCATATGCAAAAACATTCCCTAATCTATCCATTCAATCTTGCAAATCATGGAAGGCAAAGGGAAAATGAACAACCTAATTTCAATGCCTTGAATCTAAAGTTAAGCACTATCTCAAAGAAATTGGGGAACCCAAAACTTAAAACTATCAACGGGAAGATCTATTACAAATCTGGCCAAAAGATTCAACAAATGGCCATGACCACTCCCACTCTTTGTGAAGGGGTTTTTAATGCCAAAAGTCTCATGATTCATACGGCCTTGAATGTTGAAAGGCAATCAAAATGGTACTTGGATAGTGGATGCTCTCGACATATGATTAGTAATAGCTCATATATGTTGGATTTGGTAAACTTCAATGGTGGTTCAGTTGTATTTGGTGATGGCAACATGGCAAATATTATTGAGAAAGGTAACTTGAGTTTGTCATCATCAACTGTGATTAATGATGTTTATCTTGTAGACCGTCCTAAACATAATTTGCTTAGTATATCTTAGTTGTGTGCTAATGTAATGCCCCACCCTTTTTCACTCGCTTCTTCCCGTAAATTCAGAGTATTTTTTTTTAACAGAGTAGAGTGATAGAGCGCGGGATGTCACGACGCGAGCTAAGTCCGAACTTCCAAAGTCCGACCCTTAACTGGCCAACCCTATGTGTGTATGGATCAAGTCCATGAAAATAGTTCACATATAGCAATATCAACATGCGGAATAAAATCATAACTTGATGAAATCATAACATCAATTTGCGGAATCATAATAGAACCAAGTTCTATTCCATTCAGATAGCAAAGTACGTCAAGTCATTAATCATCATTATCATAACGCAATTATTCAATAAGACATCCAACCATAGCAAATCCATCTAAGTTATTACAATCCGAATTCTAGATACTCAAATACAAGCCTATGAATATCTTAAACAAAATATAAACTAAAAGCGTTCCAAGCTCCTATGCTTCCCTTCTTGCGTTTAACGTTTTCCTCGTTTCCTGCATCATCTACTAAAGGGTAGAAGTAGGGCATTAGTACAACACGCCCAGTAGGAATTCCAGTTAGGGTTAACACATGGGTTGTACCAAAAATCCAGATATAACATATATAACAAAACCAGTTATAATAAATCATTTCATACTTTCTAAACATTGTATCCAAAACCGTGTATGATAATTGAGATCCAATCATACCGATGAAATCAGAAACCTTGCATGATAATAAAGATCATAATCATGCGATTCAATGCCATGCCATGCTATCATATCCAATAAGTCCCTCCCATTGCATGTACACATAAGTCTTTTTGATGGAATTCTCCTCATCAAGGTATTCTCCACAATTATTTTACGGACGCCCCGACGGAGTGGTGGATCCCCGGAATCTACTTGATGGAAATCACATCAAGGTATCCCCCACGATTGTTTTACGGTCGCCCGACGGAGTGGTGCATCTCCGGAATCTACTTGATGAAAATCACATCAAGGTATCTTCCTGGTGGAATGCTCATCACCAAGGTCTTCCCCCACTTATGATTTACCGACGCCCCAAAGGAGTGTGGGTCTCCGGTTACCTGTCATCCCTCCCATTCCATGCATGAGATGCAAATGTCCACATGCTATGCAATTATACAAAACATAGCATTTAAAAGCTCATATTTGAAACATATACAACACATGCTATTTTATCATATAAATATAGCATTTAAAACTCACATTTTGAAACATAACCTTTTGCAATATAAATTCATCAAATCAAGATAAAAACAGTGCACATAAACCCATGGTTTCAAAGAGGTGGAATCCTACCAAAGACCGTTCACAAGTCCTTGCGTTCCCATCCAAGATTCGATCACCGATCACTCACCGCTTGCGAGATCCCGTTACCTTATAATATAATGATAAATCAATACCAAGTCTCACCTAATTACAAAGTTCTAAGTCCATAAACAAAACCCCATGGGGTTCGGGCATACACCATGGCCGAACCCATGGTTTACCATTTTTCGTACATATTTACAGAAATGCCACTGTTGATAATCCTAGTCTATTATCTTTGCTTAGGTTCCAAGTCATCCATTCATGCTTCCAAAGCACATAATCCCATAAAGTAATTCATGGGGTTCGGTCATACACCATGGCCGAACCCAATGTCCAACATTCTCTCCTATTTACCGAAATGCCATTGGTTTCCTTTTTCCTTTAAATCTTCCATAATTAGACCTTAAAAATTTCCCTAACCAAATAAGTCCATCAAACACAACTCATGGGGTTCGACCATACATCATGGCCGAACCCATGGTTCTCCACTTTGGTTTTTAATTACATTTTTGCCATTCCTTTCTCCATCAATTCATAACATACATTGTATCCTTTGTTTTATTTTAAAACTACACATAATCAAATTCATGACATGGGTTCACAATCTGATTCATAAATCAGCCCTTAAACCATGAATTAAAGATGCCTTTAATCCCTTAATTTGGACCATGGGTTTCGGCCATACACCATGGCCAAACCCTATGGTGTATAATTTCCAACCATGCCATTAAATTCATACCATACCTCTCATTTGATTCAATTATACTTGAGCCTAAACCATATATTTAATTTCCATAAATAATTAGGCTTTCAAAACTAAACCTTAGTGGGGTTCGGCCATACACCATGGCCGAACCTCACCCATGGCATCTAATCCATTTAATCCAAGTTCCATGATCAAACCCCACCTTCCATTCTTGAATAGTTTCCATAAATAATCTTCATGGTCTTAATTAGATATTTTCTAATTTTAATATCCAATTCCAAGAATAGAAGCTTTCCTAATAAGCAACCTCCTTTCCTTAAATGGATTGCTTTCTTAATTAACCAACCCTTTCTATCATTGGAAACACCTTCCAAAAATAGAAAGTTTCCCTAATTTAACCAACCCTTTCCATATTTAGATTGCTTTCCAAATTTAGCAATACTTTCCATATTTGGGTACTTTCCTTAATTAGACATACTTAATTAAACAACTTCTTCCATAAATGGAAGGTTTCCAAATTTAGTAGAACACCTTCCAAAATCGGGTGCTTTCCAATTTAGAAAACCCTTTTCCTAATTAGAAGGTTTTCTAATTTAATCTCCATTCCAAAATTAACCCATGGGGTTCGGCCAAGCACCATGCCCGAACCCTATGGTTCATGATCTTAGCCATTGGTTTTAGATCCAAATAAAATCCATCATCAATCCACACCATGGCCGAACCTCACTTCTTCTTTTTATTACTTTGGATCCCATAACTTAACCATAAAAACATCATGGTTCGGCCATGCCATGGCCGACCCACATCCCTATCCAAAACTCCCTTAAAATTATCAAATTCCTCCATGGATTTTCATCATTGAAATTTATAATTCTAAACCATAAATCCCCATGATTTTATCATGAAATCACCATGTCTTTCCATGTTCCAAGATTTAAGAACCTAACCCCAATGAAGTAAATCCAATCTCTCCATGGTTTTTCTATCTTAAAACCCAAGAATTAAATCACATCTTTGCATGGGGTTCGGCCATGCCATAAGGCCGAACCTTATGGTTCTTTTTGTTCCAAAACATAAAATTATTAAACAAGATACTAACCTTTTCCCCTTTGGTTTCTTGCACTTCCAATTTTCTTTCTTTTCCCTTTGCTTTTCTCCAAACAAGAACTCCTTCTTGTTGCTGCCCTTTCTTCTCTTGCTTTGGCGTGGAAGAGAATGATGAATTGGGAGAGGGAGAGAGAGAGAGAGGAATATAACTTGGTAATGGGGTTGTAAAAACCATGCACCCCTATGGATCTCTCTTTTTATTAAGCTCTCCTTAATCCCATATTAGAATGTTCTTAATAGAATCTTGCCCTCTTGTGTTTCCCCTTTTTTTTTCCACGTATACTATCTTGTAGCACAGTTTTAACCTTGTTAACTTCCGAATCAGAAAACTTGGTAAACTACAAAGTTGTAGGTCTTGAAATCTTCTTTCCAATGCAAAAAGAATCAAAGCAATTGGATATCAAATTGAAAAGTTATAACCAAAATAATGGACATATGTCAAACCTTCCTTATTTAACCATGGCCGACTTTCCCTCTTTAATTAGCCATATCCGACTTTCCCTTGCCTTATTAAGACTTCCTTTAATTTTTATTAGCAAGTACTATGCGCATAACCCTAATCATAATCCAAATATTCTTTTAATTTAATTCATAGATATTTCATCCCTTTTTAAATATCTAGCATATCATTGTGGATTTAAAAATCCCACAAATCTCTCATGTGCATCATATGTAAATCACTATCTAAAATTCGGCCAAGATAATCTTTATTTGATTTTTTTAACATCTACTTGGATATTTCAAATCCACTACTCGGCCATAATATCCTTTATTCAAAATTGGGTATGATTCACCACTAATTTAATCCTACCCATTTAAATTTTAATAAAACCAATTCCACCATTTGTTGAGTCTTAATTGGGTCATGGCCTGATTCCTTATCCATATAAGATTTAATTCTAAAATTCATAACTAAAATTAAATAAATAATAAACTGAAAACCCGAGGTGTTACAGCTAAAAATCGAGAAGTTACTTTCCGGAAAAATGATTGTAAGGTTTACTCTAAAGAAGGTAAAGTTATTTTAATTGGCATATGTACTTCTGATGGTTGTTATGTTTTAGATAGTGCTTCCACTCCCGTTAAACACTCTTGCTTTATGTCCACAATTAGTGACGCTGAACTTTGGCACGAAAGACTTGAACATGTAAATTTTAAGGATTTTTCCAAACTAAGTTATCACATTAAAGGGTTGCCAAAGGTTAATCGTAATGAGAAATCCATATATTTTGATTGCTTGAAGGGCAAACAAATTAGAGCAGCCCACAAAAATACGAATATGGTTGCCACCTCTAGACCTCTAGAGTTGATACATATGGACTTAGTTGGACCCACCCAATACTTGAGTGGTGGAGGCAAGAGTTATTTCATGGTAATGGTTGATGGATACACTAGATACACACTGGTGGTCTTTCTAAGAGAGAAATCTGATACATTCCAGGAATTCAAAATAATTGCTAAACTTGTCATGAATGCCAAAGAATCAAACATTCACAGAATAAGAACTGATCATGTTAGAGAATTTGAAAATCAATTCTTTGATAAATTTTGTGAAAAACATGGACTACATCATGAATATTTTGCTCCCAAAACTCCACAGCAAAATGGAGTAGTGTAAAGGAAGAATAGAGTTCTTCAAGAAATGGCCACCACTTTACTTGAAAGTAAAAATGTTTGCAAAACACTATGGACTGAAGCTATGAAAACTGCAGCGTTATAATTAATCGTGTTTACATTAGAGCTAGGTTAAACAAATTGTTTTTGAACTATGGACTAGTAGAAAACCTAACTCTAAGTACTTCAAGGTTTTTGAAAGTAAATGTCATATACTTAGAGATAGAGAGCACTTCGTGAAATTTGAGTCCAAGAGTGATGAATGTATATTCTTATGTTATTCTACCACTAGCCGTGCCTATAGGGTGAAGAACTTGAGAACGGGGGCCATTCAAGAAACTGTGAATGTAGTAGTGCATGACCATGTCCTTGCCCCTTGCCAAGAACAAAAGGATGAAGATGGTATTCCCCTGACTACATCTATAGATGTCCAACGAGAAGAAGAAGCTCATGCAGCTCCTAAACCTTCTCCAGCACCTAGACCTCTCAAGAATGTCAAAGATCATCCTATTGACCATATTATAAGAGAACCTAGAGATGGAGTTAGAAGTAGAAGGCAAACAGACAATTTAGCCAATTCTGCATGCTTCACCTCTCAAATATAACCCAAGAAAATTGAGGAGGCCATTAATGATGAGGATTGGATGAATGCCATGCAAGAGGAACTTGGTCAATTCACTAGAAATGATGTTTGGGACTTGGTGCCGAGACCCAAGGAAACCAATGTGATTGGAACCAAATGGATATACAAGAACAAAATGGATGAGCATGGAACAATTATAAGAGACAAGGCAAGATTGGTAGCCCAAGGGTACACTCAAATTGAAGGAGCTGATTTTGATGAGACATTTGCTCCTATGGCTAGATTGGAACCCATTAGGATCATGCTTTCCATTGCTTACTTCCTCAAATTTAAGTTGTATCAAATGGATGTTATGTAATGGCCCGAAATTTTTAAATCAATAAATATGTGGTTATTATTTATTTTAATAGTGGAAATTGGAAATTTGATGGAACAAATGGTAAATGGACCAAAATTTGGACAAAGGCCCAACTAGGGCCCAATGGGTTATGGATTGGATTTAAGTTTACTTAAAGGGTCAATGGTGGTCAATTGGGCCAAGGATGGTCAAATTGGGCCCAATACCCATTTGGGACCCAATGGATTAAGATAATGTAAACTCTAAGATAAATGGGTAAGGATGAATGTAATTGGGCCATGGGCCCAATGGTGGCCCAACTAGTGGGAATGGACTTAATGAAATTTGAATCACCTAAGTTGGTGATGAGTTGACCAAGGTGACATGGTCCAATGGGACCCATCTCCACCTCACCAAGTGAGGTGGCGTGTGGACCAAGAATTGGTGGGGTCGGCCACCATGGTTGACTTGGTCAACCATGGGTGAATTTCTTAGAGGGAATTTAATGGAATTAAATTAAGTAGGAAATAAATAAACCTAAGTAATTATCTAGTTGATTAATTAAATAAAATAAACAAAAGGTGGTCAAATGGTCAAAGAAGACCAAAAGCCATCTTATTTCTTTTTACACCAACGTTGGCTAGTGGTGGAGTTCCAACCACCACCATAAAGCATGAGAAATATCTCATGTGGGGTGGTTGGGAAAGTTAATGATAAAGTGTGTTATAAAAAAAAAAGAAAAAAGGTTGTCTTTATCTCATTCTCTACACTTCACTCTCATTTCATTCTCTTTCTCTTTTGCTCTCCCACACCACCGTCCCTCATCTCCAAGAAATAGAGAAGAAGAAAACTAAGAAGAGAAAGAAGAAGGAAACTTAGAAGAGAAGAAAAGTGCAAACTTGGGGCCACCTCTTCAAGACCAAAGCTTGAGGTAATTTTTCCATCCCATTCTCTCTCTCTCTCTCAAGTACACCCCATGGTAGATGTTTGATTTATTTATTAGGGTTTATAAAAAATGGAAGCATGGAGAATGATTTAGAGTTTTAAGTTTTTAAATGATTAAATGTGGGTAATTTTAAAGGGTTTTAAAATGGAAGCCATGGTAAGTGAGGTATGATTTTTAGGGTTTTAAAGAATGGAATACATGAAGGGTGGTTAATGATTTTAGGGTTTTAAATGAATGAATGTGAGAGAGTTTTAAAGGGATTTAAATGAGGAATGCTTTTGAACCCTATGGTGATGTATGTGTAATGATGATGGGTGTAAAATTATGGAAATTGATGGAGAGTGATTGGTGAACTTAGAGGTATTTGGATCATAATGATGATGAGGGAAACTCCACTTTAATTATTAGAATGATTAGTTTGCCTATTAGATGTATGTGTAAATGCCTAAATGAATTATCATTATGATCATACATGATATGTGATCAATGAAATTGAATGAAATAGGTGTGGGGTGATGATGGATGAATAGTTTTTAATATGTGGTTAATGAGATTTATAATTATTATATTGTGGATGAGATTATAGGGTAGAACTTGTGTTTGATGTATGGTTTGAATCTAAATGAACAGCTCATGTACTTTGTTGAGAAAATGGTGCTCATATTAGATGAACATGTATCAATGAGGAATAGAGGGTGTGTACCTACCATACCAAGGGTGGAAAGAGTTGTTGGTGAGGACTTATCCCCTTTCTTTGGTTAAACTTGCTAACTTGGTTGAGTTTTCAAATGTTTGAAGCTTGAAATTAAAATGGATGATTGTTGTAGAAGGTGGAAAAATGTTTTATATGTTAGATATGGTGTAGTGATGATAGCCATGAAAATGGCATATGGTGCTCATAATAAATACCATCCTACAACTTTATCTCATAGGAAGATTATGTAATGAAAATGTGAAGAGACTTGAGGTGGAATTGCATTTCATGTTGAGACCTTGGAAATGTATGTATACTAAACATTGGAGTGTAATAGGGTGTTGTATAGCCCATGCAAATTGTGGTGAATTGAGAAATGCATGTAATATCAAGGTAATGCTTATATGAAGGGTGATATACACGTGAATGAGGTGTGGAGTATGTTATGTTATGGGAGTGTGAGGGCTCAACCCTTGTTGCTCTAAGATTGTGATTAGGGAATGGATGACTATTCTTTGTTGGAATGTTTTACCTTGTACTAAATTGCTAAGCCATTGTGTGAAAAGTGTGGGTATGATTGTATCTATGTTGAAATTGGTATGTTTGGAAAAGAGGTAGTGACAAAACCGTAAATATTGGCCAAAATGAAAAACCCATGGAAGATGATCATGGACTTAGGGGCACTAAATAATAAGTTTATGTATGGTTAAATAAAGCCTAGGAGGCTGATTTTTAGACCCATATAATTAAAATATGTAATGGATTACATGGGACCCACAAAACCTAAATGGTGACCGGTTTTTCATAAGGGCTTATAAATGGTTGAAACATGGACTAATGATTAATGTGTAATAAGGTACTGGACATCGCAGGCGGTGCGCGATCGGCGACCGGGCTTATCGAACGGAAAATGTAAAAGGACGCAAATCAGTATTGGGTAGGATTCCTACATTTTTGTAAGCCATGGATTGTGTGATGTTTTCCTTTAAATTATTTTGGAAATCATGTGAATGTCTTAAGATGCAATTTGGGATTAAATATTATGGGATGTTTTTCCCTTTGATTTATTTGATAATCAAGTAATTGTTTTAAGATGGGTTTTTGTGTTACTATTGAACTACATATAATTACATGGCATATGGCATCTACATCTCATGCATGGCATGGGAGGGATATGACAGGGGAAGGATGAAATGAAACCGAAGTCCATGCTTCGTCGGGGCGACCGATAAATAGACATGGAGATATTTTGATGTGTTTGATGTATCAGGGATGTTGTATGTAATTATGATACCTTGATGATGGTTCTTCCATCAAGGGGGAGGAGTTGTGATTGTTTTATATCTGGACGAGGTTTTGTCGTCCAGGGGAATGATTTGTGATTGTTTTATATCTGGACGAGGTTTTGCCGTCCATGGGGATGATTTGTGATTGTTTGTATCTTGACGAGGTCTTGCCGTCAAGGGGGATATGACAGCATGATGGTATGGACGATGGGTGGGATTCATAACATCGACACCCATGGCATAGCATTCATTTTTATGGTCTTCGTTATGTATTATCTATATGCTTTGTTATCACTAATCCATGTGTTAGCCCTACTCGGAGTCCTACTGGGCGCGTGGTCTAACGCCCTACTTCTACCCTAGCCGACGATGCAGGAGATGGCGGAACGGAAGGACAGGACGGGAGTCATGCTCAGGAGCTTGGGAAGGCGGATTCATTATGTTGTTTAAGTTTATGTTGGAAAAATGTAATTTGAGTAGCATAGCTTGTCGGAATGCAATAAATTAGATTACTGGCTATGTTTTGGGATTTTATTATGGACATTATGGTTTTGAGGTATTATAGAAATTTAAATGAATGTTATCTTCCTTGCTATCTCAAATCTGTAGGATAGTCTTTGTTGTTAATTCCGCACTGAGAAGTAATATTCCTTGAGCTTACATCTACGCGTGAACCGTACTCGTGGACTTGGCTCCACGCACGCGTAGGGTTGGCCAGTTAAGGGCCGGGCTTTAGAAGCTCGGACTTAACTCGCGTCGTGACGTCCGCGCCCTTTGTCACTTTTATTTAAAAAAAAAAAAAATGTACTCTGATTTTTCGGTGAAAAGGGGCGGGCGTTACAGTTGGTATCAGAGCGAATTCGGAAGAATGAATCTCTGGAAGTAAGATTTAAGACGGTTGCACGTCTCACTGACGGCTAAGAATCCCAACCGACCGACTCTTCGGAGTCCGCTGCACGGGGGCCGGGTTAATTTACTTCGATTGACTCAAACGGAAGTGTTTAATCTGAGAACAACAATTGACGGAAAGGAATGATAGCAAGGGAAGAAAGATTCATTCTAGGAGAGATTTATTGAAACATAGCAAGATAGGGTTTACTTCCCCAGAAATGAGAAAACATCTAGGTTTTCCCCCAAATTGATGAAACAGTATTAGATTTATTAGACATAGTAAAGTAGGATGTACTTCCCCGGTATCCCCAATTTGAACAACAGACAATAGCAATTTAGAGATTCCCCCCCAGAAACAAAGGAAAAACAAGTGTGCTTATTTGGCAACTTTCCCCAAACCAAATACATTGTGATATACATAAGAAATTCCCCAACACTGAGATTGGTTTTATTGGAAATTGCAGTTGATGATTTTTGGGTTCTATTGTATTCTATGAATACAGGTATGTCAAATGAAGGGGACTGTACGGAATTATGGGATAAGGGAACCCATAACTGTCTCATAGATTTGGTGTCTGCTTCCAGCATAGAAGTTGCTGGACATGCAGGAGGGACCTCCCGAGGAAGATGAAGAGGATTTAACATCTCTTTCTGAAGAGAATGTGGAAGACTTTCTGATGATAAGATAGTCGGTAGGGGAATTGGAACCCAGTTATATGTGCGAGTTGTGTAACCAGGTTGGGCACAATTGCACATATTGTCCCTACCCTCTTGAAGTGGTATACCCGATTTGTGGACTACATGGACACGGGAAAGAGAGGACTAACCGTCCTTATATTGGAAAATAATTAATGATTTTGGGGTTTTAAATGAAGGAAATAAGTGTGATATTAAATTGCACAAGCATGCTTGTATTGTGAGTGCATGTGAAGATACATGTGTTAAATTCTTGTTGTTGAGTGTATGAGGTGATGAAATGAGGAAAGACTAATAGTTATGATCATACTAATTGAGGAAAGAGTATGAAAAAAAAAAAAATGTACAATGATGAACTGCATGCATCAAATGAGGATAAGAGGCATGAACTTTTAATGTGGGGTATATGTTGCATATGCTTATGAGTAAGGTAAATGTGAATAAAAAGGGTGGGGAGTATTTGTTAATGTGATGAATGGGTATACTTGGGGGATGGTACAATGGCTTTTAGAAATGGTTTTTATATTGGTGATAACCCATGGTTTGATGAATTTGTCATGACCAAGTGAAGAGATTTATGTTATGACATATAATGGGTGATGATGTAAACGCTTTGTGAAGGGGTATAAGAGGTTCTCATGTGAACAAAGTGCCATTTGAGAGATGTTGGATAAACAATGTACTTGAAAGAGACCGGAATGCATGGGTTAACTTGCCATATGAAACTCGTGAGAAGATGATATTATGAGGAGAATGTGAAGGGTCTAACTTGCAAAGACTAATATATTGTAAAAAAAAAAAATCTTGTATGTATAATGCAATTGTATTCCCTCAATGTGTTGTGGAGATTATGAACGAGTGATGATAGGCCTTGAAATGGGTTTACGGCCTTAAAAAGCATGAATGAATGATGGCCATGAACTTATGAAAATATTTTATTTAGTGATTGCATGAGGATTCCCTATGATGTTAATAAATTGTGATTATCAATAGTTGCAATGAGTTTATATGATGTTACTTTGATAATTGGTGGTATGCAATAAATAGTCATTGAGGAACAAGGAGGTGTTATAGACTATGTGTATGATGATGAGTTGATAAAGTACAGTGAGTTGTGAATATGTAGTAGGCATGAAGAGGCCGTGATATGTTAATGTGTTTGGTTGGAAACCTAGGTGGGGCTGATGAATAATTCCAAAGTTTAAGAATTTGTGGATGGTCATGGATGGTCTTCGAATGTATTGGGATGACTTGCATTGGATGAGTAGGATTGCTATTTCAAAATCACTAGGTGTATGTTGTAAATGGGGTAGGGTAACCAAATCATAATTATGTTGAATCACTAGATCATATTAATGTGTTATTTCTTATGTTACCTCAAGTTATTGTTTGATGAGAATGGAGATGAAAGATCTGGTTACACATGAGTTATGTTATTCGATGATTGTGTGTGATTTCAATTCTACGTGACCTGATAATGAAGGCATATGAACCCGTATGATGTTGTAACCATTGATAACGTAGGCATGTAGGGTGGAATTTGGTAGTTGGTGAAATTTGTAATAATTGTGAATATTTTTAGCGGTGAATGGGTACTATTTGACATAACCTAAGTAAGCTTAGATGTATCACTAATTTTTAAGAATCTATGAATATGTGTTGAATAATCCAGAAGGGTAGGAAATTAGTATCTATATGATTTGGATTGATGTCGGGTATTGTTATTGTAGGAGTTATGAACAAAAAGGGTTAGTCACATAGTGACTTATATGCAAATAAAGGTATGATTGCTTTTGAGAGATAGACCTAAGGGAAAGGTTAAGAGTCTAGTGAAACTTGAATGGGAAGCTATGGGCGACTGCCGAGTGAGACTGATCACCTGACTCTGTAGTTGGCCGATGGAATTCCACGAGGGTGAAGCTAGAAACCTAGTTAAAATGGAATCAACAATGGACTTGAGCATAAACTCGTACTGGCAGACTAACTCACACAAAGAGTAGACGAAAGAACGTATTGAAGGAGTACATATGAGAAATGTTTTGGTAACAGATAAAGCGAAATAGAATACATTAATCTACATAAAATCGCAAATGGGTTCATGAGGAAAAAGAGATAATGTGGGACAGAGTAAATTCTGCAAGAATGAAACTCGTAGGTTGATGTGAGTGATGTTGATGTAATTAAAAGGTACTTGGCACAATTGAACGGGAACGGCGAATAGACCTAGAAATGGAAAAGATATGAACCAAGATAACTGCAGGCGAGGTAGTACCGGAATAGGAATTACGACCGGAACATGGTCTTTTATTCCGAGGTAGGACATATGTGCCTGAGAGCTGCAGAAGGGAGTATTGGTTGAGGCACACCAAGCCAAACTCTCTACCTATCCGGACAGCGCCAAGATGTACCATGATCCTAAGAGGCACTATTGGTGGCATGGACTCAAGAGAGATGTGGCAGAGTATGTACTCGCTGCACTAACTTGTCAGCAGGTTAAGGCGGAACATGGGAAGCCACCGGGTTTACTCAAACCCTTACCAATGCCGGAGTGGAAATGGGAGCATGTAGCCATGGACTTTGTAACAGGGCTACTAAGGTCATCAAGGGGCAACGACGCAATATGGGTCGATGGTACATCCGAAATATTATCAGACTACATGGTGTACCCTGGACTATTGTGTCCGACAGAGATGGCCGATTTACTAGCAGAGTATGGCAGAGGGTGCAGTCAGCTATGGGGACCGACGTGTTAACCAGCACAGCATTCCACCCACAAACTGATGGACAGTCGGAGAAGAGAACAATACCGGTATTGGAGGATATGCTGAGAGCATGTGTACTGGATTTCAAAGGTGGGAGACTTGGTGTTTTTGAAAGTCTCACCACGGAAGGGACACATGAGATTCGGACAGAAGGGGAAACTGTCACCTAGACTTGTGGGGCCATTTCCAGTCTTGAAGAGGGTGGGGGAAGTAGCTTATTAGTTGGTGCTTCCTCCACAGTTATCATCTTTACATGATGTATTTCATGTGTCCATGTTGAGGAAGTACAACCCCGACCCTTCACAGGTGTTGAACGTACAAGACGTCGATGTACAAAGCGACGTGACATATGTGTAGAAGCTGGTCAGATTGATCGGGAGCGAGCAAAAAGGGTGCTACGGAACCGTGCGATTCAGTTCGTCAAGGTGGTATGGGAACGACATGGCAATGAGGAGACCACTTGGGAACTCGAATCAGAGATGAGAGCCGCTCATCCGGAACTATTTGTATAAGATGATTTGAACCCCTACTTCGCTCGAATTTTCGGGACGAAAATTTTAAAAGAGGATTGTATTGTAATGGCCCGAAATTTTTAAATCAATAAATATGTGGTTATTATTTATTTTAATAGTGGAAATTGGAAATTTGATGGAACAAATGGTAAATGGACCAAAATTTGGACAAAGGCCCAACTAGGGCCCAATGGGTTATGGATTGGATTTAAGTTTACTTAAAGGGTCAATGGTGGTCAATTGGGCCAAGGATGGTCAAATTGGGCCCAATACCCATTTGGGACCCAATGGATTAAGATAATGTAAACTCTAAGATAAATGGGTAAGGATGAATGTAATTGGGCCATGGGCCCAATGGTGGCCCAACTAGTGGGAATGGACTTAATGAAATTTGAATCACCTAAGTTGGTGATGAGTTGACCAAGGTGACATGGTCCAATGGGACCCATCTCCACCTCACCAAGTGAGGTGGCGTGTGGACCAAGAATTGGTGGGGTCGGCCACCATGGTTGACTTGGTCAACCATGGGTGAATTTCTTAGAGGGAATTTAATGGAATTAAATTAAGTAGGAAATAAATAAACCTAAGTAATTATCTAGTTGATTAATTAAATAAAATAAACAAAAGGTGGTCAAATGGTCAAAGAAGACCAAAAGCCATCTTATTTCTTTTTACACCAACGTTGGCTAGTGGTGGAGTTCCAACCACCACCATAAAGCATGAGAAATATCTCATGTGGGGTGGTTGGGAAAGTTAATGATAAAGTGTGTTATAAAAAAAAAAGAAAAAAGGTTGTCTTTATCTCATTCTCTACACTTCACTCTCATTTCATTCTCTTTCTCTTTTGCTCTCCCACACCACCGTCCCTCATCTCCAAGAAATAGAGAAGAAGAAAACTAAGAAGAGAAAGAAGAAGGAAACTTAGAAGAGAAGAAAAGTGCAAACTTGGGGCCACCTCTTCAAGACCAAAGCTTGAGGTAATTTTTCCATCCCATTCTCTCTCTCTCTCTCAAGTACACCCCATGGTAGATGTTTGATTTATTTATTAGGGTTTATAAAAAATGGAAGCATGGAGAATGATTTAGAGTTTTAAGTTTTTAAATGATTAAATGTGGGTAATTTTAAAGGGTTTTAAAATGGAAGCCATGGTAAGTGAGGTATGATTTTTAGGGTTTTAAAGAATGGAATACATGAAGGGTGGTTAATGATTTTAGGGTTTTAAATGAATGAATGTGAGAGAGTTTTAAAGGGATTTAAATGAGGAATGCTTTTGAACCCTATGGTGATGTATGTGTAATGATGATGGGTGTAAAATTATGGAAATTGATGGAGAGTGATTGGTGAACTTAGAGGTATTTGGATCATAATGATGATGAGGGAAACTCCACTTTAATTATTAGAATGATTAGTTTGCCTATTAGATGTATGTGTAAATGCCTAAATGAATTATCATTATGATCATACATGATATGTGATCAATGAAATTGAATGAAATAGGTGTGGGGTGATGATGGATGAATAGTTTTTAATATGTGGTTAATGAGATTTATAATTATTATATTGTGGATGAGATTATAGGGTAGAACTTGTGTTTGATGTATGGTTTGAATCTAAATGAACAGCTCATGTACTTTGTTGAGAAAATGGTGCTCATATTAGATGAACATGTATCAATGAGGAATAGAGGGTGTGTACCTACCATACCAAGGGTGGAAAGAGTTGTTGGTGAGGACTTATCCCCTTTCTTTGGTTAAACTTGCTAACTTGGTTGAGTTTTCAAATGTTTGAAGCTTGAAATTAAAATGGATGATTGTTGTAGAAGGTGGAAAAATGTTTTATATGTTAGATATGGTGTAGTGATGATAGCCATGAAAATGGCATATGGTGCTCATAATAAATACCATCCTACAACTTTATCTCATAGGAAGATTATGTAATGAAAATGTGAAGAGACTTGAGGTGGAATTGCATTTCATGTTGAGACCTTGGAAATGTATGTATACTAAACATTGGAGTGTAATAGGGTGTTGTATAGCCCATGCAAATTGTGGTGAATTGAGAAATGCATGTAATATCAAGGTAATGCTTATATGAAGGGTGATATACACGTGAATGAGGTGTGGAGTATGTTATGTTATGGGAGTGTGAGGGCTCAACCCTTGTTGCTCTAAGATTGTGATTAGGGAATGGATGACTATTCTTTGTTGGAATGTTTTACCTTGTACTAAATTGCTAAGCCATTGTGTGAAAAGTGTGGGTATGATTGTATCTATGTTGAAATTGGTATGTTTGGAAAAGAGGTAGTGACAAAACCGTAAATATTGGCCAAAATGAAAAACCCATGGAAGATGATCATGGACTTAGGGGCACTAAATAATAAGTTTATGTATGGTTAAATAAAGCCTAGGAGGCTGATTTTTAGACCCATATAATTAAAATATGTAATGGATTACATGGGACCCACAAAACCTAAATGGTGACCGGTTTTTCATAAGGGCTTATAAATGGTTGAAACATGGACTAATGATTAATGTGTAATAAGGTACTGGACATCGCAGGCGGTGCGCGATCGGCGACCGGGCTTATCGAACGGAAAATGTAAAAGGACGCAAATCAGTATTGGGTAGGATTCCTACATTTTTGTAAGCCATGGATTGTGTGATGTTTTCCTTTAAATTATTTTGGAAATCATGTGAATGTCTTAAGATGCAATTTGGGATTAAATATTATGGGATGTTTTTCCCTTTGATTTATTTGATAATCAAGTAATTGTTTTAAGATGGGTTTTTGTGTTACTATTGAACTACATATAATTACATGGCATATGGCATCTACATCTCATGCATGGCATGGGAGGGATATGACAGGGGAAGGATGAAATGAAACCGAAGTCCATGCTTCGTCGGGGCGACCGATAAATAGACATGGAGATATTTTGATGTGTTTGATGTATCAGGGATGTTGTATGTAATTATGATACCTTGATGATGGTTCTTCCATCAAGGGGGAGGAGTTGTGATTGTTTTATATCTGGACGAGGTTTTGCCGTCCAGGGGAATGATTTGTGATTGTTTTATATCTGGACGAGGTTTTGCTGTCCATGGGGATGATTTGTGATTGTTTGTATCTTGACGAGGTCTTGCCGTCAAGGGGGATATGACAGCATGATGGTATGGACGATGGGTGGGATTCATAACATCGACACCCATGGCATAGCATTCATTTTTATGGTCTTCGTTATGTATTATCTATATGCTTTGTTATCACTAATCCATGTGTTAGCCCTACTCGGAGTCCTACTGGGCGCGTGGTCTAACGCCCTACTTCTACCCTAGCCGACGATGCAGGAGATGGCGGAACGGAAGGACAGGACGGGAGTCATGCTCAGGAGCTTGGGAAGGCGGATTCATTATGTTGTTTAAGTTTATGTTGGAAAAATGTAATTTGAGTAGCATAGCTTGTCGGAATGCAATAAATTAGATTACTGGCTATGTTTTGGGATTTATTATGGACATTATGGTTTTGAGGTATTATAGAAATTTAAATGAATGTTATCTTCCTTGCTATCTCAAATCTGTAGGATAGTCTTTGTTGTTAATTCCGCACTGAGAAGTAATATTCCTTGAGCTTACATCTACGCGTGAACCGTACTCGTGGACTTGGCTCCACGCACGCGTAGGGTTGGCCAGTTAAGGGCCGGGCTTTAGAAGCTCGGACTTAACTCGCGTCGTGACGTCCGCGCCCTTTGTCACTTTTATTTAAAAAAAAAAAAAATGTACTCTGATTTTTCGGTGAAAAGGGGCGGGCGTTACATGTTAAGAGTGCCTTCTTGAATGGACTCTTAAATGAAGAAGTGTATGTGGAACAACCAAAGGGATTTGTTGATCATAAGTTTCCGGATCATGTGTCCAAGCTTAAGAAATCCTTATATGGTCTCAAGCAAGCTCCAAGAGCATGGTATGAAAGGTTGACGCAATTCTTGCTAGACCATGACTTCCAAAGAGGAAGTGTGGAGAAAACCTTGTTTGTCCAAAAGACCAAGAGATCCATCCTTATTGCTCAAATTTATGTAGATGACATAGTTTTTGGATCTACTTGTGAGAAAAATGCTACGAAGTTCTCCAAACTCATGAAATCGGAATTTATGATGGATATGGTTGGAGAGTAGAATTATTTCCTTGGACTTCAAATTAAGCAACACAAGGATGGGTTTTTCATATCTCAAACGAAGTATGCTGGAGAACTTGTGAAGAAATTTGGACTTGAAGGATGTGAGCATGCAACTACCCCCACGAGCACCACAGTTAAGTTGTCAAGCGATGAGAGTGGGAAGGATGTTGATCCTAGCCTCTATAGAAGTATGATTGGAAGTCTACTTTATCTCACTGCAAGCAGATCTGACAATCTCCTTCAGTGTTGGAGCATGTGCAAGATTTCAAGCAAATCCCAAGTAGTCACACATTAAAGCTGTCAAGAGGATAATCAAGTATGTGGCAGGTACCACTTTATTTGGGATTTGGTTTCCATATGAAACCTCATCCAAGATTGTCGGATATACAGATACAGATTGGGCTGATGCTTCTACATAGGAAATTGCTTAGTGGCTTGACATAGCCGGAAGCAATCAACAGTTTCACTCTCTACGGCTTAGGCATAATACATTGCAATTGCGAGTTGTTGTACACAACTAATTTGGATGAAGCAAATGTTGGCGGATTATGGGGTTGATCATGAAGCCATGACCCTTTTTAGTGACAACACAAGTGCAATCAACATCTCCAAGAATCCAGTTCAACACTCAAGGACAAAACACATTGATATAAGGCATCATTACCAAACCCTTGGACTCAAACCGGTTTCTCTATCTTAGGAAGTCCATAGGCATTTGTGTTTCTCCCTAACTTGCTTTATTTCTTGCATACATTCATCTCATTTAACATATTTTTGTATGTCTTATAATTTACCCATTTCCCCTCTTCTCCATATGAAGTCCAACAATTGGGAATTATTTGAACTTATTTGTAGCCCTTTGTCAAGTTATGACAAAATGGGGGAGAATTTTGGAGAAGCTAAGCAGTTATGCATTTATGAGGGAAATTTACTTATAGGGGAGATCATTACATTTTGGGTGAGTTAGAGGTGTTTAGTTCAAACTTTGTGGGGGAGTAATTTAATTTTTTGGACTCACATACTAATGGGGATTTCTAGATTACATTTTGCTTGCTTGTGTGTGCTTTACATGTAAACATCAACATTTGGAACAAGTTAAGCAATGTGTTGTCTCATTTGAATTTGTAATGTAATTTGTATATCATGTATTTTCAAATGATATATTTTGGATTGGGGATATTTATTCAGTTTGTAACTCTTAGCTTCTAGGTTTTGTCATGAATTTGAGAAAGGGGGAGGTTGTTACTGCCCCGGCTAGCCGAGTCCATTTTTTGTCAAATTCATGACTCGAGTGAAGCATTTCCTTGAAAATAGAAGCTCAAGAATCAAGAATATAGTGGTGGTTGAATCAAGCTCAAGATGGAAGATCAATCAAGATTCAATGGATCATCAACATATATGGCAATCACACAAGGTAAATTGGCCATAGAAGACTCTAACTTGACCCCACACCTTAGGATGACCTTACTTAGGCTTAGAAATCACATTTGGAAAATTTTAAGTATCCTTGTGAGTGTTTGACCCATAACAAGAACGTGAACTTAATATGGAAAAACATTGATTTTACTGTTAGGCCGACACATCGAGTCTGGCGATCAATCTGTAACACCTCGGATTTTCAATTTATTATTTTTATGAAATTATCCATTTTAATTGTGAATTTTAGATTGGACCTTAAATGGATAAAGAATTGGGCCATGACCCAATTAGGACCCAATTGATTTTGGAATTAGTTTTATTAAAAATTAAATGGGGTTGAATTAATTTAGTGATGCATTATATCTAAATTAAAATAAGATTGTGCATGGCCATGTGTAGAGATATTTCATATCTACATTATGTGCATGGGATCTTTTAAAAAGGGTATGCATATAGTCTTAAATTAAATAAAAGAAGTGTCTAAATTTAAACACAAGGGCACATGGCAATGGGGCATGGTTTATCTTAAGCACATTCCAAAAATGAGAGAGGGGCGCATGGCACCTTCTATTTAAATCAAGAGGAGGTTTTAAAAGAGGCAACAAGGGGTCGGCAATGGCTATCTTAAGAGGGCACACGGCATTAAGCAATTGCATCTAAGGCACCTTCTAAATTAAGATCAAGAGGAAGTGATAAAAGGAGGGACAAAGAGGGGTACACAGTTTTACACCTTCATAGTCGAACCCTCTCTTTATCTCTCTCATTCTTGCCAAAGAGCAAAGAGAAGAAGAAGGCAGCCAGCAAGAGGTGTTTTTGGTCAAAAGAAATTAAGAAGAAAGGAAAAGGATTGGAAGAGCAAGGAATCGGAAAAAGGTTAGCATCTTATTTGAATAATTTATTTTGAAATAAAAGAACCATAGGGTTCGGCCATGGTGTTTGACCGAACCCCATGGAAGAAGATTGGGTGATGTTTTGATGATTTTAATGGAAAGATCGAACCATAGGGTTCGGCCATAGTGCACGGTCGAACCCCATGGAAAGACTTGATTTATTTTATTGGGTTTTTAAGAATGAAAACCATGGAAGTTATTAATAAGTTTATGGGGTTTTCAAACATGAAGATAATGGATTTATACTTATGTTTTTAAGAGGACTTTAAATGGAAGATCATTGATAATGTAATATGATGTTTGGAGGGGTGAGGTTCGGCCATGGTGTATGGCCGAACCCCACCAAATAAATTTATGAAATTGGGGTTTTCATAGGCATTGGATTATATGGACATAAAGTTAATAATTTTTAATGGAACCATAAGGCTCGGCCATGGGTATGGCCGAACCCCATGGAAGGGATATTGATAAAATTTAATGGAGTTAAATTAATGGTCAAGATCATGAACCATAGGATTCGGCCATGGTGTATGGCCGAACCCCATGGGGTTGTCTTGGAATGGAGATAGATTTTGGTTGCTAAAATTGGAAAGCATCCAATTATAGAAATATGGTTTCTAATTTAGGAAACTATCTAATTTTGGAAGGGGTTGCTAAACTTGGACAGCATCCAATAATGGAAAGATGGTTTCTAATTTAGGAAACTATCTATTTATGGAAGGAGGTTAATAAAATTAGAAGCTACCTAATTATGGACCTTAGATTAAAATGGAAGAAGGGGTTTATTTATGGAAACCTTCTAATAGTGGAAGGTGGAGTTTAATTATGGAAACCATCCAATTATGGAAAGATAGTTTCTAATCTTGGAAACTATCTAATAATGGAAAGGTGGAGATTATCTTGGAAACATCTATTTATGGGAAGTAATATGAATAGAAAGTTGGACATCATGGGTTCGGCCACATGAATTAATTTTATGGGTTAGGTTTATGTGTTAATGAATCAAGGGGAATGGATGGTATGAATTTAATATGATGATTGGATTAATGGGAAGACATGAACCTAAGCTAGTGGCAAAACGGTAAATATCGCCTAAATTGAAAGATCATGGGTTCGGCCATGATGTATGGCCAAACCCCATGAGATTTTTTGTGGATCAAACATTAACTTAGGCAATTGTTTTAATGAATGAAAAGATGGGATTATGGAATGATAGCCATGGATGGCATTTTCGTAAATAGGTGTGAAAATGGTAAGCCATGGGTTCGGCCATGGTGTATGGCCGAACCCCATGGGGTTTTGTTTATGGACTTAGAACCTTGTAAATCAAGTGGGACTTGGTGTTGATTTATTATTATATTATAAGGTAACGGGATCTCGCAAGCGGTGTGCGATCAGTGATCGATTCTTGGACAAAAGACACAAGCTCACGTTAGCGGTCTTTGGTAGGATTCCACCTCTTTGAAACCATGGGTTTATGTACACTTGTTTTATCTTATGTTTGATGAAATTTATGTTTCAAATGATATGCTTTATATGAATTTTAAATGCTATGTTTATTTGTTTAAATAGCATGTGTTGGATATGTTTCAAAAGATGATTTTCAATGCTATGTTTATGTTATAAAATAGCATGTGTTTCATTGGTATCTCATTCATGGCATGGGGTGGAGGATATGTAACCGGAGGGGTCACACTCCGTCGGGGCATCCGAAAAACCTATGTGCCGTACCTTGATGTGATTTCCATCAAGAAGATTCCGGAGGGTCTACACTCCGCCGAGACGGCCGGAAGACCTATGTGGTGGGTACTTTATGTACATGTGATGGGTGAGACTCATTGCATTTGTCATCATTGCATGGCATGGTTTTACATGGTTTTATATATTATGTTATAATATATGTTTTGTACTAACCATGTGTTAGCCATAACTGGAATGCCTACTGGGTGCGTTGTTCTAACGCCCTACTTCTACCCTAGTTGATGATACAGGAAATCAGGGGAATGACGAATGTAAGACGGGCCAGGCATAGGAGTTGTGAAGATTTATTTTATATGATTTGAATAAAGTTAGTCATGAACTTGTATTTGAGTAATTAGATTTCGGAATGTAATAACTTAGATGGATGGATGTTAATTTTGATAATTATGGTATTTGAATGATGATTAAGAACTTGACGTACTTTGTTATCTTAGTGGAATAGGACTTGGTTCTATTATGTTTCCGCAATTTTGATGTTATGATTTTTATTCCGCATGTTGATATTGCTATGTGTGAACCATTTTCGTGGACTTAGTCCATGTGCACATAGGGTTGGCCAGTTAAGGGTCAGACTTTGGAAGTTCGAACTTAGCTCGCGTCGTGACGTCCCGAGCTCTATCACTCTACTCAGTTATAAAAAATAAAAAAATATTGACTCTGAAGTTACGGGAAGAAGTGAGTGAGAAAGGGCGGGGCGTTACAGTTGGTATCAAAGTGAACCTGAAACATTGAATCTTTCGGGGTAAATTAATCCGGTCTCCGTGCATTAATTTACTTCGTTAGACTCAGACGGATGATAGCAAAGGAAGTACAGTCAAAATAATCGGATTATCAAACATAGCAACATATGATGTATTTTCCCCAGAAACAAAGCAAAAATCAAGAATGCTTATTTGGAAATTTTCCCCAACAGGTAGGAATTACAAATTTTTGTTTATGGAAACTAAGTCTTGATGTTTTCAATGGCTTAGGAAAAAAAATGGCTCCAAGGGGAAGCCAAGGAGAAATAATTGACAAAACCCAAATGGGGGTGAAGATGAGGTAGAACATCCTCGAAATGAGGAGGAGCAACCATCTCACCATGATGAGGAACGACACTCTCACCATGAGGAAGAACAATCTCACCACGATGAGGAAACAAGTAGCGTAAATATACCAATGATACCTCCTGAATTGCAGAATCTGGTTCAAGCGGTGGTTACTTCGGTGCTTCAACAACACCTGAATGAGAATGAAACTGCCAACGGAAACAATGACAGGAGCATGGTTAGGGACTTCTAGCAACAACGCCCTCCTTACTTCAAGGGAAGAGAAGGGGCTGTGGGAGCAGAAAACTGGCTGAAAAAGATTTCACAGATCCTGACTCTATTGAATATCACGAGTCATACCCACAAGATTTTACTGGCCACATCACAGCTGATTGATGATGCTGGTAAATGGTGGGAGGTGATAGAGAAGCAGTGAGCACTTATTCCAGAAGGAAAGAGGACTACCATGACTTGGGAGCAGTTCTCAGCTACCTTCCTGGAACATTATTTTCCTGAGGAGGAGAAGGAGGGCCAGACACAAGCTTTTCTATATTTGGTACAGGGTACCATGACGGTGGCAGAGTGCCACCAGGAATTTCTCAGTTTAATTGTGTATGCATTTTATATGGTGGATACTGAGTATCGAAGGGCACGCAAGTTTGAGCGGGGCCTTCGGCCTAGCATAAGGGCCAAGGTAACTATATTCAAAGCAGCCATATTGGCAGAGGTGGTCAGCAGGGCCATTTTAGCAGAGCAGGAGATGGCTGAGTTGATGCGTTTTGATAATCACCGAGCTCAGAGTGGGAGGGGTACATTCCAGCCCAATAAGAGGTTCCGACCGAACTCTAGTAAACCCGCACCATCTACTGGGTCAACAGGGGGCTTTTGTCCCAACCATCCCTCCCCATCTGCATCAGTCACTTAGGCTCCTAGAGGTTGGAGCAACTGCTTTCATTGTGATCAGCCTAGCCATTTGAAGAGGGAATGTCCACAACTCAACAAACCCTCTAATACCAAGGGTTCATCTCGTTCACCAGTTAGGCCAGTTAATTCACGTGGGGGCAGGACATTTAATCAGGCGGGACAGCCACCTACAGGATCTGGACGGGTATTCACTTTAGCACCTCTAGCAGTAGAGGATCATTCAGTGATTCAAGGTATGGCAGCAGTCAGTAGTTCCTACACCTTTGCATTATTTGATTCGGGAGCATCACACTCTTTCATATCTGCTGCATTTATAACTACAACTGGTACATTGATACAAAAACTGTCCACATCATTCACTATTGTATCCCCCGTCGAAGACACATCATTGGGACTTATATGCACAGCAGTGAATACTGAACTTGCTGGACTCAGATTTGAGTTCAATTATTTGGTGCTCGATATGTCAGAATGTGATATTATTTTCGGTATGGATTGGTTGGCTAGCTTTAAGGCCAACATTGATTGTTATCGTCGCAGGGTGACATTTTGTCGCTCGAGGGAAAACAACACGTGGTGCGTGCTGATAAACAAAGCAAACTACATGAAGGGTTGAATCATCTGGTATTGAACATTATTAGAATCAAGAAAGCACCGGTGGTTGAACTTCCGGAAATAGTAAGGGACTATACGGACGTTTTTCCAAAGGAACTCCCTGGTTTGCCTCCCATGAGGGAGATCAATTTTGAAATCAAGCTGTACCTTGGCACTGCACCAATGTCATTACCACATTACCAGATGGCACCAGTAGAGATGTCCGAGTTAAAGAAGCAGATTGATGAATTGTTCAGACTGGGATGCATTCGGAACAGTACATTGGCTTGAGGAGCTCCGGTTTTATTTGTGAAGAAGAAGGATGGTTCACTCCGTATGTGTGTGGATTATCAAAAAACTGAACCAGCTGACGGTCAGAAACAAGTACCCTTTACCCAGGATCGATGACTTTTTTGATCAACTTAAAGGTTCCGATCATTTTTCTAAGATTGATTTGATGTCTGCATATCACCAAATCCGGGTTAGGGAGGAGGACATAGAGAAGACAACCTTAAGAACGTAGTATGTGGCTATATGAGTTTGTAGTCATGCTGTTTGGACTCACCAATGCACCGGCTGTGTTCATGGATTTAATGAACAGGATCTTCCGTCCTTATTTGGACCAATTTGTTATTGTATTCATTGATGATATTTTGATTTATTCCAAGACTCAGAAAGAACATGCTGAGCACCTGAGAATAGTTCTGGACACTTTGAGGAATAACAAACTATATGTTAAAGCCAGTAAATGTGAATTTTGGTTATCTAAGGTCAACTTTTTGGGACATATTATATCAACAGAAGGTATAGCCGTGGACCCGGCTAAGGTCGGGGCAGTAAGAGATTGGAAAACGCCAAAGAATGTAGCCGAGATCTGTAGTTTCTTGGGATTAGTGGGTTATTACAGGAAATTTATCATGGACTTCTCAAAAATTGTATCTCCATTTACTCGACTCACTCAGAAAGGAGTCAAATATGAGTGGTCAAATCTGTGTAACCAGAGATTTGAAGAGCTGAAGAAGAGACTTACCACTACTCCTATCCTAATTTTGCCGGAAAGAGGCAAGTGTTATGAAGTACAATGCATGCTTCAGGAGAGGGACTGGGGTGTACACTCAGTTAAAGTGATCGTGTGGTGGCATAGGGATCAAGACAGTTGAAAATACATGAACATCTCTATCCTACACATGATCTGGAACTAGCCGCAGTGGTCTTCGCTCTCAAAAGCTGGAGACATTATCTTTATGGGGAGAAATTTGAAGTGTTTTCAGATCATAAGAGCTTGAAGTACTTATTTGATCAGAAAGAGCTCAACTTGAGGCAGCATAGATGGATGGAATATCTGGCAGATTATGAGTTCGCACTTCGTTATCACCCTGGCAAGGCGAACAAGGTGGCAGATGCCCTCAGCCGTTTATCACATGCATTAGTGGCATGTATGATCAGGACAGAATGGGAGATGCTGAATACCATTCGAGAGTTTAAACTTTACCTCAATAACCATGGGACTATATACAATTTGATCATATGGTCCAACATGGTTACCAAGATTGAACAGGAACAGCGAACAGACCCGAAGGTGGAGGAGACTTGGGCCAAGATGTTTACTGGTGAAGTCATACCGGAATGGGAGTTACGACCAGGACGGGGTCTTCTATTCCGAGGAAGGATTTATGCACCTAAGAGCTGCAGAAAAGAGTTATTGGTTGAGGCACATCAGACCAAACTCTCTATTCATCCGGGCAGTACCAAGATGTATCACGACCTGAAGAGACATTACTGGTGGCACGGACTCAAAAGAGATGTGGCAGAATTTGTGGCTCATTGCTTAACATGTCAGCAGGTTAAGACGGAACATCAGAAGCCACCAGGGTTACTCAAACCCTTACCAGTGCCGGAATGGAAATGGGAGCACATTTCCATGGATTTTGTTACAAGGTTGCCAAGGTCATCAAAGGGCAACGATGCGATATGGGTCGTGGTAGACCGACTGACCAAGTCAGTACATGTCATTCCTATTAAGATGACAGACTCATCTGAGACTTTGGGTCGGTGGTATATTAAGGATATCATCAGATTGTATGGTATACCTCGGACTATTGTGTCTGACAGAGATAGTCGATTCATCGGCAGAGTATGGCAGAGCATGCAGTCGGCCATGGGAACAGACTTATTAATTAGTACGGCATTTCATCTACAGACTGATGGACAATCTGAGAGGACAATACAGACACTGGAGGATATGCTGAGAGCATGTATGCTAGATTTCAAGGGTGGATGGGAGGATCACTTGCCGTTGGTAGAATTCTCATACAACAATAGTTACCAGGGAAGCCTCCAGATGGCACCATTTGAGGCATTATATGGTAGACCATGTAGGTCACCAGTGTGCTGGACAGAGGTCGGTGAGCCTGCACTGATTGGGCCTGAATTGGTTGCAGAGACTACATCGCAGATACAGTTGATACGGCAGCACCTATTGACTGTGCAAAGTCGTCAGAAGAGCTATGCTGACAAGAGGAGGAGGTTCCTTGAATTTGAAGTGGGAGACATGGTGTTCCTGAGAGTCTCGCCACGGAAGAGACACATGAGATTTGGAAAGAAAGGGAAATTATCGCCAAGATATGTGGGACCGTTTTCAATTATAAGAAGGATGGGGGACGTGGTTTATCAATTGGCACTCCCATCACAGTTGGTATCTTTACACGATGTGTTCCATATATTGATGCTGAGAAAGTATAATCCTGATCCTTCTCACGTACTGAACGTACAAGACATAGAGGCTCAGGGCGACGTGACATACGTCGAGAAGCCCGTCCGAGTGGTGGACACAGAACAAAGGGTGTTACGGAACCGAGTGATCCAGTTTGTCAAGGTGGTATGGGATCGACTTGGCATTGAGGAAGCTACATGGGAACTCGAGTCGGAAATGAGGAAAGCTCATCTTGAACTATTTAGGTAAATGTTTGAAACCTTACTTCACTCGATTTTCGGGACGAAAATTTTAAAAAGAAGGTTGTATTGTAACACCTCGGATTTTCAATTTATTATTTTTATGAAATTATCCATTTTAATTGTGAATTTTAGATTGGACCTTAAATGGATAAAGAATTGGACCATGACCCAATTAGGACCCAATTGATTTTGGAATTAGTTTTATTAAAAATTAAATGGGGTTGAATTAATTTAGTGATGCATTATATCTAAATTAAATAAGATTGTGCATGGCCGTGTGTAGAGATATTTCATATCTACATTATGCGCATGGGATCTTTTAAAAAGGGTATGCATATAGTCTTAAATTAAATAAAAGAAGTGTCTAAATTTAAACACAAGGGCACACGGCAATGGGGCATGGTTTATCTTAAGCACATTCCAAAAATGAGAGAGGGGTGCATGGCCTTCTATTTAAATCAAGAGGAGGTTTTAAAGGAGGCAACAAGGGTCGGCAATGGCTATCTTAAGAGGGCACACGACATTAAGCAATTGCATCTAAGGCACCTTCTAAATTAAGATCAAGAGGAAGTGATAAAAGTAGAGACAAAGAGGGGTACACGGTTTTTACACCTTCATAGCCGAACCCTTTCTTTATCTCTCTCAATCTCTCATTCTCGCCAAAGAGCAAAGAGAAGAAGAAGGCAGCCAGCAAGAGGTGTTTTTGGTTGAAAGAAATTAAGAAGAAAGGAAAAGGATTGGAAGAGCAAGGAATCGGAAAAAGGTTAGCATCTTATTTGAATAATTTATTTTGAAATAAAAGAACCATAGGGTTCGGCCATGGTGCTTGGCCGAACCCCATGGAAGAAGATTGGGTGATGTTTTGATGATCTTAATGGAAAGAAGGAACCATAGGGTTCGTGTAATGGCCCGAAATTTTTAAATCAATAAATATGTGGCTATTATTTATTTTTAATGGTGGAAATTGGAAATT
Source organism: Chimonanthus salicifolius (assembly GCA_013350335.1). Lineage (NCBI taxonomy): Eukaryota > Viridiplantae > Streptophyta > Magnoliopsida > Laurales > Calycanthaceae > Chimonanthus > Chimonanthus salicifolius. The sequence goes on from CM023535.1 coordinate 40,929,810, forward strand.
TGATGGAATAAATGGTGAATGGATCAAAATTGGACAAAGGCCCAAGTATGGCCCAATGGACCATGGATTGGATTTGTAATGGCCCAAAATTTTTAAATCAATAAATATGTGAATATTATTTATTTTAATGATGAAAATTGGAAATTGGGGGAATAAATGGTAAATGGGCCAAAATTTGGACAAAGGCCCAAATATGGCCCAATAGACCATGGATTGCATTTTAAAGTTATTTAAGTGGTCAATGATGGCCAATTGGGCCATGGGTGGACAAATTGAGTCAAATACCCATTTGGGACCCAATGGGTCAAGATGGTTAAGCTCTAAGGTAAATGGGTAAGATGGAAATGTAATTGGGCCATGGGCCCAAATGGTGATCCATTTAGAATGAATTCAATGGAATTTAAATCACCTAAGTTAAGTTAAAATTTAACCAAGGTGATGTGGCCAAGTGGGACCCACCTCCACCTCATCAAGTGAGGGGGCGTGTGGGCCAAGGTTTGGTGGGGCCAACCACCATGGTTGATTTGGTCAACCATGGGTGGAATAATGGAGTTAGGTTAAGTACAATGAATTAACCTAAGGTGATTTAAATAAATAAATGGGAATTAAAGTAGCCAAAATATCTAAATATAAAATGATTAAAAAATTATACAAATGAGGTGGTCAAAGTGTGGTCAAAGGGTGAAAACCAAATCACCTCATCCCAAACCCAAAATAAAATACGTTGGGGCTTGGTGGTGGTTTAGATAACCACCACCATAAAGCAAATTAAATATCTAAAAAAAATATCTTAGGGTGGGTGAGATCATTAATGTAAAGAAAAAATGGGGATAAGCCTTGATTCTTTTCTCATTTCTTATCCTCTCTTCATTTGTGCACTCTCCATTTTTCATTCTCCATGGTCGTCCCCTACATCCAAGTGAAGGAGAGAAAGAGAGCTAAGGAAAAGAGAGGAGAATGAGAGAAGAAAGAAGTGGAAATTGGAGGGAAATCACTCTAAGGTTAGGGTTTAACATCTCTCTTCTCATGATTTTTCCCTCTTTCTCTCTCACACAAACCCTACCATGGCCGATTCTTGGGTTGGGTATTGCCACCATTAATCAAGAGTCTTGACCTATCAAAGATCAAGAGGAAGGAGAGAGGAGGCTAAGGAAACCGACGGGAGCGGCGGAAGTCGGAGGAGACGACGGATGGTGAGTAGTTGCTTAAGCAAGAGATTTTGGATTTTTAGGGTTTAGGAATTGGAATTTATTTTTGTGAACTTAATGGTGGTTAGATAATTCTATGCTATGGAATGTAAATCCATCAAATGGGAGGGTGGAAGATGGAGAAAACCCTAAATGGGTGAATTAGGGTTAGGGAAAAGAAATAAGTAAAAGTATTAAATGTATGGTGTAATTTATTAAATTGAACATGGAAGTAGGTAATTGGAATAAAATCATGGGCCATAGGGTTCGGCCATGTAGTATGGCCGAACCCCATGGTGGGTGATTTGGTATTGGATTTAATTGGTTAGGGTTTTAAGGGATGGAAGATAATGAAGGTAGCTAATGAATTTTTAGGGTTGTAAATAGTAAATGTTGGAAAAATTAAAGGGGTTTAAATAAGGAAAAATCATGGAGTGTGGTAATAAATTTTGTGGCCTCAAGAGGCATAGAAAATGATGGGTTTAAAGGATAGAAAAGATGGGTTTAATATTTTGGTGAATGTAGGTATTTTGGAGCAATGAAATGAAAAAGAGAATATGGTTTAGATGCATGATTTAAACCCCTCAAGAAAGGATTATTGGTGGATCTAAAATGTTATGAATGGATCCAAGAAAAATGGAGAAAGAAACATCATGGGTTCGGCCATGGTGTATGGCCGAACCTATGACCCAAGTTTTAGATCATTAATGGGTCTAAAGTTAAATGTGTATGTATAAGTTTAAATTAATGGAATTAGGTCAATAAGGTGGTTGAGGTAAGTGATCTTGTAATGTGGTAGAGGAATCAATTATGGACTCAAGGTATGACTAAGAGTAATGATTTAATGGAAGGTCAATTTTTATGGGCTAATGAAGGATGTAGGTATGTGATTAGTTAATGGGGGGTTGGATTAATTAAATGGTTAATTTTAATGGCTATGTGACATGGTTCAATGGGTCACTAATGGACCTAAGTTGGGGATCTAAGTTTATGATCAATTATGGACTTAATCATGCATGGATAAATGAGTGATTAAGCATGAAAAATGAGGTAGTGGCAAAACCGTAATTAGTGGCCAAATTCAAGAATTCCATGGAAATTGATCATGGACTTAGGGGATCTAATGTAATAACCTTATAAGTGATTAATAAAGCCTAGGGTGGCCGAATTTTAAGATTTATGGGATTAAAAGGTTTAATAGATGACATGGGTCCCACAAAACCTAAATAGTGACCGGTTTTTCATATGGGCTTAGAAATGGGTAAAATATGGACTAATGATTAATGTGTAATAAGGTACTGGACATCGCAGGCGGTGCACGATCGGCGACCGGGTTTATCGAACGGAAAACGTAAAAGGACGCGAGTCGGTATTCGGTAGGATTCCTACATTTTTGTAAGCCATGGATTGGGTAATGTTTTCTTTAATTTATGTTGGAAAGCATGTGGTTGTCTTTAAGATGAGTTTTGGATTATGCATCTTGTGATGTTTTCCTTTAAATTATTTTGGAAATCATGTGAATGTCTTAGATGGGTTTTGGATTAAATATTATGGGGTGGTTTCCCTTTGTTTTATTAGTCATCAAGTAATTGTTTTAAGATGGGTTTTATTACTATTGAATTACATATATTACATGGCATATGGCATCTACATCTCATGCATGGCATGGGAGGGATATGACAGGGGAAGGATGAAATGAAACCGGAGTCCATGCTCCGTCGGGGCGACCGATAAACAAGCATGGGGACATTTCACATATGTATTATTGTACCTTGACGAGGCCTTACCGTCAAGGGGGATGTTGTATTTATTGTTATACCTTGATGATGGTTCTTCCATCAAGGGGGATATTGTATTTGTGGTTACACCTTGACGAGGTCTTACTGTCAAGGGGGATGTTGTGTTTATTGTTATACCTTGATGATGGTTCTTCCATCAAGGGGGATATTGTATTTGTGGTTACACCTTGACGAGGCCTTACCGTCAAGGGGGATGTTGTATTTATTGTTATACCTTGATGATGGTTCTTCCATCAAGGGGGATATTGTATTTGTGGTTACACCTTGACGAGGTCTCACTGTCAAGGGGGATGTTGTATTTATTGTTATACCTTGATGATGGTTCTTCCATCGAGGGGGATATTGTATTTGTGGTTACACCTTGACGAGGCCTTACCGTCAAGGGGGATATGGCATCGGGATAGTAAGGATGATGGGTGGGATTCATAACACAGACACCCATGGCATGACATTCATTCTATGGCTTTTCGTTATGTATTATCTATCTGCTTTGTTATCACTAATCCATGTGTTAGCCCTACTCGGAGTCCTACTGGACGCGTGGTCTAACGCCCTACTTCTACCCTAGCTGATGACGCAGGAAATGCCGGAGCAGAAGGACGGGACGGGAGCCAAGCTTAGGAGCTTGGGAAGGCGGACTAATTATTTTAATTAAGTTTATTTTGGGAAATGTGTATTTGAAGTAACTTAGCCTGTCGGAAATGTAATAATTTAGATTACTTGCCATGTTTTGGAAATTACTTTGGACATTATGATTTTAAGGATGTTTGGTGATTGAATGAATGTAACTTCCCTACTATCTAAGAATTTGTAGGACTCTTTTATAATTTTCCGCAATTGGTTTAAATGTTCCCCGATGCTTACTTCTACGTGTGAACCATTCTCCGTGGACTTCATTCCACGCACACGTAGGGTTGGCCAGTTAAGGGCCGGGCTTTAGAAGCTCGGACTTAACTCGCGTCGTGATGTCCGCGCCCTTTGTCACTTTTCCTTTTAAAAAAAAACAAATAGACTCTGATATTTCGGTGAAAAGGGGCGGGCGTTACAGGATTTAAATTCATTTAAAGGGTCAATGATGGTCAATTGGGCCAAGGATGGTCAAATTGGGCCCAATGCACATTCGGGACCCAATGGGTCAAAATGATTTAAGCTCTAAGGTAAATGGGTCGGAGGTGAATGTAATTGGGCCATGGGCCCAAAGGTGATCTAAGTAGTTGAAAATGGATTAAATTAAATCACCTAAGTTAGTGATCAATTGACCAAGGTGACATGGCCGATTGGGACCCACCTCCACCTCACCAAGTGAGGTGGCGTGTGGACCAAGGATTGGTGGGGCCGGCCACCATGGTTGAATTGGTCAACCATGGGTGGATACATGGAGGGAAATTAAAGAGATGGAATTAGGTAAGTGAGAATAAATTAACCTAAGTTAATTATCTAATTAATTAAATAATTAAACTATCCAAAAAGGTGGTCAAAAGGGGTCAAAATTGGAATACCAAAACACCTCATTTCAAACACCAAAGACGTTGGGCTTGGTGGTGGTTTATTCCAACCACCACCATAAAGCATAAAGCATAAAGCATGGAAAAAATCCCATGTTGGTGGTTGGAAGCCTTAATGGTGGAGCAAAGTTTAAGAAACCAAAAGGTGTTGTTTTTATCTTATCTTTCAAATCCCATTCTTATCTCATTCTCTTTTCCTCTCTTGCTCTCCCTCATTGCCGTCCCACACAAAGGAAGAAAGAAGAAGAGAAATTTGGAAGAAGAAGAGAAGAAAAGAGAGGGAAAGTTCAAGCAATTAGCCACCACTCCAAGATCAAAGCTTGGTATCTTCTTTATCACCATCTCCTCCTCTCCCTCTCTCAAATACACCCCATCTTGGCCGACCCAAGTTGTGATGTTTTCACATTGACCAAGCTCATCTTAGCCGATCAAACAAGGAGAAGAAGAAGGAGAAAGGCCAAGGAACCCGAGAGGAGAAAGAAAAGCCGGAGGAGCCGTCGGATTGTAAGTATTTCTAAAACAAGAGATTAGATTTTTTTTAGGGTTTAAGAGATTATGAAATCCATTGCTTGGATTTAGTGGTGGCCAAATTATCATAGGCCTTGGATCTCAAATCCATCCAATGGAAAGATGAGAAATGGATAAAGTGGGAGAGATGGAATAAGAAAAAATAAAGGATGCTTTAAGGGTTTTATGTATTAAAATTTTATTCAAACATGGAGAGGTGATGATTTTTTTTAGGAAGAACCATGGGCCATAGGGTTCGGCCATGTAGTATGGCCGAACCCCATGGTGGGTGTTTAAGTGATTTTATTAGGGTTGTAAAGAATGAAAGCCATGGAAAGATGATTATGATTTTTAGGGTTTTTATGATCAAATGTAGTGATTTTTTAAAGGGTTTTAAATGAAGAAATTCATGAAAATGTAAATGGTTTTATGGCCTTGAAAGGCATGGATGGGAGTGAACCATGAACCATGGGTTCAGCCATGGTGTATGGCCGAACCCTAGGGTTATGTGTTTGTAAATTTGAAGGGTGTAAAAATAAGGAAAAATGGTTGAGAATGGTGATAGTTTAAAATGGATTTTTAAGTGTGGGAAATAATGTTCTAAAAATAAAACCATGGGGAGATTTTAGGGATGGAATGTTTTTAAATCCTATGGTGATGTAATGGTGGTTTTAAATGGGTTTAGAAGGATGGAAGATATGGAGTAATGCATTAATAATTTGGAGGTTTAAAAAGGGTCAAATGTTTGTAAATTTTAAAGGGAGCTTAATGAAGAAAGCCATGGTAGGTAATTAAGGATTTTTAATGGAGTTTTTAGGGTTATAATCGTGAAGGGATGATTAATGATTTTAGTTTTTTTTTTAATGATTGACTGTAATAATTTTAAAGGGATTGTACATGAGGAAATGCATGATGTGAACCTTCTCATGGTGTTAGAATTTTAATGGATTTAGAGAATGGAGGCTATGAAAAGGGGTTAATGATTTATAAAGGTTTTAAATGAATGGGCATTAGTGATTTTTAAAAGGGGTGGAAACAATGATAAAAACCATGGAGAGTGATTGGTGAATTTAGAAGTACTTAGACCATAGTAAGGATGAAGGAATGTTGGCAACTTCAATGGATTTTAAATGTAGTTAGTAATGATCAAAATTGATGATTTAAATGCATGATGTAAACCTCCTCATGGGAGGGCTTATTATGGATCTAAATGTGGTGAGAAAGACCCAAGGAAAAATGGGGATTAGGTTGAATTAAAGGGGCTGATTTTAATAAAACTCATGACTCATTTGAGAGTCATTTTGGGCTAAGAATTAAGGTATGTGCATGTGTTTAAAATTAATGGGGTTTAGATTAAATTAAGGGCTGATTTTAATGTGTCCATGTTATGGTTGGTGGGTCACTAATGGATCTAAGTTATGGATCAATTTTAGACTTAAGTGTGCATGGGTAAATGAGTAATTAATCATGGGAAGGAGTAGTGGCAAAATTGTAAATAATGGCCAAATTCAAGAACTCCATGGGAAATGATCATGGACTTAAGTACAATTATGGTAACCTTAAGTATGTGATTAATAAAGCCTAGGATGGCTGATTTTTAAGACTCATGGGATTAAAAGGTTTAATGGATTAAACGGGACCCACAAAACTACATAGTGAGGTTCGGCCATGGTGTATGGCCGAACCCCACTAAGGCATGAGTTAGGGACTTAATAATGGTTAAAAACATGGACTGATTATTCATATGTAATAAGGTATCGGACGTCGCAAGCGATGCGCGTATCGGTGACCAGATTATCGGACGAAAATGAAAAAGGACGCTAGTCGGTATTCGGTAGGATTCCTACCTTTTTGTAAGCCATGGATTATGTGTTATGTATGGATTTTTCCTTGATTTATTTTGGTAAGCATATGATTGTTTTAAGATGGGTTTTAAGGCTATGAGGTGTATATTGATGACTTGCTTGATCTATTTTTGATAATCAAATTATATGTTTTATTGATGGAATTCTAAATGCCATGGTTTGTGCTATCATATATATTACATGGCATATGGCATCTGCATCTCATGCATGACATGGGAGGGATATGGCATGGGAAGATGAAAATAAAGAAACCGGAGTCCATGCTCCGTCGAGGCGACCAAAAAGTAGACATGGGGATAGCCTGATATGCTATAACCGGAGTTCATGCTCCGTCGGGGCGACCGAGAAGCAAACATGGGGACACCTTGATGAGGCTTTGCCGTCAAGGGGGATGATTTGTGATTGTTTATATCTTGACGAGGTTTTGCCATCAAGGGGGATGATTTGTGATTGTTTATATCTTGACGAGGTTTTGTGGTCAAGTGGGATGATTTGTGATTGTTTATATCTTGACGAGGTTTTGCCGTCTAGGGGGATGATTTGTGATTGTTTATATCTTGACGAGGTTTTTCCATCAAGGGGGATGATTTGTGATTGTTTATATCTTGACGAGGTTTTTCCGTCAAGGGGGATATGACAGCATGATGGTATGGATGATGGGTGGGATTCATAACACAGACACCCATGGCATAGCATTCATTTTATGCTTTCGTTATAATAATATCTATATGCTTTGTTATCACTAATCCATGTGTTAGCCCTACTCGGAGTCCTACTGGCGCGTTGTCTAACGCCCTACTTCTACCCTAGCTGATGACACAGGAGATGGCGGAAACGAAGGACGAGACGGGAGCCAAGTTTAGGAGCTTGGGGAAGCGAGCTACTTAGTTTATTTTGGAAAAATGTAATTTGAGTAGCTTAACTTGTCGGATTGCAATAATTTTAGATTTCTTACTATATTTTGGATTCTATTTTAGACATTGTGATTTTGAGGTATTTTAGTAATTTAATGATGTATCTTCCCTGCTATCTAAAATTGTAGGTTAGACTCTATTATAATTTCCGCACTTAGTATAATATTCCTCGAGTTTACGTCTACGTGTGAACCGTTCCTCGTGGACTTAGTTCCGCGCACACGTAGGGTTGGCTAGTTAAGGGCCGGGCTTTAGAAGCTCGGACTTAACTCGTGTCGTGACGTCCGCGCCCTTTGTCATTCTTTACTTCAAAAAAAATAAAATATATAGACTCTGATTTCGATGAAAAGGGGCGGGCGTTACAGTTCGGCCATAGTGCATGGCCGAACCCAATGGAAAGACTTGATTTATTTTATTGGGTTTTTAAGAATGAAAACCATGGAAGTTATTAATAAGTTTATGGGGTTTTCAAACATGAAGATAATGGATTTATACTTATGTTTTTAAAAGGATTTTAAATGGAAGATCATTGATAATGTAATATGATGTTTGGAGGGGTGAGGTTCGGCCATGGTGTATGGCCGAACCCCACCAAATAAATTTATGAAATTGGGGTTTTCATAGGCCTTGGATTATATGGACATAAAGTTAATAATTTTTAATGGAACCATAGGGTTCGACCATGGGTATGGCCGAACCCCATGGAAGGGATTTTGATAAAATTTAATGGAGTTAAATTAATGGTCAAGATCATGAACCATAGGGTTCAGCCATGGTGTATGGCCGAACCCATGGGGTTGTTTTGGAATGGAGATAGATTTTGGTTGCTAAAATTGGAAAGCATCCAATTATGGAAATATGGTTTCTAATTTAGGAAACTATCTAATTTTGGAAGGGGTTGCTAAACTTGGAAAGCATCCAATAATGGAAAGATGGTTTCTAATTTAGGAAACTATCTATTTATGGAAGGAGATTGCTAAAATTAGAAGCTACCTAATTATGGACCTTAGATTAAAATGGAAGAAGGAGTTTATTTATGGAAACCTTCTAATAATGGAAGGTGGTTTAATTATGGAAACCATCCAATTCTGGAAAGATAGTTTCTAATCTTGGAAACTATCTCATAATGGAAAGGTGGAGATTATCTTGGAAACATCTATTTATGGGAAGTAATATGAATATAAAGTTGGACATCATGGGTTCGGCCATGTGCATGGCCAAACCCCATGAATTAATTTTATAGGTTAGGTTTATGTGTTAATGAATCAAGGGGAATGGATGGTATGAATTTAATATGATGATTAGATTAATGGGAAGACATGAACCTAAGCTAGTGGCAAAACGGTAAATATCACCTAAATTGAAAGATAATGGGTTCGGCCATGATGTATGGCCGAACCCCATGAGATGTTTTGTGGAACAAACATTAACTTAGGCAATTGTTTTAATGATTGAAAAGATAGAATTATGGAATGATAGCCATGGATGGCATTTTCATAAATAGGTGTGAAAATGGTAAGCCATAGGTTTGGCCATGGTGTATGGCCGAACCCCATGGGGTTTTGTTTATGGACTTAAAACTTGTAAATCAAGTGGGACTTGGTGTTGATTTATTATTATATTATAGGGTACAGGGATCTCGCAAGCAGTGCGCGATCAGTGATCGATTCTTGGACTAAAGACACAAACTCACGTTAGCGGTCTTTGGTAGGATTCCACCTCTTTGAAACCATGGGTTTATGTACACTTGTTTTATCTTATGTTTGATGAAATTTATGTTTCAAAGGATATGCTTTATATGAATTTTAAATGCTATGTTTATTTGTTTAAATAGCATGTGTTGGATATGTTTCAAAAGATGATTTTCAATGCTATGTTTATGTTATAACATAGCATGTGTTTCATTGGCATCTCATGCATGGCATGGGGTGGAGGATATGTAACTGGAGGGATCACACTCCGTCGGGGCGTCCGAAAAACCTATGTGCGGTACCTTGATGTGATTTCCATCAAGAAGATTCCGGAGGGTCCACACTCCGCCGGGGCGTCCGGAAGACCTATGTGGTGTGTACTTTATGTACATGTGACGGTGGGACTCATTACATTTGTCATCATTGCATGGCATGGTTTTACATGGCTTTATATATTATGTTATAATATATGTTTTGTACTAACCATGTGTTAGCCGTAACTGGAATACCTACTGGGCGCATTGTTCTAATGCCCTACTTCTACCCTAGTTGATGATACAAGAAATCAGGGGAATGACGAATGTAAGACGTGCCAGGCATAGGAGCTTGGAAGATTTATTTTATATGATTTGAATAAAGTTACTCATGAACTTGTATTTGAGTAATTAGATTTCGGAATGTAATAACTTAGATGGATGGATGTTAGTTTTGATAATTATGGTATTTGAATGATGATTAAGGACTTGATGTACTTTGCTATCTAAGTGGAATAGAACTTAGTTCTATTATGTTTCCGCAATTTTGATGTTATGATTTTTATTCCTCATGTTGATATTGCTATGTGTGAACCATTTTTGTGGACTTCGTCCATGTACACATAGGGTTGGCCAGTTAAGGGTCGAACTTTGGAAGTTCGGACTTAGCTCGCGTCGTGATGTCCCGTGCTCTAGCACTCTACTCTGTTATAAAAAAAAAAAAGAAAATAGACTCTGAAGTTAAGGGAAGAAGCGAGTGAAAAAGGGCGGGGCGTTACACAATCGCCTTTAACAGTGGACGATCTATCGTGGTCATATGACCAATCGCTCGTGGAAACCAAGGTTCTAGTTGGAAATGGTTTGTCATACACCTGAGGGCCCAGAACGATACATTCGTGCAGGAGATGCATTGCTAGGATAGGGTCGATCTAATAGTTCATTACGATCCATCGGCAAGACTTAAGATTGAATTTGGATTGTCATTCACAGTCATATCTCTGGACGACCAATTGTGTTGATGATCCTTCGTCTAGGTACAGGGCCGACCAATCTCGCTCACGATCGATTGCTTGTAGCCTTGATTGAACAACCTCTGGAAAATTATAGTCAGGCTCAAGACGATGCAATTGTCTGGAGGCAAACTTTCGTGTGGTATAGGGCACAATCGGTTGGTCGCACGACCTATTGACGAGACAGGGTAGAAACACATCGTTTGCACGACCTATTACCCTAGGTCTGGAGAAGACTTGACCCTGAAAAATACAGTCAGCCTCAGGCCAATACATTCACTAAGTTCCAATCTTTCACTAGTGAACATAGACGATCAATCGTGTGGCATGATCAATCGGGCGTGAACTTTTTTTATCCATTGGAAAAACAATTAATGTGTCACGGTCATTTTACAACGGTAAAATTTGAATGCACGATCGATCGTGTAGAACGATCGATCCTTCATGCCGAGATTTTTCAGATCTTTATTTAAGGCCCGAAAATTGTTGAGGGAGAGAATTTTTTCATTTGAAAATCAAAAAAACGTGAAGAACAATCTCAAGACTCCTCTCCTCCCTCACTCACTCTCTAATGTATACATTTGGTAAATCTTTTAGAGATTCAATCACTTAGTTGATTGAGATCAAGAGAGAAGAAGAAATCTAGTCTAGGATTTATATTGGCAAATCATACACCTTAGAAACCCTTTCCCTATCTTGTTATTGCTCCATACAAGAGGTACATCTTCATCATCAACATGATCCTTGGGAGAGTTCTTGATGAAGCACACATCTACAAGTTTGAGATATCGAAAGGCAAGTGCTTCTTAGTGTTTTTAATTTCTTTAAACATCATTGTAAAGTGGACTAGATCAAGGAGGTCAAACCACTATAAAAAATAGAGGGACAATGACGTAAACCGGGGTTGGTCGAACCTTTGAAAACTAGGAGTGTGTAGGTGAAAGTCCTACACTATTAGTGAGGGTGTAATTCCCCACTTAGCGATTTGGAGATAACCCAATGTTTGGTGAATCTCAACAGTGGATGTAGGTTATTTAACCTAACCACTATATATCATTTGTCCTTGTAATTGATTATAAGTGTGTGTAATTGTTAATTAGCACATCTCTTGATTCACACACATTGCAACATCTTGATTAATCTTATTATTATATTTTACTAATTCTAATTAATCAAGTAATTCAAAAGGAACCAAAAATTGGGGATTTTTCTATTCACCCCCTCTAGACAATCATGACCTAGCACTCCAGGACTTTCAATAATACTTTGAAAGAGTACTGAAAGAAAAATAGAGGAAAAATATTCCATTCAAAATTATGAAGACATCTAACTTTTTTCGTTCAAAGCATTTATTTTAGAACCTTATGTTCTTCTTTGACTTGACCCGATCCTAAGCCACGTTTCGTCCCATTGATCTTAAGTCTAAATAGGGTGTGTCATGTAGAGAATAGATGAAGAAAAATGATGGTGTTTAACTTAACATTCTAAGAAAAGTGGCATCCATTCATGAGATCTTTTATTTTCTTTGATATATGCCATTTTTTCTAAATACATATATGAGAATTTTGATTCAAAAACATAAACTCTGCTTACATATACCTTTGAGAGAAAATATGTAACGCCCGCCCATTTTCATTATATTTCAGAGTCTATTTTTTTTTTTAAAATCAACGTGACAACGGTACAGGACGTCACGACGCAAGTTAAATCCGGACTTATAAAGCCCGGCCCTTAACTGGCCAACCCTACGCGCCCACGGAACGAAGTCCACGATTACGGTTCACGCGTAGGAGTAAACTTGCGGAACATAATTACATGCGGAAAATTATAATAAATACTATCCTACTGGTTTTAGATAGAAGGGAAGATACATCATTACATTACCAAAATACTCCCATGTTCATAATCATGTCCTAAAATGTTAACGTACAGAGTTTAATCTAGAACATAGTAAGAAATCCAAAATTATTACAATTCAACAAGCTAAGCTACTTAAGTTACAACTTTTCCATAATAAAACTTTGATAGACAAAGTAGCCGCTTTCCCAAGCTTCTAAGCTTGACTCCCGTCACGTCCACCATTTCCTCCGTCTCCTGTGTCATCAGCTAGGGTAGAAGTAGGGCGTTAGTCAACGCGCCCAGTAGGACTCCGAGTAGGGCTAGCATAGGGATTAGTGATAACATGCATACTGATAACAATACTGATAATAATATAAATAAATCATATGATGAATGCCATGCCATGGGTGTCTATGTCATGTGTCCCACCCATCATCCACATTATCATAAATGTCATATCCCCCTTGACGGTAAATCCTCATCAAGGTGTCCCCATGCTTGTTTCTCGGTCGCCCCGACGGAGCATGGACTCCGGTGATACCATATCAATGTCCCCATGTCCGTTATCGGTCGCCCCGACGGAGCATGGACTTCGGTTATAGCATAACAAACTATCCCCATGTCTGTTCTCGGTCGCCCCGACGGAGCATGGACTCCGGTTATAGCCTATCAGGCTATCCCCATGTCTGTTCTCGGTCGCCCCGACGGAGCATGGACTCCGGTTCCTTTATTTTCCCGCCCATGCCATGCATGAGATGTAAGTGCATTATGCTATGTAATATATATATATATATATACATTTCATATCCATAATATAAAATCCATACGTTAGGAATTTAATCCATAGCATATAAAATACCGTCCATAGCATTTAGAATATAATCCATACCATATAAAATCCATGTAATAATAAATCATATAATTTCCAAAATCAAATACGGAAAGCATCACATACACATAATCCACGGCTTACAAAAAGGTAGGAATCCTACCAAATACTGATAACGTCCTTTTTTGTTCTCGTCCGATAATTCCGGTCACCGTTCGCGTACCGTTGCGATGTGCCAATACCTTATTATACATTTCCCAAGTTAGTTTATATCTTATCCACGATTAAGTCTCTAACTGATCACAAACCTATGTTCATTAATGATCTTTAACCACTTTATAAGATTACCCATAATCAACCCGTATTTTGGCCTCTTTTTCCATTGATTTCAACACGTATATAATTCAATCCATAACTGATCTATACACCTAGATCCATTAATGACTTACCAATCATGTCATAGGATCATTAAAATCAGTCCCTTTAATTTAATATCGTCTCCATTTATCGTACCGGATTAGTAGTGTCTTAGAACATATTCAAAAACTGTACATTTCAATTCAGTCAACTGAACTCTGAGTTCAGTCGACTGAATCATGAGTTCAGTCGACTTAATCACAGATTCAGTCGGCTGATTTTGAATCAGATCGTCTGTTTGTCTTGCCAGTTCAGTTTCAGTCGACTGAAATACACATTCAGTCGGCTGAAACATGGTTCATACCCATTTCAGTCGACTGAATCATAGACTCAGTCAGCTGACTTTGCATCAGGTTATCTGTTTGTTCTGTCAGTTTATTTTCAGTCGACTGAATCCTAGATTCAGTCGACTGAACTATCAACCATCCATTTACGTGTTTACTAAGCATTCCTTCAATCGACTGAATCATATATTCAGTGGGCTGAAACTTCCAGAACCCTTTTCTTATCAGAGACGTTTGTGTTCAGTCGACTGAATCATCAGATTAAGTCGGCTGAAACTCCCAGAAACTCCTTCTGTTTTCAGCCACCATTAGTTCAGTCGACTGAAACTCTAGTTTAGTCAGCTGAAACTCCCAGAAGCTCGTTTCTGGTTCGTTCATTATCTGTTCAGTGACTGAATCCCTAATTCAGTCAACTGACTATTTTGTCAGTCCTTTCCATTGCATGTTTTGTACTTCCTTCCTTCGCGAATTCTCTTAAAAGAGCTATAACGGCATGTTTGGAAATACTTACAATCCTTGGTTTTCCCGGTTGTCTCTTGCTCCTCTTGGTCCTTAGCCTTTCTCCTTCTTTTTCCTCCTTGATACTCGGCCAATGGTGAGCTTGATTAAGGTAAGGTCACCAAGGTTTGGTTCGGCCGAGGTGTAGCAGTTTTGAGAGGGAAAAACGGAGGAGAGAATGGGAAAATATCACAAGTCTTGGGTCTTAGGAGTGATCAGCCAACTCCTAGCTTCTTCTTTCCTTCTTTCTAAATTCCTTTCTCTTCTTTTCTCCTTAGTGTTTTCTTTGGAAGAAAGGGGAGGACGGTTTTGGTGTGTGAGGGAGAGAGGGAGAGAGTGAGAGGTAGATGGGTGTGATGATTGGTTTGACTCCCTCCACCAACCAAGCATGGAGGGAGGTATGGGTTTGCATGCCCCCAATTTTAGGGCCTTTGTCCCTTTAGTGGGGGTGGTTGGAATGGGTTTGACCACTTAACCATCATTAATTAAATCAATCTAATTCAATTTATCCTTAGATTAGGTTAGTTAATTTATTCCTACTTAATTTTAATCCCATTAATTTATCTTTCCAAGAAATCCACCCAGGGTTGACTAAGTCAACCATGCGGGTCGGCCCCACTACTCTTGGGTCCACACGCCACCTCAATTTGATGAGGTGGAGGTGGGCCCCATTTGGCCATATCACTTTAATTCCACTAATTTTAACTTAGATAATTTTACAATAATTTTAATCAATCTAATTCGCCTTAATCCACCTTAGTCCTCTCAATTTACTCATGGTTGACCAAGACAACCATGATGGTTGGCCCCACCTTTTCCTTGGTGTTTTGAGTTAATTTTGATCCGTTGATTCCCACATGGTTATCGAGCCCTTTTTGCCCATTATTGACCCCTTTAAATGAGTTCTATCCAATCCATGGTCCATTGGACCATACTTGGGCCTTTGCCCAAATTTTTGATCCATTTAACATCGATGATATCAAAATTCCCATTTTTCCATTATTAAGATAAATAATTGCCATATATATATGTTGATTTAAAAATTCGGGATATTACAATAGAATCCTTTTTTAAAATTTGCTTCCCGAAAATTCGAGCGAAATAGGGGTTCTAAATAACTCATGTAAAGAGCTCCGGATAAGCGGCTTTCATTTCCGACTCAAGTTCCCAAGTGGTCTCTTCATTGCCATGCCGTTCCCATACCACTTTGAGGAACTGAATGGCGCGGTTCCGCAGTACCCTCTGTTCACTTCCAATAACTTTGACCGGCTTCTCCACATATGTCACATCGCTTTGTACATCGATGTCTTGAACATTTATCACATGAGAAGGATCAGGATTGTACTTTCTCAGCATGGACACATGAGACACATCATGTAGAGATGACAGCTGTGGAGGGAGCGCTAACTGAAAAGCTACTCCTCCCACCCTCTTCAGTATCGAAAACGGCCCCACAAATCTAGGCGACAGTTTCCCTTTCTTTCCAAACCTCATGTGACCTTTCCGTGGCGAGACTTTTAAGAACACTAAGTCTCCCACCTCAAATTCGAGGAACCTTCTCCTCTTGTCGGCATAGCTCTTCTGACGGCTCTGTGCAGTGAGTAGATGTTGCCGTATCAACTTAATCTGTGTTGTAGTCTCCGTAACCAAATCCGGGCCAATCAATGCAGGCTCACCGGCCTCTGTCCAACACACTGGTGATCTACACGGCCTACCATACAAGGCCTCAAATGGAGCCATCTGGAGGCTTGCCTGGTAACTGTTATTGTAAGAGAACTCCACCAGTGGCAGATGATCCTCCCATCCGCCCTTGAAGTCTAGTATGCATGCTCTCAGCATATCTTCCAGTGTCTGTATCATCCTCTCTGACTGTCCATCAGTCTGCGGGTGAAATGCCGTGCTAGTCAATACATCGATTCCCATAGCCGACTGTAGGCCCTGCCATACTCTGCGGATGAATCGGCCATCCCTGTCAGACACAATAGACCAAGGAATACCACGTAACCTGATGATTTCCCGGATGTACCGTCGACCCAAAATCTCTGATGAATCTGTCATCTTGATGGGAAAGAAATGTGCAGACTTGGTCAACCGGTCCACTATGACCCATATTGCATCGTTGCCCTTGGATGACCTTGGCAACCCTGTTACGAAGTCCATGGATATGTGTTCCCATTTCCATTCTGGCACCGGTAAAGGTGCGAGTAAACCCGGTGGTTTCCGATGTTCTACCTTGATTTGTTGACAAGTTAGGCAACGAGCAACAAACTTTGCCACATCTTTCTTAAGTCCATGCCACCAATAGTGCCTCTTAAGATCATGATACATCTTGGTGCTGCCCGGGTGGATAGAGAGTTTGGTTTGGTGTGCTTCAATCAACAACTCTCTTCTGCAATTTTTAAGTACATATGTCCTGCCTCGGAACATAAGACCCTGTCCTGGTCATAGCTCCCACTCCGGTACAACCTCACCGGTAGACATCTTAGCCCAAATCTCTTCCACTTCTGGATCTGTCCGTTGTTCCTGTTCAATCTCGGAGACCATGTTGGATCGTATGATCAGATTATATATGGTCCCATGATTATTGAGGTAGAGTTTAAATTCTCTGATGGTATTCAGTACCTCCCATTCTGTTCTGATCATGTTGGCTACTGTCACATGTGATAAGCGGCTGAGGGCATCCGTCACTTTGTTCGCCTTGCCAGGATGATACCGAAGTGCGAACTCATAATCCGCCAGATATTCCATCCATCTGTGCTATCTCATGTTGAGTTCTTTTTGATCAAACAAGTATTTCAGACTCTTGTGATCCGAGAACACCTCAAACTTTTCACCATAGAGGTAGTGTCTCCAGCTTTTAAGAGCGAATACCACCGCTGCTAGTTCCAAATCATGGGTGGGGTAGTGGCGTTCATGAATTTTCAACTGTCTCGATCCGTACGCCACCGCACGATTACCTTGACTGAGTGTACACCCCAGTCCCTCACCGGAGGCATCACAATACACTTCATAATTTCTGCATCTTTCCGGCAAGATCAGAATAGGAGCGGTCGTAAGCCTCTCCTTAAGCTCCTCAAATCTTTGATTGCACAGATTGGACCACTCAAACTTGACTCCTTTCTGAGTGAGTTGGGTAAGTGGAGCTGCAGTCTTGGAGAAGTCCATGATGAATTTTCGATAGTAACCGGCCAATCCCAGAAAACTGCGGATCTCGGTCACATTCGTCGGCGCTTTCCATTCCTTGACTGTTGCTACCTTAGCCGGGTCCACGGCTGTACCTTCCTTTGATATGACGTGCCCCAAAAAGTTGACTTCAGATAGCCAAAATTCACACTTGCTGGCTTTCGCATACAATTGGTTCTTTCTCAAGGTGTCTAGGACTATCCGCAGGTGTTCGGCATGTTCCTTCTGACTTTTGGAGTAGATCAGAATATCGTCAATGAATACGATCACAAACTGATCTAAGTAAGGACGGAATATCCTATTCATCAGATCCATGAACACCGCCGGTGCATTAGTAAGCCCAAACGGCATGACTACATATTCATATAAGCCAACCGAGTCCTGAAAGCTGTCTTCTCTATGTCCTCCTCTCTAACCCGAATTTGATGGTATCCGGACATTAAATCAATCTTGGAAAAGTGAGAGGAACCCCTAAGTTGATCAAACAGATCATCAATCCTGGGTAGGGGATACTTGTTCCGGACAGTCAGTTGGTTTAATTTCCTGTAGTCCACACACATCCGAAGGGTACCGTCCTTCTTCTTCACAAATAACACCGGGGCCCCCCATGCGGATGTGCTATTCCGTATAAAACTCAATCTGAGTAGTTCATCAATTTGCTTCTTCAACTCGGTCATCTCAGCTGGTGCCATCCTATAATGGGGTAATGATACTGGAGCGGCACCGGGGTATAATTTGACTTTAAAGTCTATCTCCCTCTTGGGTGGTAAACCAGGGAGCTCTGTTGGAAACACTTCGGCATAATCTGTTACTACCGCTGGAAGTTCGGTTATTGGTGCCTTATCTAATCTGAGACTGTTCAAGGCAAAATGGTTTAATTCTTCCTGCAGCCTTCTAGGGATGCCCTGCCTGTCAGCATGTACCACATACCGCTTTCCCTCGGGTGACCAAAATATCACCCTACGAAGGTGGCAATCAATATGGGCCTGATATGTAGTCAACCAGTCCATGCCAAATATAACATCGTATTCGGCCATATCGATTACTAAATAGTTAAACTCGAATCTGAATCCCGCGAGTTCAGTGTTCAATGCCGTACATATGAGTCCCAGTGATGTGTCTCCGACGGGGGATACAATGGTGAGTGATGTGGACAGGTTTTGTACTAATGTGCCCGTGGCAGATATAAATGCAGCAGATATAAATGAATGTGAAGCTCTAGAGTCAAATAATGTAACAGCATAGGAACTACTAATTACGGCCATACCTTGCATCACTGAGCGATCCACCGCTACTGGAGTCGGTAGGGTGAAGAGTCGCCCAGATCCGGTAGGGGTTGGCGCCCGTCCTGTCTGGTTGTATGTTCTGTCCCCCCGCGACTGAGTCGATCTGGATGGAGGGCGGAAGGCACCCCTGGAGTTAGAGGGTCGGTTGATCTGTGGGCAATCCCTCTTGAAGTGGCCCTGTTGGCCACACTAGTAACATGTGTTCCCACCTCCGGGAACCTGTGTGACTGATGTTGATGAGGAGGGCTGATTGGGGCGAAAGCCCCCCGTAGAGCCTGTGGAGAGTGAGGGTCGGCTAGAGTTCGGGCGGAATTTCTTATTGGGTTGGAATGTACCACGTCCACCTTGCCCTCAGGCGGTTGTCAAACCGCATTATTTCGTTCAACTCTCGTTCTGCTATGGTGGCCCTGCTGACCACTCCTGCCAGTGTGGGCTCTTTGAAAATGGTCACTTTAGCCTTGATGCTTGGCCGAAGGCCACGTTCGAATTTGCAGGCCCTTCGGTGTTCAGCATCCACCATGTAGAATGCATAGACGGACAGCTTAAGGAATTCTCTGTGGTATTGTGCCACCGTCATGCTGCCTTGTACCAATGAGATGAAGGCTTTAGTCTGGCTCTCTCTTTCTTCCTCCGGAAAGTATTGTTCTAGGAAGGTGGCTGAGAACCATTCCCATGTCATGATGGGCCTTTCCCCTTCTGGCACCAGGGCTTGTTGCTTTTCTACAACTTCCCACCAACTACTAGCATCTTCGATCAGTTAAGAAGTGGCCAGTAAAATTTTATCAGAATGACTGGAAATTTGGAGCAGATTAAAGATCTGAGTGATCATTTTTAACCAGTGTTCCGCTCCAACAGCCCCTTCTGTTCCCCTGAAGTAGGGAGGGTGTTGTTGTTGAAAATCCTTGACCATTTTCCGTTTACTGGGGTCGCTGGCGGTCGTATTTCCGCTTGAGTGTTGTTGGAGAGCAGAAGCGACTGCCGCTTGAACCACATCCCTTAACTCAGGAGGTACACCTTGTATGTTTATATTGTTTTGTCCCTCGGCTGGATGAGGTGGTGGCACCTCCTCTTGATGCGGTGGGTGCACTTCCTCTTGATGAGGTGGTGGTACCTCCTCTTCTACTTGGGGGTTTCTGCGAGTTCTTCTTCTTGGTGGCATTTCCTAAGTCATTGAAAAAAAAAACATATTAACTTAGTTCTTTCATAACATTGGCGCGTTCATATTTAGCTTTGAAAACATTGCCAATATACCCATATTTAGTTTTTGAGGGGATAATTCCTAAGGATTACGTATTGTCTCCCATATTGGGGAAAATTGCCAAATATGCATACTTGGTTTGGGGAAAATTTCCCAAATAACTATGTTTGTCCACTTTTGTGAAGTTGGGGAAAATTTTCCTATGTCTGATAAATCCATCAATGTTATAATGATTGTACTTCCCTTACTATCACTTTCTTGCGTCAAATGTGACGCTCAGATTGAATGTTTCAGTCTGAGTCAATCGAAGTAGATTAACCCGGCCCCCGTGCAGCGGACTCCGAAGAGTCGGTCAGTTGGGATTCTTATCCGTCAGTGAGACGTGAAACCGTCTTAATCATACTTCGAGAGATTCATTCTTCCGATTTCGCTCTGATACCAACTGTAACGCCCGCCCATTTTCACTATATTTCAGAGTCTATTTTTTTTTTAAAATCAATGTGACAATGGTACGGACGTCACGACGCGAGTTAAGTTCGGACTTATAAAGCCCGGCCCTTAATTGGCCAACCCTACTCGCCCGCGGAACGAAGTCCACGATTACGGTTCACGCGTAGGATTAAACTTGCGAAACATAATTACATGCGGAAAATTATAATAAATACTATCCTACCGGTTTTAGATAGAAGGGAAGATACATCATTACATTACCAAAATACTCCCATGTTCATAATCATGTCCCAAAATGTTAACGTACAGAGTTTGATCTAGAACATAGTAAGAAATCCAAAATTATTACAATTCAACAAGCTAAGCTACTTAAGTTACAACTGTTCCATAATAAAACTTTGATCAACAAAGTAGCCGCTTTCCCAAGCTTCTAAGCTTGACTCCCGTCACGTCCACCATTTCCTCCGTCTCCTGTGTCATCAGCTAGGGTAGAAGTAGGGCGTTAGTCAACGCGCCCAGTAGGACTCCGAGTAGGGCTAACACAGGGATTAGTGATAACATGCATACTGATAACAATACTGATAATAATATAAATAAATCATATGATGAATGCCATGCCATGGGTGTCTATGTCATGTGTCCCACCCATCATCCACATCATCATAAATGTCATATCCCCCTTGACGGCAAATCCTCGTCAAGATGTCCCCATGCTTGCTTCTCGGTCGCCCCGACGGAGCATGGACTCCGGTGATACCATATCAATGTCCCCATGTCCGTTATCGGTCGCCCCGACTGAGCATGGACTCCGGTTATAGCATAACAAACTATCCCCATGTCTGTTCTCGGTCGCCCCGACGAAGCATGGACTCCGGTTATAGCCTATCAGGCTATCCCCATGTCTGTTCTCGGTCGTCCCGACGGAGCATGGACTCCGGTTCCTTTATTTTTCCGCCCATGCCATGCATGAGATGTAAGTGCATTATGCTATGTAATATATATATATATATATATATATATATATATATATATATATATATATATATATATATACATTTCATATCCATCATATATAATCCATATGATAGGAATTTAATCCATAGCATATAAAATACCGTCCATAGCATTTAGAATATAATCCATACCATATAAAATCCATGTAATAATAGATCATATAATTTCCAAAATCAAATACGGAAAGCATCACATACACATAATCCACGACTTACAAAAAGGTAGGAATCCTACCAAATACTTATAACGTCTTTTTTCGTTCTCGTCCGATAATTCCGGTCACCATTCGCATACCGTTGCGATGTGCCAATACCTTATTATACATTTCCCAAGTTAGTTTATATCTTATCCACGATTAAGTCTCTAACTGATCAGAAACCTATGTTCATTAATGATCTTTAACCACTTTATAAGATTACCATAATCAGCCCTTATCTTGGCCTCTTTTTCCATTGATTTCAACACGTATATAATTCAATCCATAACTGATCTATACACCTAGATCCATTAATGACTTACCAATCATGTCATAGGATCATTAAAATCAGTCCCTTTAATTTAATATCGTCTCCATTTATCGTACCGGATTAGTAGTGTCTTAGAACATATTCAAAAACTGTACATTTCAATTCAGTCAACTGAACTCTGAGTTCAGTCGACTGAATCATGAGTTCAGTCGACTTAATCACAGATTCAGTCGGCTGATTTTGAATCAGATCGTCTGTTTGTCTTGCCAGTTCAGTTTCAGTCGACTGAAATACACATTCAGTCGGCTGAAACATGGTTCATACCCATTTCAGTCGACTGAATCATAGACTCAGTCAGCTGACTTTGCATCAGGTTATCTGTTTGTTCTGTCAGTTTATTTTCAGTCGACTGAATCCTAGATTCAGTCGACTGAACTATCAACCATCCATTTACGTGTTTACTAAGCATTCCTTCAATCGACTGAATCATATATTCAGTGGGCTGAAACTTCCAGAACCCTTTTCTTATCAGAGACGTTTGTGTTCAGTCGACTGAATCATCAGATTAAGTCGGCTGAAACTCCCAGAAACTCCTTCTGTTTTCAGCCACCATTAGTTCAGTCGACTGAAACTCTAGTTTAGTCAGCTGAAACTCCCAGAAGCTCGTTTCTGGTTCGTTCATTATCTGTTCAGTGACTGAATCCCTAATTCAGTCAACTGACTATTTTGTCAGTCCTTTCCATTGCATGTTTTGTACTTCCTTCCTTCGCGAATTCTCTTAAAAGAGCTATAACGGCATGTTTGGAAATACTTACAATCCTTGGTTTTCCCGGTTGTCTCTTGCTCCTCTTGGTCCTTAGCCTTTCTCCTTCTTTTTCCTCCTTGATACTCGGCCAATGGTGAGCTTGATTAAGGTAAGGTCACCAAGGTTTGGTTCGGCCGAGGTGTAGCAGTTTTGAGAGGGAAAAACGGAGGAGAGAATGGGAAAATATCACAAGTCTTGGGTCTTAGGAGTGATCAGCCAACTCCTAGCTTCTTCTTTCCTTCTTTCTAAATTCCTTTCTCTTCTTTTCTCCTTAGTGTTTTCTTTGGAAGAGAGGGGAGGACGGTTTTGGTGTGTGAGGGAGAGAGGGAGAGAGTGAGAGGGAGATGGGTGTGATGATTGGTTTGACTCCCTCCACCAACCAAGCATGGAGGGAGGTATGGGCTTGCATGCCCCTAATTTTAGGGCCTTTGTCCCTTAGTGGGGGTGGTTGGAATGGGTTTGACCACTTAACCATCATTAATTAAATCAATCTAATTCAATTTATCCTTAGATTAGGTTAGTTAATTTATTCCTACTTAATTTTAATCCCATTAATTTCTCTTTCCAAGAAATCCACCCAGGGTTGACTAAGTCAACCATGGGGGTAGGCCCCACTACTCTTGGGTCCACACGCCACCTCAATTTGATGAGGTGGAGGTGGGCCCCATTTGGCCATATCACTTTAATTCCACTAATTTTAACTTAGATAATTTTACAATAATTTTAATCAATCTAATTCGCCTTAATCCACCTTAGTCCTCTCAATTTACTCATGGTTGACCAAGTCAACCATGATGGTTGGCCCCACCTTTTCCTTGGTGTTTTGAGTTAATTTTGATCCGTTGGTTCCCACATGGTTATCGGGCCCTTTTTACCCATTATTGACCCCTTTAAATGAGTTCTATCCAATCCATGGTCCATTGGACCATACTTGGGCCTTTGCCCAAATTTTTGATCCATTTAACATCCATGACGTCAAAATTTCCATTTTTCCATTATTCAAATAAATAATTGCCATATATATATATTGATTTAAAAATTCAGGCTATTACAAAATATACCCAAACCCCTGAGTGTTAGTCTTTCTGAGAGATATGTCTGGTGAGATTTGAAGTCAAAGAGCATTTTTCGCTGGTGGTTGTGAAACTTGTGTGTGTTTGGAAAAAGAAGGCTATCTTAATATTGGCGATCACAAACTACACTCTGGGTATGAGCCTGGTAAAATGAATTTTAGAATTGTATGATGTTTAGATTTTTGTCTTTTATGTATTTTGCTGAAAATTTTGATGTTTGTGGGTATCATCACTGGAAGCCCTAATGGGACTATAACTCATCCAATAGTGGGAAGTTAGGGGTTTAAAGGCTTGTTGCATGTGTTAAATGCAACCGAGAGTACCAGCGAAAGGGGTGTAGTTAGGATTAGATTAGGCTTTTAAATTTCCAAATCTTAGTTTTTAGGTAGGTTTGCTCGAGGACTAGCAAAATTTGAGTTTGGGGGTATTTGTTGAGTACTGAAAATGACTATTTTACCTCTGATTCTTGGACCCGTTATCTCTCACTTTGTATATATTAGGTGCATTTAGTATTGTTTGCTAGTTTTTAGATAAAAATGGAAATTGCAGTGAATCAGTCAAAAACCGTGAATAATTGCAAAGTTCTATGCTAAAATGGAAGACCCAGAATTATTTATAATTATTTTCCACAACTTTTAGGAATTTAAATTGTAAATTAAATTAATCTTGATCCAAATGTGAGAGTCTGGATTATTTCATAAATTTTAGATTTAAGTGGTGAATTAATTATTGTAATTCTATGGAGAAAATCTAAACATCAAGAGGCCAATGAAGAACAAGAGTCCGAAATTTGAAGTCCATGGGCCAAAGACCATGAGCCAAAATCCACGCCATCAAAGTGAGCTCCACGCCATACACTGGGCCAGGCTCGGTGATCCATGCACATTTCATAAATGGGTCATGCCAGTGCACAGGTCAGAGTCCAGTGGGCCAAAGTCCAACAAGCAAAAGAGTCCAAGTCCATTTGAACAAAGTTCATTGGAAGCCCAAACTGCTCAATGCGTAAGATCGAAAACACCCCATTCGAATTTTACCTAAACCCTAAAGCCTTCACACGCCCTCACTCCATGTCATCCATACACATCCAACCATTCATTTCATCATCTTTCAATCCAAGCCCTCCATTTCATAATATAGGTAAACCTTAGAGCCACATTCGAATGTTCTGTAAACCCTAAACCACATATCTAAACCATTCATCTAAAACCTCATTTAATCTCAACCCTATATTCGACCATGACATGTGCTGAAACCTAGATCCATATCCAACCATTCATTTAGAACTTCATTTAATCTCAACCACACATTTAAAACATAGAACCCTAATCCGCTTCACTCCATTCGACCAAGCTTCCATCTCATCTCATCTAATCTCATTCAATTTTTACACAACTCATACATGATTTTTACACATAGGATTTCTTTGCATGCACTCCATTCATAAACCTTTAAATCCATCTAGACACAATCATCCATATCATGCGCATAATCCATGAAAATCCCTCCACTTCATCTAGGCCAATCACATTGTTTCTTGCCCTTAATTCTTACAAATCTAAATCACAAAGCCACATCACACG
Organism: Chimonanthus salicifolius; assembly: GCA_013350335.1. Lineage (NCBI taxonomy): Eukaryota > Viridiplantae > Streptophyta > Magnoliopsida > Laurales > Calycanthaceae > Chimonanthus > Chimonanthus salicifolius. The sequence goes on from CM023535.1 coordinate 40,955,465, forward strand.
GTTTTTACAAATCTCTACTAGGTCCATTAGAATTTTCAACCTCATCCAAACCCTAAGCACACATGCATTTAACCCTGATTATCCATCCATCCATCCATTTAGACTAACATTAAATCCTAACCACTCATTCATGCATTGACTTAAACACAAAACCTTAAACCATACATGGTCCATATAACGCCCGCCCCTTTTCACTAAAATCAGAGTCTATTTTTTTTTTTTTTTGAAGTAAAGAGTGACGAAGGGCGCGAGACGTCACGACGCAAGTTAAGTCCGAGCGTCTAAAGCCCGGCCCTTAACTGGCCAACCATACGTGCGCGTGGAACGAAGTCCACGAGAACGGTTCGCACGTGGACGTAAGCTCGCAGAATATAACTTAATGTGGAACATTATAATAGAGACTATCCTACCAGTTTTAGTTAGCAAGGACGTACGAAGCTTAAATTACTAAAATACCCCTAAATTCATAATTATATCTCAAAATGATAACGTTCAAAATAAAGTCCAAACCATAGTAAGAAATCTACATTATTACAGTCCGACGAGCTAAGCTATTCAAAATACATTTTCAAAATAAATCTTAAATAGACTAAGTAGCTCGCTTTCCCAAGCTCCTACGCTTGGCTCCCGTCATATCCTCAGTTTTCGCCATCCCCTGCGTCATCAGCTAAGGTGGAAGTAGGGCGTTAGACAACGCGCCCAGTAGGACTCCGAGTAGGGCCAACACATGGATTAGTGATAAAAAACACACAGATAATAATATAATGAAAACCATAAAATGAATGCCATGCCATGGGTGTCTATGCCATGAGTCCCACCCATCATCCTTACCATTGTACAATGTTCTCTTTCCAATCATATATAAAATCCCCCTTGATGGCAAAGCCTCATCAAGGTATCCCCATGTTTGCTTCTCGGTCGTCCTGACGGAGCATGGACTCCGGTTATAGCATATCAAGCTATCCCCATGTTTGCTTCTCGGTCGCCCCGACGGAGCATGGACTCCGGTTATAGCACATCAGGCTATCCCCATATTTGCTTCTCGGTCGCCCCGACGGAGCATGGACTCCGGTTTCATTATTTTCCCGCCCATGCCATGCATGAGATGTAGGTGCATTATGCTATGTAATATATATAATTTGTAGCCTTCATATATAATTCATAGCCTAATCATATAAATCATAGCCTGGCAATATGCCATATAATATATATAAATCATAATCTTAAAACCGATCATAAAACAAATCATATAAATTACCAAAATAAATCACGGGAACCATCATATAACACGTAAATCCATGGTTTACAAAAAGGTAGGAATCCTACCGAATACCGACTAGCGTCCCTTTTACGTTTCCGTTCCCGAATTTCGGTCGCCGATCGTGCACCGATTGCGATGTTCGGTACCTTATTACATATTAATAATCAGCCCATGTTTTTAACCATTTAAGTCCATTAATCATACCTTAGCGGGGTTCGGCCATAACCCATGGCCGAACCTCACTATCTAGGTTTTGTGGGTCCCATTTAGTCCATTAGATATTTCAATCACATGAGTCTAAAAACCAGCCATCCTAGGCTTCATGGAACCACACATAAGGTCATCTTTAAAGTTTTTAAGTCTATGATCATCCCCCATGGGGTTCTTCATTTTGGCCATTATTTACGGTTTTGCCACTACCTCTTTTCCATGGTTAATCACTCACTTAACCATGTACATTTTTGTTAATAACTGATCCAGACACTCAAATCCATTAGTGACCCATTTAATCATGCCATAACGTCATTAAAACAACCTTTTTTCTTAACTTAATCCTCATTAATTAAACACATACATAAACCCCTCCTTAGCCCATAAAAATGACTTATAATTAAATCATCATTCTTAGCCACATCTTGAGTCCATAATTGATCCATCAACCATGTCATAAGATCATTAACATCAGCCATTTAATTAACCTAATATCATTTAAACACATATATAGTCCCATACTTAGCCCATCAATTGTCTTGTAAAATGGGTCATGGGTTCGGCCATACACCATGGCCGAACCCATGATGTCTTTCTCCCCATTTTTCTTGGATCCGTTCACAGCATTTAGATCCACCATAATTCTTTCCATGAGGAGATTTCATCAAACATTTAAATCACCCTTTGATCAACAATAGGTTCATCTCTTGAGCCCATCAAAACTACTAACATTCCCCATCATTTTTCCATATTTTACACCCCTTAGCATTACAAATACATCACCATAGGGTTCGGCCATACACCATGGCCGAACCCATGGTTCATGGTTCATTATCCATTCATGCCTTTTGAGGCCATAAACATCATTCACATATCCCATGATTTTTCTTATTTAAAACTCCTTTAAAAATCACCAACTTTTAATCATGTAAAACCTTAAAATCATTAACCACCCTCCATGTCTTCCATTCTTTAAAACCCTAAAAATCATAAATCACTTACCATGGGGTTCGGCCATACTACATGGCCGAACCCTATGGTCCATGATTTCTTCTAACATCACACACATCCATGCTTAAATAAATTTTAACACATAATGTCCTTAATGCATCTTCTCCTTTTCTTACCTAATTTACCCATTTAGGGTTTGTCCACTTTTTCATCCTTTCATTGGATGGATTTGACATCTAAGGCCCATGACAATTTGGCCACCATTAAATCCAAGAAGAATGGACTCCAAATCTTAAACCTTAACAAAATCCAACCTCTTGTTTAGAAATACTTACAATCTGACTGCTCCTTCGACTTTTCCTTTTCTCCACTTGAACCCTTAGCCTTTCTCTTCTCTTCTTCACCTTGATTGGTCGGCCAAGATGAGCTTGATCAATGGTATCCCCAATGCTTGGGTTCGGCCAACATGGGGTGTGTTTGAGAAAGGGAAAGGAGGAGAGGATAAGAAAAATGCTTAGTCTCCTTGGTCTTGAGGTGGTGATGGTTGGCCAAGCTTGATCTTTCCTTTCTTCTCTTCTTCTCTTCTAAGTTTTCTTCTTTTCTTCTTCTTGGAGGTGAGGGACGGCAATGAGAGAGCAAGAGAGGGAGAGAGTGAAATGAGAATGGGATTTGAGAGATGAGATGAAGACCATCTCCTTTTGGTTGCTTAAGTTATACTCAACCATTAATTTTCCCCGCCAACCACATGGGCTAATGTGCATTAGTGGTGGTGGTTGGGATAAAACCACCACCCTAAGCCCATGGTTTATTTTTGTGTTTGTTTAGGTGGTTTTGGTCTTCCAACTTTGACCATTTGACCACCATTTGATTAGATTAATTAATTAGTTAATTGGATCATTACTTAGGTTAATTAATTCCTACTTAACCTAATTCCACTTTCTTAAATTCCCTCCATGTATCCACCCATGGTTGACCAATTCAACCAGGGTGCCGGCCCCACCAATTCTTGGTCCACACACCACCTCACTTGGTGAGGTGGAGGTGGGTCCCAATCGGCCATGTCACCTTGGTCAATTCATCACCAACTTAGGTGACTTAAATTTAATTAAATCCATTCCTCTTATTGGATCACCATTGGGCCCATGGCCCAATTAAATTCACCCTTACTCATTTACCTTAGAGCTTACATTATCTTGACCCATTGGGTCCCAAATGGGTATTGGGCCCAATTTGACCATCCTTGGCCCAATTGACCATCATTGACCATTTAAATGATTTTAAATCCAATCCATGGTCCATTGGGCCATACTTGGGCCTTTGTCCATATTTTGATCCATTCACCATTTATTCCATCAAATTTCCAATTTCCACCATTAAAATAAATAATAGCCACATATATATTGATTTACAAATTCCGGGCCATTACAGTCCAATCAACCACCATCCTAATTTCTCTCTTCCATTCTAATTTCCCTTCTTGTTACCCAAGACACCCTCCTCTCCAAGCAACCCTAGCCGATCCACCCTATGTAAACCCTAGCCCTCTTCATTTTAAATAATTAAATCCTAGCCATCTATTCCTACTTAGAACCTATAAATAGAGCACTAAGGCAACCATGAAAAATCAAATTTGATTTTAATTTTGTTTTGAAATTCATGTGCTTCTAAAGGGTTATCCTAGTTTGATTTATTTTCTTTAATTTCCACTTGTTTATTTCTTGTATTCCTTTTATTTCAAATCTAAGCACTGTAAATTTGAATTCCATGTTTGATAATAAGACTCAAAGTGCAATGAAAGATTAGTTTCCAGTTTTCCAATTGAATAATGTCTGTGTTATGATTGATTGTCATCTAAATTTTATTTTTGAATCTAATAACATGATCGAATTTTATTGTATATACTTTAAGATTAGATGTAATGAAAATTTAGGATTGGACAGTCCACCGTTTCGGGGATCTAAGGCTTTTGTTTAACAAAAGTGCAATGAATATTTAGGACCCAGAATCGAACACTTATTCAGTCTAAGGTCTAATTTTTGGGTATTAATTTGGGATTCATGGATTAATTTCTAAATAATTTTAAATAGACAACATGAATGCAATGTTATTTAGTTTATGCGAGCTCTGGACTCTAGGCTTTAATTTTTTTTTTTTTTTATGAAAATTTGGATAAATAATGCTATCTTGATTTTCTAATGCCAATTCCATTGTACCATATGTAAATGATTAGATTTAGTTTGTTTTATTTTAATTCATCAATTCATTGATTCTTTATTTATTATACTTCTCCAAACTCCAGATCTGAAGGATAAATGTTGATGTTTTAAATTTGTAAATCTCACAAGCGCACGAACCATGTATAGTATAGCGATTGAGTGTGAGGTCGAACCCAAAGGAAAATCTCAAAATATATGAATTAAAATTAAATTTGTGTTCCTTTAAAAAGAATTATTTTCAAGAAGTAGAGCCTTTATATGAGTCATGTATCTAACTTGGGAAATCAGCAAATAAGATATGTGAACTAATTGTCCTTCAATTAAAATGGTGAATTAAATGATAATCTTAATCATAGTCAAAATTACACGTTATAAGATTAAAATACCACATCTCTAATCTTTAATTAAATGAATTTTGAGAGAGAGTGTAAATACAAAGAATTAAAAGAACACAAGAATAACATGAATTAATGAATTTAAAAAGAATAAAACACACAAGATTTAGGTTGAACAAAAATTATACAACAAACATAGAATCTAACATGATTAAAAGACAAAAAATTAAATTGCAAGAAAATAAATGACTGAAAATAAAAATGCAGTAACGTAAGGGTTGGTTGTTTGGAATAGACCGCTCATCACCCAAAATGTGTAAACAAATACAAAACTTAGATCTGAAATCACGTAAAGATCTGAAATGCAATTCATACTCACTAATAAAGACAAGATTCACAAATTTTAAATTAATTAATTAAACCTTAGTAATCAAGATTCAACATTTACAATCAAGATCCTAACTATTGCATGTGTTCATGTTTAATTAAAGAAACAAAAGTTGCAAACTTGAAATTAAAAGCAATATAATCACAAAAGAATTCTAAAACTTGGATGTTTCAGGATTCTAAATGGATGCTTTGTATTTATTTCATGGAAGAATTCAATATAGACACTTATAAATTAAATACAAGAAAGACAACATAAAATAAAATATACAACTCTCACTTTGTAAATTTGAATGGTGCTCTTGTCTTCTTGTCTTTTGCTCCAGCCTTGGTCCTCTCAAGCTCCAGGTCAAATTCGAATTTTACCCTTGGAGTAATGGGGTATTTATAGGTTTTGAAAAGAGATGGATGGCTTGGATTAAATCAAGGTTTAAGTTGGGAAATCAAAGGACTGGATTGGATCTAATTGGGAATGGATGATGGAGATTTAAGCTTAGATTTTAGGGTTGCATAAGGAGAGTCACATGAATTTGGTGTGGCTTTCCTTGGTGGCTAAGTCAAGGTGGAGGGAAGAAGATAAGAGATTAGGAGAGAAAATAAGATTGGGATTGGCAATGTGAAATTCGAATTTGCTACGTAGTTTTAGGGTTTGTGCAATGAAATGATGAATAAATGGATGAGATTAAGAGATGAGATGAAGGATGGATGATAGGAAGATGACATGGAGGGTTGACTATGTGTGAATTTCGAATGGATTGGATTGGGATTGAGAAAATCGTGTGGGATACATGGAGATTGGATGGTGAGGTGTGTTAGGATCTTGGGAATGTATCTAGATGGTTTTTAGTCTAAGTGCACGGAGAGGTTTTAAGTTGCAAAAATCATGGGATGATGAGGTGTAAAATGTGCATGGAGGCTAGCTTGAACTACAAGTTGTTCGTAGCTCAGGATTTATGAATGGTGGGCTTAGATTAAATGGGTTTTGATCTAATGGCTCTAAGGTATTTTTGGGTAAAATAATTATAGGAATGGGTAGGTGGTTGATGGAGGGTTTAGATGCATAGGCGGGTCTTAATGGATGATGAAATGCATGACCTAAATCTAAGGTAATGTGTTTATGTGATGGATGCATGTGGAGGCTCTAGGATTTCTATGAGATGAATGAATGTGTAACACCCCAATTTCTCAATAAGATGAATATTTACGAAAATGCCCTTGTATTGGTGAATTCAATAAATGTAATTGTAAATAAGGAAATGGTGGGGCCCATTGTTCAAATTAAGACCCTATGAATATATTATAAGGGTCAAATTATCATAAATGGGTAATGAACATCAATTTGGGTCAATATGGTTAATTGGGTCAAACGACCCAATTGGACCCAATGGGTCATAATGGACTTGTTTGACCATTGGGTGAGCCCAAATTTAATGGGGTTAAGCTGATTTGATTGGAAATTAAGTGGAGCATAAATGGGTAGGCCCGATGCGCACATGAAAACCACATTTAAAATGGTTAAACCACCCATAATTGGGTCATGGCGCCAATTGGGTCAATGGGCTAAATGGGGACCCAATGGGTCGGGTTGACCATGTTGACCATGGTTGACTGTGTAAACCCTTGAGTGAGCTCAATTGTGAGTCAAATCAGGTTGAGTTGGGGCTGGAATGAGTTGCATTTAAATTTAATGGTTGAGTGGACTCAAGTGTATTAAATGAATGGCATTTAATGTGGTGAGTTAAGCCATTGAGTTAGGTGAGTTAAAATGGAAATCAAAGAGGTCTTATTTCCATTGAGTCAAATGGAATATGAGGAGGTGCTTTGGTCTCAAATAAACCAAAACAAGTCCCACACGTTGGGGACTTGTAATGGTAATCTCCATGTACATGGTTAAATGGAATTGAATGGAATGACATAAAAATCTCATGGGAATATGGAGGGGTTTCCATCTCATATGGAAACCCAAGCCTCCAACGTTGGGATGCCAATGGGTGCATTGGTTGGCAGCAAGTGTCTCATTGGTATGAGCAAGATTTAATGAGGATTAAATGGGTGATATGGGGTTGTTTAACAAAAGCAACCAACACCATCACTTGGCCGAATTGGTCATTGCAAAACCTTAGGATTCTCATCTCTCTCCCTCTCTCAAGAACACCCCTCCTTGGCCGAACCAGCTACTGGTGTCTTCACCAATTGATCAAGCATACATCCGGCTAGGGACTAAGGAAGAAGAAAGGAAACAAAAGGGAAGGAAGTAAAGATCAAAGGCAAGAGAGAAACAAAGGAATTTGGTAAGTATTTCCATTGAATTTGTTTAATAAGATGGGACAAATGGAACATGTTTTGGGCCATGGGTATGGCCGAATGCATCAAGGTTTGAACCTTGGGTATTGGTGGTAAAAAAATGATAAAATAGATCATTGGGTTCGGCCACCTTGGATGGCCGAACCCCATGAAATTATTTGGTTAGATTGATGGTTTTGAAGGCTAAAAACCATCAAAAACCATGGAGATTGTACATGTTTTAATGGACATAAGATGTAAGCGAAAAAAGTCCAAATCATGGGCATAGGGTTCGGCCACCTTGGATGGTCGAACCCCATGAATGTGTTTGATATTTTGGTATGGTTTTTGGAGAGATAAAAACCATACCAATGGTGGAGAGTTGTTATGTTATTTAAATGGAGATAAGGTGTTTAAAAATGAAGATAAAGTGTATATATTAGGTCGGCCAATATATGGCTGAACCATGTGTTGATCATGGTTGAAATAGCATGTCAAAACCATGAGTAATCATGGAGAGTATGGAACCAAGTGAACCATAGGGTCCCGCCAGGAGGAGTAACATGATGAAAAGAGTCACATTGGTCTCCTTAGGCGATGAGGGTCCCGCCAGGAGAAATATTATGATGATGCGAGCCACATCGACCTCCTTAGGCGATGAGGGTCCCTCCAGGAGGAATATCATCAAGAAGAAATGAAAGTGTATTGTGATTTACCTTGATGATGAGAGTCTCGTCAAGTGATGGCTATGTATATGCATGATGGGAAGGGGCTCATTACATGTGCATAATTACATAGCATTGATTTATCTGTTTTGATGACCATATATATTATGATATATGCATGTTTTTATAAACTAACCATGTGGTAGCCCTAATCTGAAATCCTACTGGGCGCGTTGATCTAACGCCCTAATTCTTTCTATAGAGGATAATGGAGGAAATGGAAAAGGGAAAGAGAAGGTCGTGGACCTGGAGGGGAGCCAAGCTTAAGAGCTTGATTGATGATTGGGATGTTTATATTTACTGTCATTTGAACTGCATTTTATGGATATGCAATAGTTAGTAACCTTGCTATGGTTTGTTTACAGTTATGATAATGATTAGCTGGACATGGTTTGAAATGGTTAGTTTAAAATAAACTTGGCTTGTGCTTTGCTATCAGTGAATGTAGGTTAACATAAGATTGATTATTTTTCCGCATCAGTTTAGTTCCGCAGTTAGTCTAGTTTATTCTGGATAACTTGTTTAGTTCCATGTGAGAATTTTTATCGTGGGTTTAGTCCATGCACACATGGGTGACCAGTTAAGGGTCGGACTTAGGAAGTCCGAACTTAGCTCGGGTCGTGACGCCGCCCGCTCTCTTCCGGTGTTATTCTATTATTATTTAAAAAAAAAAATTAGACTCTGATTTCTTGGAGAGGGTGGGGCGTTACAGAATGGATGTGATTGGATTACCTAATATCTAATGGCTAAGATGATTAATGAATGAAATGAATGCAAGGATTAATAGGTGATGCATGGATGAACACTAATCTAAGGTTAATATGACCATGATGATAATGGATGACCTAGATCTAATGATAGATGAATGGATGAGTTAGATTTGATGGTGGATTTAAGGTTTGACCTAATTGGGTATGTGAGATAGAAGGTAAAGATCTAAGATGGAAATTGGATGGTGTTGATGTGAAGTTGGGTTATGGGTTTTGGACATAGGTAGTTGGGTTGGACTAAGGAAAATTCAAACATGGACCATGGAGTTCATAGGACTTGGGCTTTGGATTTGGATCTAGACCTCAACTCAGGCCCATTTGAATTGGATTTGAGAGCTTGGCCTTAGTTGGAGTGAGTTTGCACACTGGCCTGGCCCAAAGTGTGAAATGCACATGGGCTTGCATGTGGCTTGGCCCATTGAAGCTTTGTGGAGCATAGCTTGGGCCATTTGAATTGAGTCTTGGCCCAATGACTTGAAATTCAGGCTTTGGCACTTGGATTGCAGCTTTTAACCTATAAGATTAAATAATTATTCGGCCACTTTAAATGTAAAAATTATTAATTAATCATAAACTCTCATAACTGGATCTACATTAATTAATTTACATGAAAATCCTAGAAAGTGACATAAAATAATTATAATAATTCTAAGTCTTCTCTTTAAAGCTCTAAACTTACAATCTTCTTTTGTTTGAACCTGATTTTCCCGAACGTTCCATTTTTTACTACAAAACTGACAAACTACATTGAATGCATCATTATATACCAAATTGAGGATTAACTGACCCAATCATTAGGGGTAAAAATGTAATATTTAAATGCTCAACAATAAACTAGAATTGGAATTAAATAAACTATTTTTTATTAAATCTATGTCAGATCTAAGTTATTTCTTTGTTTTCTAAATAAATCCAACAGCATAAGTTTTAATTAAAACACTTTTAAATTAAATAATTGGTTAATAATTGTAAATACTTAAGATATATTTTCTGTAATTTCATTGGGTTCGACCTTACACTCATATTGCTATACTATATATGGTTCGTATGCTTGCAGGTAATAAATGTAAAGCTTTGCATTGCAGAACACCATCCAAAGGTAACACATCACACGTGGTACTTGCTATTATCTATGACATCTAATCTGCGTGAATTTTCCAAAAGGAACTCCTCCACACAAGAATTACAAGTTCAGTGCTAAATACATTTACAGGAACACCTTACGCTCCATCTAATCACAACTGTAGTCAAGTACAACGTCTCAAAGTCACATAACTATCGTAATCCTATGGCCTCACACACAACTCCCTTCACTCATACCTCTCTAACCAATACGTGCCTAACCACCCTAAAGCCTTGCGAATCTCAATCCTTTATGTGTTGAAATTTATCGATCTCTCCTCCATTCATCAAGCAGTCAACCCATAATTGTCATCCAAACCAACTAAATAAGCTCACACTACGGCCGAAGTCCTCGAGACACAATCCAAAGGAGGAACCCAACTTCTCAATAAACTTACTTCTTACAGGTGAGTAACCAGACAACCACATCCATAACTAGCCTAAAAGCTCCGCTAGGTAGATAACCAATCCATGTCTAAAATACTTCAATCCTCAACATGTCTAGTACTAGCAAATCAAACTCCAACTTAGAACCTCCAATGTGAAGGCACAAGATCTATAGACCTATCTTACTATAGGTGTTTGTCCAATCAGTGACCTCATTAAACAATGGTGCACTGCTATCTCAATTCTCAAATCCCAACCATATAGAGAATTAAACTCACACAACGATGACACCATCGTTGCTCATGGCACAGTTACCACAAGACTTCCACCTCCAACCTTCGGTAGTCCCTACACAGGTACCTTTACCACTCGCGACATGGTAAATTTGTCACGCCTCGCCCCGCTAGGGTCAAGACGCGAGATTTTTTTTTTCTAACACTAAGAACTCACAATTTAGTGGAAATCTAAACTTAAAATGTCACACATGCTTTAATCATGTGGACTCAAACATGTACCATATCTCCCACTAAGAATACACAAACATGCACATACATCAGAATTACATCAATCGGGCACACAAAAGTTATTACATCACAAGAGTTTTTAACACAAGCACAAACATAACAAGCTTCCCTTCGCGGGAAATTAACAGTCTCTCCATCCTTACTGCAACGGGGGTCTTTCCATCCCCTCCTCGGCCAAGTTTCCTGCAACATAAAGGAATATGAGCAAAATAGCCCAATGAAGAGAATACAACAGATAATAAAACATATTATCATATAAACATGTTATCATACAACCGTTTACACACTCACAACAACATACAACTCTTTCCATGGGTCAACACCCTAGCATAGGAATCTAATCTCAAATGCATGTTCGTTTCTTTCCAAAAACAATACCCCTATCAATCGACATCTGCTTATACATGAAGACCATGAATACATTATATACATGCGACCTTGTTACCAGTCTAGTGCTTCACTTCAATACGTATATACGCTCTACACTTGAGCTATTCACAGTCTCATGCTTCACATAGTGCTTGAGGGTAATTTCTCTTGATATGCACATTACACCAACCAGATGCACATCAATGAATGGTGTTAGTGCTCTAGCTTGCCGAGTCACCTATTTGTCAATTACATGATTTTGGTGAAACATTGTCTTAGGAGGATGAAACAAGTAATGAAGACTCAAGTGTTGGTTGAAGATTGAAGATTCAACGGATCAACATGTGTGTGGCAATCACTTAAGGTAAATTGGTCATAGATGACATTAGGTGGTACCCAAAACCATAGGATGTCATGCCTAGGCTTAGAGAACATATCTGGATTAAGTAAATAAAACTAGAAGGTGTTTGACCAAAATCAAGAACCAAGTGGACTTAAGTCCAAAACATTGAATATACTATCGAACAGGACACATCGTGTCAGGCGATCAATCACCAGTGAAAGAAAACCATCAATCATGGTTCTGTGATGCATCATCTGGAAATCAGCGGTTCTGGCTGGAATAAAGTCGTCTCGGGACACGATCAATCGCTGAGACAGGGGTAGAACACATCGGTTATGCTATCAATCGCCTGAAGCCTTGATTGAACACACACTGTAAAATACAATCAGGCTCATGACGATACATTCATCTAGTGGCGACCCATCGTGTGGTATAGAGCATGATACATCGAGAACACGACCATTTGTCGAGACAGGGCCGCGATACATCGGGCACAAGATCAATCGGCTGAACACAACCATAATTTTCATTAGAGTGAACCCAACACCTTAGGAGGACCTTCCCTAGGCTTATAACTCACATTTGTAAAACATCAATAAGCCTGTAGGAAATGGACCAAAACCTTGGAGCATCCTTTGAACTTACCATGAAAAATATTGAGTGTCAAAATGTAAGGAATTGGGAGACTCTTTTGACCAACTAAATGTAGTAATAAACTGGAAAACCACTGTAGTTGGATAGAGGATCGAAAGAGTTTTTCATAGAGCCCAAGAACACTCAAATCAGAGCTCAGGAGCCCAAGATATGGTCATTTTAGTGGAGAACAATTTGGCTGAAAAACAATCCAGACGACCGATCAATCAATCACCCATGTCCAAAATGTTTCCGTTGTAAACGTACTCAAACCTCAACGGTAACATTACAACAGCTCTTTTTTGGCCAAGATCGATCGTGGGTGGCGACCAATTGCCCTTAACTACTCGGGATTCACTTGTTTACCTATATATACTTCAAACTCTTATGAGTGGGGTTGGACCCTTCAACCTGGAACATCTTAAGGCATCCCTTGTGATCCCAAACCTCTCGTAATCTCTTTCCATGAGTTGACATATGTGAATCAATTAGAAAATCCAATCAACCTCTTGGTAATTTAGTGAGAAAGTGAAAACCATCTAGGATTAACTTGCATATCTCAAATCCTAGAGACCATATTCAAGGATTGTGATTGAGCATACACAAGGCCCATCTTCGACATTGTCAATATCACATTGGGAAGGACATCTTCAAGAAACACACATCAACAAAGTTGAACTATCAAAAGGAAAGTACTTCTTAGGTTTTCAAATCTTCATCTTGTGAACTGGATTAAAGAGGGGTTTCTCTTGAACCACTATAAAAAATAGAGGGATAGGAGTTGGATGAGATTCCCAACTAATTGGAAAGGTGGAAGTCCTATTCTATTAGTGTGGGTGTAATTCCCCACTTAGTTAATTTGAGATAACCCAGGGTTGGGTGAGTCTCAACAGTGGATGTAGGTTTTTTTAACCGAACCACTATATATCAGTCTATAGGAAATGGACCAAAACTTTGGAGCATCCTTTGAACTTAACTTGAAAAATCTTGAATGTCAAAATGTCATGAATTGGGAGACTATTTTGACCAATCAAATGTTGTAATAAATTGGTAAAACCACCAAGGTTGGATAGAGCATCGAAAGAGCTTTTCATAGAGCCTAAGAACACTCAAATCAAAGCTCAGGAACCCAAGATATGGTCGTTTTAGTGGAGAACAATTTTGCTGAAAAAACAATCCAAATGACCGATCAATCAATCACCCATGTCCAAAATGTTTCTGTTGGAAACGCACTCAAAACCTCAACGGTTACATTACAACAGCTCTTTTTTGGCCAAGATCGATCGTGGGTGGCGACCAATCACCAGTAACTGCTCGGGATTCACTTGTTTACCTATATATTGTAATGTCCCACCCTTTTTCACTCGCTTCTTCCTGTAAATCAGAGTCTATTTTTTTTATAATAGAGTAGAGTGATAGAGAGCGAGGCGTCACGACGCGAGTTAAGTCCAAACTTCCAAAGTCCGAGCCTTAATTGGCCAACCCTATGTGTGCATAGACTAAGTCCACGAAAATGGTTCACACATAACAATATCAACATGCGGAATAAAAATCATGACATGTGGAATTATAGTAGAACCAAGTTCTATTCCATTCAGATAGCAAAGTACGTCAAGTCCTTAATCATCATTCAAATATCATAATTATCCAAATAAACATCCAACCATCTAATTTATTACATTCCGAAATCTAGATACTCAAAATACAAGTCCATGAGTAACTTTAAAAATATAAACTAAATCATCCAAGCTCCTATGCCTGGCCCGTCTTGCGTTCATAGTTTCCCTGATTTCCTGTGTCATCCACTAGGGTAGAAATAGGGCGTTAGAACAACGCGCCCAGTAGGTATTCCAATTAGGGCTAACATATGGTTAGTACATAACATATATAATATCGTAATGTCAAAAACCATATAAATCCATGCCATGCAATGATGACAAATGCAATGAGTCCCACCCATCACATATACATAAAAGTACCCACCACATAGGTCTTTCGGACGCCCCGACGGAGTGTGGACCTCCGGTTTCTTCTTGATGGAAAAACACATCAAGGTATCCCACATAGGTTTTTCGAATGCCCCGACGGAGTGTGACCCCTCCGGTTACAAATCCTTCACCTCATGCCATGCATGAGATGCCAATGAAACACATGCTATTTTATCATATAAACATAGCATTTAAAATCATAATTTGAAACATATCCAACACATGTTATTTTATCATATAAACATAGCATTTAAAATCATAATTTGAAACATATCCTTTGCAACATATATTCATCAAAAGAAAGATAAAAATAATGTACTTAAAACCCATGGTTTCAAAGAGGTGGAATCCTACCAAAGACCGCTAACGTGTCCTTGCGTCTTTCGTCTGATAACCGCTCACTATCGTAAACACCTTGTGAGGTCCCGTTACCTTATAATATAATAACCAATCAAAATCAAGTCTCACTTGATTTACAATATTTTAAGTCCATAAACCAATCCCCATCGGGTTCGGCCATACACCATGGCCAAACCCATGGTCCCTTATTTTCACTTAATTACCAAATTGCCATTGTTTAAAATCATACCCAACACATTCCTCATGTTTAGGTTCAAAACATAGATTCATAGACATCTATGTTCACCAAATAATTCCCATTGGGTTCGGCCATACACCATGGCCGAACCCATGGTCTAGCACTTTCACTCTTATTTACCACTTTGCCATTGCCTCCAACAACTTATGCTTAGGTTCCAACACATAGGTCCATTCATTTATTTAAATATTCATAACACTCCCAATAACCCTTTAAAATAATTCATAACCAATTCCTTTGAACATATTAGGTCCATACATGACCCATAAAAATTCCTTAACCACTTAAGTCCATAAAGGACCTCATGGGGTTTGGCCATACACCATGGCCGAACCCATGATCTTTCATTTTAGCCTTTAATTACAACTTTGCCATTACCTTCATCACCTTAGGTTTAGATTCCAAAACATAATCCACCATTGATTCATGGGGTTCTGTAACGCCTTGCCCTCTCCGAGAAATCAGAGTCTAATTTTTTTTTTTAAACAATAATAGAATAACACCGGAAGAGAGCGGACGGCGTCATGACGCGAGCTAAGTTCGGACTTCCCAAGTCTGACCCTTAACTGACCACCCATGTGTGCATGGACTAAATCCACGACAACAAACCACACATGGAACTAAACAAGTTATGCGGAATAAACTACACTAACTGAGGAATTAGATTGAATAGATAGCAAGTACAAATCTCAATTATTAATTAACTTATTCCAACCATCCATTGTTAATAACATAAACAAACCATAGCAAAGGTATCAACTTATTACATGTCCATAACATTTAACTCAAAGACAATAATAAAAACATCCAAATCATCAATCAAGCGCTTAAGCTTGGCTCCCCTCCAGGTCTACGACCTTCTCTTTCCCTCTTCCATTTCCTGCATTATCCTCTAAGGATAGAATTAGGGCGTTAGATCAACGCGCCGAGTAGGATTTCCGATTAGGGCTACCACATGGTTAGTGTATGAAAACATGCATATATCATAATATATATGGTCATTAAAACAGGTAAATCAATGCTATGAAATATGCACATGTAATGAGTCCCTCCTATCATGCATATACATAGACATCACTTGACGTGACTCTCACCGTCAAGGTAAATCACAATAACATTTCTCCTGGCGGGACCTGCATCGCCTAAGGAGACAAATGTATTTCTCATCATCATAATATTTCTTCTGGCGAGACCTGCATCGCCTAAGGAGACCAATGTATTATCATCATCATGATATTACTCCTGACGGGACCTGCATCGCCTAAGGAGATTTCACAGTTGCATTACAGCATATCACCGGAGTGTGGGCTCCAGGTTCCACAATCATCATCCCATGCCATGCATGAGATGTCAATGCATTGTATGTCATTTGTAAATATATAATTCGTCATTCAAAACCACATTTGAAACATAAATCAAATACAACATATCTCATAAAACATAATAAAACCAAATCATAATTATGGTTACAAGTAGGTAGGAAACCTACTGAAGATTCACTTCAGTGTTCGATCTTTCTTAATCGTCACCCGTTCACAACTCGTACGCCGTTCACGCAAGTCTCGATACCTTATTTACATAGCAGCAAATCAAACATTCATCATGTAATTCCAACTTGGTCTAAGTCCCAAAAATGCACTATGTGGGGTTCGACCATACCCCATGGCCGAACCTCACCTATTTTCCATTTGGTCTCTCTTTCATATAATTACAACCATACACTTAAACCATACCTCCAAATAAAACCTTGGTAGGGTTCGGCCATACAGCACGGCCGAACCATACCACTTTGGTTTGGGTCCATACATCCACTCCTATGATCATTCCATCTTTGATCATTTCATCCATAATTACCATTATGCCATTGAGACTAACATTTTCCTTAAACATCAATAACCATGACTAAACCACCTTGGTGGGGTTCGGCCATACACATGGCCGAGCCTCACCATCTTTATTTGATCCTTTAAATCATTCTTTCACACATCTTTAATCACATAATTAGCTACACACTAAGGCCACCAATGACCATTAATATGGCCGAACCTCACCAATCTGATTTTTGTCCCCACTTTCCATCTTATATCATGGTTGATCAACTTAATATTAAATCCATAACTAAGCCTAGGTAATTCTTAAATCAAAAGCATAAAACAAATCATAGTTTTTCCAATTTGATTTAATCCAATCACACCATCCAAAAACAGTCCATGGGGTGTATGGCCAAACCCAATGGTTCTCTTGATTCAATTAGTTCATCATCTATCCATGATTTAAATCAGCAACTTAACCATAAAATTAACATGGTTCAGCCATATATTGGCCGACCAAAACAGTAAATTTATCTTCATTTAAATCACATAAAAACCCCATGGTAATGTATGGTTTTTATCTCTCAAAACCATCATCATTAACCATAAAATTATCACACCATTTCATGGGGTTCGGCCATACTCATTGGCCGAACCCTATGGCCTTTGATTTGAACCTCTTAAACATTTATCTTATGTCTAATTTAATCATCTAAAACAGTACCTCATGTGCATGGTTTTAACTTACAAAAACCATCAAAATACCAACATCATTTCATGGGGTTCGGCCATCCAAGGTGGCTGAACCCAATGATCCCTTTCATCATTTTATACCCAAGGTTTAGACCCATGATGCATTCGGCCATTCATGACATCCAAATCCATGTTTTAACCTTTTCAAAACATGCAACTTAGGTCTAAATGTAACATTAAAATCAGTCCATTGTTTATCTTACAAAAAACCATCAAAATCAACCAATTCTTTTCATGGGGTTCGGCCATCCAAATTGGCCGAACCCAATGATACATTTTTCATCACTTTTATGAAACACCAACCAAGGTCTAACCCTTGATAGGTTCGGCCAACCCATGGCCCAATCATGTTTCATTTACCCCATTTTATTAAATAAAACCCATGGAAGTACTTACCAAATTTTCCAAGCTTTTCATCTTGCCTTTGCTCTTTACTTCCTATCTTTCTTAGCCTTCCTTCCTTTGCTGGTTTATGCTTGATCAATTGGTGAAAACACCACTGCTGGTTCAGCCAAGAGAAAGAGTTTGGAGAGAGGGAGAGAGATGAGGATTTTTAGTATTTTCCTTGTGTGAAAATCGGCCAAATGGGGTGGTCATCCTCTTTTGTAAATCAGACACTATGACCTCTCAATTTCCTCATAAATTCTTGATCAATTCAAAGGGCCACTTGGTATAACCAAGACACCCATTGGCTCCAGCCAATGCAACCTTTGGCAACCCCATGTAATCTTATCTCATTTAAATCAATTCCATTTAAGACTTTGCATGGAAGCTCACACCACAAGTCCCCAACGTGTGGGACTTGTATTGTGTGGCTTGAGACTCATGCACCTCTTCATCTCCCCTTTAACTCACTGATTTTTACAGCCCCTTTGATTTCCATTTTGACTCATCCAGCTCACAAATCCAACTCACCACATTAAATGACACTCATTTAATGCACTTGAGTCAACTCATTTCTTAATTCAAGACCAACTCAATTCAGTCCCACTCAACCTGATTTGACTCACCATTGAGCTCATTTGAGGGCCCACATGGTCAGCCGTGGTCAAACTTGGTCAGGGTCCCCATTTAGCTCCTTGACCCGTTTTGACAACATGACCCATTTATGGGCTGATTTAA
Organism: Chimonanthus salicifolius; assembly: GCA_013350335.1. Taxonomy (NCBI): domain Eukaryota; kingdom Viridiplantae; phylum Streptophyta; class Magnoliopsida; order Laurales; family Calycanthaceae; genus Chimonanthus; species Chimonanthus salicifolius. The sequence continues at coordinate 40,974,253 of CM023535.1, forward strand.
CCAATTGTATGTGGTTTTCTCATGTACATCAAGCCTACCCATTTTTGATCCACTTGATTTCTAATCAATTTAGCTTAACCCCATTAAATTTGGGCTCACCCAATGGTCTAATAAGTCCATTATGACCCATTGGGTCCAATTGGGTCCTTTGACCCAATTAACCATATTGACCCAAATTGATGTTCATTACCCATTCATGATAATTTGACCCTTATAATATGTTCATATGATCTTAATTTGAACAATGGGCCCCACTATTTTCTCATTTAACATTATAATTAATAAATTTACCAATCTAGGGACATTTTTGTAATTATCCATCTCATTGAGAAATTGGGGTGTTACAGGTTCAGCCAAGCACCATGGCCAAACCCTATGATGTCTAACTTTCTATTTTCATCAACTTCCATTATTAGAAAATTCATAATTAGCAAGTCCATAATTAGAAGGTCCATATCTAGAAACTTCCTAAATTCAATATCCACCTTCATAATTAGAAAGTCCATAAATAGAAACTTTCTAACTTCAATATCCACCTTCATAATTAGAAAGTCCATAAATAGAAACTTTCTAAATTTAATATACAACTTCCATAAATAAACCCTAGTGGGGTTCGGCCATACACCATGGCCGAACCTCACCCATAGAGGCAATCCAAACATTTCTATATGCTTTCTAAATCCATGACAACTTCCATGGGGTTCGGCCATACACCATGGCCGAACCCTATGGTTCAAGATCCTCTCTTTAAAATTACTAATCATTGATCTTCCATTTAATCAATCACCATGTTAAGTCCATCTATATTTTTCCGTAGTCTCCATTTAGTCCCTTCAAAAATCATATACCATTAACATCAAACTCTTATTTAAAATTAACCAATGACCTTCCATGGGGTTCAGCCATAGTGATGGTTCTTTCTTTCCATTAAAACTTAATTCCATGATCATCCATTAAAACCCTTTTAACATCATCATATTATTCTATGGTTTTCATCATTCAAACCTCCATTAAATAATCCATGACCATCCATAGTTTCCAGCCAATAACCATGTCTTTCCATTAAAAATTATCAAAGCTCTTCCATGCATGGCCGAAACCTATGGTCCATCTTTTCCATTAACACTTCATGATTATTTCCTCAATTTTCTTCCCTGGGGTTCAGCCATACACCATGGCCGAACCCTATGGTTCTTTTCTTTTAAACAAAATTTATAAAATACTAACCGGTTCCGATTGATTCTTGCTCTTCCAATCCTTCTCCTTTCTTCTTGATTTTTCCCAAAACTGAGAACACCTCTTGCTGGCTGCCTTCTCTTCCTCTTTGTTTTGCTGAGAATGAGAATTGAGATAGGGAGAGAATTAGGCTATGGTGGTATTGCCATGCGTCCCTCCCTCTTTCTTTTCAATAACTCCCTCTTGATCCCAACGTAGAAGGTACTAAGATAACAATTCCCCCTTAGGACCATGCGCCCCTTGTTGATTTTGGCATTGCCGTGTGCTCCTCTTATTGCCCCTTTTAGAAGGTGCGCATAACCCTTGTGTCCATAATTAGTAGTTACCGACCCTTCAATTAGTAATTCCCCTAGTGCCGATTTTAATCAAGGGAAAGAACCCTTTTTAGATATATTCTAACACCTCATGCGCATATCTCATTAGATGTATAAATCCCATTCACACGGCCATAAACAATCTTTTAATTTAGACATCTTCTTTTTAAAATTATTCTAGCACATAATCTTGGATATGATATCTAAAATTCGGCCATGCAATATTTATTTAATTTTAGATATCTTCTCAAGATATTCTATCATATCAATGTGGATATGAAAATCCCACATACATCTCATGCGCATATCCTTTTAATTCAACCCCATTTAAATTTTATTGAAGCCATTTCCAAAACCGTTGGGTCTTAATTGGGCTATGACCCAACACTTTACCCATAAAAAAAATCCATATCTAATAATTCACAAATTTAATGGTAATTTTCATATATATATATATATATATATTAATAACTTGAAAATCCGGGGTGTTACAATACAACTCTTTTTTTAAAATTTTCGTCCCGAAAATTTAGTGAAGTAGGGTTTCAAATATTTACCTAAATAGCTCAGGATGAGCTTTCCTCATTTCCGATTCGAGTTCCCATGTGGCTTCCTCGATGCCTTGTCGATCCCATACCACCTTGACAAACTGGATCGCTCGGTTCCACAATACCCTTTGTTTTGTGTCCACCACTCGGACAGGCTTTTCAACATATGTCACATCGCTCTGGACCTCTATATCTTGTATGTTCAGTACATGAGAAGGATCAGGATTGTACTTCCTCAACATCGATAAATGGAACACATCGTGTAAAGATGCCAACTGTGATGGGAGAGCCAATTGATAAGCCACGTCCCCCATCCTTCTTATGATTGAAAACGGTCCCACATATCTTAGCGACAATTTCCCCTTCTTTCCAAATCTCATGTGTCCCTTTCGTGGCGAGACTTTCAAGAACACCATGTCTCCCAGTTCAAATTCAATGAACCTCCTCCTCTTGTCAGCATAGCTCTTTTGACGACTCTGCGCAGTCAATAGGTGTTGCCGTATCAACTGTATCTGTGTTGTAGTCTCTATAACCAACTCAGGTCCAATCAGTACAGGCTCACCGGCCTCTGTCCAGCACACTGGTGACCCACATGGTCTACCATAAAATGCCTCAAATGGTGCCATCTGGAGGCTTTCCTGGTAACTGTTGTTGTATGAGAATTCTACCAACGGCAAGTGATCCTCCCATCCACCCTTGAAATCTAGCATACATGCTATCAGCATATCCTCTAGTGTCTGTATTGTCCTCTCAGACTATCCATCAGTCTGTGGATGGAATGCAGTGCTCGTCAGTAAGTTTGTTCGCACCGCCGACTGCATACTCTGCCATACTCTGCCAGTGAATCGACCATCTCTGTCGGACACAATACTCCGAGGAATACCATGCAATCTAATGATATCCCTGATATACCGCTGACTCAAAGTCTCAGATGAATCTGTCATCTTAATGGGAATGAAATGTGCAGACTTTGTCAGTCGGTCTACCACGACCCATATCGCATCGTTGCCCTTTGAAGACCTTGGCAACCCTGTTACAAAATCCATGGAGATGTGCTCCCATTTCCATTCCGGCACTGGTAAGGGTTTGAGTAACCCCGGTGGCTTCTGATGTTCCGTCTTAACCTGCTGACACGTAAAGCAATGAGCCACAAATTCTGCCACACCCTTCTTGAGTCCGTGCCACCAGTAATGTAACTCCCCGAATTTTCAAGTTATTAAATATTTAAGGAAATAACCCATTCAATTTGTGAATTTTTAGATATGGATCTTATATGGGTAAAATGTTGGGTCTTTGCCCAAATAAGACCCAACAGATTGCGGAAATGGTTTCAAATCAATTAAATGGGCTGAATTAATTAGTAATGCAATTTATATAATTAAAGGATTTGGATTAATTGCATGCGCATGAAAAGTATGGATGGAAAGATTTTAGATTGCTTATGGCCGTGTATGTGGGATTTTTATATCCACATAGATATGCTAGAATATCTTTAGAAGATGCCTAAGATTAAATTGAAAGATTACATTGGCCGTGTATGAAGGATTTGCACATGTATGGGATATGCGCATGAGGTATTAGAATATTTTAAAAAGGAGTATTTTCCTTGGTTGAGAGTGATCTAAGGATATGATAAATGGAAGGGGCGCATGTCATATTGCTAAATATAAAAGATATCTAAGATTAAAAATAGCACTAAGGAAATTGCTAAGAAACAAGGGGAACATTGGCTTGTTCTAAAAATAGAGGACTCTCCAAAATAAGAAAGGTGTACACGGCATTAGCAATGGCTAATTTAAAGGATCATACAACTTCTAATCTATTATAGGATCAATTAAAAGAGGCAACAAGAGGGGCGCATGGCACCTTCTAATATTGGATCAATTGGAAATAATAAAGGAAAGGCAAGGAGGGGCACATGGCACCTTCTAAGTTGGGATTAATTGGAAGTCTTATAAGGCAAGGGAAAGAGGCACACGGTATTCACATTAAAAGAGAGGTAGCAGAACAACAAAGTAGTGCACACGGCAATGGGGATTGCAACAAGGGGTACACGGCATTCATATTGCAATCTTAGCACCTTCTAAGATTGGTCGGTTGGAGATTAATAAAAGAGAAGGGCAGCAAGGGCGCATTACACACACCCATAGCTGAATTCTCTCTCTTTTTTCAAGACTCATTCTCGGCAAGAACAAAGAGAAGAGAAGGCAACCAGCCGAGTGTAAGATCAAGGAGAAAAGGCTAAGGAAAGAAGAAGAGTAGAAGAGCAAGATCAACCGACGGAAAACCGGAGGAGTCGAGGAACCGGTAAGTGATTATATAATTTTTGTTTAAAAAGAAAAGAACCCCATGGAAGAAGATTGGGAGAGGATGTTGGTATGGAATGATGAACCATAGGGTTCGGCCATGGTGCATGGCCGAACCCGATGGAAAGACTATGGTAATTTAATTAAAGTTTGAAAGATGGAAACCATGGAAAGACATGGTTTGATTTATGGGTTTAGATGGTTTAAGTGAATTGAGTAAACCATAGGGTTCGGCCATGATGAAGGGTCGAACCCCATGGAAGGTTGTTGCTTATAATTTATGGAGTTTTAATGAGGAAAAATATGGGAGTTGGTTAATAAATTTCAATGACAAAAACCATGGACGGTTATGTAACACCCCAATTTCTCAATAATATGAATATTTACGAAAATGCCACTGGATTGGTGAATTTAATAAATGTGATTGTAAATGAGAAAATGGTGGGGTCCATTGCTCAAATTAAGACCCTATGAGCATATTATAAGTGTCAAATTTGATCGAATGGGTAATGGACATCAAATTGGGTCAAAATAGTTAATTAGGTCAAAGGACCCAGTTGGGACCCAATGGGTCATGGTGGACTTAATTGACCATTGGGTGAGCCCAAATTTAATGGGGTTAAGCTGATTTCATTTGAGATTAAGTGGAGCATAAATGGGTAGGCTTGATGCAAATGGGTAAACCACATTCAAAGGGGCTAAACCACTCATAATTGGGTCATGGAGCCAATTGGGTCAATGGGCCTAAATGGGGACCCAATGGGTCGGGTTGACCATGTTGACCATGGTTGACCGTGTGGACCCTTGAGTGAGCTCAATTGTGAGTCAAATTAGGTTGAGTTGGATTGGAATGAATTGCATTTAAATTAAATGGTTGGGTTGACTCAAGTGTAATAAATGAATGACAATTAGTGTGGTGAGTTAAGCCATTGAGTTGGGGTGAGTTAAAATGGAAATCAAAGAGGTCTTATTTCCATTGAGTCAAATGGAATATGAGGAGGTTCATTGATCTCAAACAAACCAAAACAAGTCCCACATGTTGGGGACTTGTAATGGTAGTTTCCATGTACATGGTTGAATGGAATTGAATGGGAATGAGATAAGATTGCATGGGGAGCTGAGAGGATGCATTGGCTGGTGCCAAGGGATGCCTTGGTTGGCACCAAATATCCCATTGGTTTGATCAAGAAGTTATGAGGGAAATGAATGGATTTAGTGGCTGATTTATAAAAGAGGTAGACCATCCATTTGGCCGAATTTTGTCTCCAAGAAACCTTAGAATTCCATTTCCTTCCTCTCTCTCAAGAACAACCCTCCTTGGCCGAACCAGCTAGTGGTGTCTTCACCAATTGATCAAGCATACATCCGGCTAGGGACTAAGGAAGAAGAAAGGAAACAAAAGGGAAGGAGGTAAAGATCAAAGGCAAGAGAGAAACAAAGGAATTTGGTAAGTATTTCCATTGAATTTTGTTTAATGAGATGGGACAAATGGAACATGTTTTGGGCCATGGGTATGGCCGAATGCATCAAGGTTTAAACCTTGGGTAATGGTGGTTTAAAAATGATAAAATGGATCATTGGGTTCGGCCACCTTGGATGGCCGAACCCCATGAAATTATTTGGTTAGATTGATGGTTTTGAAGGCTAAAAACCATGCAAAAACCATGGAGATTGTACATGTTTTAATGGACATAAGATGTAAGCTAAAAAGGTCCAAATCATGGGCATAGGGTTCGGCCACCTTGGATGGCCGAACCCCATGAATGTGTTTGATATTTTGGTATGGTTTTTGGAGAGATAAAACCATACCAATGGTGGAGGGTTTTTATGTGATGTAAATGAAGATAAGATTACTGTTTTGGAGTAGCTATGGCATGGCTAAACCATGTTAATGTTATGGTTAAGTTGCTGATCTAAATCATGGATAGAGGATGGACTAATTGAATCAAGAGAACCATAGGGTTCGGCCATGTGTATCGCCGAAACCCATGGACTGTTTTGATGGGAGATTTGGATTAAAATCATGTTGGAAGCTAAGGTTTGTTTTATTCTTTTGTTCTAAGAAACACCTATGCTTAGTTATGGATCTAATATTAATTGATCAACCATGTATTAAAGATGGAATGGTTGGAGATAAGAGAACCCTAGCATGGCCGAACCCCATGGACCATTATATGTGATGTAAATGGAGTTAAGACCTAATTTGGATGGGTGAGGTTCGGCCATGTTGTATGGTCGAACCCCACTAAGGTAGTTTGGATGTGGACCTTGGTTTTTAAGAATATTAAGCAAAGGTTAGTATAATGACATTATGGTAATTATGGATGAAATGATCAAAGATGAAATGATCATAGGATTGGATATATGGACCCATACACCATGGCCGAACCCTACTAGTTAAGTTTGTGGGTCCCATTTAATCCCTTAACCATATTAATTTTGTGAGTTCAAAAACCAGCACCCTAGGCTTCATTTAATCATACCTAAGGTCATAATAAAAATGCCTAAGTCCAAGTTCATCCTCCATGGGGTTCTTCATTTTAGCCATTATTTACGGTTTTGCCACTACCTCTTTTCCATGGTTAATCATTCACTTAACCATGTATACTTTTGTTCATAATTGATCCATACACTCAAATCCATTAGTGACCCATTTAATCATGCCATAACATCATTAAAACAGCCCATTTTTCTTAACTTAATCCTCATTAATTAAACACATACATAAACCCCTCCTTAGCCCATAAAAATGACTTATAATTGAATCATCATTCTTAGCCACATCTTGAGTCCATAATTGATCCATCAACCATGTCATAAGATCATTAACATCAGCCATTTAATTAACCTAATCCTTATTCATTTAAACACATATATAGTCCCATACTTAGCCTATCAATTGTCTTGTAAAATGGGTCATGGGTTCAAAAACATTCCCTCCATAAAATCTCTCCATGGCTTTATTTTTAAAACCTCATTTACAATGCTAAAAGTCCATTTAAAAATTGTCAATCTTCTCCATTAATTTCCATAACTTCGCACCCAAAAATCATTACAATACTTCACCATAGGGTTCGGCCATTCACCATGGCCGAACCCATGGTTCATGATCCATCATTTACTCATGCCTTTTAAGGCCATCAACATCATTCACATCTCCCATGCATTTCCTCATTTACAATCCCTTTAAAAAATTACTACATTCAATCATTAAAAACCCTAACAATCATAATCATCCTTCCATGATTTTAAACCTTTAAACCCCATTAAAATTCCCCTTAATTACCTACCATGGGGTTCAGCCATACTACGTGGCCAAACCCTATGGTCCATTAATCTCTTCAAAAATTCCATACATCCATTGCTTAAATAATTTAAATACATAATGTCCTTAATCCATTTATTTTTTCTTAACCTAATTTACCCATTAGGGTTTGTCCATTCCTTACTTCATTTTTGGATGGATTTGAGATCCAAGGCCCATGATAATTTGGCCACCATTAAATCTAAGAAGAATGGGCCCCAAATCTTAAACTCTAAAAAAATTAATCTCTTGTTTAGAAACACTTACAATCCGACGGCTCCTCCGACTTTTCTTCCTTCTTTTAGATTCCTTGGCCTTCTCTTCTCTTCTTCTCCTTGATTTTTGAGTCAAGATGCTTGATTAAGATGGAGTCTCCAAGGTTTGGGTTCGGCTAAGGTAGGGTTAGATTTGAGACAGAGAGAGGAGGAGAGGATAAGAAAAATGCCTAGTCTCCTTGGTCTTGAGGTGGTGATGATTGGCCAAGCTTGATCTTTCCTTTCTTCTCTTCTTCTCTTCTAAGTTTTCTTCTTTTCTTTTTCTTGGAGGTGAGGGACGGCAATGAAAGAGCAAGAGAGGGATAGTGAAAATGATAATGGGATTTGAGAGATGAGATGAAAACCATCTCCTTTTGGTTGCTTAAGTTATACTCAACCATTAATTTTCCCACCAACCACATGGGATATTTTTTATGCTTTATGGTGGTGGTTGGAATAAACCACCACTAGCCAACGTTTTTGTGTGTTAGAGATAAGGTGGTTTGGTCTCCCACCTTTGACCATTTGACCACCTTTTGGATAATGTAATCATTTAATTAATTAGATAATTGCCTTAGGTTAATTAATTCCCACGTAACCTAATTCCATTTCTTAAGTTCCCTCCATGTATCCACCCATGGTTGACCAATTCAACCATGGTGGCCGGCCCCACCAATCCTTCGTCCACACGCCACCTCACGTGGTGAGGTGGAGGTGGGTCCCATTCGGCCATGCTACCTTGATCATTCCATCACCAACTTAGGTGATTTAAATTTAATTAAAACCACTTCAACTACTTGGATCACCATTGGGCCCATGGCCCAATTACATTCACCTCCTACCCATTTACCTTAGAGTTTACCTCATCTTGATCCATTGGGTCCCAAATGGGTATTGGGCCTAATTTGACCGTCCTTGGCCCAATTGACCATCATTGACCCTTTAAATGAATTTAAATTCAATCTATGGTCCATTGGGCCATACTTGGGCCTTTGTCCATATTTTGATCCATTCACCATTTATTCCATCAAATTTCCAATTTTCATCATTAAAATAAATAATAGCCACATATATGTTGATTTAAAAATTCCGGGCTATTACAATCCGACCAATTTCAGATAACAGGGAAGATACATTCATTTAATTACCAAAATACCTCAAAATTAATCACATCCAAAAGTAAAGTCCAAACCATAGCAAGAAATAGAAATTATTACAATTCGACAAGCTAAGCTACTCGAATTACATTTCGAAAATAAATTTAAATAAACTAAGTAGCTCGCTTTCCCAAGCTCCTACGCTTGGCTCCCGTCGCGCCCTTCTGCTCCGCCATCTCCTGCGTCATCAGCTAGGGTAGAAGTAGGGCATTAGACAACTCGCCCAGTAGGACTCCGAGTAGGGCTAACACATGGATTAGTGATAACAGGCACATAGGTAATAATATAATGAAAAACTATAAAAGGAATGCAACGCCATGGGTGTCTTATGTCATGTGTCCCACCCATCATCCATACCATCATGATATCCCCATGTTTGTTTCTCGGTCTCCCCAACGGAGCATGGACTCTGGAATAGCATATCAAGCTATCCCCATGTTTGCTTCTCGGTCGCCCCGACGGAGCATGGACTCCGGTTATAGCATATCAAGTTATCCCCATGTTTGTTTCTCGGTCGCCCCGACGGAGCATGGACTCCGGTTCCTTTATTTTCCCGCCCATACCATGCATGAGATGTAATTGCGATATGCTATATAGTATTTAAATCATTGTAAATGTAATATGCCATATGCCATATAATATATATAAATCATAATCTCAAAACCCATCATAAAACCAATCATATAATTACCAAAATAAATCAAGGAAACCATCGTATAACACGTAATCCACGGCTTACAAAAAGGTAGGAATCCTACCGAATACCAACTAATGTCCATTTACGTTTCCCTCCGATAATCCAGTCACCGATACGCGTATCGCTTGCAATATCCGATACCTTATTACATACGAATAATCAGCCCATGTTTTTAACCATTTAAATCCATTAATCATACCTTAGCGGGGTTCGGCCATACACCATGGCCGAACCTCACTAACTAGGTTGTGGGTCCCATTTAATCCATTAATTATTTTAATTACATGGGTCTAAAAACCAGCACCCTAGGCTTTATTAATCACACATAAGGTTGTTACTTGAACCCCTAAGTCCATGATCATCTCCCATGGGGTTCGGCCATGTACTATGGCCGAACCCATGGTTCTTGAATTTGGCCATTATTTACAGTTTTACCACTACTCTTCCATGGTTAAATCCTCATTTCATCCATGCACACTTAAGTCTATAATTGATCATTAAACTTAGATCCCTTAGTGCCTCATTTAATCATGCCACAAAACCATTAAAAACAACACTTTTTCTTAACTTAAACCTCATTAATTAAGACACACACATAACCCCATACTTAGCCCATCACATGGCTCATAAATTGGGTCTGGGTTCGGCCATACACCATGGCCGAACCCATGATGTCTTTTTCTTATTTTTCCATGGACACATTTCCCTTATTTAGCTCCACCATAAGCTCCACCATGAGGATGTTCACACCATGCATTTAAATCACCAATCTTTGATCATCAATTTGGTGCATTTTGGTCCATCAAAACTACCAACACATCCCCCATTATTTTTCCATCTTTTACACTCATCAACATTACACATACATCACCATAGGGTTCAAAAGCATTCCCTCCATAAAATCTCTCCATGGTTTTATTTTTAAAGCATTATTTCCACCCCTTTAAAACCTTATAAACTATGCTTAAAAATCCATTCAAACCATCAACATTCTTAATCATTTTCCCTCTTTTTACACCCTTTTAAATTTACAACACATCACCCTAGGGTTCGGCCATACCCCATGGCCAAACCCATGGTTCATGTTTCATTCCCATCTATCATTTTTTGAGGCCATTAAAATTCATTTTCATGTTCCATGATTTCCTCATTTAAAATCCTTTCAAAAATCACTTCACTTAATCATTTTGAACCTCAATATCCTTAACCATTCTTCCATGGTTTTAAGCCTTTGAACCCCATTAAAATTTCTTGATTACCTACCATGGGGTTCGGCCATACAACATGGCCAAACCCTATGGTCCATTAATCCTTCAAAAATCCACACTTCCATGTTTAAATAAACCTTATTACATAATGTCCTTAATACATCCATTTATTTTCTTGACCTAATTTACCCATTAGGGTTTGTCCATTTTTTTATCCTTTCATTGGATGGATTTGAGATCCAAGGCCCATGATAAATTTGGCCACCATTAAATCCAAGAAAATGTATTCCAAATCTTAAATGTTAAAAATCTAACCTCTTGTTTAGAAATACTTACAAATCCGACGACTCCTCCGACTTTTCTTTCTCCTCTTGGATTCCTTGGCCTTCTTTCTTCTTCTTCTCCTTTGTTGGTCGGCCAAGATGTGTTTGATCAAATGAAAAACATCAAAGCTTGGGTCAGCTAAGATGGAGCATATTTGAGAGAGAGAGAGATGGGGAGAGGATGTCTCAAGCTTTGGTCTTGAGGTGGAGGGCCCAAGCTTGAACTTCTTTCTTCTCTTCTTCTCTTCTTCTTTTCTCTTTGGTGTGGGACGGCAATGAGAGAGCAAGAGAGGGAGAGAGTGAAGGAGTTAGATGGAAAGAGGTGGAGAAAAGAGATAAGATTCATCTCATTTGGTTGAGTGACCTACACTCCACCATTTAATTCTCCCACCAACCAAGCATGGGTTCATGTGCTTAGTGGTGGTGGTTGGGATAAACCACCACCCTTAGCAACGTTTTTTGGTGTCTTGCAATGAGGTGGTTTGGTCTTCCATTTGACCACCTTTTGAATAGTTTAATTATTTAATTAATTAGATAATTAACTTAGGTTAATTAATTCTCACTTAACCTAATTCCATTTTCTTAAATTCCCTCCATGTATCCACCCATGGTTGACCAATTCAACCACTGTGGCCGACCCCACCAATCCTTGGTCTACACGCCACCTCATTTGGTGAGGTGGAGGTGGGTCCCATTCGGCCATGTCACCTTGATCACTCCATCACCAACTTAGATGATTTAAATTTAATTAGATCCACTTCAACTACTTGGATCACCATTGGGCCCAAGGCCCATTTACATTTACCTCCTACCCATTTACCTTAAAGCTTATATCATCTTGATCCATTGGGTCCCAAGTGGGTATTGGGCCCAATTTGACCATCCTTGGCCCAATTAACTATCGTTGACCATTTAAATGAGTTTCATCCAACCCATGGTCCATTGGACCATACTTGGGCCTTTGCCCCAAATTTTGATCCACTTAACATCTATTCCATCAAAATTCCCAATTTCCATCATTAAAATAAATAATAGTCACATATATATTGATTTAAAAATTTGGGGCTATTACAATACAATTCTCTTTTGAAATTTTCGTCCCAAAAATTCGAGTGAAGTCGGTGTTCAAACAACTCATACAAAAAGATCCGGATGAGCGGCTCTCATTTCTGATTCAAGTTCCCAGGTGGCTTCCTCATTGCCATGTCGTTCCCATACCTCCTTGATCAACTGAATAGCGCGGTTCCACAACGCTCTTTGTTCTCTCCCGATCACTTTGATCGGCTTCTCCACATACGTCTTGTCGCTTTGCACATCGACGGCTTGCACGTTCAACACATGTGAAGGATCAGGGTTGTACTTCCTTAACATGGACACATGGAATACATCATGCAAAGAGGATAACTGTGGAGGAAGCACCAACTGATAAGCTACCTCCCCCACCCTCTTCAAGATTGGCCCCACAAATCTAGGCGACAGTTTCCCTTTTTCCCAAATCTCATGTGTCCCTTCCGGGGTCAAGAATACTAAGTCTCCCTCCTCAAACTCGAGGAACCTCCTCCTCTTGTCGGCGTAGCTCTTTTGACGACTCTGCGCAATGAGTAAGTGTTGCCGTATCAATTTGATCTGCGCCGTAGTCTCTACAACAAACTCCGGTCCAATCAGCACAGGTTCACCGGTCTCTGTCCAACACACTGGCGATCTACATGGCCTATCATATAAGGCCTCAAATGGAGCCATCTGGAGGCTTGCCTGGTAAGTGTTGTTGTAAGAGAAATCCACCAGTGGCAAATGATCCTCCCATCCACCCTTGAAGTCTAGCATACATGCTCTCAACATATCCTCTAGAGTCTGTATCGTCCCCTTTGACTTTCCATCAGTCTGTGGATGGAATGCTATGATAATCAGTATATCGGTCCCCAAAGCCGACTGCATGCCCTACCATACTTTGCTGGTGAATCGGCCATCTCTGTCGGACACAATGGTCCGGGGAATACCATGTAGTCTGATGATATCCCGGATGTACCGTCGACCCAAAGTCTCCGATGAATCTGTCATCTTGATGGGAAGGAAACGCGCAGACTTAGTCAACCGGTCCACTACGACCCATATCGCATCGTTGCCCTTTGATGACCTTGGCAAACCTGTTACAAAGTCCATGGATATGTGCTCCCACTTCCACTCTGGCACTGGCAAGGGTGCAAGTAAACCCGGTGGTTTCTGATGTTCCACCTTAACCTGCTGACAAGTTAGGCAACGAGCAACAAACTCTGCCACATCTTTCTTGAGTCCCCACCACCAATAGTGCCTCTTAAGATCAGATACATCTTGGTGCTGCCCGGATGGATAGAGAGCTTGGTTTGGTGTGCTTCAATCAACAACTCTCTTCTGCAGCGCTTAAGCACATATGTCCTGCCTCGGAACACAAGACCCTGTCCTGGTCGTAATTCCCACTCCGGTACAACCTCACCGGTAGACATCTTAGCCCATATCTCCTCCACCTCTGGATCTGTCCGTTGTTCCCGTTCAATCTCGGATACCATGTGGGATCGTATGATCAGGTTATATATGGTCCCATGATTATTGAGGTAGAGTTTAAACTCTCTAATGGTATTCAATACCTCCCATTCCGTCCTGATCAAGCTGGCTACTATCGCATGTGACATGTGGCTGAGGGCATCCGCCACCTTGTTCGCCTTGCCCGGATGATACCGAAGTGCAAACTCATAATCCGCCAGGTATTCCATCCATCTGCGCTGTCTCATGTTGAGTTCCTTCTGATCAAATAAGTACTTCAGGCTCTTGTGATCGGAGAACACCTCAAACTTCTCACCATAAAGGTAGTGTCTCCAACTTTTGAGAGCAAAGACCACTGCTGCTAGCTCTAGATCATGTGTGGGATAATGGCGTTCATGAATTTTCAACTGTCTTGATCCGTACGCCACCGCAGATTACCTTGACTGAGTGTACACCCCAGTCCCTCACCTGAGGCATCACAGTATACCTCATAATTTCTGCCTCTTTCTGGCAAGATCAACATAGGAATGGTTGTAAGCCTCTCCTTTAGCTCCTCAAATCTCCGGTTGCACAGATCTGACCACTCAAATTTGACTCCTTTCTGAGTGAGTCGGGTAAGTGGAGCTGCAATCTTGGAGAAGTCCATGATGAATTTCCTGTAGTAACCGACCAATCCCAGAAAATTACGGATCTCGGTCACATTCGTCGGTGCTTTCCACTCCCTCACTACCGCTACCTTAGCCGGGTCCACGGCTATACCTTCCTCCGATATAATGTGCCCCAAGAAGTTGACCTCAGATAGCCAGAATTCACAGTTGCTGGCTTTGGCATACAACTGGTTCTTCCTCAAGGTGTCCAGGACTATCCGCATGTGCTCGGCATGTTCCTCCTGACTCTTGGAATAGATCAGAATATCATCAATGAATACAATCACAAACTGATCCAAGTAAGGACGGAATATCCTATTCAATAGGTCCATGAACACAGCCGGTGCATTTGTGAGTCCAAATGGCATGACTACATACTCATATAGACCATACCGTGTCCTGAAAGCTGTCTTCTCTATATCCTCCTCCCTAACCCGGATTTGATGGTACCCGGACATCAGATCAATCTTGGAGAAGTGAGAGAAACCCCTAAGTTGATCAAACAGATCGTCAATCCTGGGTAGGGGATACTTGTTCCTGACAGTCAGCTGGTTTAATTTCCTGTAGTCCACACACATCCGAAGGGTATCGTCTTTCTTCTTCACAAATAATGCCGGGACTCCCCATGCAGATGTGCTGTTCCGAATAAAACCCAGTCTGAGCAGTTCATCAATCTGCTTCTTCAACTCGGTCATCTCAACTGGTGCCATCCTGTAATGGGGCAATGATACTAGAGCAGCACCGAGATATAACTTGATCTCAAAGTCTATCTCCCTATTGGGTGGCAAACCAGGGAGCTCTATTGGGAATACCTCAGCATAATCTGCTACCACCGCCGGAAGTTCAGCCACTGGTGCTCTATCTAATCTGAGGCTGTTCAAGACAAGGTGGTTCAATTCTTCATGCAGCCTTCTAGGGATGCCCTGTCTATCAGCGTGCACCATATACCGTTTCCCCTCGGGTGACCAAAACATCACCCTACGAAGATAGCAATCATGTGGGCCTTAAATGTGGCCAACCAATCCATGCCAAATATAACGTCGTACTCAGCCATATCGAGTACCAAATAGTTGAACTCGAATCTGAATCCGACGAGTTCAGTGTTCAATGCCATGCATATGAGTCCCAAAGATGTGTCTCCGACGGGGGATACAATGGTAAGTGATGTGGACAGGTTTTGTACTAATGTGCCCGTAGCAGATATGAATGCAGCAGATATAAATGAATGGGAAGCTCCAAAATCAAATAATGCAACAGCATAGGAACTACCAAGTACGGCCATACCTTGAATCACCGAGTGATCCGCCGCTGCTGGAGGAGCTATGGTAAAAAAGCTGTCCAGATCCTGTAGGGTCTGGCACCCGCCCCGCCTGATTATAAGCCCTGCCTCCTCGTGACTGAGCTGGTCTAGCTGGAGGGTGGAAGGAACCCCTGAAGTGAGAGGGCTTGCTAATCTGTGGACACTCCCTCTTAAAGTGGCCCTGTTGGCCACACTGATAGCATGTGTTCCCACCCCGTGGAACCTGAGTGACTGATGCTGATGGGGAGAGCTGATTGGGCTGAAAGCCCCTTGTAGATCTAGTGGAGGGTGAGGGTCTGCTAAAATTGGGGTGGAACTTCTTATTGGGTTGAAATGCACCCTGCCCACTCTGCCTTCGGCGGTTGTCAAACCGCACTATCTCATTCAACTCTCGCTCTGCTATAGTGGCCCTGCTGACCACCTCAGCCAGTGTGGTTGCCTTGAATATTGTCACCTTAGCCCTGATGCTCGGCCGAAGGCCCCGCTCAAACTTATGGGCCCTCCGGTGCTCGGTATCCACCATATAAAATGCATAGACGGACAGTCTAAGGAATTCCCTGTGATATTTTGCCACCGTCATATTGCCTTGTACCAATGATAGGAAGGCTTGAGTCTAGTGCTCTCTTTCCTCCTCCGGAAAATACTGCTCTAGAAAGGTACCTGAGAACCCTTCCCATGTCATGGTAATCCTTTCCCCTTCTGGCACCAGTGCTTGCTGTTTTTCTACAACCTCCCACCAATTACTGGCATCCTCGATCAGTTGAGATGTAGCCAATAAAATCCTATCTGCATGACTGGAAATCTGAAGCAGATTCAAGATCTGAGTGATCTTTTTCAACCAGTGCTCTGCTCCGACAGCCCCTTCTTTTCCCCTGAAGCAGGGAGGGCGCTGTTGCTAGAAATCTCTAACCATGTTCCGGTTGTTGGAGTCGCTGGTGGTCGCATTCCCATTCAAGTGTTGTTGCAGGACAGAGTGACCACTGTTTGAACCAATTCTTTCAACTCGGGAGGCACAACCTGCAGGTTCACACTATTCTGTCCCTCCTCCTGATGGGGTGGCCGTACCTCCCTGACGAGGTGGTGGCACCTCTTCCTCTACCCGTGGGTTACGGCGAGTCCTTCTCTTCAAAGGCATTTCCTAAGTCATCGAAAAAATATTTATTGACTTAGTTTCTTCTCAAATTGGGGGGAAATTGCTAAGTAAACATACTTTGTTTTGGGGGAAAGACTTCCTAAGTATTGTTTCTCATTTTGGGGGAAAATTACCAAATAAGCATACTTAGTTTTTTTTTTTGTTCTTTTTGGGATTTTTCATGTACAGTACAATGTATCTTTGTTGGGGAAATTGCCAAATAAGCTCACTTGGTTTTCCTTTGTTTTTGTGGGGGGGGGGGGGGGGGCGGGGGGCGGGGGGCGGGGAATCTCTAAATTTCTATTGTTTGTTGTTCAATTTGGGGATACCGGGGAAGTACATCCTACTTTGCTATGTTTGATATTTCCAACTTAGAATGATTATTCTTCCCTTGCTATCATTCCTTTTCGTCAAATGTTGTTCTCAGATTGAACGCTTCAGTTTGAGTCAATCGAAGTAAATTAACCCAGCCCCCGTGCAGCGGACTCCGAAGAGTCGGTTAGTTGGGATTCTTATCCGTCAGTGAGACGTGAAACCGTCTTAATCTTACTTCGAGAGATTCATTTTTCCGAATTCGCTCTGATACCAACTGTAACGCCCGCCCCTTTTCACCGAAATCAGAGTCTATTTTTTTTTTTTTTTAAATAAAGAGTGACAAAGGGCACGGACGTCATGATGCGAGTTAAGTCCGAGCTTCTAAAGCCCGGCCCTTAACTGGCCAACCCTACGTGTGCGTGGAGCTAAGTCCACGAAGAACAGTTCACATGTAGAAGTAAGCTTACGGAATATTAAACTAAGATGCGGAAATTATAATAGAGATTATCCGACCAATTTTAGATAGCAGGGAAGATACATTCAATTAATTACCAAAATACCTCAAAATTAATCACATCCAAAAGTAAAGTCCAAACCATAGCAAGAAATAGAAATTATTACAATCCGACGAGCTAAGCTACTCGAATTACATTTCCAAAATAAATTTAAAGAAACTAAGTAGCTCGCTTTCCCAAGCTCCTACACTTGGCTCTCGTCGCGCCCTTCCGCTCCGCCATCTCCTACGTCATCAGCTAGGGTAGAAGTAGGGCGTTCGACAACTCACCCAGTAGGACTCCGAGTAGGGCTAATACATGGATTAGTGATAACAGGCACATAGGTAATAATATAATGAAAAACTATAAAATGAATGCAATGTCATGGGAGTCTTATATCATGTGTCCCACCCATCATCCATACCATCATGATATCCCCATGTTTGCTTCTCGGTCGCCCCGATGGAGCATGGACTCCAGTTATAACATATCAAGCTATCCCCATATTTGCTTCTCGGTCGCCCCGATGGAGCATGGACTTCGGTTATAGTATATCAAGCTATCCCCATGTTTGTTTCTCGGTCGCCACGACGGAGCATGGACTCCGGTTCCTTTATTTTCCCGCCCATGCCATGCATGAGATGCAATTACGATATGCTATATAGTATTTAAATTATTGTAAATGTAATATGCCATATGCCATATAATATATATAAATCATAATCATAAAACCCATCATAAAACCAATCATATAATTAACAAAATAAATCAAGGAAACCATCATATAACACGTAATCCACGGCTTACAACAGGGTAGGAACCCTACCGAATACCGACTAATGTCCCGTTACATTTCCCTCCGATAATCCGGTCACCGATACGCGCACCGCTTGCGATATCCTATACCTTATTACATACGAATAATCAGCCCATGTTTTTAACCATTTAAATCCATTAATCATACCTTAGCGGGGTTCGGCCATACACCATGGCCGAACCTCACTAACTAGGTTTGTGGGTCCCATTTAATCCATTAATTATTTTAATTACATGGGTCTAAAAACAAGCACCCTAGGCTTTATTAATCACACATAAGGTTGTTACTTAGAGCCCTTAAGTCCATGATCATCTCCCATGGGGTTCGGCCATGTACCATGGCTGAACCCATGGTTCTTGAATTTGGCCATTATTTACGGTTTTACCACTACTCTTCCGTGGTTAAATCCTCATTTCATCCATGCACACTTAAGTCTATAATTGATCATTAAACTTAGATCCCTTAGTGCCTCATTTAATCATGCCACAAAACCATTAAAAACAACCCTTTTTCTTAACTTAAACCTCATTAATTAAGACACATACATAACCCCATACTTAGCCCATCACATGGCTCATAAATTGGGTCATGGGTTCGGCCATACACCATGGCCGAATCCATGATGTCTTTTTCTTATTTTTCCATGGACCCATTTCCCTCATTTAGCTCCACCATAAGCTCCACCATGAAGAGGTTCACACCATGCATTTAAATCACCAATCTTTGATCATCAATTTGGTACATTTTGGTCCATCAAAACTACCAACACATCCCTCATTATTTTTCCATCTTTTACACTCATAAACATTACACATACATCACCATAGGGTTCAAAAGCATTCCCTCCATAAAATCTCTCCATGGTTTTATTTTTAAAGCATTATTTCCACCCCTTTTAAAACCTTATAAACTATGCTTAAAAA
The DNA here is from genome assembly GCA_013350335.1 of Chimonanthus salicifolius. NCBI lineage: Eukaryota > Viridiplantae > Streptophyta > Magnoliopsida > Laurales > Calycanthaceae > Chimonanthus > Chimonanthus salicifolius. The sequence goes on from CM023535.1 coordinate 40,993,745, forward strand.
TCCATTCAAATCATCAACATTCTTAATCATTTTCCCTCTTTTTACACCCTTTTAAATTTACAACACATCACCCTAGGGTCGGCCATACACCATGGCTGAACCCATGGTTCATGTTTCATTCCCATCTACCATTTTTTGAGGCCATTAAAATTCATTTTCATGTCCCATGATTTCCTCATTTAAAATGCTTTCAAAAATCACTTCACTTAATCATTTTGAGCCTCAATATCCTTAACCATTCTTCCATGGTTTTAAGCCTTTGAGCCCCATTAAAATTTCTTGATTACCTACCATGGGGTTCAGCCATACAATATGGCCGAACCCTATGGTCCATTAATCCTTCAAAAATCCACACTTCCATGTTTAAATAAACCTTATTACATAATGTCCTTAATACATCCATTTATCTTCTTGACCTAATTTACCCATTAGTGTTTGTCCATTTTTTTATCCTTTCATTGGATGGATTTGAGATCCAAGGCCCATGATAAATTTGGCCACCATTAAATCCAAGAAAATGGATTCCAAATCTTAAACCTTAAAAATCTGACCTCTTGTTTAGAAATACTTACAAATCCGACGACTCCTCCGACTTTTCTTTCTCCTCTTGGATTCCTTGGCCTTCTTTCTTCTTCTTCTCCTTTGTTGGTCGGCCAAGATGTGTTTGATCAAATGAAAAACATCAAAGTTTGGGTCGGCTAAGATGGAACAGATTTGAGAGAGAGAGAGATGGGGAGAGGATATCTCAAGCTTTGGTCTTGAGGTGGAGGGCCCAAGCTTGAGCTTCTTTCTTCTCTTCTTCTCTTCTTATTTTTTTTTCTTCTTCTTTTCTCTTTGGTGTGGGACGGCAATGAGAGAGCAAGAGAGGGAGAGAGTGAAGGAGTTAGATGGAAAGAGGTGGAGAAAAGAGATAAGATTCATCTCATTTGGTTGAGTGACCTACACTCCATCATTTAATTCTCCCACCAACCAAGCATGGGTCCATGTGCTTAGTGGTGGTGGTTGGGATAAACCACCACCCTTAGCCATCGTTTTTTGGTGTCTTGCAATGAGGTGGTTTGGTCTTCCATTTGACCATTTGACCACCTTTTGAATAGTTTAATTATTTAATTAATTAGATAATTAACTTAGGTTAATTAATTCTCACTTAACCTAATTCCATTTTCTTAAATTCCCTCCATGTATCCACCCATGGTTGACCAATTCAACCATGGTGGCCGACCCCACAAATCCTTGATCTACACGCCACCCCATTTGGTGAGGTGGAGGTGGGTCCCATTCGGCCATGTCACCTTGATCACTCCATCACCAACTTAGATGTTTTAAATTTAATTAGATCCACTTCAACTACTTGGATCACCATTGGGCCCATGGCCCAATTACATTTACCTCCTACCCATTTACCTTAGAGCATACATCATCTTGATCCATTGGGTCCCAAGTGGGTATTCGGCCCAATTTGACCATCCTTGGCCCAATTAACTATCATTGACCATTTAAATGAGTTTCATCCAACCCATGGTCCATTGGACCATACTTGGGCCTTTGCCCCAAATTTCGATCCACTTAACATCTTTTCCATCAAAATTCCCAATTTCCATCATTAAAATAAATAATAGCCACATATATATTGATTTAAAAATTCTGGGCTATTACATCTCTATTATCATACACTGTTTTGGATACGATGCTTTATAAGTATGGTATGATTTATTATAACTGGTTTTGATATATATTATATCTGAGTTTTTGGTACTAACCAATGTTTTAGCCCTGATTGGAATACCTACTGGGAGCGTTGTTCTAACGCCCTACTTCTACCCTAGTGGATGTTACAGGAAACGAGGGGAACGATGGACGCGAAATGGTCCTGGCATAGGAGCTTGGAGGGTTATAGTTTATATTTTGTTTAAGATACTCATGGGCTTGTATTTTGAGTATCTAGAATTCGAATTGTAATAACTTAGATGGATTTGCTATGGTTGGATGTTTTATTGGATAATTGCGTTATGATAATGATGATTAAGGACTTGATGTACTTTGCTATCTGAATGGAATAGAACTGTGTTCTATTATGTTTCCGCATGTTACCATTTTTATTCCGCATGTTGATTTTGTTATGTGTGAACTGTTTTCATGGACTTAGTCCATGCACACATAGGTTGGACAGTTAAGGCTTGGACTTGGCTCGCGTCGTGACGTCCCGCACTCTATCACTCTACTCTATTATAAAAAAAAAATAGACTCTGATTTACGGGAAGAAGCGAGTGAAAAAGGGCAGGGCGTTACACTTGGTATCAGAGTGAACCCGAAACATTGAATCTTTCGGAGTAAATTAATCCGGTCTCGTGCATTAATTTACTTCATTAGACTCAGACGGATGATAGCAAAGGAAGTACAGTCAAAATAATTGGAATTATCCAACATAGCAAAATAGGATATATTCCCCGAGAAAAAAAATCAATTAAATGTTTAAGGAAATTACCCATTTAATTTGTGAATTTTTAGATATGGATCGTATATGGGTAAAATGTTGGGTCTTTGCCCAATTAAGACCCAACGGATTGTGGAAATGGTTTCAAATCAATTAAATGTAACGCCCGCCCCTTTTTCACCTGCTTTTCGAAAATCAGAGTCTATTTTTTTTTTTTTTTGAAATAGAAGAGTGAGAGAGGGCACGGACGCCACGACGCGAGTTAGGTCCGAGCTTCTAAAGCCCGACCCTTAACTGGCCAACCCCACGCGTGCGCGGAACTAAGTCCACGAGAATGGTTCACGCGTAGGAAGTAAGCTCGCGGATTATAATCATTGCGGAACATGATAATAGAGTCTATCCTACTGGTTTTTAGATAGAAGGGAAGATACAACATTAAATTACCAAAATGCCCCTATGATCATATTTATATCACCAAATGTAATTGTCCATAAGTAACGTCCAAACCATCGCAAGAAATGTAAATTTATACAACCCGACAAGCTAAGTTACTTTAAAATTACATCTCCAAAATGTAAACGTAAATAAACTAAGACTGCGCTTCCCAAGCTCCTAAGCTTGGCTCCTGTCATGTCCACCGCTTCCGCCATCCCCTGCGTCATTAGCTAGGGTAGAAGTAGGGCGTTAGTCAATTCGCCCAGTAGGACTCCGAGTAGGGCTAGCATATGGATTAGTGATAACATGCATACCGATACAATAAAATATAACAAAATAAGCATATAATGAGTGCTATGCCATGGGTGCCAATGTCATGTGTCCCACCCATCATCCGTATGATCATACAATGTATTGTCCCCATGTTTACTTCTCGGTCGCCCCGACGGAGCATGGACTCCGGTTATAGAACTATCCCCATGTTTGATTCTCGGTCGCCCCGACGGAGCATGGACTCCGGTTATAGCCCTCAGGCCATCCCCATGTCTGATTCTCGGTCGCCCCGACGGAGCATGGACTCCAGTTTCATTATTTTCCCACCCATACCATGCATGAGATGTACGTGCATTATGCTATGTAGTATATAGATAAACCATAATTTTGATATACCATACATAGCCATATAATGCATAATGTTAAAATATAATCCATATGATCCATAACTTAAAACTCGTCATAAGATAAATCATAATCATAAATCCATCATAAGCCAAATCAAAATAATTTAAAATACCATCATATATCCATCGCTTACAAAAAGGTAGGAATCCTACCGAATACCACGTAGTGTTCCGTTACGCTTTCTGTTTGATAATCCGGTCGCCGATCGGGTACTGTTTGCGACGTCCCGATACCTTATTACATTTACCGAATTAGTCCATACGTTATCCATGATTAAGTTCCTAACTGATCATAACCCTAGATCCATTCAATGATCCTTAAGTATTATTACAAGTTTATCAAAAATCGGTCCTTAACTTAGCCCATTATCCATTGGTTAAAACACATACATAAATCCAATTTCTTTGGCCATTTAAATACTCTAATTTGCAAACCTAAACGCAGCAACTATCCGTTCCAATTAATCATTCATAATGCATTCGATTTCATGTCTAATCCACATAGGGTTCGGCCATGTACCATGGCCGAACCCATGGTTCTTCAAAGTGGCTAATAATTACCATTCTGCCACTCTCTCCTCTATGATTAATCATTCACCCACTTATGTCTATTTTAAGTCTAAATTTCATCCATAACTTAGACCCATTTATAATTCCATAACATATCCAAAATCAGCCACCTATTGTTTAATTTTGAAAAACATTTAATCCCCATATGTCCTTTCACATTTGGCCCTTAAGGTGGCCCACAAAGGGATCATGCGTTCGGCCATACACCATGGCCGAACCCATGGTACCCTATCTCCATTTTCTTGGGTCCATTTTACTCCCTTTAATCCAATCTCTAATGAAATTTAAATCATTCATTTAAAACCTTGTTTTTCATCCCATTTCAAACATTACATAGTCCCATATATCCATTTAAATTTAATCATTCTTCTCCATCATTTTCTATTCATAAAAGTCCTAAAATATCACCATAGGGTTCGGCCATACACCATGGCCGAACCCATGGTTCATGGTTCCTTTCATTGGAGCCATATGAGGCCATTATTTCCTCAATGTTAGTCCATGGTTTTCTTTGCTAAAATTCCATTTAAAAATCACTAATTTTCATTCATTTGGTCCCTTTAATACTTTATATCATACACTTTCAAATCCATTGAAATTATCACTTCCTCCATCATCTTCCATCTTTTCATTTTTATAAAAATAGTTAGCCATCACCATAGTTCCATTCTTATAAAAAAAATTCTAAAATATAATCCATGGATTCCATCATAAAACTTTTTTCCAAAGGTTTGACTACATTTAACCCTTGAAACCCTAACCATCATAAATCACTAACCATGGGGTTCGGCCACCTTGCATGGCCGAACTCTATAGTCCATGATTTCTTTAAAATATCATATTTCCATTATTTTGAGGCCTACTTGAAATCATCTACATACCTCATAATTTTTCTTATTTAACCCCTTTAAAACTTACCAACTTTTTAATCATTTTTAAAATCTGAAATCCTCATAAAACCATTAATCATTCTCCAACATTTGAAACCTCAAACGTTAATTAAATGTCATCCATTATTTACCATGGGGTTCGGCCATGCTACATGGCCGAACCCTATGGCCCATTAATCCATTAAAAATCCAATTTTCTTATGCTTAATAAGGACTTAAAAATTCCATTAATAATTCCATTCTTCTATTTTATCCATTCATTATCCTACCATTGGATGGATTTTTAAATTCAAAGCCTATGATGGTTTGGCCACCATCCAATCCAAGGAAATGGATTCCAAAACTTAAAACCCTAAAAATTAAATTTCTTGTTTAGAACATACTTACTATCCGACGACTCCTCCGGTCTTTGTCGCTCCCGTCGACTTCCTTGGCCTCCTTTCTTCTTCCTCTCCTTGTTTGATCGGCTAGATGTGCTTGATCAATGGTGAAATATGCTTGGATCGGCTATGGTAGATGGAGTTAGATTGAGAGAGGGAGAGGGGAAGGTGATGGAAAACAAGATCTTAGCCTTTGATCTTGAAGGGGTGGACCAAGGCTTGCTCTCTCCTTTTCTTTTCTTCTCTTCTTCTTCTAAGTTTTCTTCTCTTTTTCTTTTCTCCAATGCATGGGACTGTTTTGAGAGTAGGAGGGAAAGATAGAGTGAAATGAGAGGGATGAGATGGAAAACCCATCTCATTCCTTGGTCTTACTTGGACCATACCCCTCCATCATGGCCTCACCAACCAAGCATGGGCTTAGCTTGACTTTGGTGGTGGTGGTTGAGACCCAACCACCAAGCATGGCTCCCTTGTCCTCTTTGACTTGTCTATGTTGACCCTAATTAATCAACCTAATTAGTTAAGTTAAGTCCTCACTTAGGTTAATTGATTTCCATCCAATTTAATTCCATTAAATTATCTATCTAATAAATCCACCCATGGTTGACCAAGTCAACCATGGTGGACGGCCCCCCCCACCTATACCTACCCCACCCGCCACCTCACTTTGTGAGGTGGGGGTGGGCCCCACTTGGCCATGTCATTTTAATTCCATTGATTTTAACTTAGGGCATTTTACAATAATTTTAATCAATTTAATTTACCTTAATCCACCTTAGTCCTCTCAATTTATCCATGGTTGACTAAGTCAACCATGATGGTTGGCCCCACCTTTACCTTGGTCCATTGGGTCCCATATGGCTCTTTGACCCAAATTGACTATCTTTGAACCAATTACTTACCATTGACCAATTAAATGTATTAATTCCAATTCATGGTTTATTGGGTAAACATTGGGCCCATGGCCCAATTAAATTCCCTCTTTACCTTAGGCTCACCTCAATTGGGTCCATTGGGTCCCAAATGAGTATTGGGCCCAATTTAGCTATCCTTTACCCGATTAGTCCTCATTGACCCATTAAATGGATTTCATCCAATCCATGGCCCAATTGGGCCATCCTTGGGCCATTGTCCCAAAATTTTGTCCATTTGGCATTTTATTATATCAAACTTCAAATTAAAATGAATAAATGCCAATATATATATTTATCAAAAATTCGGGTTATTATATTAAATGGGCTGAATTTAATTAGTAATGCAATTTATATAATTAAGGGATTTGGATTAATTGCATGCGGATGAAAAGTATGGATGGAAAGATTTTAGATTGCTTATGGCCGTGTATGTGGGATTTTTATATCCACATAAATATGCTAGAATATCTTTAGAAGATGTCTAAGATTAAATTGAAAGATTACATTGGCCGTGTATGAAGGATTTGCACATGTATGGGATATGCGCATGAGGTATTAGAATATTTTAAAAAGGAGTATTTTCCTTGGTTGAGAGTGATACTAAGGATTTGATAAATGGAAGGGGCGCATGTCATATTGTTAAATATAAAAGATATCTAAGATTAAAAATAGCATTAAGGAAATTGCTAAGAAACAAGGGGAACATTGGCTTGTTCCAAAAATAGAGGACTCTCCAAAATAAGAAAGGTGTACACAACATTAGCAATGGCTAATTTAAAGGATCATACAACTTCTAGTCTATGATAGGATCAATTAAAAGAGGCAACAAGAGGGGCGCATGGCACCTTCTAATATTGGATCAATTGGAAATAATAAAGGAAAGGCAAGGTGGGGCACATGGCACCTTCTAAGTTGGGATTAATTGGAAGTCTTATAAGGCAAGGGAAAGAGGCACACGGCATTCACATTAAAAGAGAGGTAGCAGCAAAACAAAGTAGTGCACACGGCAATGGGGATTGCAACAATGGGTACACGACATTCATATTGCAATCTTAGCACCTTTTAAGATTGGCCGGTTGGAAATTAATAAAAGAGAAGGGCAGCAAGGGCGCATTACACACACCCATAGCCTAATTCTCTCTCTTTTTTCAATACTCATTCTCGGCAAGAACAAAGAGAAGAGAAGGCAGCTAGCCGAGTGGAAGATCAAGGAGAAAAGGCTAAGGAAAGAAGAAGAGTGGAATAGCAAGATCAACCGACGGAATACCGGAGGAGTCGCAGAACAGGTAAGTGATTTTATAATTTTTGTTTAAAAAGAAAAGAACCCCATGGAAGAAGATCGGGAGAGGATGTTGGTATGGAATGATGAACCACACCATGGCCAAACCCGATGGAAAGACTATGGTAATTTAATTAAAGTTTGAAAGATGGAAACCATGGAAAGACATGGTTTGATTTATGGGTTTAGATGGTTTAAGAGAATTCGGTAAACCATAGGGTTCGGCCATGATGAAGGGCCGAACCCCATGGAAGGTTGTTGCTTATAATTTATGGAGTTTTAATGAGGAAAAATATGGGAGTTGGTTAATAAATTTCAATGACAAAAACCATGGACGGTTAGGAGGTTTTGTATGGATTTTAAAAGAGGAAGAATGGAACCATAGGTTTCGGCCATGTGCATGGCCGAAGCCCATGGAAGAGAATTGATGGATGATTTGGTAATTTTAATGGAAAGACATGGTTTAAATTATGGGTTTTTGGGTTGGAAATCATGGAAGACTTTGGTGAAATTTTAATGGATGTTTGATAGAATATTGATTAATCTTAAATGGAGATTAAAAGGGTGAAAATCATAAGTTTATATTTATGATTGATTAATCTTAAATGGAGATTAAAAGGGTGAAAATCATAAGTTTATATTTATGATTTCAAAGGGTTTAAATGGAATGACATTGGTTCTATTTAAATGATGTTTTGAAGGAAGTAAGGAAACATAGGTTTCGGCCATGTAGTATGGCCAAACCCCATGGAAAGGGTTTTAATAATTTTAATGGATTTAAATTATTAAGGAATTTATATGGACTTGGATTGGTATATTTTAATGTATGTTAATTGATTAAAATAGAAGGAGGAGATTAAATTGGAAAGTCTCTAATTATGGAAGGTAGAGATTAAATTTGGAAGCTATCTAATTATGGAAGGAGGTATGCTAAATTTGGAACTTTCTAATTATGGAGGTTGTATATTAAATTTAGAAAGTTTCTAAATATAGACCTTCTAAATATGGACCTTCTAATTATGGACTTGCTAATTATGGATTTTCTAAATAATGGAAGTTGATGAAAATGGAAAGTTGGACATCATGGGTTCGGCCATGTGTATGGCCGAACCTCATGAAGCAATTTCTATAGATATATGTCTATGAATATTTTAAATGAATGGTGGATTAATTGGAGAATGCAAATATATGCTTATGGATTATATAATTGAATTGAGGGTTTATTTTAAGAATGATGGAGATTAAATTAGTAAGTCTCTAATTATGGACCTTTGATAAAAATGGAAAATAATATTAATTTAGAAAGTATCTAAGGGAAAGTATCAAATTAGAAACCTTGAATTATGGATTCAAGAATGGAATTGCTAAATTTGGAAAGTTTCTATAATTGGAAAATTATGCATCATAGGGTTCGGCCAAGGTGTATGGCCGAACCCCATGAACCAATTAAGAGATCATATGGGTTTTATGGATCGGTTTTGGACATAAACCTAAGGATGGCAAAGTTGTAAATACTTGTTAAAATGGAAGGTTAGCCATGGATGGCATTTTGGTAATTAAGTGAAAATAAAGGGCCATGGGTTCAGCCATGGTGTATGGCCGAACCCCATGTGGAAGGTTTGCTGGACTTAGATGTTTATGGATTTATGTTTTGAATCTAAACATGGGTGAATAAATGAAGGTGACTAACCATGGAAGGAATAACGGCAATATTGTAATTAATTGAATTAATGGACCATGGGTTCGGCCATGGTGTATGGCCAAACCCCATGGGAATTATTTGGTGGACCTAGGGTCTATGAATGACAGATTAAAATGAATGAAATATTAACTAAAGATTAGACCAATGGCAATTTGGTAAATAAGTGTGAAAATGGTAGGCCATGGGTTCGGCCATCGTGTATGGCCGAACCCCATGAGGATTGTGTTTATGGACTTAAACATTATTGTAAAACAAGTGGGACTTGGTTTTAATTGATTGTTATATTATAAGGTAACGGGACCTCACAGGGTGTTTACGATAGTGAGCGGTTACCGGACGAAAGACGCAAGGATATGTTAGCGATCTTTGGTAGGATTCCACCTCTTTGAAACCATGGGTTTATGTGCATTGTTTTATCTTATTTTTGATGAATATATGTTGCAAAGGATATATTTCAAATTGTGATTTTAAATGCTATGTTTATATGATAACATAGCATGTGGTTTAAATGTGAGTTTTAAATGCTATGATTTGTATTTCTACATAGCATGTTGGCATTTGCATCTCATGCATGGCATGGGAGGGATGAAAGGTAACCGGAGGGTCCACACTCCGTCGGGGCGTCCGAAGAACCTATGTGGGGTACCTTGATGTGATTTCCATCAAGAGGACACTGTGTATGAACCGTAACCGGAGATCCACACTCCGTCGGAGCGTCCGTAAAACATTCGTGGGGGATACCTTGATGAGGAGCTTTCCATCAAGAGGATACTATGTATGAAATGTAAACGGAGGGTCCACACTCCGTCGGGGCGTCCGAAAGACCTATGTGGTGGGTACTTTTATGTACATGCGATGGGTGGGACTCATTGCATATGATAGCATGACATGGCATTGAATCGACATAATTATGATCTTTATTATCATGCAAGGTTTCTGGTTTTTATCGGTATAATTGGATCTCTATTATCATACACTGTTTTGGATACGATGCTTTATAAGTATGGTATGATTTATTATAACTGGTTTTGATATATATTATATCTAGATTTTTGGTACTAACCCATGTGTTAGCCCTAATTGGAATACCTATTGGGCGCGTTGTTCTAACGCCCTACTTCTACCCTAGTGGATGTTACAAGAAACGAGCGGAACGATGAACGCGAAACGTGTAACCCCCTCCCTTTTCACGCTTAATAATCAGAGTTTATTTTTTTTTTTTAAATATAATAATCAACCAAGTGATCGGGGCGGAGTGTCACGACGCGAGTTAAGTTCGGACTTCTAAAGTCCGACCCTTAACTAGCCAAGCCCATGTGCGTATGGATTAAGTCCATAAGAATCGATCCACACATGGTACAATAAACATGCGGAATATACTTAGTCTTAATCGAACTGAGGTTATAATAGATCCTAAGACTAATCCATTCTTTTAACTTAAGATAGCAAAGTACATAATCATAGTCTCCAAAAATTACTAAACAATCTTAACTAATCGTTCAATCAAACCATCCAAAATAAATCAAACCATAACATCTACTTAACTACTTATTACATGCCAACACATCTAATTACCAAATTACATTGTCCAAATAACTCAAATAACTAGTCCATTTTGTAACGCCCCGCCCTTTCTGAGAATTTCAGAGTCAATTTTTTTTTTAAAGTAATAATAAAACATCGAAAGAGAGCGGCGGCGTCACGACGCGAGTTAAGTTCAAACTATCCAAGTTTGAACCTTAACTGGCCACCCATGTACACATGGACTAGACCATGATAAGGAATCACACACGGAACTACCATCAACATGCGGAATAATCTAGATTAATTGCGGAAAAAAAAGACTAGATAGCAAGTAACAGTCTCAGACATTAATTAAGATAAATCAATGATCCAAAGGTTATTAACCTAATCAAACCATAGCAAGTAATGAATTATTACATGTCCAACAAAAGTATTCAAATGACAGTAATATAAAGTAGTCCAGTCCATCATTCAAGCGCTTAGGCTTGGCTCCCCTCCCGGTCAACGACCTTTCCTTTCCCTTTACTTGTTCCTGCATTCTCCTCTGAGGATAGAATTAGGGCGTTAGATCAACGCGCCTAGTAAGTTCCCGAATCAGGGCTACCACATCATTAGCATATAAAACATGCATATATGACATATTACATGATCATCAAAAACAGGTAAAACAATGCTATGAAGTATGCACATGCAATGAGCCTCCCCCATCATGTACATTCATAGCCATCACTTGACGTGCCTTGCACCGACAAGGTAAATTACAACACACTTTCATCTCTTCATCATTGACTGATTCATATCACGTATGAGTCCTTCTGGCGGGACTCTCATCGCCTAAGGAGACCATTGTGACTATGATCATCATGTTACTCCTCCTGGCGTGACTTGCACCACCGAGGAAGGACGTAACTCATAACTTGAAACACTGCAGAACCTCATTCATAATCCCATGTCTATGCATGAGATGCCAATGCCTGTATGTCATTTGTTAATGCATAATATATCATTTGAAACACATATAATAAAACAAGAGTCTCATAAGAAAACCGGGGTAAAACCGTGGTTACAAGTAGGTAGGAAACCTACTTAAACTTTGCTTAAATGTCTGTTCCTTTTTGAGCTTCACCTGGTCACGACTCGCTCGTCGTTCAACTTTTGGTACTTATTATGCAACAATAAGTAAATCATACTCTCATTTACATGTCCATTCACATATGAGACCTAAAACATCTTATAAGTCCTTTGATCAATCTTTTCATTTAGCTTATATTCACAGATTTGCCATTGGTCTAACCAATGTCTAATCTTGCTCATAATCAAAGTTCATCAAAGTAATCTACCTTAGTGGGGTTCGGCCATACTACTTGGCCGAACCCTACCAATCCAATTTGTGTTTCTTAATCCCTTCACAACCATTCAAATCACTTGGTTCCAATCCTCATTTTTATCTACCAACACTACTCCATGTAAATCAAATAAAAACCCTAAAGCAATCCATGGGGTTTACTTGATCTGATTGATCCCTCAACTTCCCATGATTATTCATGATTTAATCATGTTAACCCAACCATGAATTACACATGGTTTAGCCACATAACCAACCACCAAAACAGTCATTTAAACTTCACCAAAACTCATTACTTACTTACATGGGGTTCGACCATCCAAGGTGGCCGAACCCTATGTCCATGTTTTGATCTTTTACACATGCTTTAGGCGTTATTTAAACATGCAATATCAGTATCATATTGCTGCCTTTAAACCACTTAGAAACCATCTAATTAAATTCATCCAAACAGTCCATAAAAGTCCATGGTTTCCATGTTTCACAACATGAAAACCAACAATATTTTACATGGGGTTCGGCCCTCCATGGTGGCCGAACCCAATGATTATTTTCACTATTTTTAAACCTCCAATCATCATGTAATAAACAACATATTATTACCTAGTTCAACCCTTTAAAAATTCATCTAAAAACCAACCCAATTTCATAGGGTTCGGCCATGCTCATTGGCCGAACACTATGACCTTTGGTTTTGAAACAATCAATCATTTATCTTAGGTCTGAATCAATCATCCATATTCATGTTTTAACCTTCTTAAAACATGATTTTAAAACTAATACTAACATCTAATAACAGTCCCAATTTTATATGGTTTTAATTTCCGAAAACCATCAACATCAACCACTTGTTTCCATGGGGTTCGGCCATGCAAAGTGGGCGAACCCAATGGTCCATTTCCATATTTTAATCCACTGATTTAGACCATAAAAACTTCAGCCTTTTCTTACATTCAGATACAGGTTTATAATCCTTTCAATAACATGTATTTGATTCTTAAATCAAACCCAAAAATCAGTCCATAAAATCCATGGTTTTCATGTTTCCAAAACATGAAAACCAAGCAATCTTTCACATGGGGTTCGGCCCTTCATGGTGGCCGAACCCAATGGTCATCTTTACCATTTATAAACCTCCATTAATCAAGGTTAAAACCTTGGTATATTCAGCCATAACCATGGCCCAATACACACCCATTTTATTAATCCAAAAGTCCATGAAACACTTACCAAATTCCAAGCTCTTCCTATTGCCTTTGCTCCTTGCCTTCTTCCTTTTATTTCTTCCTTTCTTCCTTAATTCCTTGCTGGTTTAAGCTTGAATAACTGGTGCCAAAACCCTCTGCTGCTTCAGCCAAGAACACAAATTGGAGAGAGGGAGAAAGAGATGGGAAACACTTGGGTTTGCAATGACAAAAATCTGCTAAACATGGGGTTCATTGCTTTTGTATTTCAGCCACCATGACCTCTCAATTCCCTCATAACTTCTTAACAAAATCGATGGGCATTGGGTGCCATCCAAGGCACCCCTTGGCACCTACCCATGCAGCCATTCAGTTTACCATTCATCTCATCTCAATCCCATGTACTCTCATTTAAAATACATTATGGAAATCACCAAAACAAGTCCCCAACGTGTGGGACTTGTTTTGGTTGGTTTGAGACCAGCCAACCTCTTCAAATTTCCACTTAACTTATTGATTTTATAGTCCCTTCAATTTCCCTTTTGACTCACTTGAACTCAAGGCTATTTAGATTTCCATCTCAACTCACCCAACTCACGTACTTAATGCATTTCATTTAATGCACATGTGTTGACTCACTACTTGATTTAATTCCAACTCACTTCAGTCCCACTCAAATGATTTAACTCATATTTTAGCTCCCTTGAGGGCCCACACGGTCAACCATAGTCAACTCGACCCGTTGGGTCCACCTTTAGCTCCTTGACCCATTTTTTACTCCATGACCCAATTATGGGCATTTTGGTCATTTGTAACTGGTTTTTACATATGGGTCAGGCCTACCCATTTTTCCTCCACTTGATTTCCAATCAAATCAGCCTAACCCCATTTAAGTTCACAAAACGGTCAAATAATTCAGTAAGACCCGATGGGTCCCATTTGGGCCCTTTGACCCATTTAGCCATTTTTGACCCAAATGATGAAAATTACCCATCCAATCAAACTTAACATTCATAATGTGCTCATATGATTTTAATTTGAGCAATGGGCCCCACTATTTCCTTACTTAACATCACAAAATAATTAATTTAACAACTTAGGGGCATTTTCGTAATTTTCCACTTCATTGAGAAACTGGGGTGTTACACATTCAAAGTCCATTCAAAATCATTCAAACCGCCCAAGCTCCTTTGCTTGGTCCCCTTCTCGATCCTCATTCCTTGTCTTTCCTGCGTCATCCACTAAGGGTAGAGATAGGGCGTTAGATCAACGCGCCCAGTAGTGTTTCCGAATAGGGCTACCACAAGGTTAGTATAAAACATGCAAATAATATAATAATACATGTGTGACGAAATTCCATAAAAACATGCTATGCATGAAATGAACATGTAATGAGTCCCACCCATCACTATTCTACATAGCCTCCTCTTGACGGGATTCTCATCGTCAAGGTACCCCACAGTGGTCTTTCGGACGCCCCGACGGAGTGTGGCCTCCGGATTCCTCTTGATGGAATTCTCATCATCAAGGTACCCCACAGTGGTCTTTCGGACGCCCCGACGGAGTGTGGCCTCCGGTTACAACAACATCATCCCATGCCATGCATGAGATGTCTATGCAAACATGCCATTTAGAAACATAACTTTACATTCATATAACTTATCGAAATCAACATAAAACAGCAAATAGAAATGTGGTTACAATAACGGCAGGAAACCTACTCAATGATCACTTAGTTTGACTCTTCTTTTGAACCGTCTCTTGTTTACAACTTGTACACTGTTCAAGCAAATCCCGTGGCCCTATTTATATAACAAGAAATCTGTAACACCCCAATTTCTCAATGAAATGGATAATTACGAAAATGCCCCTGGATTGGTAAATTTATTAATTATGATGTTAAATGAGAAAATAGTGGGGCCCATTGCTCAAATTAAGACCCTATGAGCACATTATAAATATCAAATTTGATTGGATGGGTAATGTACATCAATTGGGGTCAATATGGGTAATTGGGTCAAAGGACCCAATTGGACCCAATGGGTCATAATGGACTTATTAGACTATTGGGTGAGCCCAAATTTAATGGGGTTTAGCTGAATTGATTGGAAATTAAGTGGAGCATAAATGGGTAGGCTTGATGCACATGTGAAAACCAAATGCAAATGGCTAAAACAGCCCATAAATGGGTCATGTTGTCAAAACGGGTCAAGGAGCTAATTGGGGACCCAATGGGTCGGGTTGACCAGGTTGACCACAGCTGACCATGTGGGCCCTCAATTAAGCTCAAGTATGAGTTAGTGCAGCTCGATTTGGACTGGTTTGGAATGAGTTCTAATTAAGAGAAGAGTTGACTCAAATATGGTTCATTAAGTGTGTTGAGTTGAATGAGTTGAGTTGGAATAAAAAGATCATGAGTCAAGTGAGGCAAGAGGAAATGGAAAGGTGTTCTAATTTCACACAACTCTTAGATAGACAAATCCTAGCCATTGGATGAAGGGGTGCCTTGGCCAAAACCAAGGGACACCAAGCACGGGCGGCATGCATCTCATCTCATGAGATGCGTGGGCATACATGAAAGGTGGTGACGGTTGGTACCAAGGGGTGCCTTGGATGGCACCCAATACCTCCTCGGTTTTAACAAGGTTTAATGAAGAGAATGGTGGGAGGTTGGGTGATTTAACAAAAGGAATAAACAACATCATTTGGCCGAGTACACTTTGGAAAAATTAGTTTTTCCTCTCCCCCTCTCAAGAACACCATCTTTGGGCTGAACCAGTTTCTGTGTTTCACCATTTGATCCAGCACCATTTCGACAAAGGATTAAGGAAGAAGGAAAGAAAGGAAGCAAGAGGGAAGGAGCAAAGGAAATTGGTAAGATTTTCTTAAATATTTAGTTAAATAGGTTTAAAAAAGAGTATGATTTGGCCATCATTTGGCCGAATCCATCAAGGGTTAGACCTTGGATAGTAGTTCATAAATAAGATGGAAAACTGATCATAGGGTTCGGCCATTAGGGATGGCCGAACCCCATGAAAAAAATGGGTTAAATTGGGTGGTTTTTGTAGGACAAAACCATGGACTGTTTTTGATGCTAAGTTAGATTATTTACATGTTTTGAAAGTTCTAAAATCATGGTTTTGAGTGTCATATGTTGGGCTATGGATTGGCTGAATATATCAAAGGATTAAACCTTGGATTAGATGGTTAAAAGGATAAAAAAATATATCATTGGGTTCGGCCATCTTGGTTGGCCGAACCCCATGAAAAGAGTAGTTTAGTTTGATGTTTTGGAAAGTCCAAAAACCATGTCAACTATGGTGATTTTTACACATGTTAATTGGGTCATCTTGTGGCCTAATTAAGTACTGATGTAAAGTATTATGATGAGGTTTAAAGGATGGAATTTAGAGCATGGAGTTCGGCCACTTTGGATGGCCGAACCCCATGACAGTAATTGATTAAATGGTATGGTTTTTGGGGATAAAAACCATACCATGTGTGAAGATTGCTAAATGATTGTAAAATGGAATTCATTAATTGTATGGGATCGGCAATGGATGGTTAAACCTTGCTGTTTTTATGGCTAAGAAACAGTAGATAAATAATGTGGAATTGTTGGAAGAATTGCACCAAAAGGACCATAAGGTTCGGCCATGTGAATGGCCGAACCCCATGGATCATCTTATGGAGTTTTTATGTGATTTAATTGGAGTTATGGTTACTGTTTTGGGTCAGCCTTTGGATGGCTGAACCATGTATCTAACTTGGTAAAAGAGTGGAGCTAAGTACATAGGTGGAAATTATTGAACCAAGGGAACCATTGGGTTCGGCCATGTGTATGGCTGAACCCCATGGATCATTTTATGTGGACTATTTTATTGAATCAAATGGTTTCAAATTTAAAGATCATGGAACATCTTGAGTGGTTGATAAATGATTGTTAAGTGAACATTTGGACAAGTCATGGGTCGGCCATATGTATGGCCGAACCCCATGGACCATCTCATATGGAGTTAAAGGATGGAAAGGATGGTGAGTAATATGGACCATGGCTATGAGTTTATGAATCAATTTTATGGGAATAATTGGTGTGGTTCGGCCATGTTGTATGGCCGAATCCCACTAAGATGGATTTGTTGTGGATAATAATGGTTAGCAAGGTTAAGTGTTGCTTAGCATAGTGGCATTATGGTAAATATGTAGAAAAAGATTAAAAGGACATGAAAGAGGGGTTAAACCAAGGTGGTATGGTTCGGCCATGGTGTATGGCTGAACCCTACCAAGACATATTTGAAGGTTGAAATAGTTATCAAATGGAAAAGGAAGATTAAATTCCAAAGTGGGTGAGGTTCTGCCATGGGTATGGCCGAACCCCACAAGATGGAATATGGAAATTGGACTTGATAAGAACTCCAATGGTTATGATATTAACTTGTCATTGTATAAACAAGGAAGCGGAAGTTGAACGGCGTGCAAGTCGTGAGCAAGTGACGCTTTAAGAAAGAACAAACACCGAAGCTAATCTTCGGTAGGTTTCCTACCTACTTGTAACCACAATTATGATTTGGTTTTATTACGTTTTTATGAGATATGTTGTAATTGATTTATGTTTTAAATGTGGTTTCGAATGATGAATTATGTGTTTACAAATGACATACAATGCATTGACATCTCATGCATGGCATGGGATGATGATTGTGGAACTCGGAGCCCACACTCCGGTGATATGATGTGATGCAACTGTGAAACCTCCTTAGGCGATGCAGGTTCCGCCAGGAGTAGTATCATGATGATGATAATACATTGGTCTCCTTAGGCGATGCTGGTCCCGCCAGGAGAAATGTTATGAAGATGAGAAATACATTGGTCTCCTTAGGCAATGCAGGTCCCTCCAGGAGAAATGTTATTGTGTTTTACCTTGACGATGAGAGTCACGTCAAGTGATGGCTATGTATATGCATGTTGGGAGGGACTCATTACATGTGCATATTTCATAGCATTGATTTACCTGTTTTTGATAATCATATATTTGATATATGCATGTTTTATAAGCTAACCAAGTGGTAGCCCTGATCGGGAACCTACTGGGCGTGCTGATCTAACGCCGTAATTCTATCCTCAGAAGAGAATGCAGGAACAAGGAAGGGGAAAGAGAAGGTTGATGACCAGGAGGGAAGCCAAGCGTAAATGCTTGAGTGCTGGAATGGATTTATAATTGCTATTATTTGAATACTTTATTATGGACATGTAATAATGTAATTATTTGCTATGGTTTGAGTATGCCTTGATGAATCTTAATTTGGTTTAAGTAATCTGAAAAGAATGACTTGTACTTGCTATCTGTTCAATCTAATTCCGCAGTTAGTCTAGTTTATTCCGCATGATATTGTTTAGTTCCATGTGTGGTTTGTTAACGTGGGTTTAGTCCACGCACACATGGGTGGCCAGTTAAGGGTCGGACTTGGGAAGTCCGAACTTAGCTCGCGTCGTGGCGCCACTCGCTCTCTTCCGATGTTATATTATTATTTAAAAAAAAATTAGACTCTGATTTCTCGGAGAGGGCGGGGCGTTACAAAGTCAAGCTTTTAACCATAAGATTTCAACCTAGTCTAAGTCCCAAAAATCCATTATGTGGGGTTCGGCCATACCCCATGGCCGAACCTCACCCATTTAAGACTTTGGTCTCTTTCATTTGACCCATAGCCTCCAAATAACCAAATCCTCCAAAATAAACCTTGGTAGGGTTCGGCCATACAATATGGCCAAACCTTACCACTTGGGTTTTTGGCTCATATTTCCATTCCTTTCGTCATTTGATCATTTCACCCATAATTACAATTGTGCCATTGAGACTAACCTTTTATGTTAAACACCATCAAACATACTTAATCCACCTCACACCTCAAACATACTTTGGTAGGGTTCGGCCATACAACATGGCCAAACCTTACCCCTTGATTTTTGGACCCCTCTTTTCAAGTCTTTTAATCAATCCATTCACATATACAATTTATCTTGTATTTACAGTTTTGCCATTGGTCTAACCAATGCTTATTTTTGCTAACTTCCATCGCCTAAAATAAAACCATCTTAGTGGGGTTCGGCCACACTACATGGCCGAACCTCACCATCTTAATTTGGTCCTTTTAAACCCTTCACTCATCCATACAAATTAATCACTAAGTCCATCAATCACCATTAGTGGGGTTCGGCCATACTACATGGCCGAACCTCTACAAACAGATTTGTATCCCCACCTTCCATCTAATATCATGGTTAATCAACTTAATATTAACTCCATAACTAAGCCTAGGTAATTCCTTAATCAAAAGTATTAAACACATTTTAGCTTTCCAATATGATTTAACCCAAACATGCCATCAAAAACAGTCCATGGGGTTCGGCCATGGTTCTCTTAACATAATACTTTCATCAATTATATACATATGAGACTCCATACTTTAACCATGAAAGTCACATCATTCAGCCATCCCATAACTGGTCCAAAACAGCAAGCTTATCTCCATTTAAAATCCTTTAAAATCTCCATTTCATAATATGGATTTTGTCTTTCAAACACCAAAAAAATCACCAAGTTTTCTCATGGGTTCGGCCATCCAAAGGGGCCGAACCCTATGGTCCATATTTTGTTATTTAAAGACAGCATACTACCTAATCTAAACCATTGATGGATCTGGCCACACAATGGCCGGATCACGTCCCTTAACCAACTTATTTGACAAGGTTCATAGTGCACTTACCAATACCGCGTCTCCTTCGGTTCTTTGACTCCTTCCTTGGTCCTTTACTTCCCTAGCCTCTCCTTCTTTCTTCTTGTTCTTTTGGCTGAGACAAATCTTGTTGCAACCTACTTGGAGCACTTCAGCCAGGTGATATGAATTTGAGAGATAGATAGAGAGAGAAAGGGAACTTTGATCTTAAACCTTGGTGCCAATCTCTTTTGCTCAAAGTGTGCTTTTGCCTTGGTGAAAGAAATCAACCAAGGACTGATTGCAAAATCAGTAACCAGCTGCTGTTCTTGATCTTGGAATGTAGAAGACGGCAAAGAGAGAGAGAGATAGAGAGAGTGGAATGAGAACTCTTTGTTTAATCAAAACCAGCCCAAGGTTAACCTCACATGTAACTCCCACATTAACCCAAATCCTTTATACTTACTTGGGGGTTTCATCTATGAAGTGAAACTCCCCAACCCTCCAACTTCTCCCATGCAAGGTCTTGAGTAACCTCCTCAAATCCCATTCATTTCCCATCTAGAAGTTTTATCCAAAAATGTGAAACACCCATGAGCCCAAACGGTGTCTCATGGTTTTGGTTTGTGTAGCAGCCACCACTCCAATGTGTAACTTAACATATTTGAATTTGAAATATTAAAATCTATTATGTAACTCCGTAAAACAGCATGCCCACTCATGCTCCATCTTTTAACCATTCCATGCAACTCCAATTGTAACTCTCATTTATTTACTACTTCCCTCGATTCACCTTGTGTAACCGCCACTCATTACTTATTGCCCAAATGGGAGTTTCATCCATGAGATGAAACTCCTTGAATCCAACGGTATTGATCCTTGATCTTTGGACTACCCAACCATCTATTGGCTGTCCTTTTGAAGACTCAAGCATGGCATAAACCCTATGCCATTTCCAACATGCATAATTCTTTTAATCTTTGAAATACCACTCCCCACAATTGTAACTCCCAAAACCTTCACCCCATTCATTTTCAAATTAGTAGTTACATGCATGGAAAGCCTCCCATGCAGCCAACGTTCTCTTGATTTTCAATTTGAAACAGCCCACAACCTTTTATCTCCACACCTCACTCACTTAAAAATTAAGTATTCCATCCAACTCATTTATTTAGCTCACCCAACTCAACTCATTCATTTAATGTAACTCAACTAATAAATTCAACTCACTCATCTCCATTATTTAATTTATCTCAATCCACTCAAACATTAATTAAACTTAACCCAATTAAGTTTTGAACTCACAAATTGATTAATCATATCCACCTCGACCCATTGGGTCCCATTTGGGTCCCTTTGACCCATTTATCAAAATTTGACCCAATTACAAATCTTGACCCATTTGAGTACATCTCATCCATTTATTTGTCTTGTAAACAAAACTACCATTCTTTGGGGTCTTGATTGGACCATTGGCCCAACACCTTACCCATTTAAATTCATATCAAATAAATCACAATGCCAATTCCGTAAATATGAATAAATTCATGTAAATTTATATCTTTGAAATTCCAGGGTGTTACAATACAATCCTCTTTTTATAATTTTCGTCCCGAAAATCGAATGAAGTAGGATTCCGACATACATCACACAAACAACTCAGGGTGAGCCGTTCTCATCTCTGATTCTAGTTCCCTAGTGGCTTCCTCAACACCATGTCGATCCCATACCACCTTTTGTTCCAACTTCCACGATATCTATACCCGACATCAATCCAAACCACCATGGGAATAATCACCCATGGTTAAATACATACATCCCTGGTATCACTCTTTCAGTAACTATCATCTATCCCTATTTAATAATCATCCATGAATATAACCCATTTATGGGTATAATCCACTCATGGAAACAATCCATCCTCGGTATCACTCTGTCCATGAATATAATCCTCCTCTGGGTATAATCCATTCATGGGCATACTAACCTAAGCACTTCATTCACCATGAGATATTCTATCCGTAAAAACAACACATGACTGTATCACTACGTGACTGTGGCAACCATAACAACTCCCAAATATACCCCAACCCCTAGCAAGACTTAGGGCCCATGACTTACTAAGCAGAAGACCCACGTCCAACGTGATCCGGTCTACCCCGCCCTGCATCCCTTCACCCCAAAGGTGATTCAGTCAAGCTCTAAGGCTGTCAGTCCGCATCTTACGAAGCTAGCACCACCCCCACGGGGTAACATAGTACCTAGCTCTGCGCATCCACGCACACTAAGTGTGTGAACTAGCCGTGAGAGCGCCCTCCAGCGCATAGCATGCGAGGGACCCACCCCTCAATAGTAACCCTACGGGACCAAGTCTCTGTAATTCGTATCGAGTTTCCCACAGTCTCAATCATCAATATCACGTGAGGGACACACCCATACCACGTCTCAATATACTCCAATGACTTATTCACATACATCTCAGTGCCAAAGTCCTCATGAACTCTTGAAGTTGCATACTTTATTGAAAATCATTTAAACTTCCATGACCATACAAGGGTTGGTAGGGTTAGAATAATCCCTTCAATACGTACCCACAACCCTTTACAAAATCCTTCCTATTTTTTTTTCCCCCCAACATTTTCTTCCCTTTCTTAGCTTAATCTTCCGTAGAAGACCCTGTATCATCATAATAATCAAAGAAGCTGTCAGGACATGTCGTCGATGTGTGCCCCAACACTCCACAAGTCAGACAGGGTATTATTCCCAGTCCTCCAATGTAAGGACAGTTAGTCAATTCTTTCCCGTGCCCATGAAGTCCACAAACCGGGCAAACAACTTCAAGAGGGTGGGGGCAGTATGTACAGTTGTGCCCATCCTGATTGCACAACTCGCACATATAATCAGGCTCTATCTCCCCTACAAATTCTCTTAATTTGGAACATATTCCTCATCCTCTTCGGGTACAAAGGCTGGAGCAACCCCAACATGGTATTCGGGCGATCTTACCTCCATATCCTGACTGATTTCAACTTCATTGATGAAGTTTGGCATGCTAGCATCATCGAAAAAAGAAATCAGATCTATCGGACAGCTAGGTGTCCCTCTGTCCCACAACTCGGTGTACTCTATGTTGCTCGACATATCTGTATCACAGCAACAAAAACATATCAATAACAACCATAAATCAAATCAAACTAATCTTTGTTTTGGGGAATTTTCCCTAATCAACATCTTGTATTTCTTGTTTGGAGAATTTTTCTATGTATCATATACTGTCTCGTGTTTGGGGAATTTTGCCAAATAAACATCTTGTGTTTCTTGTCCTTGGGGAAAATTGCCAAATAAGCACTCTTTGTATTTCATTGTTTTTGGGGAAACTTCCTAAGCATCAAATATCATTTCTCAATTTGGGGAAATCTTGATGTTCTCCTGTTCTCGGGAAAACCTCCATAAATATCATGTGTTTGTTTCTACATTTGGGGATATCGGGGAAGTATCTCCTACATTGCTATGTTTGGTATATCCATCTATGTTGATTGTACTTCCTTTGCTATCTTTCATTGTTGTTCTCAGATTGATTGTTCAGTCTGAGTCTACGAAGTAAATTAATCCGGCCCCCAGTCAGCGGACTCCGAAGAGTCGGTCAGTTGGGATTCTTATCCGTCAGTGAGACATGAAACCGTCTTAATATTACTTCGGAAGATTCAACTTCCCGTTTCGCTCTGATACCAACTGTAACACCCCGCCCTTTTCACGCTTAATAATCAGAGTTTATTTTTTTTTTAATATAATAATCAACCAAGTGATTGGGGCGGAGTGTCACGACGCGAGTTAAGTTCGGACCTCTAAAGTCCGACCCTTAACTGGCCAAGCCCATGCGCGTATGGATTAAGTCCATAAGAATCGATCCACACATGGTATAATAAACATGCGGAATATACTTAGTCTTAATCGAACTGAGGTTATAATAGATCCTAAGACTAATCCATTTTTTTAACTTAAGATAGCAAAGTACATAATCATAATCTCCAAAAATTACTAAACAATCTTAACTAATCGTTCAATCAAACCATCCAAAATAAATCAAACCATAGCATCTACTTAACTACTTATTACATGCCAACACATCTAATTACCAAATTACATTGTCCAAATAACTCAAATAACCAGTCCATTCAAAGTCCATTCAAAATCATTCAAACCGCCGATGCTTCTTTGCTTGGTCCCCTTCTCGATCCTCATTCCTTGTCTTTCCTGCGTCATCCACTAAGGGTAGAGATAGGGCGTTAGATCAACGCGCCCAGTAGTGTTTCCTAATAGGGCTACCACAAGGTTAGTATAAAAACATGCAAATAATATAATAATACATGTGTGACGAAATTCCATAAAAACATGCTATGCATGAAATGAACATGTAATGAGTCCCACCCATCACTATTCTACATAGCCTCCTCTTGACGGGATTCTCATCGTCAAGGTACCCCACAGTGGTCTTTCGGACGCCCCGACGGAGTGTGGCCTCCGGATTCCTCTTGATGGAATTCTCATCATCAAGGTACCCCACAGTGGTCTTTCGGACGCCCCGACGGAGTGTGGCCTCCGGTTACAACAACATCATCCCATGCCATGCATGAGATGTCTATGCAAACATGCCATTTAGAAACATAACTTTACATTCATATAACTTAGCGAAATCAACATAAAACAACAAATTGAAATGTGGTTACAATAAAGGTAGGAAACCTACTCAATGATCACTTAGTTTGACTCTTCTTTTAAACCGTCTCTTGTTTACAACTTGTACACTGTTCAAGCAAATTCCGTGGCCCTATTTTTATAACACCAAGTCAAGCTTTTAACCATAAGATTCCAACCTAGTCTAAATCCCAAAATTCCATTATGTGGGGTTCGGCCATACCCCATGGCCGAACCTCACCCATTTAAGACTTTGGTCTCTTTCATTTGACCCATATCCTCCAAATAACCAAATCCTCCAAAATAAACCTTGGTAGGGTTCGGCCATACAATATGGCCGAACCTTACCACTTGGGTTTTTGGCTCATATTTCCATTCCTTTCGTCATTTGATCATTTCACCCATAATTACAATTGTGCCATTGAGACTAACCTTTTATGTTAAACACCATTAAACATACTTAAACCACCTCACACCTCAAACATACTTTGGTAGGGTTCGGCCATACAACATGGCCAAACCTTACCCCTTGATTTTTGGACCCCTCTTTTCAAGTCTTTTAATCAATCCATTCACATATACAATTTAACTTGTATTTACAGTTTTGCCATTGGTCTAACCAATGCTTATTTTTGCTAACTTACATCGCCTAAAATAAAACCATCTTAGTGGGTTCGGCCATACTACATGGCCGAACCTCACCATCTTAATTTGGTCCTTTTAAACCCTTCACTCATCCATATAAATTAATCACTAAGTCCATAAATCACCATTAGTGGAGTTCGGCCATACTACATGGCCGAACCTCTCCAAACAGATTTGTATCCGCACCTTCCATCTAATATCATGGTTGATCAACTTAATATTAACTCCATAACTAAGCCTAGGTAATTCCTTAATCAAAAGTATTAAACACATTTTAGATTTCCAATATGATTTAACCCAAACATGCCATCAAAAACAGTCCATGGGGTTCGGCCATTTGGTTCTCTTAACACAATACTTTCATCAATTATATACATATGAGACTCTATACTTTAACCATGAAAGCCACATCATTCAGCCATCCCATAACTGGTCCAAAACAGCAAGCTTATCTCCATTTAAAATCCTTTAAAACCTCCATTTCATAATATGGATTTTGTCTTTCAAACACCATAAAAATCACCAAGTTTTCTCATGGGGTTCGGCCATCCAAAGGGGCCGAACCCTATGGTCCATATTTTGTTATTTAAAGACAGCATACTACCTAATCTAAACCATTGATGGATCTGGCCACACAATGGCCGGATCACATCCCTTAACCAACTTATTTGACAAGGTTCATAGTGCACTTACTAATACCGCGTCTCCTTCGGTTCTTTGACTCCTTCCCTAGTCCTTTACTTCCCTAGCCTCTCCTTCTTTCTTCTTGTTATTTTGGCTGAAACAAATCTTGCTGCAACCTCCTTGGAACACTTCAGCCAGGTGATATGAATTTGAGAGATAGATAGAGAGAGAATGGGAACTTTGATCTTAAACCTTGGTGCCAAACTCTTTTGCTCAAAGTGTGCTTTTGTCTTGGTGAAAGAAATCAACCAAGGACTGATTGCAAATCAGTAACCAGCTGCTGTTCTTGATCTTGGAATGTAGAAGACAGCAAAGAGAGAGAGAGATAGAGAGAGTGGAATGAGAACTCTTTGTTTAATCAAAACCAGCCCAAAGTTAACCTCACATGTAACTCCCACATTAACCCAAACCCTTTATACTTGGGGGTTTCATCTATGAAATGAAACTCCCCAACCCTCCAACGTCTCCCATGCAAGGTCTTGAGTAACCTCCTCAAATTCCATTCATTTCCCATCTAGAAGTTTCATCCAAAAATGTGAAACACCCATGACCCCAAACGGTGTCTCATGGTTTTGGTTTGTGTAGCAGCCACCACTCCAATGTGTAACGTAACATATTTGAATTTGAAATATTAAAATCTATTATGTAACTCCATAAAACAGCATACCCATTCATGCTCCATCTTTTAACCATTCCATGCAACTCCACTCATTTATTTACTACTTCCCTTGATTCACCTTATGTAATCGCCACTCATTACTTATTGCCCAAATGGGAGTTTCATCCCTGAGATGAAACTCCTTGAATCCAACGGTATTGATCCTTGATCTTTGGACTACCAACCATCTATTGGATGTCCTTTTGAAGACTCAAGCATGGCATAAACCCTATGCCATTTCCAACGTGCATAATTCTTTTAATCTTTGAAACACCACTCCCCACAATTGTAACTCCCAAAACCTTCACCCCATTCATTTTTAAATTAGGAGTTACATGCATGGAAAGCCTCCCATGCAGCCAACGTTCTCTTGGTTTTGAATTTGAAACAGCCCACAACCTTTTATCTCCACACTTCACTCACTTAAAAATTAAGTATTTCATCCAACTCATTTATTTAGCTCACCCAACTCAACTCATTCATTTAATGTAACTCAACTAATAAATTCAACTCACTTATCTCCATCATTTAATTTATCTCAATCCACTCAAACATTAATTAAACTTAACCCAATTAAATTTTGAACTCACAAATTGATTAAGCATATCCACCTCGACCCATTGGGTCCCATTTGGGTCCCTTTGACCCATTTATCAAAATTTGACCCAATTACAAATCTTGACCCGTTTGAGTACATCTCATCCATTTATTTGTCTTGTAAACAAAACTACCATCCTTTTCGGTCTTGATTGGACCATTGGCCCAACACCTTACCCATTTAAATTCATATCAAATAAATCACAATGGCAATTCCGTCAATATGAATAAATTCATGTAAATTGATATCTTTGAAATTCTAGGGTGTTACAAAACGGGTCAGGCATAGGAGCTTGGAGGGTTATAGTTTATATTTTGCTTAAAATACTCATGGGCTTGTATTTTGAGTATTTAGAATTCGAATTATAATAACTTAGATGGATTTGCTATGGTTGGATGTTTTATTGGATAATTGCGTTATGATAATGATGACTAAGGACTTGACGTACTTTGCTATCTGAATGAAATAGAATTGTAACGCCCCGCCCTTTTTCACTCGATTTTCCCGTAAATTCAGAGTCTATTTTTTTTTTTATAATAGAGTAGAGTGATAGAGCGCAGGACGTCATGACTCGAGCTAAGTCCGAACTTCCAAAGTCCGACCTTAACTGGCCAACCTTATGTGTGTATGGACCAAGTCCATGAAAATGGTTCACACATAGCAATATCAACTTGTGGAATAAAAATCATAACCTGCGGAATCATAACATCAATTTGCGGAATCGTAATAGAACCAAGTTCTATTCTATTCAGATAGCAAAGTACGTCAAGTCCTTATCCATAATTAAAACACCATAATTATCTAATAAATCATCCATCCATCTAAGTATTACATTCCGAAATCTAGATACTCAAATACAAGTCCATGAGTAACTTTTATTAAAAATAATAAACTAAATCATCCAAGCTCCTATGCCTAGCCCGTCTTACGTTCATCGTTTTCCTGATTGCTTGTATCATCAACTAGGGTAGAAGTAGGGCGTTAGAACAACGCACCCAGTAGGTATTCCAATTATGGCTAACACATGGTCATTACAAAACATATAAAACAAATATCGTAATGTCAAAAACCATATAAAACCATGCCATGCAATGATGACAAATGCAATGAGTCCCACCCATCAGATGTATATAAAAGTACCCACCACATAGGTCTTCCGGACGCCCCGGTGGAGTGTGGACCCTCCGGAATCTTCTTGATGGAAATCACATCAAGGTACCGCACATAGGATTTTCGGACGCCCCGACGGAGTGTGACCCCTCCGGTTACAAATCGTCCACCCCATGCCATGCATGAGATGCCAATGAAACACATGCTATTTTATAACATAAACATAGCATTTAAAATCACCTTTTGAAACATAATCAGCACATGCTATTTATACAATTAAACATAGCATTTGAAATTCAATATAAAACATATCATTTGAAACATAATTTCATAAAACATAAGATAAAACATATGTACATAAACCCATGGTTTCAAAGAGGTGGAATCCTATCAAAGACCGCTCATGAGTCCTTACGTTTCCGTCCAAGAATCGATCACCGATTGCGCACTGCTTACGAGATCCCATTACCTTATAATATAATAACCAATCAAAACCAAGTCCCACTTGATTTGCAATATTTAAATCCATAAACCATTTCCCATGGGGTTCGTCATTTTCAATCAATATTACCAAAATGCCATTGGTCTAACCTTAATTAAAAGTCTTTTCATTTTAATCCAACATACGTAACCCTAGGTCCATTAATTCTCATATAATTACTATATTGCCATACAAGGCTAACCTTCCATTTTTTAACAAGTATTTACAACTTTGCCACTCACGGCTTACACAACCCATAGCCTTCTTTTAAAATCATTCACCCTTTACATGATCCATAAAAATTTCTTAACAACTTAAGTCCATACAAAACCTCATGGGGTTCGGCCATACATCATGGCCGAACCCATGATCCTCCAGTTTAACCTTTATTTACAATTGCCACTCCTTAAAATTAACCAAACCTCTTTCATGTTTTTCCAACCCATATTAGCTCATAAACTTGGTTCATGGGGTTCGGCCAAACACCATGGCCGAACCCTATGATGTGTGACTTTCCATTTATAGGAATTCCATTTTTTTGGATCCAAGATTCAAGAGTCTTTCCTTAAACAAAACTTTCTAAATTTATCCACCTCCTTCCATAAATAGAAGGTTTCCAAATCAAAATTCCCTACTTAGAAAGTTCTTAATTAAAACTTTCGAGTTTAGTTTTCACTTTCCAGAATTAAACAAACTTCCATAAATGAACTTTAGTGGGGTTCGGCCATACACCATGGCCGAACCTCACCTATAGAAATAAATCTAATTTAGCAAACACCTTCCATAATTAAATGCTTTTAATTTGGCAATCTCCTGTCATAATTAGAAGGTTTCTAAATTTAATATACCATTCCATAATTAAAAGATTTCCATAAATAAACTCCACCTTCCATTACTGGAATGCTTTCCAAATTTAGCAACCAAAATCCATCTACCATTCCAAAACCACCCCATGGGGTTCGGCCATACACCATGGCCGAACCCTATGGTTCATGATCTTGACCATTAATTTAAATCCATTACTTTTTATCAATATCCTTTCCATGGGGTTCGGCCATACCCATAGCCGAACCCTATGGTTCATCTTATTCCAAACCAAGAACCCATCATTTAAACCATGACTTTCCATGGTTTCCTTTCCTTTAATATATCCAATAATCTTCCATTAAAAATCACCAACAACATCTATCAAAACCATATGAATCTATTAACCAACTCCCATGGCTTTTACCTCATTAAAATTCCATACATCTACTATGTCTTCTTTCATGGGGTTCGGCCATGCATTGTGGCCGAACCCTATGGTTCATGGTCCCATTAAAACTCTCAAAAACCTTTCCCAATCTTATATTAGTGATATGAATCATATATATACTACATAGCATAATGCACTTACATCTCATGCATGGCATGGACGGGAAAATAAAGGAACCGGAGTCAACGCTCCGTCGGGGCGACCGAGAAGCAAACATGGGGATAGCCTGATGCGCTATAACCGGAGTCCATGCTCCGTCGGGGCGACCGAGAACAAACATGGGGATAGCTTGATATGCTATAACCGGAGTCCATGCTCCGTCGGGGCGACCGAGAAGCAAACATGGGGACACCTTGACGAGGCTTTACCGTCAAGGGGGATATGACATTTTATGATGATATAGATGATGGGTGGGACACATGACATAGACACCCATGGCATGGCATTCATTTTATGGGATTTATCATATTATTATTGGTATGCTAGTTTCACTAATCCATGTGTTAGCCCTACTCGGAGTCCTACTGGGCGCGTCGTATAACGCCCTACTTCTACCCTAACTAATGACGTAGGAGACGGCGGAAATGGTGGACACGACGGGAGCCAAGCGTAGGAGCTGTAACGCCCCGCCCTTTTCACCCTTCCGAAAATCAGAGTCTGAAAATTTCTTTTGAAAGAAACACAGAGTGAACGAGAGCGGGAGCGCCACGACGCGAGTTAAGTTCAGACTACTCAAGTCTGAACCTTAACTGGCCACCCATGTGTACATGGACTAGACCATGATAAATAATCCACACATGGAACTAAACAATAACTTGCGGAATAAACTAAACTAACTGCGGAAATAGAATGAAAAGATAGCAAGTAACAGTCTCAAATATTAATTAACATAAACCACCATCCATAGTTAATAACGTAATCAAACCATAGCAAATTAATAACTTATTACATGTCCACAAACTATAATTCAAATGACAGTAATAAAGAAGTCCAGTTCAACATTCAAGCGCTTAGGCTTGGCTCCCCTCCCGGTCATCAACCTTCTCTTTCCCTTTCCTTGTACCTGCATTATCCTCTAAGGATAGAATTAGGGTGCTAGATCAACGCGCCCAGTAGGTTCCTGATCAGGGCTACCACATGGTTAACATATAAAACATGCATATATATCATAGTACATGATTATCAAAAACATATAAAACCATGCTATGTATGTATGCAAATGTAATGAGCCCCACCCCATCACACATACATAGACATCACTTGACGGGACTCTCACCGTCAAGGTAAATCACAATACTCTTCCATTTGAGACTCACACGATAAGGTAATCCACAGTAATCCTTGTTACCTGTGGAAGACACTTCATCATTGAGTTGTTTCATATCACATAATAGTCCTCCTGGCGGGACTCTCATCGCCTAAGGATACCAATTGTGACTCTTATCATCATGTTACTCCTCCTGGCGGGACTCTCATCGCCTAAGGAGGACGGTAACTCATAATTGCAACACAGCATATCCTCAGTCATCATCCCATGTCCATGCATGAGATGCCCATGCTTTGTATGTCATTTGTAAATGCATAACTCATCATTCAAAATATGATAAATAATAGTATGTCAATATCTCATAAAACCCATCATGAAAATAAGTGTAAATGTGGTTACAAGTAGGTAGGAAACCTACTGAAGATTCACTTCAGTATTTGATCTTTCTTTAGCATCACCCAGTCACGACTCGCACGTCATTCAACTTCCGGTACCTTGTCCATATAACAATCAGTAAATCATACTATCTTTTACTTATTCATTCACATCTAAGACCCAACCATATCATGTGGGGTTCGGCCATGCCCATGGCTGAACATCATCAACTTAGAATTTAATCTCCTTTTTCATTTAACGAATTCTTAAATACTTACCCCTTTAAACATGTCTTGGTAGGGTTCGGCCATACATCATGGCCGAATCATACCTCCTTTGTTTAACCTTCTTTCATGACCTTTCTCTATCCATTATCATCCTTATATACAGCTTTGCCACTAGGCTAAACCATATCAAAACACTTGTCATTTTATGGGGTTCGGCCCTATACTTGGACGAACCTTGTATTCCCATTTATCCATCACCAAATGGTTCTCCATTGAAATACTTTAAACCCTTTATAAATCATGGAAACAATAACAAACACAACCCATAAACTTAGTCCATTTATCCCAAAAACAGCCCATGGGGTTCGGCCATGCACATGGCCGAACCCAATGGTTCTCTTGATTTAATTTGTCCATCATCTACCCATGATTTGAATCAGTAACTTAACCCTAACATTGATATGGTTCAGCCCTATATTGGCCAACCAATAACAGCAAGTTAATCTTCATCAAATCACATAAAACACCATAATTTATATGGTTTTTAACTCACCAAAATCATCAAATACTTTCATGGGGTTCGGCCATCCAAAGTGGCCGAACCCTATGTCCATGTCTTGGTCCGTATGAATATGTTTTAGGTCTCATTTAGACAAGTAATAATCAGTATAAGATTACTGCATTTTTACCTCTCAAAACCATCCAAATAAGTTCATCACTTTGTCCAAAAGACCATAACACTTCATGGGATTTGGCCATCCAAGATGGCCGATCCCAATGGTCCATTTCATCAATTTTAATCCATGATTTAGACCCATGATACCTTCAGTCCTTGATGTCATTCAAGTCCATGTTCTTAACCCTCTTTAAAACATGCATTTGAGTCTTAAAGAAACATCAAAAACAATCCACAAAACTTCATGGTTTCTATGTTTCAAATACATCAAAACCAACCAATCATTTACATGGGGTTCGGCCCTCCAAGGTGGCCGAACCCAATGATCATTTTTACCATTTTAAAACCTCTATTACTCAAGGTTAAAACCTTGGTGCATTCGGCCATAACCATGGCCCAATACACACCCTTTTCTTACAACTTGTTTAACTTGAATACTTAAGAAAACTTACCAAATTTCCTTTGCCTATGATCCTTTCCTTCTCCCCTCTATTTCTTCCTTTCTTCCTTAATCATTTGCTGGTTTATGTTTGATTAATTGGTGCCAACACCTCTGCTGTTCAGCCAAGAAACGAATTTGGAGAGAGGGAGAGAGAGAGATGGGAATTTCTTGGATTTTCAATGTGAAAATCGGCCAAGAATGGTAACCTTTTCCTTTTGTAATTTCAGTTCCAACTTCCATTCATTTTCCCTCATTTAATCTTGCCAAAACCGATGGGATATTGGGTGTCATCCTAGACACTCCTTTAGCCAAACGGTGCATCTATTCAAATCAGCCAATGCATCTCATTAAATGAGATGATGCCGCCCAACCTTGGTGTCCATTGGCTTTGCCAAGGTACCTCTTCATTCCAACGGCTGAGATTTGTTTTCCCAAGTGTTGTGTGAGATTAAAACACCCTTCCATATCCTCTTGACTCACTTGATTCATGGTATTTTTATTCCAACTCCACTCATCCAACTCATCATATTTAATGCACCAAGTTTGAGTCAACTCTTTTCTTAAATCAAACTCACTCCAAATCAATCCAACTCAAGCTGAACTAACTCACATTTGACCTCATCTGAGGCCCCACACGGTTATCCGTGGTCAACTTGGTCAACCCGACCCATTGGGTCCCCAATCAACCCCTTGACCCGTTTTGACAACATGACCCATTCATGGGCTGATTTTGCCATTTTTAATTGGTTTTCACTTATGTTTCAAGCCTACCCATTTTTGCTATACTTGATTTCCAATCAGTTCAGCTTGACCCCATTTAATTTGAGCTTACACAATGGTCAAATCATCCATTATGACCCATTGGGTCCAATTGGGCCCTTTGACCCATTTAGCCATTTTCGACCCAATTGATGTTCATTACCCATTCAATCAAACTTGACATTTATAATGTGCTCATATGATCTTAATTTGAGCAATGGGCCCCACCATTTCCTTATTTGACATCACAAAATAATTAATTTAACACATCAGGGGCATTTTCGTAATTATCCACTTCGTTGAGAAATTGAGGTGTTACAGGAGCTTGGGAAAACGACTACTTTGTTTTATTTAAGTTTTATTTTGGAAAAGTTGTAATTTAAGTAGCATAGCTTGTCGGCATGTAATAATTACTGTTTCTTGCTATGGTTTGGACTATACGCTGGATGTTATCATTTTGAGACATAATTATGAACATAGGGGTATTTTAGTAATTTAACGATGTATCTTCCCTTCTATCTAAAACTGGTAGGATAGGCTCTATTATAACCCTCGCGTTAATGTTAAATTTCCACAAGCTTATTTCTACGTGTGAACCATTCTTCGTGGACTTAGTTCCAGGCACACGTAGGGTTGACCAGTTAAGGGCCGGGCTTTAGAAGCTCCGACTTAACTCGCGTCGTGACGTCTGCGCCCGTTTGTCACTTTTATTTCAAAAATAAAATAAAAAATAGACTCTAATTTTGGTGAAAATGGGGTGGGCGTTACAGACCCAACTCTTTACCAAATTTAAAACCCATAACCAACATTCACAAATTAAATGGATTGTCTTCATACAAAAATAACTAACTGAAAATCCAAGGTGTTACAATACAACTCTCTTTTAAAATTTTCGTCTCGAAAATCAAGTGAAGTAGGGTTTCAAACATTTACATAAATAGCTCAGGATGAGCTTTCCTCCTTTCCGACTCGAGTTCCCATGTAGCTTCCTCAATGCAATGTCGATCCCATACCACCTTGACAAATTGGATCGTTCGGTTCCGTAACACCCTTTGTTTTGTGTCCACCACTCTTACAGGCTTCTCGACGTATGTCATTTTGCTCTGGACCTCTATGTCTTGTACGTTCAGTACATGAGAAGGATCAGGATTATACTTCCTCAACATCGATATATGGAACACATCGTGTAAAGATGCCAACTATGATGGGAGTGCCAATTGATAAGCCATGTCCCCCATCCTTCTTATGATTGAAAACGGTCCCACATATCTTAGCAACAATTTCCCTGTCTTTCCAAATCTCATATGTCCCTTTTGTGGCGAGACTTTCAAGAACACCATGTCTCCCACTTCAAATTCAAGGAACCTCCTCCTCTTGTCAGCATAGCTCTTCTGATGACTCTGCGCAGTCAATAGGTATTGTCGTATCAACTGTATCTGCATCGTAGTCTCTGCAACCAACTCAGGTCCACAGTACAGGCTCACCGGCCTCTGTCCAGCACACTGGTGACCTACAAGGTCTACCATATAATGCCTCAAATGGTGCCATCTAGAGGCTTGCCTAATAACTGTTGTTGTATGAAAATTCTACCAACGGCAAGTGATCCTCCCATCCACCCTTGAAATCTAGCATACATGCTCTCAGCATATCCTCCAGTGTCTGTATTGTCCTCTCAGACTGTCCATCAGTCTGTGGATGGAATGCCGTAATAATCAGTAGATCGGTTCCCATGGCCGACTGCATGCTCTGTCATACTCTGCCTGTGAATCGACCATCTCTGTCAGATACAATAGTCCGAGGTATACCATGCAATCTGATGATATCCTTGATATACCGCCGACCCAAAGTCTCAGATGAGTCTGTCATCTTAATAGGATGAAATGTGCAGACTTGGTCAGTCGGTCTACCATGACCCATATCGCATCGTTGCCCTTTGATGACCTTGGCAACCCTGTAACGAAATCCATGGAAATGTGTTCCCGTTTCCATTCCGGCATTGGTAAAGGTTTGAGTAACCCTAGTGGCTTCTGATGTTCCGTCTTGACCTGCTGACACGTTAAGCAATGAGCCACAAATTCTGCCACATCTCTTTTGAGTCCGTGCCACTAGTAATGTCTCTTCAAGACGTGATACATCTTGGTACTGCCCGGATGAATAGAGAGTTTGGTCTGATGTGCCTCAACCAATAACTCTTTTCTGCAGCTCTTTGGTACATAAATCCTTCATCGGAATACAAGACCCTGTCCTGGTCGTAACTCCCCTTTCGGTATGACTTCACCAGTAGACATCTTGGCCCAAATCTCTTCCACCTCCGGGTCTGTCCGCTGTTCCTGCTCAATCTTGGTAACCATGTTGGATCGTATGATCAAATTGTATATAGTCCCATGGTTATTGAGGTAAAGTTTAAACTCTCGAATGATATTCAGCATCTGCCATTCTGTCCTAATCAAACATGCCATTGATGCATGTGATAAACGGCTGAGGGCATCTGTCACCTTGTTTGCCTTGCCAGGGTGATAACGAAGTGCGAACTCATAATCCGTCAGATATTCCATCCATCTGCGCTGCCTCAAGTTGAGCTCTTTCTGATCAAATAAGTACTTCAAGCTCTTATGATCTGAAAACATTTCAAATTTCTCGCCATAAAGATAATGTCTCCAGCTTTTGAGAGCGAAGACCACTGCAGCTAGTTCCAAATCGTGTGTAGGATAAAAACGTTCATGTATTTTCAACTGTCTTGATCCGTATGCCACCATACGATTACTTTTACTGAGTGTACACCCCAGTCCTTCTCTTGAAGCATCGTATTGTACCTCATAACACTTGCCTCTTTCCGGCAAAACTAGGATAGGAGCAGTGGTAAGTCTCTTCTTCAGCTTTTCAAATCTCTGCTTGCACAAATTTGACCATTCATATTTGACTCCTTTCTAAGTGAGTCGAGTAAGTGGAGATGCAATTTTTGAGAAGTCCATGATAAATTTCCCGTAATAACCAGCCAATCCCAAAAACCTACGGATCTTGGTTACATTCTTTGGCGCTTTCCAATCTCTTACTGCCGCTATCTTAGCCGGGTCTACGATTATACCTTCTTCTGATATAACATGTCCCAAAAAGTTGACCTCAGATAGCCAAAATTCACATTTACTGGCTTTAGCATATAGTTTGTTCTTCCTCAAAGTGTCCAAAACTATCCTCAGGTGTTCAGTATGTTCTTCCTGAGTTTTGGAGTAAATCAAAATATCATCAATAAATACAATAACAAATTGGTCCAAGTAAGGACGGAATATCCTGTTCATTAAAGCCATGAACACAGCCGGTGCATTGGTGAGTCCAAACGGCATGACAACAAACTCATATAGCCCATACCGCATTCTGAAGGCTGTCTTCATTATGTCCTCCTCCCTAACCCGGATTTGGTGATATCCAGGCACCAGGTCAATCTTAGAAAAATGACTGGAACCTTTAATGTTGATCAAATAAATCATCGATCCTGGGTAGAGGGTACTTGTTTCTGACCGTCAGCTGGTTCAATTTTCTGTAGTCCACACACATACGGGAAGAAGCGACTGAAAAAGGGCGGGGCGTTACAAGTAGTGTCTCTTCAGGTCGTGATACATCTTGGTGCTACCCGGATGAATAGAGAGTTTGGTCTGATGTGCCTCAACCAATAACTCTTTTCTGCGGCTCTTAGGCACATATATCCTTCCTCGGAATACAAGACCCTGTCCGGGTCGTAACTCCCATTCCGGTATGACTTCACCAGTAGACATCTTGGCCCAAATCTCCTCCACTTCCCGGTCTGTCCGCTGTTCCTGTTCAATCTTGGTAACCATGTTGGACCGTGTGATCAAATTGTACATACTCCCATGGTTATTGATATATAAATTGAATTCTCGAATGGTATTCAGCATGTCCCATTCTGTCCTGATCAAACATGCCACTGATGCATGTGATAAGCGGCTGAGTGCATCTGCCACTTTGTTCTCCTTACCACGGTGATAACAAAGTACGAACTCATAATCTGCTAGATATTCCATCCATCTGCACTGCCTCAGGTTAAGCTCTTTCTGATGAAACAAATAATTCAAGCTCTTATGGTCTAAAAACACTTCAAATTTCTCGCCATATAGATAATGTCTCCAACTTTTGAGAGCGAAGACTACTGCAGCTAGTTCAAGATCGTGCGTAGGATAGAGGCGTTCATGTATTTTCAATTGTCTTGAACCATAAGCTGTAATGGCCCGGAATTGGTAAATCAATGAATATGTGAATATTATTTATGTTAATGATGAAAATTGGGAAATTTGATGGAATAAAGGGTAAATGGACTAGAATTTGGACAAAGGCCCAAGTGTGGATCAATAGACCATTGATTGGATTTAAAATTATTTGAAGGGTCAATGATGGTCAATTGGGCCAAGGATGGTCAAATTGGGCCCAATACCCATTTGGGACCCAATGGGTCAACATAATGTAAACTCTAAGATAGATGGGTAAGGATGAGTGTAATTCGGCCATGGGCCCAATGGTGGCCCAACTAGTGGGAATGGACTTAATGAAATTTGAATCACCTAAGTTGGTGATGAGTTGACCAAGGTGACATGGTCCAATGGGACCCACCTCCACCTCACCAAGTGAGGTGGCATGTGGACCAAGAATTGGCGGGGTCGGCCACCATGGTGATGAGTCAACCATGGGTGGATTTCTTAGAGGGAATTTAATGGAATTAAATTAAGTAGGAAATAAATAAACCTAAGTAATTATCTAGTTGATTAATTAAATAAAATAAACAAAAGGTGGTCAAATGGTCAAAGAAGACCAAAAGCCATCTTATTTTTTTAACACCAACGTTGGCTAGTGGTGGGGTTCCAACCACCACCATAAAGCATGAGAAATATCTCATGTGGGGTGGTTGGGAGCTTTAATGCTAAAGTGTAAGTTAAAGTAATCAAATAAGATAAGCCTTATCCCATTTTCTCCATCTTTTCTATCAAGTCTTTCACTCTCTCCCTCTCATGTACTCCCATTGCTGTCCCACACTAGGAGAAGAAAGAAGAAAAGAAACCATGGAGGAAAGAAGAAAAGAAAGCTAAGAAGAGAAGAGGTGCAAGCATGGTCCACCATTCTAAGGTCAAGATCTACCATCTTCTTCTCATCATCTCCTCCTTTCCCTCTCTCAATTCAAACCCTATTATGGCCAATCCTAAGTTTGGAGGGTTTCACCATTGATCAAGCATCTTGGCTGACCAAAGATCAAGAGGAATGAGAAAGGAGGCTAAGGAAGCCGACGGGAGTGGCGGAAGTCGGAGGAGACGACGGATTGTGAGTATTTCTTAAACAAGAAATTTTGGATTTTTAGGGTTTAAGATTTGGGATTCATTTTGTAAATTTAATGGTGGTCAAATGATTTTATGCCATGGATTTTAAATCCATCAATTTGAAGGATGGAAAGTGGACAAAACCTAATGGGTAAATTAGGGTTAGGTTAAGGAAAAGTAATTGAGGAAATTTTAATGGGGTGTTAGGGTTAAAATTTTGAAGGATGAATTACGGTTTTAGGGTTTAATGATTAAATGTTGGTAAATTGTTTTAAAGGGATGCTAAATGAAGAAATGCATGGGAGAAGTGCATGATGTTGATGGCCTTAACAATGGTAGATGATGGAGTATTTTACTTAGGTTCTGTAAAAATGGAAGACATGTAAGCTAATTTGGAGATTTAATGGAATTTTAAGATTTAAAA
The DNA here is from genome assembly GCA_013350335.1 of Chimonanthus salicifolius. NCBI lineage: Eukaryota > Viridiplantae > Streptophyta > Magnoliopsida > Laurales > Calycanthaceae > Chimonanthus > Chimonanthus salicifolius. The sequence continues at coordinate 41,033,409 of CM023535.1, forward strand.
ATCATGGAAGGATAATTTGTAATTTTAGGGTTTTAATGGTTAATGTAGTAATTTTTTTATGGGATTGTAAATGAGGAAATTTATGGGGAATGTAAATGGTTGTTATGGCATTAAGAAGCATGAATGAATGATTGAACCCCATAGTGGGTGTTTAAGTGATTTAATTAGGGTTGTAAATAATTGAATGTGGTGAATTTTGTAAAGGGGTTTTAAATGGAGTTTTTAGGGTTAGTAGCATGAAAGGATGATTAATGATGTTAGGATTTTAAGTGACTAAATGTGGTAATTCTTTTACAAGGGATCTTGAATGAAAAACATGGAAGAATGGTGGGGAAGATTGGTAAGGTTGATGAACTCCAAATGATGAACCTAAGGTTGAAAAGAAAAAGGAATTATGGCTAAGATTGATGGACCCTAAATGTATCAAATAATGATTAAGGATTGATGAATTAAGTGTATGGTTTAGATTCTCTCAATGGAGGGACTTGTGATGGAACTAAGTCATGTATGTAGACCATGACCCATTTGTAGGTCATGTTATGGGTTAAATTTGGCATTATGCATGTGAGTAATAAATGGGGAATGTGGGTGGTGCTGATGGACCAAAAGGGACCCAATGTTATTAGTTGTAATGGAAATATGGCTAGGTTTATGGACTTGAATGTGATTAAGAATGATGATTTAAATGTATAAATTAAACCCTTCATGAAAGGGCTTGTGATGGGTGCAAATGTGTAAATAGGCCAAAGAAAAAAATGGGTAATTGGTTAAGTAGAAAGGGCTGATTTTTTTATGAACCCATGACCCATTGGTATGAGCCACTTAATGGTCTAAGTATGGGGTTATATATTTATGTTTTAAATAAATGGAGGTTAGGTTAATTAAGTGGTTAATTGCTAATGTCCTTATGTCATGGTTAATGAGACATCAATGGACCCATTTTTGTGAACCAATGGATAGGCTAAGATTAAAGTCTATGGATATGCTTTGGCTAATGGGGATTAGGTTAAGCTATGGTTGTATCTCATGATTGGTAAGTATATGGATCAATCATGAATAAAGGGAATGAGTGGATAATGGACTCATTGTGGTTTAAATGCATGATGTAAACCCCATGGAAAGATTTGATGAATTGAGTATTTTGAAACCATGATCCATTAGCCATTTAAAGGGTTAAGTATGGGGTTTTGTATGGGTTTAAAGGAATAAGGGTTAGGTTAATAAAAGGACTAATTTTATGATCACATGGTATGGTTGCTGGGTCATTAACGGACCTAAGTTATGGATCATTAATGGGTCTAAGTTATGGATCCATTATAGGCCATAATGTATATGGAAGAGGGAATGAAATATCCATGGAAGGGTAATGGCAAAACTGTAAATATTGGCCAAAAATGAGGAAAACCCACTAAGACATGATGTATGTGCTTAGAAATGGTTAAAGCATGGACTAATTGCTAATATGTAATAAGGTACCGGACATCGCAAGCGGTGCGTGATCGATGACTGGATTATAGGACGGAAGCGAAAGAGGACGCTAGCTGGTATTCGGTAGGATTCCTACCTTTTTGTAAGCCATGGATTGACTGATGGTTTCTTTGAATTATTTTGGAAATTATATGGTTTGTTTTAAAAAAAAAAAAAATAGACTCTGATATTTCGGTGAAAAGGGGCGGGCGTTACATAAGCCACCACACGATGACTTTGCATGAGTGAACACCCCAGTCCCTCTCCTGAAGCATTGCATTGTACTTCATAACCCTTGCCTCTTTCCGGTAAAATTAAGGTAGGCGCAGTTGTAAGTCTATTTTTCAGCTCCTCAAATCTCTGGTTGTACAAATTTGACCACTCAAATTTGACTCCTTTCTGAGTGAGTCGGGTCAGTGGAGATGCAATCTTGGAGAAATCCATAATAAACTTTCTGTAATAACCAGCCAATCTCAAGAAGCTAAGGATCTCAGTTACATTTTTCTGTGCTTTCCAATCTTTTACTACCGCCACCTTGCCCTGATCCACAGCTATACCTTCTGCTGATATAACATGCCCTAAAAAGTTGACCTCAGACAACCAAAATTCACATTTGCTGGCTTTGGCATATAGTTTGTTTTTCCTCAAAGTGTCTAGAACTATTTTCAGGTGCTTAGCGTGTTCTTCCTTACTTTTGGAATAAATCAGGATGTCATCAATAAACACAATAAGAAATTGGTCCAAGTAAGGACGAAAGATCCTGTTCATTAAATCCATGAACACAGCCAGTGCATTGGTGAGTCCAAACGGCATGACTACAAACTCAAATAGTCCATACCGCGTTCTGAAGGCTGTCTTTTCTATGTCCTCCTCCCTAACACGGATTTGATGGTATCCGGACATCAGGTCAATCTTAGAGAAATGAATGGAATCTCTAAGTTGATCAAATAAGTCATCGATCCTGGGTAGAGGGTACTTGTTCTGACCTACAGCTGGTTCAGTTTTCGGTAATCCACACACATACGGAGTGAACCATTCTTCTTCTTCACAAATAAAATCGGAGCTCCCCAAGCCGATGTACTGTTCCGAATGCACCCCAGTCTATGCAGTTCATCAATCTGCTTCATTAACTCGGACATCTCCGCTGGTGCCATCCAGTAGTGTGGTAATGACACTGGTGCAGTGCCAGGGTACAACTTAATTTCGAAATTGATCTCCCTTATGGGGGGAAAGCTAGGGAGTTCCTTTGGAAAAACGTCCACATAGTCCCTTACTATTTCTGGAAGTTCAGTAGCCGGTGCCTTGTTAATTTGGATACTGTTCAATACTAGGTGATTCAACCCTTCATGCAGTCTGCTTTGTTTGTCAGTACGCACCACATGTTGTTTTCCCTCAGGCGACCAAAATGTCACCCTGCGACGATAACAATCAATATTGGCCTTAAAGCTAGCCAACCAATCCATGCCGAAAATAATATCATATTCTGAAATGTACCCCTCCCACTCTGAGCTCGGCGATTATCAAAACGCGTTAATTCAGCCATGTCCTGCTCTGCTATAGTGGCACTGCTGACCACCTCTGCCAATGTGGCTGCTTTAAATATGGTTACCTTGGCCCTTATGCTTGGCCGTAGGCCTCCGCTCAAACTTGCGTGCCCTTCGATACTCTGTATCCACCATATAAAATGCATATACAGATAAACTGAGAAATTCTTAATGGTATTCTACCACCATCATGGTACCTTGTACCAAAGATAGAAAAACATGAGTCTGGCGCTCCTTCTCCTCCTTAGGAAAATAATGTTCCAGGAAGGTAGCTGAGAACTGCTCCCAAGTCATTGCAGTCCTCTCTTCTTCCAGAAGGAGTGCTCGTTGCTTCTCTACCACCTCCCACCATTTACCGGCATCATCGATCAGTTGTGATGTGGCCAGTAAAATCTTGTCAGCATGGTTCTCAATCTTGATTTTTGCTTTGTTTCTGGGGATATACATCCTATGTTGCTATGTTTGATAATCCGATTATTTTGACTGTACTTCCTTTGCTATCATCCGTCTGAGTCTAACGAAGTAAATTAATGCACGAGACTGGATTAATTTACTCCAAAAGATTCAATGTTTCTTGTTCGCTCTGATACCAACTGTAATGCCCCACCCTTTTTCACTCGCTTCTTCCCGTAAATCAGAGTGATAGAGAGCAGGACGTCACGATGCAAGCTAAGTCCGAACTTCCAAAGTCCGACCCTTAACTGGCCAACCCTATGTGTGCATGGACTAAGTCCACGAAAATGGTTCACACATAACAATATCAACATGCGGAATACAATTCATGACATGCGGAATTATAATAGAACCAAGTTCTATTCCATTCAGATAGCAAAGTACGTCAAGTCCTTAATCATCATTCAAATATCATAATTATCCAAAGAAACATCCAACTATCTAAGTTATTACATTCCGAAATCTAGATACTCAAAATACAAGTCCATGAGTAACTTTATTAAAAATATAAACTAAATCATCCAAGCTCCTATGCCTGGCCCGTCTTGCGTTCATCGTTTCCCTGATTTCTTGTGTCATCCACTAGGGTAGAAGTAGGGCGTTAGAACAACGTGCCCAGTAGGTATTCCAATTAGGGCTAACACATGGTTAGTACATAACATTTATAATATCGTAATGTCAAAAACCATATAAATCCATGCCATGCAATGATGACAAATGCAATGAGTCCCACCCATCACATGTACATAAAAGTACCCACCACATAGGTCTTTCGGATGCCCCGACGGAGTGTGGACCCTCTGGTTTCTTCTTGATGGAAAAACGCATCAAGGTATCCCACAAAGGTTTTTCGGATGCCCCGACGAAGTGTGGCCCCTCTGGTTACAAATCCTTAACCCCATGCCATGCATGAGATGCCAATGAAACACATGCTATTTTATCATATAAACATAGCATTTAAAATCATAATTTGAAACATATCCTTTGCAACATATATTCATCAAAAGTAAGATAAAAATAATGTACTTAAAACCCATGGTTTCAAAGAGGTGGAATTCTACCAAAGACCGCTAACGTGTCCTTGCGTCTTTCGTCCGATAACCGCTCACGATCGTAAACACCTTATGAGGTCCCGTTACCTTATAATATAATAACCAATCAAAATCAAGTCCCACTTGATTTACAATATTTAAGTCCATAAACCAATCCCCATGGGGTTCGGCCATACACCATGGCCGAACCCATGGTCCCTTATTTTCACTTAATTACCAAATTGCCATTGTTCAAAATCATACCCAAAACATTTCTCATGTTTAGGTTCGAAACATAGATTCATAGACATCTAAGTTCACCAAATAATTCCCATGGGGTTCGGCCATACACCATGGCCGAACCCATGGTCTAGCACTTTCACTCTTATTTACCACTTTGCCATTGCCTCTAACAACTTATGCTTAGGTTCCAACACATAGGTTCATTCATTTATTTAAACATTCAGAACACTCCCAATAACCCTTTAAAATAACTCATAACCGATTCCTTTAAACATATTAGGTCCATACATGACCCATAAAAATTCCTTAACCACTTAAGTCCATAAAGGACCTCATGGGGTAAGGCCATACACCATGGCCGAACCCATGATCTTTTATTTTAGCCTTTAATTACAACTTTGCCATTACCTTTATCACCTTAGGTTTAGATTCCAAAACATAATCCACCATTAATTCATGGGGTTCGGCCAAGCACCATGGCTGAACCCTATGATGTCTAACTTTCCATTTTCATCAACTTCCATTATTAGAAAATCCATAATTAGCAAGTCCATAATTAGAAGGTCCATATTTAGAAACTTTCTAAATTCAGTATCCACCTTCATAATTAGAAAGTCCATAAATAGAAACTTTCTAACTTCAATATCCACCTTCATAATTAGAAAGTCCGTAAATAGAAACTTTCTAAATTTAATATACAACTTCCATAAATAAACCCTAGTGGGGTTCGGCCATACACCATGGCCGAACCTCACCCATAGAGACAATCCAAACATTTCTATATACTTTCTAAATTCATGACAACTACCATGGGGTTCGGCCATACACCATGGCCAAACCCTATGGTTCAAGATCCTCTCTTTAAAAATTACGAATCATTGATCTTCCATTTAATCAATCACCATATTAAGTCCATCTATATTTTTCCATGGTCTCCATTTAATCCCTTCAAAAATCATATACCATTAACATCAAACTCTTATTTAAAATTAATCAATGACCTTCCATGGGGTTAAGCCATGCACTATGGCTGAACCCTGTGGTTCTTTCTTTCCATTAAAACTTAATTCCATGATCATCCATTAGAACCCTTTTAACATCATCATATTATTCTATGGCTTTCATCACTCAAACCTCCATTAAATAATCCATGACCTTCCATGGTTTCCAACCCATAACCATGTTTTTCCATTAAAAATTATCAAAGCTCTTCCATGGGGTTCGGCCATGCACCATGGCCGAACCCTATGGTCCATCTTTTCCATTAACACTCCATGATTATTTCCTCAATTTTCTTCCATGGGGTTTGGCCATACACCATGGCCGAACCCTATGGTTCTTTTCTTTTAAACAAAATTTATAAAGTACTAAACGGTTCCGATTGATTCTTGCTCTTCCAATCCTTCTCTTTTCTTCTTGATTTTTCCCAAAATTGAGAACACCTCTTGCTGGCTGCCTTCTCTTCCTCTTTGTTTTCCCGAGAATGAAAATTGAGATATGGAGAGAATTCGACTATGGTGGTATTGCCGTGCGCCCCTCCCTCTTTCTTTTTAATAATTCCCTCTTGATCCCAACATAGAAGGTACTAAGATAACAATTCCCCCTTAGGGCCATGCGCCCCTTGCTGATTTTGGCATTGTCGTGTGCTCCTCTTATTGCCCCTTTTAGAAGGTGCCATGCATATAACCCTTGTGTCTATAATTAGTAGTTGCCGACCCTTCAATTAGTAATTTCCCTAGTGCCGATTTTAATCAAGGGAAAGAACCCTTTTTAGATATATTCTAACACCTCATGCGCATATCTCATTAGATGTGCAAATCCCATTCACACGGCCATAAACAATATTTTAATTTAGACATCTTCTTTTTAAAATTATTCTAGCACATAATCTTGGATATGATATCTAAAATTCGGCCATGCAATATTTATATAATTTTAGATATCTTCTCAAGATATTCTATCATATCAATGTGGGTATGAAAATCCCACATATATCTCATGCGCATATCCTTTTAATTCAACCCCATTTAAATTTTATTGAAACCATTTCCAAAACCGTTGGGTCTTAATTGGGCTATGACCTAACACTTTACCCATAAAAAAAAATCCATATCTAATAATTCACAAATTAAATGGTAATTTTCATATATATTAATAACTTGAAAATCCGGGGTGTTAAATATATACTTCAAACTCTTATGAGTGGAGTGGGACCCTTCAACTTGGAACATCTTAAGGCATCCCTAGTGATGCCAAACCTCTCCCAATCTCTCTCCATGAGCTAACATAGGTGAATCAGTTAGAAAATCCAATCAACCTCTTGGTTGTGATTAAGTGAGAAGCTGAAAATCATCTAGGATCAACTTGCATATCGAAAATCCTACAGACCTTACCTGAGGATTGTGATTGAGCATACACAAGGCACATCTTCGACATCGTCGATATCACATTGGGAAGGATATCTTCAAGAAACACACATCAACAAGGTTGACCTATTAAAAGGCAAGTGCTTCTTAGGTTTTCAAATTTTCATCTTGTGAAGTGGATTAAAGAGGTCTTTCTCTTGAACCACTTTAAAAAATAGAGAGATAGGAGTTGGATGAGATTCCCAACCAATTGGAAAGGTGGAAGTCTTATTCTATTAGTATGGATGTAATTCCCCACTTAGTGAATTTGAGATAACCCAAGGTTGGATGAGTCTCAATAGTGGATGTAGGCTTTTTACTCGAACCACTATATATCGGTTTTATGGTGTTAGAGCATTTTATGTGATTGTTCTCTTATTGGCACACTCCCTTATTGTTGTGTCTTAAATTTACTAGCAAACTCACGAACCAATAAATAGTATAGTAATTGAGTGCGAGTCCGAACCCAAGGGAAATCAACAAAATATATGTTTAAAAAATAAATTGGCACCATTTAGAATGATGTCATCAAAGAAAATTAAATTATGGAATTAATTCTTAAACATGAGATCTAATTTTCTAAGACATAGAGTTGTGCTTAATTCAACAAAATCCTGTAACGCCCCGCCCTTTCTCACTTGCTTTCCGAAAATCAGAGTCTAATTTTTTTTATAAAGAGAGATAAAGTGCCAGACGTCACGACGCGAGTTAAGTCCGAACTTCTAAAGTCCGACCCTTAACTGGCCAACCCTACGTGTGCATGGACTAAGTCCATGAAAATAGTTCACATGTGATAAGATACTTACGGAATTAAATCATAATCTGCGGATTATAATAGAACCTAACTCTAGTCCATTTTTAGATAGCAAAGTACTTCGTCAATTATAAATGATTAACTTAACTTAAATCATCAAAGTAACCATTCACAAACCATAGCAAATATCTAAATTATTACATGCCGATACTAGCTACTCAAAATACATGTCCATGAGTAACATAAATAAAAATAAGATCCAATCACATATCCAAGCTCCTATGCTTGGCTTCGATCACGCTCATCGTCCCTTCCCTTTCCTGTATCATCCACTAGGGTAGAAGTAGGGCATTAGAACAACGCGCCCAGTAGGAATTCTATTAAGGTCTACACATGGTTAGTACAAATCATAGATAATAATATCACAATGTTAAAAACAATATAAACCATGCCATGTCATGCTGTCAAATGCAATGAGTCCCACCCATCATAAGTACATATAAGTACCCCCACATAGGTCTTTCGGACGCCCCGACGGAGTGTGGCCCCTCCGGTTTCTTCTTGATGGAAAAGCATATCAAGGTATCCCACATAGGTTTTTCAGATGCCCCGACGGAGTGTGGCCCCTCCGATTACATATCCTTCACCCCATGCCATGCATGAGATGCTAATGAAACACATGCTATTTATCATATAAAAATAGCATTTAAATCACACATTTTGAAACATATCTTTACAACATAATTCATCAAAATAAACCAAATAAACCATATACATAAACCATGTTTCAAAAAGGTAGAATCCTACCAATGACAACTAGCTTGACCTTGCGTTCTTGTCTGAAAACCGTTCACGACCTTATATCGTTTGTGAGGTCCCGTCACCTTGTTACATATCCACAAGTCAAACTAAAGTCCCATTTGATTTACATTAATATACAAAACCATAACACACTTTATGGGGTTCGGCCATATACCATGGCCGAACCTCACTCACTTGGTTTTAGTGCCTCTTTTGAATCTATTACTCCATCACCTCTTAGTTGATCACTTAACAATTAATCATTTAACACACATGAACCATAATTGTTTATCATTGTTAACCATTTAAGTCCACCAAACCTTTCCCACGTGGTTCGGCCATACACCATAGCCGAACCCATGGTCTATCATTTAAAGGTCCCTAAGTCCCAAAAAACACTCCCCATGGGGTTCGACCATACACCATGGCCGAACCCATGGTCTTTCATTTTTTACTATAACAAAGTTCCTCCATGAGGGGGTCTTAATCATACATTTAGATCATCAATTTTGATCATCAATAACCACCTTTAAACCTATTATCATTACCAACTTTCCCCCTTCATCTCCATGGTCCAAAATACCTCTAAGTCCACCAATAGTTCTTTATGGGGTTCGGCCATACAATATGGCCGAACCCATGGTCCATGGTTCTTCACCATTTCCAACGTTTTAAGATCATTTCATTGTTAACATTCATCTATTATTTTCCTGTTTTGAAACCCTTTAAAATTAATAAAACAAACCACTTAAATTCAACATCTAAAAACCTTAAGTCCATACATATCTCTTGGTGGGGTTCGGCCATACAACATGGCCGAACCTCACCCTTTGGTTTTGTACCCTTCTTTCCATTTCTTTAAATCTTCTAAAACATTCATAAACTTTCCATGGTTTCCATTCTTCAAGAACCCTTAAAATAACCATGGTCCCTCCATGGGGTTCGGCCATGCTCTTTAGCCGAACCATATGGTTCATCCTTCCCATTGAAATACCCAAATCAACCCCCAATTTTCTTCCATGGGGTTCGACCATCCACCATGGCCGAACCCTATGGTTCCTTTCTTTAAACACAATTTTATAAAGATTACTTACCGGTTCCGCGACTCCTCCAGTTTTCCTTCGCTCCGACTTCTTCTTTCAATCCTTTCTTTCCTTAGCCTTTTCCTCCTTCTTCTTGATCCTTTGGTAGAGTGTGAGAGCTTGAGAGAGAGATAGAGTTCGGCCAAATTGTGTGGGTTTGAGAGAGGATCGGCTTTGAGTGAGAGGGAAAGGTATTTGGGGATGTAACTCTAAGTTCTTTTTCTCTTTTGTCTTTGTGAGTGGTCGGCTAAGAGAGGGTGTGAGGGAGAGAGACATCCTAAGAGGGAGAGGGAGACTTGAGCCTTATTTGAATTTGAAAAATTAAACCCAACATTCCCCTTATCTTTCCAACGTGTAGCCTTGTTTGAAATTGAAATTTAAACCCTTTCATTATCTCTCCATGTGGGAGTTTCCTTTTCATTATCTTCCCTATCTCTACATGAGATGGAATTCTCAAGACTCCAACGTGTATGCCATTGAATTTGATTTTTTTTTAAATGTATAACCATCTCCATTATCGCTCCATGTGTATCCTTGTTTGATTTTTAAATAAAACAATACTCCTCCATCTCTCCAATGTTTGAATTTGAAACACAAACCATCTTCATCTCTCCAACGTTTGAATTTGAAATAAAACAACCTCCTCACCTCCCCAACGTGTATCCTTGCCTTCGTTTTGACTTTGAATTCTAAATGTAAAAACCGTGCATCCCATTATTTGAATTTGAATTTGAAATGTAAACCGTCCATCCCAACTCATTTGAATTTGAATTCTAAATGTAAAAACCGTCCATCCCATTATTTGAATTTTGAAATTGAATTTGAAATGTAAACCGTCCATCCCAACTCATTTGAATTGGAATTCTAAATGTAAAAACCGTCCATCCCATTATTTGAATTTTGAATTTGAATTTGAAATGTAAACCGTCCATCCTAACTCATTTAATTTAACTCACCACTTAATTTACTTCAAATCAACTCAACTCACTTGGTGGTCAACCAAGTCATACACGACCCATTGGGTCCCAATTGGACATTTTGAACCAATTAACAATTTTGACCCAATTGAATACATCGTACCCAATTATTGCAATTGCAACCATATCCACAGTCCGTTGGGTCTTAATTGGGCAATTGACCCAACCCTTTACCCATCTAAGGTCCATATCTAATCATTCACAATTTAAAATGGCAAATTTCATATATATTAATAACATGAAATTCCAAAGTGTTACAAATCCAAATTAACATCTAACACGGGAAATTATTTAAATATGAGATCTAAAGTTAATACATTCAAAGTTTAATTAAAATGGTGGAGAGAAATTAACCAATCTCAAATTAATTTAAAACCAATTAGTTATGAAGAAAATAAAATATTTCTAATCTAGTTCCAAAGAATTTGAATGAATTGAATAAATGAAATAAAAATGAAAGAATTAAACTATGAACCAGAATAATAAACATATTTACAGTTGGACAGAGTCAAGTTCTCACGCTGGCATCATATCCCACACTCAGAGCAAAATAAATTCGTGACCTAGACTATGGAACTCACATTAACTTACAAATTTTATTTCATGTCTTCCAATTAAAATTAATCTTAGAAGAAATAATATGAGTTTCATTAAACAAAAAATAATCAAATTAAACCTTAGATTAAATCGAATTTCCACTCGAAATTTAATGTCTAATTATTTCAAATACCCTAAAAAGAGTCTTAGAGTTAAATAATCAAGTTCAACTTCCCCAAAAATCACTACGTTTAACTTTGAGAAATTTTTAGACTAAATCTTCAAAATACATCAGTGAAAAGATTAAAATTAAAATTCAAACACTCATAAATAAAATTCGTAAACAGGAAAAACCAATAGTCTAAACAACTATGTCTCAAATTTATTTCATTAAAGAGGAAAAATTCAGAATTACTATACAAGGATGCGAATTGAAAATTCAAGAATTACAATGCATGAATTTAAAAATGCCAACTTGAAATTCAAATTCAGCACTGCTCCTCTTGATCTTATTTTCTCCTATTTCAATGCACTGGTTTTGCCCTTGGCTCTGGGCAAATTTTCTCTGTATCTAGACCCATGTATTTATAGTATTTCCAATGGAGGGAGATTAATTAAACAACCAATGTGGGACCTTTGTTTCATACGAAGTTTAGGATTTGAAATCTATTGCATATGTGAATATTGGAGAGTGGAAAATCTAAAAGATTTTGATTTTACCTTTGCTGACTCATCCAATATCCAAATCCCATCACCTCACACGGTCTTCCTTGTGATATGCGAAATTCCCATCTTGATTTAGGCCTCATACGATTGTAGCTTGTGGTATTTGGAGAAGATTTTTCCAAAAGTTTCTCAATATTTTATTCTCTCAATTTTTCTTTCAAACTCAATCCTCTCATAAGATTCCTCCATTGTTTTATGTGCATATTGCATTCCACTCCATGCTTGTGTTGACATAAAAATTAAAAGAACTTCTCCACAAGTCTCTCTTCCATGATTTTCTCTCACAATTTCACTCCAAGTTGATATATTCTCCTAAATCCACTATCCTTCACACGACATTCATTGTTCCAGCTTTGCATTACACGACAATTGTATTCTTTTCCTTTGGCTTACATGATTTGGAGTTGGCAATTTGGAATTAGGAGAGTTGGTGGGCCCCACTTGGATCTGTAGAATTCAAATTTGTTGGGCTTCTTTCTTGGGTTTCTGACTTGGATCACTACTTGAGCTTTATCTAGCCTGGTTCACTTGTGGACTTGGATCAGGCTTCAATTGGGCTTGGATTGCAGACTTGGAACAATGGACCCACATTTGTAAAATTTGCAATTTTTATCACCATGCAATTATAACTCAATAAAATGTATTGTCTCAATTCAAACTCTCATAAGTGGATTTGAATTTTGACAATTTACAATAATTTCCAAAATTAGGTGTTAAATTTACAAACTTTCCATATATAGCATTTATGGCCCACACACTGCATGTTTCATCAATTTCAGCTCATTTCCTAGTATTTTCCTATTTTTACTACAAAACTAAAAAAATAACATGAAACATATCTAATATACACAAAATCAAGACTAACTAATATAAAATAAAAGGATAAAATTGTCATTTTTCAGTACTCAACAAATACCCAAACTTAGATTTTGCTATTCCTCGGGTCAAACTAAAACTAAAAACTAAGACTTGGAAACTCAAAACCTAATCTAATCCTAAACTGCACCACTTTTACTGGTACTCTCGATTGCATTTGACATATGTAACAAACTTTTAAACCCCTAGCTCACCACAATTGGACAAGTTATAGTCTCGTGAGGGCTTTAAGTGATGATACCCACAAACATCAAATTTTTCAAAAAAAAAAATACGTAGGTAAAAATCTAAACATCATATAACTCCAAATTGATTTTACAAAATTTATACTCTGAGTGTAGTGTGTGCTTAGCCAATATTAAAGTAACCTTCTTTTTCCAAATAGACATAAGTTTCGTGACTACCTCCAAAAAATGCACTTTGACTTCAAACCTCGCTGATACATCTCTCAGAAAGACTAAGGCTCAGAGGTTTGAGCTTATTTTCTCTCAAGGTATATGTGAGCAGAATTTATGTATTCAAATCAAAATTTCTCACATATATATTTAAAAAAGACCGCACAGATCAAAGAAAATAATTGATCTCATGAATGGATGCCACTTTCTTGAGAACGTTTAGTTAAACGCCATTATTTTCCTCCTCTATTCTCTACATGAAATACTATATTTTGACTTAAGGTCAATAGGACTTTCCAATATGATGAAACGTGACTTGGGATCAGGTCAAATCAAAGAAGGATAGTAAGGCTCTAAAAAAAATACTTTGAACATAAAGATGTCTTCAAAATGGAAACGGGATATTTCTTCCTCTATTTTCTTCAGTACTTCTAATTTTCAAAGAATTTCTTTTTCTTTTCTTTTCAAACCCTGCTTTTGATGTCTGGATGCTCCCATTATTTTATTTTAAATTTTTTTTTAAGTGCCTATTTTTTTAAGAGTACCATTCCAATATTTATTTCATCTCTTGTAACACCCCGCCCTTTTCACTCGAAATCAGACTCTATTTTTTTTAAAAATAAATAAACAAGTGATAAGAGCGGAGTGTCACGACGCGAGATAAGTCCGGACTTCTAAAGTCCGACCTTAACTAGCCAACCCTATGTGTGCATGGACTAAGTCCATGAGAACGGTTCACACATAGTAACTTATTATCAATGCGGAATATAACATAATTGATTGCGGATTATAATAGAACCTAACACTAGTCCATTTTAGATAGCAAAGTACTTAGTCATTAACCACTTAACTTAGATTAGATAACCATAGCAAACCATTCACAAACCATAGCAAATATCTAATTATTACATGTCCTTGAGTAACTTAATGAAATATAATAAATAAAATCCATTCATATATCCAAGCTCCTATGCTTGGTTTCTTTCACGATCCTAAATAAAAATGGATATAAGTTATTTTAGTGATGGAAATTGGAAAATTGGTGAAGTAAAGAGTAAATGGGCCAAAAATTTGGACAAAGGCCCAAGTATGGCCCAATGGACTATGGAGTTGATTTAAATTCATTTAAAGGGGCAATGAGGGTTAAATGGGTCAAGAATGGTCAAATTGGGTCACATACCCATTTAGGACCCGATGGGTCAAAGTAGTTAAGCTCTAAGGTAAATGGGCTAGATGGAAATGTAATTGGGCCATGGGCCCAATGGTGATCCATTTAGAGGGTATTCAATGAAATTAAATCACCTAAGTTAAGTTAAAAATTAAACCAAGGTGATGTGGCCAAGTGGGACCCACCTCCACCTCATCAAGTGAGGTGGCGTGTGGGCCAATAATTGGTGGGGCCGGCCACCATGGTTGATTTGGTCAACCATGGGTGGATTTATAAAGATGGTGGCTTAAGTAAATGGGAATTAAAGTAACTAAAATATCTAAATATAAAATGATTAAAAAATTATACAAATGAGGTGGTCAAAGTGGGGTCAGAGGGTGAAAACCAAATCACCTCATCCCAAACCCAAAATAAAATACGTTGGGGCTTGGTGGTGGTTTAGATAACCACCACCGTAAAGCAAATTAAATATCTAAAAAATATCTTAGGGTGGGTGAGATCATTAATGTAAAGAAAAAATGGGGATAAGCCTTGATTCGTTTCTCATTTCTTATCCTCTCTTCATTTGTGCACTCTCCATTTTTCATTCTCCATGGTCGTCCCCTACATCCAAGTGAAGGAGAGAAAGAGAGCTAAGGAAAAGAGAAGAGAAGGAGAGAAGAAAGAAGTAGAAATTGGAGGGAAATCACTCTAAGGTGAGGGTTAACATCTTCCCTCTCATGGTTTTTTTTTTCCCTCTCCCTCTCTCACACAAAACCTAACATGGCCAATCCTAGGGTTGGGGATTGCCATCATTGATCAAGAATCTTGACCTATCAAAGATCAAGAGGAAGGAGAGAGGAGGCTACGGAGACCGACGGGAGCGACGGAGATTGGAGGAGACGACGGATTGTAAGTATTTCTTAAACAAGGAAATTTTGAATTTTAGGGTTAAGATTTGGGATTTATTTTGTGAATTTATTGGTAGTTAAGTAAATTTATGTTATGGATTTTAAATCCATCAAATGGAAGGAATGGAAAGTGGGTAAAACCCTAATGGAAAAAAAAATTTAGGGTTAAGGAAAAATAAAAGGGATTAAGGATATTATGTGTTTAATGTGATCAAACATAGATGTATATGCATTTTTTTTGGAGTTGAGAGCCACAGGGTTCGGCCATGTAGCATGGCCGAACCCCATGGTAAGTAATGTATGATTTATTAGGGTTTGAAAAATAGAAGGCAATGAGGATTTTTAACTAGTGAATTTTAGTAAATGAATGAATGTGGGAAAGTTTTAAAATGGTGTTATGATGAAAATGCAAAGAGGTGTATGGCCTTGAAAGGCATGGATGAAGTGAACCTCGAACTCCATGGTGGGTGATTAGGGTTTGATGAAATTGGTTAAGGTTTTGATGAATGGAAGATAATGAAGGTAGCTAATGGAATTTAGGGTTTTAATGAATGCATGGAGGGAATGAGCCTTGAACCATGGGTTCGGTCATGGTATATGGCCGAACCCTATGGTGATGAAATGATGATTAAATGGTGGGTTTAAAGGATAATGTGTTGATGAATTTAGGTTTTTTAAATGAACAAGTGTAATGATTCAAATGGGGTTAAGAATATGGTTTAGATGCATGATTTAAAACCCTCAAGGAAGGATTATTGGTGGATCTAAAATGTAACAATGGACCCAAGAAGAAAAAATGGAGAAAGGAACATCATGGGTTCGGCCATGGTGTATGGCCGAACCCATGCCCCAAATTGTAAATCAATTTGGGTTTAAGGTCAATGGGTATATATGTGATTAAGTATGGGGTTTAAATGAGTAATGGTTAGATTAATTACATGACAAATTTTAATGTTTTGGTAAGTCAATAATGGACCTAAGTTAAGGACCTAAGTTGTGGATTAAATTTTGGGCTTAAGTAGGCATGAATTAATGAAAAAACTGTTTATGTGAAGGGCAGTGGCAAAAATGGTAAATATGGGCTAAAATGAAGAAACCCACTAAGTTATGATTTACGGGCTTGGAAATGATTAAAACTTGGATTGATTTGGTAATTTAATAAGGTATTGGACATCGCAGGCAGTGCGCGATCGGCGACCGGGTTTATCGAACGGAAAACGTAAAAGGACGCGGGTCGGTATTCGGTAGGATTCCTACATTTTTGTAAGCCATGGATTGGGTGATGTTTTCTTTAATTTATGTTGGAAAGCATGTGGTTGTCTTTAAGATGAGTTTTGGATTATGCATCTTGTGATGTTTTCCTTTAAATTATTTTGGAAATCATGTGAATGTCTTAAGATGGGTTTTGGATTAAATATTATGGGATGTTTTTCCCTTTGATTTATTTGATAATCAAGTAATTGTTTTAAGATGGGTTTTTGTGTTACTATTGAACTACATATATTACATGGCACATGGCATCTACATCTCATGCATGGCATGGGAGGGATATGACAGGGGAAGGATGAAATGAAACCGGAGTCCATGCTCCGTCGGGGCGACCGATAAACAAGCATGGGGACATTTCACATATGTATTATTGTACCTTGACGAGGCCTTACCGTCAAGGGGAATGTTGTATTTATTGTTATACCTTGATGTGGTTCTTCCATCAAGGGGGATATTGTATTTGTGGTTACATCTTGACGAGGCCTTACCGTCAAAGGGGATGTTTTATTTATTGTTATACCTTGATGATGGTTCTTCCATCAAGGGGGATATTGTATTTGTGGTTACACCTTGACGAGGCCTTACCGTCAAGGGGGATGTTGTATTTATTGTTATACCTTGATGATGGTTCTTCCATCAAGGGGGATATTGTATTTGTGGTTACACCTTGACGAGGCCTTACCGTCAAGGGGGATATGGCATCGGGATAGTAAGGATGATGGGTGGGATTCATAACACAGACACCCATGGCATGACATTCATTCTATGGCTTTTCGTTATGTATTATCTATCTGCTTTGTTATCACTAATCCATGTGTTAGCCCTACTCGGAGTCCTACTGGGCTCGTGGTCTAACGCCCTACTTCTACCCTAGCTGATGACGCAGGAAATGCCGGAGCAGAAGGACGGGATGGGAGCCAAGCTTAAGAGCTTGGGAAGGCGGACTAATTATTTTATTTAAGTTATTTTGAGAAATGTGTATTTGAAGTAGTTTAACTTGTCGGAAATGTAATAATTTAGATTACTTACCATATTTTGGACATTACTTTGGACATTATGATTTTAAGGATGTTTGGTGATTGAATGAATGTAACTTCCTTGCTATCTAAGAATTTGTAGGTTAGGCTCTTTTATAATTTTCCACAATTGGTTTAAATGTTCCCCGATGCTTACTTCTACGTGTGAACCATTCTCCGTGGACTTCATTCCACGCACACGTAGGGTTGGCTAGTTAAGGGCCGGGCTTTAGAAGCTTGGACTTAACTCGCGTCGTGACGTCCGCGGCCTTTGTCACTTTTCCTTTTTTTTTAAAAAAAAAATAGACTCTGATATTTTGGATGAAAAGGGGCGGGCGTTACACCGACGGAGTGTGGCCTCCGGATTCTACTTGATGGCCTTATACACATCAAGGTCTTCCCACGATTGCCTTACAGACGCCCCGACGGAGCGTGGCCTCCGATTACCAACTTCCCTCCCATGCCATACATGAGATGTACAAGTCCATATGCTATGCAATATAATTAACCATAGCATTTAAAAACTAACTTTTGAAACATAATATAACTACATCATAAAACATCAAATAAGATAAAACCATATACATATCCATGTTTCAATGAGGTAGAATCCTACCAATGACAACTAGTTTGACCACATGTTCTTGTCCGAAAACCGTTCATGACCGTATACTGTTTGTGAGGTCCCGTCGCCTTGTTTATATATCAACAAGTCAAGACAATATCCATTTGATTTCCAATTAAGTCTAAGTCCAAAAACCATCCTTGTGGGGTTCGGCCATACACCATGGCTGAACCTCATCCACTTGAATTTGATCTCTCTTTTTGTTTAACCTATACCATCCAAATAACTTATCTAAAAACCTCAATCTACCAAATATACCTTGGTGGGGTTTGGCCAAATAACATGGCCGAACCTCACCATTTTGGTTTGAGCCCCTTTTTCAAGTCCTTTGATCTTTTCATTCATATTTACAATATTGCCATTAACCTAACCCTTGCTTAATATTGCCAATAACCAATGTCCACAAAACAATCCACCTTAGTGGGGTTCAGACATACAACATGGCCGAACCTCACCATCTTAAATTTGGTCCTTTTAATCATTGACAAATCTCCATTTTGATTTGACCAATCATATTACAAGTTAACCACATCAAAGAAACTAAATCCACCAATTATCCATTAGTGGGGTTCGGCCATACAACATGGCCGAACCTCACCATACTGATTTTGTCCCTTTTTCCATCATCTATAATGGCTGATTATTTAATACTAAGTCCCAAGATAAACATATGTGATTCCTTAATCAAAAGCATATAACCATTAATAATTTGCAACCATGCTCTTAACTCCAATTACCCATAAAAATGGTCCATGGGGTTCGGCCATACACATGGCCAAACCTTATGGTTTTCTTGATCCAAACATTACAACATTTGTACATGGTTTATGCACAGCACCTTAGCCATAAAACCAACATGGTTCAGCCATGCAATGGCCGACCCAAAACATTAACCTTTTCTCCATTTGAAACAACTTAAAACCTTCATAACAATGCATGGTTTTTATCTCTCAAAAACCATAAAAATAACCAAGTCTTTTCATGGGGTTCGGCCATCCAAAGTGGTCGAACCCTATGATCCATTACCCTTTTTAAACATCATTATCCATTGATAGGTTCGGCCATACAATGGCCGGATCATGTTCCCTTAACCAATTTATTTAACAAAGGTTTATAGTGCACTTACCAAAGCCGCGACTCCTCCGGTTCTTTCACTCCTTCTTGATCTTCTCCTTCCTTAGTCCTTCCTTCCTCCTTCCTTCTTGTCCTTTAGCCGAACTTAATCTTGCTGGAAACTCCTTGAAGTTGATCGACCAAAGTA
Source organism: Chimonanthus salicifolius (assembly GCA_013350335.1). Taxonomy (NCBI): domain Eukaryota; kingdom Viridiplantae; phylum Streptophyta; class Magnoliopsida; order Laurales; family Calycanthaceae; genus Chimonanthus; species Chimonanthus salicifolius. The sequence continues at coordinate 41,052,929 of CM023535.1, forward strand.
TTGATTTGAGAGAGAGAGATAGAAACTTGGCCTTGGATGGAAGTGTTAAACCTAGAGATGCAACTCCTTTTCTCTAAGTCCTCTTGTCTTGGTGGAGGGATCGGCCAAGGACTGATTTGTGTGAGAGACAACCAGCCAAGGTTCTTTATTGTAACACCCCGCCCTTTTCACTCTAATTTTCAGAGTCTATTTTTTTTTTTAATATAATAATAATCAACAATTGATCGGGGCGGAATGTCACGACGCGAGTTAAGTTCGGATCTCTAAATCCGACCCTTAACTGGCCAAGCCCATGTGCGTATGAACTAAGTCCATAAAACTGATCCGCACATGGTACATATATAACTAGCGGAATTAATTTAGTCTAAATCTAACTGAGGTTATAATAGATCCTATGACTAATCCAACTTTCCATTCTTAGATAGCAAAGTACCTTATTTATTCTCCAAAATTATTATATAACCTTAGTCTACTATTCATTCCAAACCATTCAAATAAATCCAACCATAGCATCTACTTAACTACTTATTACATGCCAACATCTAATTAACAAATTACATTGTCCAAATAAATCAAATAACAAATCCATAAATAATCCATTCATAGTCCGTTCCAATCATTCAAACCGCCCAAGTTTCCGTACTTGGTCCTCTTCTCCAACCACGTTCTTTCCTTTCCCTGCATCATCCACTAAGGATATAGATAGGGCGTTAGATCAACGCGCCCAGTAGAGTTTCCGAATAGGGCTACCACTTGGTTAGTCAAACATACAAATAATATAATGATAGTACATGTGTAACAAAATTCAATAAAAAAACATGCTATGTATGAAATGAACATGTAATGAGTCCCACCCATCACCATTCAACATAGACATCACTTGACGGGATTCTCATCGTCAAGGTAACCCACAGTGGTCTTTCGGACTCCCCGACGGAGTGTGGCCTCCGGATTCCTCCTGATGGGATTCTCATCATCAGGGTACCCCACAGTGGTCTTTCGGACGCCCCGACGGAGTGTGGCCTCCGGTTACTACACCATCATCCCATGCCATGCATGAGATGTCTATGCAAACATGCCATTTGTAAATATAACATTTGATTCAAATAACTTATTCAAATAACATAAAACAGCAAATAAGTTATGTGGTTACAACAAGGTAGGAAACCTACAATAGTTTACTTTGTTCGATCCTTCCTTTGGACCGTCTTCCGATCACGGCTCGCTCACCGTTCTAAAAATCCGAATACCCTATGTACATGGCAGCAAGTTAATCATTTATCCACCTAATTTCCAGCAAAGCTTAATGTTCCAAGAACCACCTAGTGGGGTTCGGCCAAAGCCATAGCCGAACCTCATCCATTAAAACTTTGGTCATTCATTTATTTAATTAAAACCTATCTAATTACCCAAACTTCTAAATGAACCTTGGTAGGGTTCGGCCATACATTATGGCTGAACCTTACTACTTTGGTTTTAGCCCATTTATCCCATCATATGATCATTTTATTTTTGATCATTTCAGCCATAATTACGATTGTGCCATTGAGACCAACCTTTGCTTTAAATTAGCTAACTTCCATCACCAAACATAAAACCATCTTTAGTGGGGTTCGGCCATACACACGGTTGAACCTCACCACTTAATTTGATCCTTCTTAAACCTTACATATCTTCATATAAACCAACCATTATGTCCCACAATTACCATTGGTGGGGTTCGGCCATACACATGGCCGAACCTCACCAATGTGATTTTTATCCCCAATTTCCATCATTCATGTGGGCTGATTACTTACCCATATTAACTCCATAAACAACATATATTACTCTTAAATCAAAGCATATAAATAATACCTAATGTCCATCATAAACTTAACCCAATTATTCCACAAAACAGTCCATGGGTTTTCATGGTTTCCATGGTTTCCATGGGGTTCTCAACATGAAAACCAACATCATTTTACATGGGGTTCGGCCCTCTATGATGGCTGAACCCAATGATTACGTTTACTGTTTTTAAACCTCAATTAATCATGTAATAACAGTATATTAAAATCAGGTTTTTACCCTTCATACAACCATCCTAAAATTAGCCCAATTTCATAGGGTTCGGCCATGCTTATTGGCCGAACACCATGAAATTAATTTTGAACCTTTAACCCTTTATCTTGGGTCTGAAACCAGCACCCAAATCCATGTTTTTAACCATTCTAAAACATGTATTTACATCTTAAATAATAACCCAAAACAGTCCACCAACTTCATGGTTTATATGTTTCAAATACATCAAAACCAAACCATTATTTGCATGGGGTTCGGCCCTCCATGGTGGCCGAACCCTATGAACTTTGGTTTTGAATTTCTTAATCATTCATTTATGTCCAAAACAAACTTCCTTATTTATGTTTTAACCTTTTTAAAACACACACTTAAAATCATCTAAAAACAGTCCCAAATTTGTATGGTTTTAATTTCCAAAAACCATCTAAATAAATCCATTATTTCCATGGGGTTTGGCCATCCAATGGGCCGAACCCTATGGTCCATCTTTTTATCTCATTCATGTACTTCCAACCAATATTTAACCTTTGTTAGATTCGGCCATCCAATGGCCGGATTATGATTTAAAAATTGTTCATCGAAAAACCTACCGTTTCCGCGACTCCTCCAATTGATCTTCCCTCCGGCTTGTTCCTTGTCCTTTCTTAGCCTCTCCTTCTTCTTGATTCCTTGATGATCAGGGACTGATTTAAACAACCAGCTGTTGTTCTTGGTAGAAAACGGCAAAGAGAGAAAGAGATAGAATTTTTGACTTTGGATGGAATACCTTGAGGCCAACTCTTTTGCTCAAGGTATGCTTTTGTCTTGGTGAAACAAATCAATCAAGGACTGATTTCATATCACTAACCAGCTGCTGCTCTTAGTGTTTGGGAAGATAAAGAACGACCAAGAGAGAGAGGTAGGGAGAGAAAAACTGAAACTTCTTTGGCTAAATTTCATTCAGCCCATGTGATCTCTTTGGTACCCAAAAATTGTAACTCCTATTGCATTTATCTTTAACTCTTATTTCCTTTGGGGGTTTCATCCTTGAGATGAAACCCTCCAACGTTTTTTTTAACCCTTGACCTTCCATCTAAGGTGGTTAATCCTCATGGTTCCAATGCATGTAACAATTTTGAATATGAAACATTTATGTAACCTTCATTTCTTAATACCTTCCTTGGGGGTTTCATCTTTGAGATGAACCTCCAAGGGTACCCAACGGCCTATGCATATCCTTGTAATTGTTTGCATTCTCTCCTTTATTCATGCATTTGTAACTCTCAAAGCCACCACCCCTCATATCTCCATGGTAGCCGTTACATGCATGAAATTGCTCATGCATGCAACCAACGTCCCTAGCAACCCTTGTGACTTCAAAAAGTAACTCCCATTCAAAATGTAACTCCCATTTTATTCATCACATAAATGGGAGTTACATGCATGGTAATGCCTCCCATGCACCAACATTTTCCTAGTGTTTGAATTTAAATAACCTACAAACCCTCTATCTCTACATCTCACTCATTTAATACATATTCATCCAACTCATTTACCCAACTCACCCAACCCAACTCATTCATTTAATTTAACTTAACTAATAAATTCAACTCAACTAAACCCATCATTCATTTCAACTCAAACCAAACTCAAGCAATTAATAAACTTAAATTAACTAAGCTTGAACTCCATCCATGGTTAATCATGCCATTCACACGACCCATTGGGTCCCATCTAGCCATTTTGACCCATTTATCAAAATTTGACCCAAATATGATTCTTGACCCGTTTAAATTTATCTTATCCATTTATTTGTTTTGTAAACAAACTACCATCCTTTGGGTCTTGATTGAGCCATTGACCCATTTAAATTCAAATCAATTTTATCACAATGGCAATTCCGTAAATATGAATATTTTCATATAAAATGATAACTTTGAAATTCCAGGGTGTTACATTTATCTTGAGATGTGAAAAGCGGCCAAGGGAGGGAGAGAGAGTGAAAATGAAAACTCCTTTGGCTTAAAGAAATTCAGCCCATGGTGGTGTCTCTTGGTGGCAGCACTTGTAACTCCCCTCCCCATTCATTTCCTTCACTTAATCCATTTGGGGGTTTCATCCTTGAGATGAAACCCTCCCAACGGTTTTGACTCTTGGCTTGTCTTGGTGCAACCTACTCCATGTGTGAACCCATTTGTAACTCCATTTCTTAATGCCTCCCTTGGGGCTTTCATCCTTGAGATGAACCTCCCGAGGCATCCATCGGCTTCCATACAATGTTTTGTATAATTTCTACCAATCCCATTCATCTTCCATCTTGGGGGTTTCATCCTTGAGATGAAACTCCCATGTGCCTTGAGTTTGAAATACATAACCGCCACCTTTCATTATTTGCCCATGTGGGGGTTTCATCCATGAGATGAAACTCCCACAAGCCAAAGGTTTTGACTTGTCTTAAGCTTGGACCACCCAACTATCCAACTCCCTCTTAATTCTTATTTGAATTTGCATTTAAAAATGAGAAATTCCTTAACTCTTTATTATCCACTTTGGGGGTTTCATGCATGAGAGACACTTCCCATGCATTCCAACGTATGGTGCAATTTGAACTTGAACTCTTGGTGTAACCTCCCCTCATTTATGTTTCATGTGGGGGTTTCACCTTTGAGATGAAACTCCCATAAGCTAAACCATCCTTCCATTGGCTGTCCCTTTGGAGTTTCATGCATAAAATAAACTCTCATGCAATCCAACGTTTATATCATTTTGAATTTGAATAAACTTCTCACCTTATGTAACTCCCATAAAACCGCCACCTCCTTTAATTATCTAGGAATTTCATGCATGAGCTGACCTCCCATGCATCCAACGTTTTTCTTTGTTTGAAACTTGAAATCAATACACTCCACTCCCATTCACACACTTCACTCACTTAAAATTAATTTAACTCCCTCAACTCAACCCATTCATTTAATTCAACTCAACCAATAAATTCAACTCCATCTAAACTCAATCATTTACTTCAACTCAATCCAAACTCAATCATTTATTTCAACTCAATCTCAATCATTTATTTCAATTTAACCCAATTTAAACTTGAGCTCACCCAATGGTCAATCAAGTCAAATACGACCCATTGGATCTCAATTGGGTCTTTTGACCCAAATAATCACCTTGACCCAATTATATGTAAATTACCCATTTAGCTTAATTCGATCCATATAACATGTACATTGGGTCTTAATAGAACAATGGGCCCCACAATTTTCTCATCTACGGTAATAACCTTTTAATTCATAATTTCAATGGCAATTTTCGTAAATATTGCTATATTGAAAATCGGGGATGTTACATCTCTAACCTTTTCTAAGCTATAGAATAGGTCATAGATATTTCAATAGGGCTCAAACTCCACAACTAGAGTTGGGTACGGTAAACATGGCTAAACAATAAAACAAACTGATTTTTAATAAGGCTCAACTGGGAACTACCAAGATTAAATGACCAAAAATAGGTAGGCATAAAGGCTCAAACGATCAAAAAATGGCTTATATCATGTGCTCAGCTTCATACGGTGATTTCCTTGTTTCAAATAAATTTAGAAAAATTTCAAGTGTACTAACTCAAATTTGTAATATGACCAAGATTGAAGAATAATGCGATCAACGACGACTTAATGCGCTTATAAAAAAATTGGAATTTACTTATAACCCTTAAAAAAATTGAAAGGCACTAAAGCTCACTAGGTATAAGTCTCCATTGGTATTCCTCCGGTGATCACTCTACTTATGAGTACTTTTCTTTTTCAGACTGACATTAATATGGCTGCGTAAAAGTTGTTCTGACTATAAATCCTATAAAAATCTTATTGAAAAAAATATGATATAATTTTTTTTATTTACCCATTAATGCTGAAAAATCACTTTGACTGTTTTTTTTCGCAAGGGGTCTTAGTTCTCACATACTTACTCTCCTCTTGATAATATTTTTTTAGATTAAAAAACTAGATAAAAATACAAAACCCTTTTTTTATTGGACTTGACAACGACAAAAGTGCAACCCCTCAATACCCCCAAACTTAAATCAAACATTGTCCTCAATGTTCCCTAATCTACAGTGATCAGATGCAAATTAGAAAAATTTCGGAAGGTTCCAATTCAAGTTTAGATGTACCTAAAAGGGCACACAACGCAACACATTTAAAAGCACGAATCCTAAACTAGACTGACTCTATAAAAAATTCCTATGCTAGACTAACTCTAATAAATCGAAAATCCTAGACTGACTGACTCTAAGGTGAATGACATTCACATAGAACAATTGACCTAAAATGGTGATTATGGTGTTCTCGGGTGACTTGGGTGGCTTTATGTAGGGTTTTGCTCATCGTTCCCATCAACATTTAAGTTCTCACCACCATTGGTCAGACTCTCCTCACCATGAGTGCAACGCTTGGAATTTAATGAAAGTTCTAACAATGAAATTGTCATTACTTCACTAACCCTCCTGTCGTCCATAATGGATTGATGACTGACACAAAATTCACAACCTAGAGACTCTAATCTAACCAAACGATTGGTCGAATCGCACCTCCAAACACTCATTTTCACACACAATGACAAAATAAGACCAAACAAAAATCACACAATAAATGCCCTAAATCTAATTTCGAATCTCACTGGAGAAATCGAATTTATTGACTACTAATTGGATCCTAAAATCTAGACTAGCTCCTACTTTTCTTTCCAAAAAATTTAAGACTCTGAAGAGAGTTTAACCTCAAGCATGGCCAGGTAAGTGGTGGAGCACATACGGCATCTCGTCCCAACTTATCTTTAGACGTGCTCGACCTCATGCCTTATTGATAGAACTAGCCTTAGACACCATTCTTGAAGAAAAACTATTCATCTGTTACAAAAATTATTTTAAATTGAAAAGGTTCCTATTGAGCATGACAAACCCTAAAATCTAACTAATGGTTTCAAAATTGATTTTACTTGGGAAATGCATGAAACATTTTTATTTACAAATCCTTTTTATTTATTTTTTTATTTTTTTTGTGAATGCAATCCTAATCTAAGCAATGCAAGGTTCAAAACAAATATGCAAACAATTAAATTAATGCATGAAACTAGCAATCTAAATGCATGAGTGAATTAAATATGCTATATTTTTGTCTTTTATGAAAAACAAATGCAAACACATAAATAAAATTCTATATGAATGCATGGAAAAAAATAAAATAAATAAAGAAAATGAGTTTAGGCACTTGCCTTGGCCTGTGGTGCTTCATACCAAAAAATTTTATTGCGCAATTTAAAATTCATGTGCATTGAAATACCCCAAAACAAAGTGAAGATTCTAACTCTCATAAAGAATGCATGAAACCTAATCTAGAGGAATGTTTTTTTCTAAAGTTATAACTAGGGATGAAATACAATATTTACGACCTAATTTTTTAAATTAAGTCAAGGCCATAAAATATAGATTCCACCAAATTAATGCAACATTTAAGATTCACAATTTTCCTTTAAAAATTGACTTTAGAAATCATATTTAAAAACTTTCCAAAGTTAGATGAGATTCTAAATGTAGAAAATTTCTATGTTTGGATATTGTCTAAAATTAAACGTTTCCAAAATTAGATCACTTTCCAAAAATAGATTGTTCTAAAAGTAGAACTTTCCAAAAATAAATCACTTTCTAAATATTAGATTATTGTTAAATTAAGACATATCTCCAAGATTAGAAAAAATTTACTAAAATAGGAAACTAATAAATTAGAAAATTTCTAAAAATAAAAAATTCTAACTATAACAGTATCTATATTTACCAACCTTCCAAAAATGGATTAATTCCAAATTTATTGATATTCTTAAAAATCTCTAATGTAAGGAAACTTTCTAAAATTAGAAATTCTAAAAATAGAAATTTTAATTTTAAAGACTTTCCAAAAAATAAAAGTTTCTAAAAATAGCAATTTTTCCAAAATCACATAAATGTAATGGCACTCAAATTTTTTTTTTTTTTTTATTTCCCAAGTAACGGCGCCAAAAACATGTTGTGTCTTAAATTTACTCGCAAGCGCATGGCCCATTAAATAATATAGCGATTGAATGCGAGGTTGAATCCAAGGAAAATCAACAAAATATATGTTTTAAAATTAAATTGGCACCATTTAGAATGATGTATTCAAAGAAAATAAAATTATGGAATTAATTCTTAAACATGAGATCTAATTTTCTAAGACATAGGGTTTTGCTTAACTCAACAAACTGTAAATTAACATCCAACACTGGAAATTAATTAAATAAGAGATCAAAAGTTAATACATTCAAAGTTTAATTAAAATGGTGGAGAGAAATTAAACAATCTCAACTTAACTTAAAACCAATTAATTAAGAAGCAAATAAAATATTTCTAATCTAGCTCCAAAGAATTTGAATGAATTGAAAAAATGAAATAAAAATGAAAGAATTAAAATATGAACGAAAATAATATGCATATTTACAGTTGGACAGAGTCAAGTTCTCAAGCCCGCATCATATCCCACACTTAGAGCAAAATAAATTCGTGACCTAGACTGTGGAACTCACATTAACTTACAATTTTATTTCATGTCTTCCAAATAAAATTAATCTAAAAATAAATAATATGAGTATCATTAAACAAAAATTAATCAAATTAAACCTTAGGTTAAATCGAATTTCAACTTGAAATTTCTTGTCTAATTATTTCAAATACCCTAAAAAGTGTCTTAGAATGAAAGAATCAAGTTCAATTTCTCCTAAAATAACGAAATTTAATTTTGAAAATTTTTTAGATTAAATCTTCTACATACATCCATAAAAGGATTAAAATTAAAATCCAAACACTCATAAATAAAATTCGTAAACAGGAAAAACCAATAGTCTAAACGACTATGTCTCAAATTTATTTCATTAAAGGGGAAAAATTCAAAATTACAATACAAGGATGCGAATTGAATATTCAAGAATTACAATGTGTGAATTAAAAAATGCCAACTTGAAATTCGAATTCAGAACTGCTCCTCTTGATCTTCTTTTCTCCTATTTGAGTGCACTGGTTCAGCCCTTGGCTCTGGTCGAATTTTCTTTGTATCTCGACCTATGTATTTATAGTATTTCCAATGGAGAGAGATTAATTAAACAACCAATGTGGGACCTTTGCTTCATACGAAGTTTAGGATTTGAAATCCATTGCAAATGCGAATATTGGAGAGTGGAAAATCCTAAAGGATTTTGATTTTATCTGTGCTGATTCATCGAATATCCAAATCCCATCACCTCACACGGTTTCCATTGTGATATGCGAAATTCCCATCTTGATTTAGGCCTCATACGATTGTAGCTTGTGGGATTTGGAGAAGATTTTTCCAAAAGTTTCTCATTATTTTATTCTCTCCATTTTTCTCTCAAACTCAATTCTCATAAGATTCCTCCATTGTTTCATGCACATATATCATTCCAATTCAGGCTCCATGCATGTGTTGGCATAAAAATTGGAAAGAAAATTTCTCCACAAGTCTCTCTTCCATGATTTTCTCTCACAATTTCACTCCAACTTGATCTCTTTTCCTAAATCCACTCTCCTTCACACGGCATTCACTGTGCCACCTTTGCATTACATGACAATTGTATTCTTTTCCTTTGGTTTACACGATTTGGAGTTGGCAATTTGGAGTTAGGAGAGTCGGTGGGCCCCACTTGGATCTGTAGAATTCAAATTTGTTGGGCTTTTTCCTTGGGTTTCTGACTTGGATCACAACTTGAGCTTTATCTGGCCTGGTTCATTGGTGGACTTGGATCAGGCGTCAATTGGGCTTGGATTGCAGACTTGGAACAATGGGCCCACATATATAAAATTTGCAATTTTTATCACGATGGAATTATAACTCAATAAAATTTATTATCTCAATTCAAACTCTCATAAGTGGATTTGAATTTTGACAATTTACAATAATTTCCAAAATTAGGTGATAAGTTTACAAATTTTCCATATATAGCATTTATGGCCCAATCACTGCATTTTTCATCAGTTTCACTTATTTCCTCATATTTTCCTATTTTTCTTACAAAACTCCAAAATAACATTAAACATATCTAATATACACAAAATCAACACTAACTAGTCCAAAATAAAAGGGTAAAATTATCATTTTTCAGTGCTCAACACTTATCACACAACAGAATCTCTTGACTAATTTGTTAATCGACTGTGTATCATTTTAATTAATCAAGAAATTTGTGCAGACCATAAAAATTGGTAATTGCCCTATTCATCCCCCCCCCCCCCCCCCCCCCCCCCCCCCCCCCCCCCTCCTCCCCCTCCCCCCAAGGGTCAATCTAGCACTGTGTTCTTGCACCCGAGGGACTTTCAATTGGTATCAGAGCCTCGTGCTCTTCATAAGGATCTAACCATCCGAGTTGATCCGTGCTAGAACAATGGCCATGGGAGAAAGCCATGGTACTTCCAAACCTCCATACTTTGGTGGATCAGATTTTGCCTCATGGAAAGTAAATATGAATTTTTTCTTTATTTCCATGGGTGTTTTGGTTTGGGAATCGGTGAAGAGAGGGTGGTCTAAACCCATGGAAGAGGTACTTGAAAAATCCTCTAATTCTATGACCACTCGGCCCAAAGACTGTAATGCTTGGACTTGCGGTGAATTAGCAATGCACATTGGAAATTGTAAAGCCTTAAATGCTATTATTTGTGCTATCTCTCCAAATGAACTTAAAACTGTCATGCATTTTAAAATCGCAAAAGAGGCATGGGAAACCCTTGAGAGAACTCATGAAGGCATTGCCTCTTCTAGTTCAATGGATGGGATCACCTCTCTTGACCAAATGGAGAATCAAGAGAGAGGTGAAAATTGTCTCATTGCCTCCATTGAAAATGTCCAAGTAGAATACTATAGCGAAGATGAGGATGGAGAAATGGACCTTGATGAGGATGGTGACCTCCAAGAATCCCATGAGGCTTTGTACCAAAAGAGTCTAAAATTGGCTAAGGACCTTCAAATGGTAAAAATAAAAAATGCCAAACTCTCTTGCTAACTTCAAAGTATAAAAGACAGACTCTCATCAAATTTGAAAATTGAAAATGATGAAATCTTGTGATTGAGAGAACCCGAAATGTTGCTTCAAGAAACTTTAAAAGTGTGTGAAAATGATAATTTGAAGCAAATGGAAGTTGTAAAATTTCTAGGAGATGAAAATTTGGAAAATCTTAAATCTCAAGACATGTTTAATCAAGATGTTCACAAATTTGAGAAACCACTCAAGTTGGGTAAACCTCATGGTACGAAGTCTGGTATTGGACTTGCAAAGTCAAATGGGAGGGGACCCGAATGCAAAGCAAGATTTGCAAAATGTTACACCACACACACTTCAAATATTAAATGCTTTTATTGTGGTTTAGCCAGGCACTTCAAGTATGATTTCAAGTTTAGAAAGACGCAGCTTGAAACCTGGGTGGCCAAGGATCTGTCTCAAAAGGCTAGGAGGAGAAAGAAGGAATGCAAAGGAAGTTCACACATTGCAAAGCATAAGGTAAATCAATTTTATTATGTGAATGTTCCTAGGAAACACAAAGAACCTCACCACTTGCATCATCCCTACAATACAAAATCTAATAGGGAAAGTTGAGACCTTCTTATACTTGGAAGAACAAAATGAGGGTCTTGTCTCAATTCAATGGACTTGGGCCAAATGTTCAAAATGGTAAAATCAAATTGCCCAATGTTCAAAGATTTGAGAGGAAAGGTCTAGATCAAATATTCATTTAGATCCCTAAGGGATAGGACTTTGTCCATGCCCTACATTGGTCTAAGAATTGTGCATCATTGGCGTATCTGTATACCAATTGTAGTTGAACTCAATCTTTGTACAAGTGAGTTCAAACAACCATGAGTTGTGGCATGACACTTTTGACTCAAGCAAGCCTTGGATGTACTTTTCTTGGCTATAGTACATGTCATGCTTGATGAGTCATATTGATGTGGACTTAGATTCCAAGTCCCAAAGTGTTTAGCTCAAATTTGTTATGGTTTTCAATATGGTTAACACATTGGAAGCATGTTTTGGAATCACATTGTGTATCTTCCCCTCATTCCATGTTCTTGTTTGATTGTTGGAATGATCATGTGCAAGATGCTTGTGTGGCATATATGTTCTTAATTCGTAGAATTAAAATTTTCATATGCTATAGTTGTTTCATACTTCATTTCCACGTTTTCTTATTTGTATTTAAATTGTGAAATGATTGTATGGGTTGTGTGCTTGATTTCATTCCTATTTTCATATTGGTAAATATTTTGTGGAATGTTTAGTGTTCACAAAGCACCAAGTTTTGCTAAACCTATGAATGCCTTATTATATGACATCACACATGGGCAATGTTGTTTAAATTGGTAAATTAATAGGCACAAGGTTATTGGATTGGATTGGATCAAAATATTATGTTGGAAAAGGCAAATTGATCCAAGATCCAAGTTTTTGTTCATGTTTTTGTGAAGTGGTTCAAATCTTCACATGGCACAAAATTGGTGTGTGAATGTATTGGCTTTCATTGGCATTCAAAGGTGGATTGCAAAGCTTGTTGTCTTGTGAACATGCATGCTTCACAAGCACAAACTCTTCATCCCTCAATTTGCAAATCTTATAGGGATGTCACATGTTATTTCCATTTGTCTCATATTGCACTATCTTGGAAAATAATTAGACATTGGAAATGGGTTTTGGAGAACTATTTAAATAAGGAAAATTATTTTTTTCCAAAAGTACTTGGTTTGCATTCATGATTTATACCTTTAAATGTGTCTTGGGATATGTGACATAAGGTTTGAATGCAACTTTGGTAAATGCACCGTAGAGGCTTGGCTTTCAAAGAGCAAACTTAGACAATGCCAAAATTTGGATTGATTGGCATTATGAAAGCCATCGTGGTTAAGTGGTCCTAGTGCTCAAGGACTTGGTGCATGTGCTCTCAAAATGTTAAACAAAGGAGAGCATGCCTTGGAAAATTTAATGGAATAAATTAGCCTCCATCTTCCAAATGCTTAATGGAGTTCCAAGGATAGGTGTTTGTTCATTCATTGTTTCTCATTCGTGTATGTTTTGATGAATGAATTTGTGTCATGGTTTTATGCATTTATGCTTTTAGTGGTAAATATTATTTTTTTTTTCATCATTATGTTCACTCATAAGTTCTTTTCATGGAAAATTCTTGAATGAGTGATTCCCTCCTCAAGGCATGCATAAATGTTTGTTTTCAAATTTGGAATAAGTTTTGAATATGCATGTGCCCCTTGTACTCCATTTGAAGTCCAACAATTTGGACTTGTTGAAGGACACTGAATTGGTAAATCAGTGCTTCAATGCCCTTTGTCAATTTATGACAAAAAGGGGGAGAAAAATTAGAAGCTTGATTTATAGCTTCAAGTGTGGGGGAGAAACACTACAACTTAGAATAAGCTTTGAGTATACAATAAGGGGAGAAAGATTAGAAGATATTAGGGAGAGACGATCTTATCTTTCAAGGGATTTAGTCCATGTGTTATGGCGGAGCACTATGTGCTTATGGACTAACACTTGAGGGGGAGACTTCTATGCTTCCAACATTACTTGCATTGTTTGTGTGTAAAGGTACATGAACAGGATCACAAGGAAGATGGCAAGCTAAACATGAAGATGAAGAAAGCATCTTGAAGCATAGAGTCTGGGATATTTTCATTTGAATATGTATTGTAATTTGGAGAATGTATTTGTATTCAAATGTATAAGGGTTGGGTTAAGTCATTGGGTCTGTAATTTATAGCTTTTAGGTTTATGTCATGTAATTGACAAAGGGGGAGATTGTTAATGCCCCAGCTCACCGAGTCACCTATTTGTCAATTACATGACTTAGGTGAAGTATTGTCTCAGAATAATGAAGCAAGTAATGAACACTCAAGTGTTCGTTGAAGATTGAAGATTCAACGGATCAACATGTGTATGGCAATCACTCAAGGTAAATTGTCCATAGATAACATTAGGTGGTATCTAACACCATAGGATGCCCATGCCTAGGCTTAGAAAACATATCTGGATTAAGTAAATAAGCCTATAAGGTGTTTAACCAAAATCAAGAACCAAGTGGACTAAAGTCCAATACATTGAATATACTGTCGAGCATGACACATCGTGTCAGACGATCAATCACCAGTGACAACAGACGATCAATCGTGGTTTTGCGATGCATCGTCTAGAAATCAGTGCTTCTGGTTGAAATGAAGTCGTCTCAAGACATGATCAATAGTAAGATACGACCAATCGTTGAGACAGGGGTAGAACACATCGGTCATGCGGTCAATCACCTGAAGCCTATATTGAACACACATTGTAAAATACAATCAGTCTTAGGATGATACATTCATCTGATGGCGAACCATCGTGTGGTATAGAGCACGATACATCGGGCGCTCGACCAATAGCTGAGACAGGACCGCGACGCATTGGGAGCACGATCAATCGGCCGAACACAACCATAGTTTTCATTAGGGTGAACCCAACACCTTAAGAGGACCTTCCCTAGGCTTAGAACTCACATTGGTAAAACATAAGTAAGCCTCGAAGAAATTGACCAAAACCTTGGAGCATCCTTTGAACTTAACTTGAAAAATCTTGAGTGTCAAAATGTCATGAATTTGGAGACTCATTCGACCATATAAATATAGTAATAAACTTGTAAAACCTTGGTTTGATAGATTATCAAAAGAGCTTTTCATATAGCCCAAAAACACTCAAATCGGAGCTCAGGAACCCAAGATATGGCCGTTTTAGTGGAGAACAGTTTTGCTGAAAAAACTATCCAGACGACTGATCGTGAGCCGACGATCAATCGCCCGTGTCCAGAATGTTTCCATCGGGAACACACTCAAACCTCAACAGTAACATTACAACAACTTTTTTTGGGCCAAGATCGATCATGGGTGGCGACCAACACCCGTAACTGCTCTAGTTTCACTAGTTTACCTATATATACTTCAAACTCTTATGCGTGGGGTTGGACCATTCAACTTGGAACATCTTAAGGTATCCCTAGTGATCCCAAACATCTCCCAATCACTCTCCATGTACTGACTGTAAGGACCGGGAGTTTTAACTCCTTTTATGTAATTTCTTTATCGTATAAATGAAATATATGATCTTTGGTCCAAATAATGTAAGTATATATTAAAAGAAATGAGGGAAACTAAGTTTCCCACAAGCGACACATCGTTGAATATTTCTGGACGATGCATCAACTGGGTCGATGTGTCAGGGAGAAGAAAATCAAATTGGTCAACACATCGACAAAGTCGATGTGTCTAAGTAGTCCGAACGTCTTCAGCAGACGCTTTGTCTACCACCATCCAAACCTTCCGTTTTCCTCTTTTGTTTTCAAGGAATCAATTAAGAGTCTAGGGATATCAAGATAGGAAGATAAAAAGAAGGAAAAAGAAATAAATAAATAAAAGAAAATGAGAGAAAAACCAAGAGAAGAAAACAGAGAAGAAAAGTATCCGACCACCTCTCTTGCTCATCCGAGTGCACCCTCTCACTCATATCTCAACCTTTAACTAGATTGGAAACCTTTTCATCTCCCCACGGACTTCCTTAGTTCCAGAAAATGAAGGAGAAACTAAGCAAGGGGAAAGAGAAATCGAGCTAGCAAGGAGGGAGGAAAAAAAGGAAACAAGGGATATCACTCTGTAACACCCCGAATTTTCAAAATATATATATATATATATATATATATATATATATATATATATATATATATATATATATATGAAAACTAACCATTTAATTTGGGAATTATTAGATATGGACTTTATATGGGTAAAGTGTTGGGTCATTACCCAGTTAATACCCAACGGATTATGAAAATGGTTTCAATAAAATTAAATGGGGCTTAATTAAATTAGTAATGTATTATGTCTAAAATTAAATAAAAGACAGCATGGCCGTGTATGAAGGTTTGCATATCCATGTTTATGCGCATAAAGATTTTAGGATTGGAATAAAGATTACATTGGCCGTGTATGTGGGATTTTCATATCCACATTGATATGCTAGAATATCTTAAGAAGATATCTAAGATTAAATAAAGATTGCTTATGGCCGTGTGTGACATTGCATATTTAAGATATGCGCATGTGCTAGAATATTTTAAAGAGGGTTTTTCTTGATTAAAAATGGTATTAAGGCAATGGCTAAAAGAAGGGACGCATGGCACCTTCTAAATTGGGACCAATGGGAGATTAATTAAGGCAACAAGAAGGGGCACATGACACCTTCTAAATTGGGACCAATGGGAGATTAATTAAGGCAACAAAGGGGCGCATGGCACCTTCTAAATAGAGGATCAATTGGAGATTAATAAGGGAGAGACATAGAGGGGCGCACGGCTTACACATTGAAGGGGTCTTTCATCAGGTCTCATTCACGGCATACTCATTCAAGGAGAGGGCAGCCAGCAAGTGAAAGATCAAGAAGGAAAAGGCTAAGGAAGAAGAAGATTGGAAGAGCAATAACAACAGAAGGAAAATTGGAGGAGTCGCAGAAGCGGTAAGTAGTTTTGATATTTTTGTTTAAGATAATGAACCATAGGGTTCGGCCATGATGAAGGGCCAAATCCCATGGAAGCGAATTGGGAGATGATCATGATAAGTTTAATAAAAAGGGATGAACCATAGGGTTCGGCCATGGTGTATGGCCGAACCCCATGGAAGGACTTTGGTTATTTTTATGGGTTGGAACCCCATGGAAAGACATGGTTTAATGTATGGATTTTTAATGAGGAAAACTATGCGAGTTGGTTATTAATTTTATATGGGTTTTAATGGATGCTTTTGGTGAAGATCCTAGACCATGGGTTTGGCCATGGAGTATGGCCGAGCCCCATAAATATTTATGGAATTATGTTCATGTACTTAGAACATGGAAAATGATGGGAAAGGTTATTTATGATTTATTTTAAATGGATAGAAGGTTTGATGGTTTTAGATGCAATTAGATCATGAAAACAATGGAGGGTTATGATATTTTGATTGAATTTAAAACATAACATTATGAACCATAGGGTTCGGCCATGGTGTATGGCCAAACCCCATGGAGGTGTATTGGTATTATTAATGGATTTTAATTGGTTAAAATGGAAGATGGTTATTAAATTAGAAAGTTTCTAATTATGGACTTTTGATCAAAATGGAAGGTTAGACATCATAGGGGTCGGCCATGGTGTATGGCCGAACCCCATGAACCAATTTTATGGGTCATGTATGGACTTAATATGATTAAAGGAATGGAGGTAATGGCAATTTTGTAAATATCGCCTAAAATTGAAAGATCATGGGTTCGGCCATGGTGTATGGCCGAATCCCATGAACTTGTTAATGGGCCATTTTTGGGTCTTTGTGTAATTTAAAATGGTTCACCAAACCAAGGGATGAAGGGAAGGATTAGGGTTTTATTTTATGAATCATGAATCTATGATTATGGATCGGTTTGGACATAAACATGAGATAATGGTAGAAACGTAAATAAGGTGAAATTAATGGACATAGGTTTCGGCCATGGTGTATGGCCGAACCCCATGAACCATTTGATGGACCATGTGTTGGAATATTTTAAGAGTCACTTAGAGTGGTTTTACATGTTTAAAGAAATGAGGGATTTAAATTATACATAGACCTATGTTCATGGTTTATGTTATTGGTTATGGATAAGTATAATGGTCAAAAATGAAAGACCATGGGTTCAGCCATGATGTATGGCCGAACCCCATAGGGAATGTTTGCTGAACTTAAAGTTGATGTATCTTAGATGATTAATTTGCTTATCATTAGATTAATGAATAAAAGTGGTATGAATGGCATTGATGTAAATATGGTAAAAAATGAAAGACCATGGGTTCAGCCATGGTGTATGGCCGAACCCCATGGGGAATGATTTATGGATTTTATGGACTTGATAATGTTATATAATTAAGCTATAATTGTTTGGTTTTATGAATCAAGGATGGCATGGGTGTGGATTTAATTGAATAAATGAGCAAAAAGGAAACTAAAACAAAAGGGGTGAGGTTGGGCCATGGTGTATGGCCGAACCCCACAAGTTTGGTTTATGGACTTGGACATTATTATAAATCAAACGGGACATGTTTTAATTGATTGATATATTATAAGGTAACGGGATCTCACAAGGTGTGTACGATCGTGAGCGGTTACAGGACGAAAGCTCAAGGACGTATTAGTGGTCTTTGGTAGGATTCCACCTCTTTGAAACCATGGGTTTATGTACATTGTTTTTATCTTATTTTTGATGAAAATTATGTTGTGAAGGAATATGTTTCAAATTGTGGTTTTTAAATGCTATGTTTATATGATAAAATAGCATGTGTTTCATTGGCATCTCATGCATGGCATGGGGTGAAGGATATGTAACCGGAGGGACCACACTCTGTCAGGGAGTCCGAAAAACCTATGTGGGATACCTTGATGTGTTTTTCCGTTAGGAAGAAACTGGAGGGTCCACACTCCGTTGGGGCATCTGAAAGACCCATGTGGTGGGTACTTTTATGTACATGTGATGGGTGGGACTCATTGCATTTGTCATCATTGCATGGCATGGATTTATATGGTTTTTGACATTACGATATTATAAATGTTATGTACTAACCATGTGTTAGTCCTAATTGGAATACCTACTGGGCGCGTTGTTCTAACTCCCTACTTCTACCCTAGTGGATGATACATGAAACATGGGGAACGATGAACACGAAACGGGCCAGGCATAGGAGCTTGGATGATTTAGTTACTTATGGACTTGTATTTGAGTAACTAAACTTCGGGCATGTAATAACTTAGATAGTTTACTATGGTTGGATGTTTATTTGGATAATTATGATATTTTAATTATGGATAAAGATTGGACGTACTTTGCTATCTGAAATGGAATAGAACTGGGTTCTATTATAATTCCGCTTGTTATGATTTTAATTCCGCATGTTTATATTGTTATGTGTGAACTATTTTGATGGATTTAGTCCATGCACACATAGGGTTGGCCAGTTAAGGGTCGGACTTTAGAAGTTCGGACTTAGCTCTCGTTGTGATGTTCCGCTCTCTGTCACTCTTTGTTTATAAAAAAAAATAGACTCTGATTTTCGGAAAGGGAAGTGAGTGAAAAAGGGCGGGGCGTTGCACACTCTGCACTCATTTTGGGTACACCTACGAATCACTCAAGGTTGGTGAATGTAACACCGATTTTCAATTCATGAATATATATGGAAATTGTCCATTTAATTTGTGAATTAATGGAATTTGAAATTAAATAATGGAGATGGACCTTAGGTGGGTAAGAATTGGGATAGTAGCCCAATTATGATCCAATGGATCAAGGATAGAATTCGGTTTGGAAATAATTGGGTATGTCTACTTAAATGGGTCAACTACCCAATTGGGACCAATGGGTCATAGATGAGCTAATTAGAAGTAAATGGGTAAGGTTTGATAATTGGGTCTAATAACCAATTAAGATCCAAGGCATGAGATCCACCTCATCAAGTGAGGTGGCATGTATATGACATGGCTAAGTGGGACCCCAAGTGCCACGTGTCATGGTTAACTTGGTCACCACGAAATGAGTTCAAGTTTAATTAAGGTGTGGCTGAATTAAATTGGATTAAGTTTAATTGAGTGAGTTCAAAATGGAATCAAGGAATTGAGTTAATGAATGAGTACAAGTCTTGAGTTTAAAAGAATTAAAAATATTTGAGTTAAGGTGAGTTGAATGGGAAGTTGATGGGACTTCATCTTAAGTGAGTTAGGAAGGTAGATGGAGAGTTTCATCTCATTAGACCAAACCCAAGGTGTACACACGTTGGGGAGGTGGAGAGTTCCATCTTATGGATGAAACCCCAAGGGACACACGTTGGGGAGGTGGAGAGTTCCATCTTATGGATGAAACCCCAAGGGACACACGTTGGGGAGGTGGAGAGTTTCATCTCATGCGATGAAACCCCAAAGGACACATTAGGAGGCCAAAGGGTGCTTGGTTTGAACCAAGGGTCACCTTGATTAAACCAAGGGATTCATTGGTCAAAGGAAACTTTAATGAGGGAGGTGAAGGGTTTTTAGGTGGAATTACAAGAGACACAAGCCAAGGGGCTGCTCACACCCCTGGCCGAAATTCACAAATTGAAAAAAGGAGAAGTGCATTCTCTTCCCATCTCTCTCTCAACTACTCCCTTGGCCGACCCCTCACAAGACAAGAAAACACTTAGAGTTTTCTCCCATTCTCTCATCCTCTCCCTCTCTCAAACCTTCTCCTTGGCCGAACCCACTCTTAGGGTTTTCATCTTAATCAAGCACCACTCTTTGGCCGAAGATCAAGGAGAAGAAAGAAGAGACTAAGAAAGGAGAAGATCGGAGGAGCAAGGCGGCACGAAAGAAAACGGAGGAGTCGCGGAATCAGTAAGTAGTACTTGACAAGATTTATAAATTAAAAGTTGTTAGCCAAAATGTTATGGGCCATGGATTCAAAATCCATCCAAGGAATGAGATGGAAAAATGGACAAAACCCTAGATTTTAATGTCTAAGGACCATTGAGAACTCAAAAGGGATTGGATGAGGTTCATCCATGATGTATGGCCGAACCCCATCAAACGATCTAAACATGGGGATGTGATTTTTAAGAGGAAAAGATGAACCATAGGGTTCGACCATGTTGTATGGCCGAACCCCATGGAAGTAGGGTATTGATTTTAATGGGTTTTAAAGGATGAAAAGGATGGATGTATGTTAGTGCTTTGGTTTTAAAAGATGAAAATGATGGAGGAATGTTGGTGATTTTAAATGGGTTTTAAATGTTGTAAATAATGATTTAAAAAGAGGAGATAATGAAGAACAATGGACCATGGGTTCGGCCATGTTGTATGGCTGAACCCCATGGAGAAATATTGATGGATTTACATGTATTTAGACCATGGAAAGATGGAAACAAGGAACCATGGGTTCGGCCATACAACCATTTTGATGGATCATTTGGTAGATCTATGCATGTTTAAAGGATGGAATGATCAAGCTAAGGAATGGAGGGATTTATAATGAATCATGTATTGTAATGGCCCGGAAATTGTAAATCAATATATAGGTGGATGTTATTTATTTTAATGGTAGAAATTGGAAATTTGATGGAATAAATGGTGAATGGATCAAAATATGGACAAAGGCCCAAGTATGGCCCAATGGACCATGGATTGGATTTAAAATCATTTAATTGGTCAATGATGGTCAATGGGGCCAAGGATGCTCAAATTGGGCCCAATACCCATTTGGGACCCAATAGGTCAAGATAATGTAAGCTCTAAGGTAAATGGGTAAGGGTGAATTTAATTGGGCCATGGGCCCAATGGTGATCCAATAGTTGAAATGGATTTAATTAAATCATCTAAGTTGGAATTCATTTAAAACCTAAGTGACATGGCCGAATGGGGCCCGCCTCCACCTCACCAAGTGAGGTGGCGTGTGGACCCAGAGATTGGTGGGGCCAGCCACCATGGTTGAATTGGTCAACCATGGGTGTATGTATGAAGGCAATTTAAGCAAATGGAATTAAGTTCAAGTGGGAATTAATTAACTTAACCTAATGATCCAATTAATTAGTTAATTAAGCTAAGTTAAAATGGTGGTCAAAGGGGTCAAAAGGTGGAAGACCAAAACACCTCATCTCCATCTTCTCTTCTCTCTCTCTCACAAATCAAACCCTACTATGGCCGAACCCAAGCTTGGAGGTTGTCACCATTGATCAAGCATCCTAGCCGACCAACAAAGGAGAGGAAGAAGAAAGGAGGCCAAGGAGTCCGACGGGAGCAAAGAAAGTCGGAGGAGACGACGGATTGTAAGTATTTTCTAAAACAAGAGATTTGGATTTTTCTTAGGGTTTTAAGAGGCTATGAAATCCATTTCTTGGATTTAGAGGTGGCCAAATCATGGCCTTGGATCTCAAATCCATCAAATGAAGGGAGGAAAGATGGGCTAACCTTAAAGGGGTAAATTAGGGTTAAGAAAAAAAAATGCATTAAGGACATTGGTATTAAGAATTGTTTTAAGCATGGATGTGTGTAAGATTTGAAGGAAAACATGGGCCATAGGGTTTGGCCATGTAGTATGGCCAAAACCCATGGTAGAGAATTGATTAATTTATTAGGGTTTATAACAATGGAAGCATGGAGAATGATTTAGGGTTTTGAGTTGATAATGATTAAATGTAGGTAATTTTTGAAGAGGTTTTTTATGATGGAATCCATGGATGAATGTAAATGTTTTTATGGTCTAAAATGGCACCAATGGATAATGAACCCTATGGTGATGTTTAATAATTTTAATGGGGGTGGAAAGATGGAATGATGATGGATGTAAAAGAATGGAAAAATAAATGGGAAATGTTGGTGGTGTTGATGGACCAAAGTGGACCTAATGTTGTTAGTTGTAATGGGAGTGTGGCTAAGTTAATAGACTTTAATGTGATTAAGGATGATGATTCAAATGTGTAAATAGGCCAAAGAAAGAATGGGGTAAAGACATCATGGGTTCGGCCATGGTGTATGGCCGAACCCATGACCCATTTGTGGGTAAACTTATGGATTAAATTTGGTATTATGCATGTGAGAAATGAATGAGGATTATGTAACACCCCAATTTCTCAACGAAGTGGATAATTACAAAAATGCCCATGATGTGTTAAATTAATTATTTTGTGATGTCAAATAAGGAAATGGTGGGGCCCATTGCTCAAATTAAGATCATATGAGCACATTATAAATGTCAAGTTTGATTGGATGGGTTATGTACATCAATTGGGTCGAAAATGGCTAAATGGGTCAAAGGGCCCAATTGGACCCAATGGGTCATAATGGATGATTTGAGCATTGTGTAAGCTGAAATTAAATGGGGTCAAGCTGAACTGATTGGAAATCAAGTATAGCAAAAATGGGTAGACTTGATGCACATGTGAAAACCAATTAAAAATGGCAAAATCAGCCCATGAATGGGTCATGTTGTCAAAACGGGTCAAGGGGCTGATTGGGGACCCAATGGGTCGGGTTGACCAAGTTGACCACGGACGACCGTGTGGGCCCTCAGATGAGCTCAAGTGTGAGTTAGTTCAGCTTGAGTTGGATTGATTTGGAGTGAGTTTGATTTAAGAAAAGAGTTGACTCAAACTTGGTGCATTAAATGTGATGAGTTGGATGAGTGGAGTTGGAATAAAAATACCATGAATCAAGTGAGTCAAGAGGATATGGAAGGGTGTTTTAATCTCACACAACACTTGGGTAAACAAATCTCAGCCGTTGGAATGAAGAGGTACCTTGGCAAAGCCAAGGGACACCAAGGTTGGGCGGCATCATCTCATTTAATGAGATGCATTGGCTGATTTGAATAGATGCACCGTTTGGGTGAAGGGGTGTCTAGGATGACACCCAATATCCCATCGGTTTTGGCAAGATTAAATGAGGGAAAATGAATGGAAGTTGGGACTGAAATTACAAAAGGAAAAGGTTACCATTCTTGGCCGATTTTCACATTGAAAATCCAAGAAATTCCCATCTCTCTCTCCCTCTCTTCAAGTTCGTTTTTGTTGGCTGAACAGCAAAGGTTTTGGCATCAGTTAATCAAGCATAAACCAGTAGAGGATTAAGGAAGAAAGGAAGAAAATAGAGGGGAGAAGGCAAGGATCATAGGCAAAGGAAATTTGGTAAGATTTCTTAAGTGTTCAAGTTAAACAAGTTGTAAGAAAAGGGTGTGTATTGGGCCATGGTTATGGCCGAATGCACCAAGGTTTTAACCTTGAATAATAGAGGTTTTGAAATGGTAAAAATGATCATAGGGTTCGGCCACCTTGGAGGGCCGAACCCCATGTAAATGATTGGTTTGTTTTGATGTGTTGAAACATAGAAACCATGAAGTTTTGTGGACTGTTTTTGATGTTTCTTGAAGACTCAAATGCATGTTTTAAAGAGGGTTAAAAACGTGGACTTGAATGACATCAAGGACTGAAGGTATCATGGGTCATTTGGACAAAGTGATGAACTTATTTGGATGGTTTTGAGAGGTAAAAATGTAGTAATGTTATACTGATTATTACTTGTCTAAATGAGACCTAAAACGTATTCATAAGGACCAAGACATGGACATAGGGCTCAGCCACTTTAGATGGCCGAACCCCATGAAAGTATTTGATGATTTTGGTGAGTTAAAAACCATATAAATTATGATGTTTTATGTGATTTGATGAAGATTAACTTGCTGTTATTGGTTGGCCAATATAGGGCGGAACCATGTCAATGTTAGGGTTAAGTTACTGATTCAAATCATGGGTAGATGATGGACCAATTAAATCAAGAGAACCATTGGGTTCGGCCATGTGCATGGCCGAACCCCATGGGGTGTTTTTGGGATAAATGGACTAAGTTTATGGGTTGTGTTTGTTATTGTTTCCATGATTTTATAAAGGGTTTAAAAGTATTATAATGGAGAACCATTTGGTGATGGATAAGTGGGAATACAAGGTTCGGCCAGGTATAGGGCCGAACCCCATAAAATGACAATTGTTTTGATATGGTTTAGCCCAGTGGCAAAGCTGTAAATAAGGATGATAATGGATAGAGAAAGGTCATGAAAGAAGGTTAAACCAAGGAGGTATGGTTCGGCCATGATGTATGGCCGAACCCTACCAAGACATGTTTAAAGGGGTAAGTATTTAAGAATTGGTTAAATGGAAAAGGATATTAAATCCTAAGTTGATGTTGTTCGGCCATGGGCATGGCCGAACCCCACATGATGTGGTTGGGTCTTTGATGTGAATGAATAAGTAAATGACAGTATGATTTACTGATTGTTATATGGTCAAAGTACCGGAAGTTGAACGACGTGCGAGTCGTGACCGCGTGACGCTAAAGGAAGATCAAATACTGAAGTGAATCTTCAGTAGGTTTCCTACCTACTTCTAACCACAGTTTTATCCTAATTTTTATGAGACTCTTGTTTATTTTATTTGGTTTCGAATGATATATTATGTGTTTACAAATGACATACAATACATTGACATCTCATGCATGGCATGGGATGAAGACTGTGAAACCCGGAGCCCACTCTCCAGTGATTTGTTGTGATGCAACTTTGAACCTCCTTAGGCGATGCAGGTCCCGCTAGGAGTAGAATTATGATGATGATAGGACATTGGTCTCCATAGGCGATGCAGGTCCCGCCAAGAGAAATGTCAGGATACTGAGGAATACATTGGTCTCGTTAGGCAATGCAAGTCCCGCCAGGAGAAATGTTATTGTGATTTACCTTGACGGTGCGAGGCACGTTAAGTGATGGCTATGAATGTGCATGTTGGGAGAGACTCATTGCATGTACATATTTCATAGCATTGTTTTACCTGTTTTTGATAATCATATATTTGATATATGCATGTTTTACAAGCTAACCATGTGGTAGCCCTGATTCGGGAACCCACTGGGCGCGTTGATCTAATGCCCTAATTCTATCCTCAGAGGAGAATGCAGGTACAAGGAAAGGGAAAGAGAAGGTCGATGACCGAGAGGGGAGCCAAGCCTAAGCGCTTGAATGTTGAACTGGACTTCTTTATTACTATCATTTGAATTATAGTTTGTGGACATGTAATAAGTTAATACTTTGCTATGGTTTGATTAGGTTATTAACTATAGATGGTTGTTTTATGTTAATTAATATTTGAGACTGTTACTTGCTATCTATTCATTCTATTTCCACAGTTAGTCTAGTTTATTCCGCAAGTTATTGTTTAGTTCCATGTGTGATTTGATATCATGGTCTAGTCCATGTACACATGGGTGGCCAGTTAAGGTTCAGACTTGAGTAGTCTGAACTTAACTCGCGTCGTGACGCCGCCCGCTCTCTTCCGGTGTTTATGTTTTAAAAAAAAAATGGACTCTGATAATTTGTCTCGGAGAGGGCGGGGCGTTACAGATTAGAGTGTTTAAATGACTGATTTCTAGTGTTATTATGTCATGGTTAATGAGACATCAATGGACCCATGTTGTGAACCAATTAAGGACTAAGATTAAGGTGTATGCATATGGATTAATTAATGAGGATTAGATTAAGTAAATGGCTATTTGTTTAGTAATTTTTATGTCATGGTTGATGGGTCATGAATGGATCCAAGTCTATGATCAATTATGGACTTAATTAGGCATGGATGAATGAGTGATTAACCATGGAAAAGAGGTAGTGGCAAAACCGTAATTATGGGCCAAAAATGAAGGACCATGGGCTCGGCCATGGTACATGACCGAACCCCATGGGGGATGAACTTGGACTTAGACGTTTTTATGATGACCTTAGGTGTGTTTTATGAAACCTAGGGTGGCTGGATTTTAAACTCACAAATTAAAATATCTAATGGATTAAATGGGACCCACAAAACCTAAATAGTGACCGATTATTCATATGGACTTGAAAATGATTAATGGGCTTAGAAATAGTTAAAAATATGGATTGATTTGGTAATGTATAAATAAGGTACCGGACATCGCAAACGGTGCACGATCGGCGACCGGATTCGGGAACAGAAAAACGTAAAGACACTAGTCGGTATTCGGTAGGATTCCTACCTTTTTGTAAGCCATGGATTGTGTGATGGTTTCTTTGATTTATTTTGTAAATTATATGGTTTGTTTTATGATGAGTTTTAAGATCATGATTTATGTATCTTATATGGCATAATGTAAGGCTATGGTTTATATGCTAAGTTATGAATTCTATATTAAGACTATGGATGATATATATTACATAGCATAATGCACCTACATCTCATGCATGGCATGGGCGGGAAAATAATGAAACCGGAGTCCATGCTCAGTCGGGGCGACCGAGAAGCAGACATGGGGATAGCCTGATGTGCTATATCCGGAGTCCATGCTACGTCGGGGCTACTGAGAAGCAGACATGGGGATAGCCTGATGCGCTATAACCGGAGTCCATGCTTCGTCGGGGTGACTGAGAAGCAGACATGGGATATCTTGATATGTGGAGATATAACCGGAGTCCATGCTCCGTCGGGGCGACCGAGAAGTAAACATGGGGATATCAGATGGTACGGATAATGGGTGGGACACATGACATAAGACACCCATGGCATAGCATTCATTTTACGATTTTCATTATATTATTATCTGTATGCTTGTTATCACTAATCCATGTGTTAGTCCTACTCGGAGTCCTACTGGGCGCGTTGCCTAATGCCCTACTTCTACCCTAACTGATGACGCAGGAGACGGCGGAGCAGATGGATGAGGCGGGAGCCAAGCTTAGGAGCTTGGGGAAAGCGGCTACTTAATTTATTTAAATTTGTTTTGGAAATGTAATTGAGTAGCCTAGCTTGTCGGAAATGTAATATTTTAGATTACTTGTTTAGGTTTTGGTTTTCAGTTTAGACGTTGTAATTTTGAGGTATCTTAGTAATCAAATGAATGTTCTTCCCTGCTATCGAAAATGTGTAGGTTAGTCTCTATTATCATTCCGCATTTAGTGTAATATTCCTCGAGCTTACTTCTACGTGTGAACCATTCTCCGTGGACTTCGTTCCACGCACACGTAGGGTTGGCCAGTTAAGGGCCGGGCTTTAGAAGCTCGGACTTAACTCGCGTCGTAACGTCCGCGCCCTTTGTCACTCTTTATTTTAAAATATATATATAGACTCTGATTTCGGTGAAAAAGGGCGGGTGTTACATGTATGGACCTAAGTTATGTGTAAATAAGTTAAGTGTTTAGCTATGGAAAGAGTGATAGCTAAGATGGGAACATGGTGAAAATAAAGGACCATGGGTTCGGCCATGTTGTATGGTCGGACCCCATGGAGAATATCCTATAGACTTATGTGGTTTTTATTAATGTAAAATGATTAACTTATGTGATTAGATCAATAAATCAAAAGATGGGATGATCTTGGACCCACATTGATTAAGGTGATCAAGGACTAAAAAGCGGGGCTCAAAACCAAAGAGTGAAGTTTGGCCATGTTGTATGGCCGAACCCCACTAGTGAGTTTTAGTGGACAGTGGATAGTGGACAGTGGACAATGGACAGTGGGTAGTGGACAATGGACAGTGGACAGTGGACAATGGGTAACCGACTGATTTTATAAATGAAATATTTATATGATTTTCCAAATGGTTAGGTTAAATTGGAAGGATGAAGGGAATGGTTTAAATCAATTGGAATAATTAATTTGGTCATTTTATGGAATTAAATGGATCACCAAATTGATGTATGTAAATGTGTTAAATGTAATAAGGTAACGGGATTTCAAAAACGGTGTACGATCGGCTTGACGCGATTGGTGTTCGATTTTTGGACGGAAACACAAGGACCCGATATTTGGACGTTGGTAGGATTCCTACCTTATTGAAAACCATGGAATATGTATATGTGATGATTTTACTTCATATTTTGATGATTTATTTTGGCACCAAAAGATATGTTTCAACTATGGGATTTTAATGCTATGATGTTTATTATTACATAGCATGTTGGCACTTGCATCTCATGCATGGCATGGGAGGGATCAAATGAGGGGAGTCCACGCTCCATTCGGATTTCTGATAAAGCAATCGTGGGGAGGAATCCACACTGATTCCAAGGGATGCATGATTGAGTTGTAACAAGAGTCCACGCTCCATTCGGTTTTCCGATAAAGCAACCGTGGGGAACAATCCACACTAATTCCAATGGATGTATGATTGAATTGTAACCGGAGTCCACGCTCCGTTCGGGGCGACCGATAAGGCATTCGTGGGGATATACTGTGTTTGAAATGTAACTGGAGTCCACAATCCGTTTGGGGCGATCAATAAGGCATTCGTGGGGATACCTCGATGTGGATTATCCATCAAGAGGAATACTATGTGATTATGATATGGATGATGGGTGGGACTCGTGGCATATGACACCCATGGCATGGCATTGACTTGCATGGTTTTGATCTTATGTATATCTATGTGATTTTTATACTAACCCATGTGTTGACCCTACTCGGAGTACCTACTGGGCGCATTGTCTAACGCCCTACTTCTACCCTAGATGATGACACAGGAAATGGGCGGAACGAATGACGCGATCGGAGCCAAGCTTAGGAGTTTGGATAATCTAGTTTCATTTTATTTAAGTTTATTCATGGACAATGTAATTTGAGTAACTAGTATTTGGGACTGTAATAACTTAGACTATTTGCTATGTTTTGGATTTTAATTTTGGATACTTTCAGTTAAGATGATTATTATTCAGTGATGGACTTCCTTGCTATTTAAAATGGGATAGGATAGATTCTATTATAATTCCACATTATGTTTTATTCCGCAAGCTTAACCTTGGTACGTGTGAACCGTTCTCTTGGACTTAGTCCACATACACGCTTGGTTCGCCAGTTAAGCACGGATTTTCGGCGAGTGAAAAAGGGCGGGGCATTATAGTGAATCTATGACCTTTTTCAAAAATAATAATACTAGGGTAATTAGAAAATATGTGTGCATGGGTTTGGAAAGAAATAAGCCAAGAATGATGAACTCATTAGTAAAGGGAATGACATGGATGGGTCCATGACTTCTGAGTCAACCCAGTCGACATATCGACTTCGTCGATGTGTTGTCTGGGGCGAGAATCCAGCGGATAGAAAATGATAAGTATGGAACTGAAACCCAGGATGACACATCGCCTGTGTCGATGTATCGGTCTGGGTATGACAGAAATGAAAAATGGAACAAAGGGACAATGAATTGATTCCGAAGCGACCGATCGACAAAATCGATGTGTGGGTCTGGGTATGACTAAACTACAAAAGAGATAAGAAGATGATGAACTTATGCTAGGACGAAGTATCAACTAGATCGATGCATATGCCTGGGTATGATAAAAAAATTGAAGAGAAACTAGTTCCAGTACAATGTATAGACTTGAACGATGCATCAGCCTAGGTATGATAAAATAGAAATAAGGGATTGATTTCTGTACGATGTATCAACTAGATCGATATGCCGGCATGGAAATGAAATTGAACAACTGAAAAGACAAAGGGGGAAGGAATCTGTGGACATATCAACCCAATCGATATGCCCATGGATCCCTGTACCGATGTATCGACCAAGGCCAACATATCGGCCTGAGTAAACTAAAAATGAGATTAAAGGCAATGAACCGATTCAAAACCTAGGCATCAACTATGTCAATATATCGCCAGAAGAACATAGTATGAATATATGCATGTATAGATGTATCGAGTGGATCAATACATATAATCATGAAACAGAGGGTGACCTAAGAAATTGATAAATCAAATCAGGGGGATATGTAGACAGACTCGACATATCGACTGTATGAACCATTGGATATATACTGTGTCGATATATACATATATGACCAGAAGAGAAACTGGAAAATTTACACTAGAACAAACAGAAACCAAAAGACATATCGAGATTGTCGATGTGTCAACTACGTTCAGTGGCGATGTATTGACAATGTCAATATGTCGGCCTGAAACAGAGACGATTTAACAAGGTTAATATATCTGTTGTTAAAATCAAATATGAATGTGTTGGCCTAAAAGTTAAATCTGTCTTCCCTGAGTCAGAATGAGTTGTCAATTCAGTGATTGTGTCCGACTGAGTCATGAGTTGTCAATTGTGTGACTTGTCATGACCTTGTTCGCGTGTCAAGACTGCACCTCTGGATGACCTGCATAGTCATATCAAGTTTGAAGCTCCAGAAGACGTGTCATTTGGAAGGCATCGCACCAAAACACGAAGAACTTCATGCATGTCATCCAACACAGGTATTTGGATTTAGGACTGACTTAGAACACCTAGACTTAACATTGGGACAAACCTTAGAATCCATAACTTAGAATTTGATAGAACTAAATTAGATTTCTTTGGTTAGTTATGTTTTTCCTTGTTTTGGAGAAGTTTTTTATCATATCAAATGTGTTCAAGTATTAGTAAAATATTTATGATTTGATAGAGCACTCAAATAGGTTTCTAAAAAGTCCAAGAACACCCAATTTGGAAATGTATAGCTCAAGTTATGAGCATTTCAATGAAATGGGTCCAAAACAAGTCAAAATAGTTTTGTCATATGCCCTCTATTTGAGAGATTATTTTAGGTATCAAATGGACCTCAAATTATACCACATTTGGTGAGTAGATAGATCTCTCAATGAGCTTTCCAACGAGCCTAAGAACTCCTAAAATCGAGTTCGGGAACGCAAGTTATGGTCTTTTTAGTGGAGGTGTATAAAACTGCTGAGATTCAGTCGACTAAACTTTATGTTTAAGTCAACTGAAAGTGCTGCAGATTGGTTTTTTCAGCCTCAGATGAGATTCGGTCGACTAAATTTTTGACTTCAGTCGACTGAGTTGTGCCCCATGGTCATTTCTGGACATTTCAGTTGACTGAATCTTCAAGTTCGGTTGATTGAAATCGCAACATAAAGTTTTTGACGGCTCTATTCTTGTGATTTCGACTTCCAACTGCCATATCTTCAAGAGGGATTTAAATGTATGACCTTAGGGCATTCCAAAGGTTAATCCTTGATGAGCCAAACACTCTTTAACATTCTCCAAGACTTTCAATCATTCATAGAGCATCAAAACTCCATAGTTATACCCTCATTGCTCTAAAACTATTCTCAAGTACATTCAAAGCACTCATAGGTAAATCCTTGAGCATCTTAGGCTCAATCTTGAATGTGTCATTGAGAAATACCTGATGGAAAGATTGATCTATAGGAAAACCAAATATAATCCCTAAGCCTCTTCTTCCAAAGCTTACAAACTCCATAGTTAAAATACGCTAAGCTTTGAATCTTAATATCAAACACATTCGAAGCTCTCATAGGCATATCTTGAGGATCTTATGCTCTAAGTTGAATGTGTTAAGTGAAGATTCTCTCTAGGGTCTTAATCTTCATAGGAAAACAATTATCTACCCTATACCTCCTTATTACTATCTTGGTTGGACTTCATTGGAGCATCTACATCAATCCAAGAAGAGGAGGACATTTAAGAATAAGCGAAAGCTACTTAAAGTAACAAGAGGCTACGTCATGGATGTAGGCAATGTAACGCCCGCCCTTTTTCATTGGCTTTTTCCCGTAAATTCAGAGTCTATTTTTTTTATAACAGAGTAGAGTGATAGAGCGCGGGACGTCACGACGCGAGCTAAGTCCGAACTTCCAAAGTCCGATCCTTAACTGGTCAACCCTATGTGTGCATGGACTCAGTCCAATAAAATGGTTCACTCATAACAATACCGGCTTGAGGAATAGAATCATAAAACTGCGGAATCATAATCATCAAAATACGGAAACATATTAGAACCAAGTTGTAATCCATTCAGATAGCAAAGTACGTCATAATCATCAAACCAAAGCATTCAACCATCTAAGTTATTACATTCCAAAATACATAATACCATAAAATAACTCATGGGGTTCGGCCATACACCATGGCCGAACCCTATGTCCAACATTCTCTCATATTTACCAAATTGCCATTGGTTTCCTTCTTCCTTTAAATCTCCCATAATCAGACCTTAAAAACTTCCCTAATCAAATAAGTTCATCAAACATAACACATGGGGTTCGGCCATAATTCTCCTACTTTGGTATCTTAATTACATTTTTGCCATTCTCTTCTCCATCAATTCTTATCATACATTGTACCCTTTTATTTTATTCAAAACTACACATAACTTAACTCATGACTTAGGTTCATAATCTGATTTCCTCAATCAGACTTTAACCTTGAATTATAGATACCTTTAATCCCTTAATTTTAGACCATGGGGTTCGGCCATACACAATGGCCGAACCCTTCGGTGTATAATCTCTACCTTTCCATAATTGGAAAGTTTTCTAAAAATAACTCCACCTTCCATTTTTAACCTAAGGTCCACATTTAGAAGGTTTCAAAATTAAACACCAACCCTTCTATGATTGAATATCATATTCCATAAATAACAAAGTTCCCAAAAACTAAATCCTAGTGGGGTTCGACTATACATTGTGGCCGAACCTCACTCTTGTCAATTAATCCCTTCATTCAATTAGGTTCAATAATCCAGCCCTTACCTTCCATTCTTGGAATGGTTTCCATAAATAACTTTTATGGTCTTTAAGTAGATACTTTCTAATTTTAATATCCACTTCCAAGAATGGAAACTTTCCTTAATATGTAACCTTCTTTCCATAGTTGGAAACACCTTCCAAAATTACTCATGAACTTGTATTTGAGTATTCGGATTTTGGAATGTAATAACTTAGATGGTTGAATGCTTTGGTTTGATGATTATGACGTACTTTGCTATCTGAATGGATTAGAACTTGGTTCTAATATGTTTCCGTATTTTGATGATTATGATTCCGTAGTTTTATGATTCTATTCCTCAAGCTGGTATTGTTATGTGTGAACCATTTTATTGGACTGAGTCCATGCACACATAGGGTTGGCCAGTTAAGGGTCGGATTTTAGAAGTTCGGACTTAGCTCGCGTCGTGACGTCCCGCGCTCTATCACTCTACTCTGTTATAAAAAAAAATAGACTCTGAATTTATGGGAAAAGGCGAGTGAAAAAAGGCAGGGCATTACAGGCAAGCTTGCCGAATCACGTAAAAATCATTGTGTCACAATTCTCCATCTCTTCTCATCTCCTTCACCTTATTTTGTGCACTTACTTTTGTAACGCCCGCCCCTTTTCACCGTAAAATCAGAGTACATTTTTTTTTTTTAAAAGTGACAAAGGGTGCGGACGTCACGACGCGAGTTAAGTTCCGAGCTTCTAAAGCCCGGCCCTTAACTGGCCAACCCTACACGTGCGTGGAACATAAGTCCACGAGTACGGTTCACGCGTAGCAAGTAAGCTCACGGAACATAAAAATAAATGCGGATGATCATAGAACTATCCTACCAGTTCTTCAGATAGCAGGGAAGAAATACCCAATTAATTACGAAAATGCCATTATACTGTATTATCCAAAATAATACCTAAACATAGCAAACTACCTAAATTATTACATTTCCGACAAGCTAACTATACAAATACATCTTTTCCAAAATAAAGTACAACAAAATAATTAATCCGCCTCCCCAAGCTCCTAAGCTTGGCTTCCGTCTCGCCCTTCCGGTCCGCCATCTCCTGCATTGTCAGCTAGGGTAGAAGTAGGGCGTTAGAACAACGCGCCCAGTAGGATTCCGAGTAGGGCTAGCACATGGGTTAGTAATAACCACATACAGATAATAACACAGTGAAAACTATAAACCACCATATACTGAAATATAAGTAAATGATATGCCATGGGTGTCAATGTTATGAATCCCACCCATCATTCCTGCTATATACTGTCATATCCCTTTTGACGGAAAAACCTCGTCAAGATATATCCAACCGCAAAATATCCCCCTTGACGGTAAAGCCTCGTCAAGGTGTCCCCATGCCTGTTCTCGGTCGCCCCGACGGAGCATGGACTCCGGTTTGTTTATTTTTTTTCCGCCCATGCCATGCATGAGATGTAATGCATTATGCTATGTACTATTTATAACTCATAACCTTAAGATATCATACATAGCCTTAATTTATAATGCATAACCTTAATCATAGTTCATAGCCATTAAATAAAATCGATCTTAAACATAGCATCCATAATTGTAAAAACCCATCATAAGATAAATACTAATCAATAAAATATGACAAAAATACCATCATACATCCATGGCTTACAAATAGGTAGGAATCCTACCGAATACCGACTCGCGTCCTTTTTCGGCTTCGTCCGATAATCCGGCTACCGACTCGCGTACCGCTCGCGCTATCCGGTACCTTATTAAATTACCAAATCAATCCAAGTTTTAATCATTTCCAAGCCCATAAATCATAACTTAGTGAGTTTCTTCATTTTAGCCAATAATTACCATTTGTGCCACTACCCCTTTACATAACCAATTACTCATTCATTCATGCCTATTTAAGCCTAAAATTGATCCACAACCTAGGTCCTTAACTTAGGTCCATTATTGACTTACCAAAACATTAAAATTTGTCATGTAATTAATCTAACCATTACTCATTTAAACCCATTCAAACCCCATACTTAATCACATATATACCCATTGACCTTAAACCCAAATTGATTTACAATTTGGGGCATGGGTTCGGCCATACACCATGGCCGAACCCATGATGCTCCATTCTCCATTTTTTCTTGGGTCCATTGTTACATTTTAGATCCACCAATAATCCCTCCTTGAGGGGTTTAAATCATGCAACTAAACCATATTCTTAGCCCCCTTTGGATCATCACTTTTGTTCACTTGAAATCCAAAATTCATCAACACATTACCCTTTAAACCCTTCATTTAATCACCATTTCATCACCATAGGGATCGGCCCTATGCCATGGCCGAACCCGTGGTTCAAATTTCCTACCATCCATGCATTTTAAAATCATACCATTCCATTGCATTTTTCATCATACAATCATTTTAAACATTACTCCCATGCATTCATTAAAACCCTAAATGCATTAATCAAAAACCTTCATTGCCTTCCATCCTTTAAACCCTAACCAATTTCATCAAACTCTAATCACCCACCATGGGGTTCGGTCATGCTACATGGCCGAACCCTATGGCCCATGATTCTTATTCCAAGTACCCAATTCCATGCTCAATTTAATCAATCACACAATGCACACAATATATTTCTCCAATTTCTTACCCTAACCCTAATTCACCCATTTAGGGTTTTCTCCATCTTCCACCCTTCCATTTAATGTATCTAAATTCCATAGTATAAAATCACCTATCCAACATTAATTTCACAAAAATAAATTTCATTTCTTAAACCCTAAAATCCAAAATTCTTTTATTTAAGAAATACTCACTATCCGACGTCTCCTCCGATTTCCGCCGCTCCCGTCGGTCTCCTTGGCCTCCTCTCTCCTTCCTCTTGATCTTTTATAGGTCAAGATCTTTGATCAAGGGTGGCAACTCCCAACCTTAAAATCAGCCATGTTAGGTTTGACTTTGAGAGATGAAAAGAGGAAAAGATGATGAGAGGAAGATGATGACCTTAATCTTAGAGTGAACTCCCTCCAAATTCCATTTTTTTTTCTCTCCTTGAGCTCCTTCTTTTCTTTTTTTTTTTCTCTCCTTCACTTGGACATGGGACGGCAATGGAGGAGTGGGAGGGATGGAGTTAGTGAAAATGAATATGAGAAAGAAAAAAATCAAACTTATCCCCATTTGATGACCTCATTTACACTTTACATTAATTTTTCACCAACCAAAGATATTTTAAGATATTTTATTTGCTTTATGGTGGTGGTTATCTAAACCACCACCAAGTCCAACGTGTATGTGAATTTTTTTTGAGTTTGAGATGAGGTGAATCTTCACCTCATGGCCCCACCTTGACCACTCTTGACTACCATATTTAAATAATTTAATTAGATATTTACCTTAGGCTAATCCATTGATGCTTAGCCTAAGTTCATTACTCCACCCATGGTTGACCAAGTCAACCATGGTGGCCGGCCCCACCAATCATTGGTCCACTCGCCACCTCACTTGATGAGGTGGAGGTGGGTCCCGCTTGGCCACACCACCATTGTTTAATTCCAAATTACTTAGGGTGATTAAATTTCATTAAGCCCACTCTAAATGGATCACCATTGGGCCCATGGCCCAATTACATTTCCCACTAGCCCATTTACCTTAGAGCTTAACCATCTTGACCCATTGGGTCCCAAATGGGTATTCGACCCAATTTGACCATTCTTGACCCATTTAAATAAATTTAAATCCAAACCATAGTCTATTGGGCCACACTTGGGCCTTTATCCAATTTTGGCCCATTTACCATTTACTCCAACAATTTTCTAATTTCCATCATTAAAATAATTAATATTCACATTTATATTAATTCCCAAGTTCCAAGACCTTACAACTTTAGCTCATATCTTATTGCATACATAATTTGTTTAAACTTAATTTTTTTTGTAAATCACATTTAGAACATTAATTGAGCAAATTTGTATTGATTAATCATTAAAGTTCCCAATTTAAAATAGATTTTAAAATTCTCCAATAGTTTTATTCACCTCCCTTTAGGATTATTATAGACATTTGGCTAACTTGACCAATAGAATGGAATATTTTAGGTCTTGGAAATCATACAGTAGACCTTTAGGTCTGGTTTAGACCTACACTGATTAGACAAGGATTTTATGTGCTAATAATCTATAAATTGTGATTTGAAACATGTACATGGACAAAAGGAATCGAGGTTAATCACTTTCAATCAGGTAGGAGTTCCTACTTTATTGAAGCACAATGAGGTGAATGATTTTATTTTATGTTATATCTTTTGAAAGCATAAATATGGATTTATGAGATTATGATTTTATTATGTACATGAAAATAATTTTGATGAGAAATTATTTGATTTATGATTTTGTCCATCATGATTGCGCACATTACCTCATGCATGGTTGCATGGGAGGGTTGACATTAGCAAGCCAAGAAGGAAATGTCTGGACTTTGCTTGGTTTCACATGAGAGTGATTTATAGTATCGAGCCAAGAAGGAACTGTCCGGACTTTGCTTGGTCTCGTGTACAATAAGTCAAATATTATATTTTGGCCCCGTCCTTGTGTATAAATCCTATGTCAATAATTGGACCAAAGAGACCTACCTGCGCAGAGGGAGGAGTCGACACTCCACCAATAGTATCAGTTAATTGGTGGATGGGTAACAGTGCCCTGGTGGTCGCCACCTCAAATGTTGTGGACATAATTGGCCAATATTGAGAATCATTATTTGAAGTGATAGTTATGACCAGATGCATGGAAATGGGTGGGCATATCATTGATGCATGGCACCCATGGCTTATCATTTTTATGATTTCAGAGTTATATGACTTTGGTATTCTCTTATCGTATTTTGAGAAACATGTATTGATCATTACCTGTGATTTTCCTCATTTGTTATTTTTAATATATGTTATTATGAGATTTCACACCAAGTACACTTTGTGATCGGAATTTCCTACTGGGCAAGTTGACTAAGCCCATACATTTTTCCCCTCAGATGTTAATGCAGTTCATGACAAAGGAAAAGAGGCTGGGCCTAACGGTAGCCAAGTCTGATCGAAGGATGGATGCGAAAAGAATCTTGAATAGCTTAGTTAAATTGTTATCTTTTGAGAATAATGTGAATTGTAAGGTCTTCTTTTTGGGGAATGTAATATTGTGACCCTGGACAGTTAATGTTATTGTTTTGTCTTTGACTCATATAATTGTTGGGAATTACCTTGTCTTTGCTTGAATTGTAATTTGCTAGTCATGCAATGTAAATGCTTAAATCTTCCACAGGTTATGCTAGCACGTGCAAAATGTAATCGTGGGCTTGTACCACACATGTGCTAGGTTGGGCCAGTCAAGGGTCGGGTTTTCGGACTTGTACTTAACTCGCATCGTGACTTCTCCATTCTTTTTCTATAAAAAAATTTACTCTGATTTTATAAATGGAAAAAGGACAGGTCGTTACAGTTGGTATCAAAGCATGAAAAGCAAAACAAGAAAATTCCCTGAATAAAATTTGAACAAACTAGAATGCTCCCCGATGCGAGAATGAAATGAGAGGTCAATGCATCCCCCCAAGTACATGTTGAACTATAAAGATAAAGTTTTTTTTCTCAAAGGAAATACAAATGAAATACTAGGGTCTTTCCCCAATCAACGTAGAATTATAATTTAGAATTTTTTCCTTAAGTGGAAGTTAGATGATGAATAATAACATAGTTTTGCCCCAATTCTACTTGGTAAAAGAATGGTATGAAAGTTCTCACAATCCGCGGGAAATTAGAGTGATGATTATTGTTTTCCTTTACATAGGAAAATGTCCCCAAGAGGACACCTTCAACAAAAATGTTGGAGAACACTAGCGTGAACAATGGTATTACTTCATCCATGTCACTCAAACTTCAAACTTTTCTGCAAACCACAGTGGGCATCATGGGAGCGGCCGACTCAGTGAGTACCACTAACTCACGACTTTTGACTATGGTGAGGGATTTTCAAGAACTATACCCTCCTCATTT
This sequence comes from Chimonanthus salicifolius, assembly GCA_013350335.1. Classification (NCBI taxonomy): domain Eukaryota; kingdom Viridiplantae; phylum Streptophyta; class Magnoliopsida; order Laurales; family Calycanthaceae; genus Chimonanthus; species Chimonanthus salicifolius. The sequence goes on from CM023535.1 coordinate 41,092,221, forward strand.
TAATGGTAATGAAGGAACGATGGAGGCGAAGAAATGGATAAAGACTACTACTGGAATTTTTGAACTTTTAGGAATCACTGAAGACCAAGACAAGATACTCTTGGCTACTTCGTACCTCGCCAACAATGCTGGCCAATGGTGGAGAGCCACTAAGGAAAGCCTTGTGCTGGCAGAAGTAACCTGGAAGAGTTTTGAAGATTTATTTTTAGGACATTATCTTCTTGAAACAGGGAGAGAGATTGAGACAAAAGAAGTTTGGAACCTGACACAGAAGGGTGAGGTCACTACAAAATCTAATGATTCCATGAAAAGTAAAAGGAAAATGAAGGCAAGAATAATTACCGGCCGTGTAAGAGAGCTCGTGCAAGACTTCAAAATTCTTTAACCTCCATGCCTACAGTACAACCTAACAAAAAGGTGTATACATGTTACCAGCGTGGACATGTAGGGCATGTTAAAGGAAGTTGCCCACAACTTCGCCAGGTACATATATGTTCTCAATGTGGACAGACGGGTCACCTTGAGAAAGGTTACCCACAGCTCCATCAACTCCCTACAACACGAAACCATGAGTAAACCGCTCTGGTAAATTCTTCTGTGAGCACTACTTCCTGCTATCAGTGTGGATAGAGAGGCCACATCAAAAGAGATTGTCCACTACTCTGTTAGACACCTCAAGCAAGGACTTCTCATTGGCCACTGGAGAGACTCACTCGGTTATAGATGTCTCGACCTCAAGCTCAGACGGGACGATCACTTACCTCAGCAAGTGCAGAAAGATTGAATTCTTTTGTCCCAACATTGGAAACAATTAATCGCTCAGTGATCCAAGGTATGACAATCTTTGGTAATTCATACACACTAGCATTAAATTAACATGGAGCTTTGTATTTTTCCTTCTGTTCAAGTGTATGATTTTTTCTTTGGTAATACACATCAAATACTCATTGATCGTGCCTCGAAGGAATAACTTTGGGAGTCACTAGAAAGGGATAAGTTATATGAACCAGACTCGAGGTTGATGCACTGTAGATGATAAGACAATGAACAGTCGTGAACATTGAAGTAGAATACCTTGAAAAAAAAAGATTAAAAATTTTCCCTAAGACTTTGAACTTGGAAATAGATTGGGTCCAAGTAGGGTTGAACATTAGAAGTGTCGGATGATGATAATTAAGACCATTAACTTAGCCTGAGAAACAACATCGACCATTGAAAACATTGAAGGGTATTATGTAAAGACCCGCGACATATAGTTTTAAGATATATTTTGTTAGTGCATCTGTAAGACCCCGGATTTTTCTTAGCTTATAAAATTTTTGGATCGGCCCACTTAGATTGCAATTTAATTGAATTTGAGGTTAAAAAGTTTAAATGGACATTAGATGGGCAAGAAATGGGTCAATTACCCAATTAAGACCCAATGGGTCATGGGTAAGCTTGATTTTAAAGTAAATGGGTAAGTTTAGTTAAATTAGTTGAATTGGATAAATTAGTGCATCTAATGCATTAAAGACCACCTCATCAAGTGAGGTGGCATATAAGTGATGTGGCATTGCCATGTGGCATATATGTCATCACATGTAAGCCAACTAAGCAAGGATGACATATCATCAAGTGACATGGCCAATGTGGGACCCAAGTGCCATGTGGTGCCCAAGTCACCACATGCATGGCTGATCATGACATGGGTTGACTTGCTCAGCCACTAGTGAGTTCAAGTTTTGAGTTAAGGTTTTGTTTGAGTTGAGAAGATGAAGGGATGAGATGGGGTAGCTTGTCTTGTAACGCCCGCCCCTTTTCACCGAAAACCAGAGTCTATTTTTTTTTTTAAAGTGACAAAAGGCACGGACGTCACGACGCGAGTTAAGTTCCGAGCTTCTAAAGCCCGGCCCTTAACTGGCCAACCCTATGCGTGCATGGAACATCAGTCCACGAGTACGGATCACGCGTAGCAAGTAAGCTCACGGAACATAAAAATAACTGCGAATGATCATAGAACTATCCTACCAATTTTCAGATAGCAGGGAAGAAACATCCGTATAATTACTAAAATGCCATTAAACTGTATTGTCCAAAAATAGAATCTACACATAGCAAGCCATCTAAGTTATCACATTCCGACAAGCTAGTTTACTCAATTTACATTTCCAAAATGAAATAATTCAACTTAAACAAAATAACTGGTCCGCCTTCCCAAGCTCCTAAGCTTGGCTTCCGTCTCGCCCTCCGGTCTGCCATCTCCTGCATTGTCAGCTAGGGTAGAAGTAGGGCGTTAGAACAACGCGCCCAGTAGGATTCCGAGTAGGGCTAGCACATGGGTTAGTAATAATCACATACAGATAATAACACAGTGAAAACTATAAACCACCATATACTGAAAATATAAGTAAATGATATGCCATGGGTGTCAATGTTATGAATCCCACTCATCATTCCTGCCATATACTGTCATATCCCTCTTGACGGAAAAACCTCGTCAAGATATGTCCAACCGCAAAATATCCCCTTTGACGGCAAAGCCTCGTCAAGGTGTCCCCATGCCTGTTTTCGGTCTCCCGACGGAGCATGGACTCCGGTTTGTTTATTTTTTTCCACCCATGCCATGCATGAGATGTAATGCATTATGCTATGTAATATGTATATCTCATACCCTTAATATACCATACATAGCCTTACCATATAATGCATAACCTTAAAAATAATAAACCATAGTATTAAACATAATGTCCATAATCATAGAACAATTTTATTTTTTTTTAAGATCAATCCCAAAATCAACCAAAATAAGATAAATAGACCATTACACATCCATGGCTTACAAGTAGGTAGAAATCCTACCGAATGCCGACTCGCATCCTTTTCCCGTATTCGTCCGACAATCCAGCTACCGACTCGCGTACCGCTCGCGCTATCCGACACCTTATTAAATTACCACATTAGTCCATATTTTACCATTTCCAAGCCCATAAATCATAACTTAGTGGGTTTCTTCATTTTAGCCCATAATTACCATTTTTACCACTACCCCTTCACATGATTATGTACTCATTTATCTAGGTATGATTAAGTCCAAACTTGATCCACCACTTAGGTCCCTAACTTAGGTCCATTAATGATTCATTGACCATGACCTAACATCCCTAAATCATCCACTTAATTTAATCAAATTTTCCATCATCTAGATACAAGCATGGACCCAACCTTAGCCCATACAATAACTTACAAAATGGGTCATGGGTTCGGCCACACACCATGGCCGAACCCATGATGTCTTGTTCCCCATTTTCCTTGGATCCTTTAGTACATTTTAGATCTACCACAAGTCCTCCCATGAGAGGTTTACATCATGCATTTAAATCACCATTTCAAGGTATCATTACATATTTTGGGTCCATCAAAACTACTAACATTTTCCCATTTATTTCTTCATAAATCACAACCATTAAATCCACCATTGTTCACCATAGGGTTCGGCCATACACCATGGCCGAACCCATGGTTCATGATTCATCACTCCTTACTCCAAAATATCTCCATTCACCAAAATATTAAATCCATTACCTCTTCCCATTTTTCCATGACTTTAACCTTAAAAACCCTAATTAACTATACACACACAACAACCTAGGGTTCGGCCATACACCATGGCCGAACCCATGGTTCATAATTTATTCTCTTTTATGTCTTCCAATGCCATAAAATCCTTTTACATTTTCATCATAAAACCATTTTAAACACTACTCCCATGCATTCATTAAAACCCTAAATGCATTAATCAAAAACCTTCATTGCCTTCCATCCTTTAAACCCTAACCAATTTCATCAAACCCTAATCACCCACCATGGGGTTCGGCCATGCTACATGGCCGAACCCTATGGCCCATGATTCTTATTCCAAGCACCCCATTCCATACTCAATTCCATAATTTATACAATGCACATACTACATTTATTTATTTCTTTTCCCTAACCCTAATTTTTTTTCTCCATTAGAGTTTTACCCACTTTCCATTCCTTCCATTTGATGGATTTAAAATCCATAGCATAAAATTATCTATCCACCATTAAATTTCACAAAAACAAGCCCTAAATCTTAAACCCTAAAATCCAAAATTTCTTGTTTAAAAAAATACTCACTATCCGACGTCTCCTCCGATTTTCGCCGCTCCCGTCGATCTCCATAGCCTCCTCTCTCCTTCCTCTTGATCTTTGATAGGTCAAGATCTTTGATCAAGGGTGGCAACTCCCAACCTTAAAATCAGCCATGTTAGGTTTGAATTTGAGAGATGAAAAGAGGAAAAGATGATGAGAGGAAGATGATGACCTTAATCTTAGAATGAACTCCCTCCAAATTCCATTTTTTTTTCTTCTCTCCTTGAGCTCCTTCTATTTTTTTTTTTTCTCTCCTTCACTTGGACATGGGACGGCAATGGAGGAGTGGGAGGGATGGAGTTAGTGAAAATGAGCATGAGAAAGAAAAAAAAAATCAAACTTATCCCCATTTGATGACCTCATTTACACTTTACATTAATTTTTCACCAACCAAAGATATTTTAAGATATTTTAATCTCTTTATGGTGGTGGTTATCTAAACCACCACCAAGCCCAACGTGTCTTGCCTTTGAGGTGGGGTAGCTTGGTCTCCCATTTGACCAATTTAGCCACCAATTTAATAATTTAAGTATTTAATTAATTTGGTAATTAACTTAGGTTAATTCATTTTTATTTAACCTAATTCCCATTATTCCACCCATGGTTGACCAAGTCAACCATGGTGGCCGGCCCCATCAATCATTGGCCCACCCGCCACCTCACTTGATGAGGTGGAGGTGGGTCCCACTTGGCCACACCACCATTGTTTAATTCCAAATTACTTAGGGTGATTAAATTTCATTAAGCCCACTCTAAATGGATCACCATTGGGCCCATGGCCCAATTACATTTCCCGCTAGCCCATTTACCTTAGAGCTTAACCATCTTGACCCATTGGGTCCCCAAATGGGTATTTGACCCAATTTGACCATTTTTGACCCATTTAACCCTCATTGACCATTTAAATAAATTTAAATCCAAACCAAGTCTATTGGGCCACACTTGGGCCTTTGTCCAAATTTTGGCCCATTTACCATTTACTCCACCCATTTTCTAGTTTCCATCATTAAAATAAATAATATTCACATTTATATTAATTCCCAAATTCCGAGACCTTACATGTCTAAGTACATTGTACTTAGACACTTGGGAACCCAAGGGTCTTCATCTCAAAAACCATGAAGCTACCCTTGGGAAACCAAGGGTCTCTTTGGTTTAACCAAGGGTCTCGTTGATTAGACCAAGGCATTATGAGAGGGAGTGAAGAGACTAAGTTGTTAATACAAAAGACACAAACCAAGGGGCACTCCAAACCCTTTGGTCGACTCCTCCTCTTTGAGCAAGGAATTTCTCTCTACTCCTCTCCTCTCTCTCTCCCACTTCTACCTCCATACATTGGAGATTTTGAAGAACAAAGAAAGGTGAAGAAGAATTAAGGAAGAAGAGACAGATCAAAAGAAAATAAGGAGACTGAATGAAGGTATATCTAAGGCTTAATAACATGGGAATGAATCCAAGGAAACCATAGGTTTGGCCATGGTGTGGCCGAACCCATGGGTTCCATGATTGGTTGGAAAGAATGGCCAAAATTGTTATAAGGACATGGAGTTGGAAATCCATCCAAGGGATGGTTGTGGGTTGAAACAAAACAACCATAAGATTAATCCGAACTCATGTTATGATGATACTATGATTAGATGGATTATGAAAAACCCTAACCTTGGCTAGTGGGTAGGGTAAATTTGAAGTATGGAAGATGAAATCCATGTTTAAATATGATAAAGGATGGATTTTAAGGAGAAGGGTCTTACAATGCATGCAAACAAAAAGAACTAACAAAAAGTCAATGGACTGAATCTTATGATTCAGTCGACTGAAAGGGTGCTGGCCAAGCACATATGGAGTCCGTTGGTATTTCAGCCGACTGAATCTTATGATCCAGTCGACTGAAAGTGTATTGGCCGAGAACACAAAGGATTTGTTGGTGTTTCAGCCATGATTTAGTCGACTGAACGTATACTTACCAAACACGTAAGGGATCTGGCTATGTTTTAGCCGATTGAATATATGATTCAGTCGACTAAAAGTATACTGGCCAAGTATGTATGATATCTAGTAGTATTTCAGTCGACTGAATCTTATGATTCGGCAGACTGAAATTGCATTGGCCAAGCATGTATGATATCTGGTTGTATTTCAGCCGACTGAATCTTATGATTCAGTCGACTGAAATTGCACTGGCCAAGCACATATGATATCTGGTTGTATTTCAGCCGACTGAATCATAGATTCAGTCGACTGAAAGTGTACTGGCCAAAATATGTATGATATCTGGTTGTATTTCAGCCAACTGAATCATAGATTCAGTTGATTGAAAGTGTACTAGACAAGCACGTATGATATCTAGCTGTATTTCAGCCGACTAAATCTTATGATTCAGTCGACTGAAAGTTTACTTGTTAAACACAGATGGCATCTAGTTGTGGTTCACTCGAATGAATTAGAAGGTTATATTTTTTATTATCTTCTACAGCCTCTTGTAGGGTGTAAGGGGTGATGAAATTAAAATGGAAGATCAAACTAAAATGTATGTTTGAATTTGACTAAGGTAAAGAGGTTCGTAAAGGGATTACGATTCATCTCACACGACCGTTAGCGATATCCTTGCGAAACAAGAAAGGATAATATATCGAACATTGGTAGGATTCCTACCTCATTGAGAACATTATGGAGTATAATATGACACTGGTTTATATTCAAAATTTGATGATTATTTTGGTTAAATAAATGTTATATGATTATGATCAGATTTTAAAATGATATGATGTATTTTAAATGATATGGCATTTTTGCAAACATTACCTCATGCATGGCATGGGAGGGAACACATATGACCAGCAAGCCAAGTTCTGAGCGGTCCGAACATAACTTGGGCTTGAGATTAGCTTATATGAAACTATATGAATTGTTGAGATTTGGCCGCGTCCAGTTGATAGAAAAGGTACGGCGTAATTGGGCCAAAGAGCTCCTGGGAAGGTCCTGAAACCCTGCGCAGAGGGATGAGTCCACACTCCATCGGCAATCCCAGTTAATTTGTGGATGGGTATACAGTGCCCTGGTGGTTGCCACCTTAAACACTGTGGACATAATTGGCCAAGGAAACCATTGAATGATTTATGATGTGATTGAGTATGGACATTGGGTGGGATATCATTTGGCATTGACACCCATGACATGATACTTATGTTAGCATGATTTTGATATGGACATCATGCATTATTTTATTACTTACAAGATGTTTTACAAATATGACATTAATGATGTATATACCCTTGATTTATGTTATTCTAAATTACTCCCATGTGTATCATAAACCTAATTGGAATACCTACTGGGCATGTTGACTAATGCCCTACTTCTACCCTATAGATGATGGAACAGATAATGATAAGGAAAATTTAATGTTTAAATTACTCAGTTTGAATTTCAATGATGTATTGGGAGGACTTACATTTTGGATTGTAATAACTTAGAACTTATTTGCTATGGTTTGATAATCCGTAAGTTTATTCATATTGCATGGTGATTGGTTTTCCTTGCCTAATGATGAGAAGAATATGAATAACATATTATTCATATGAATTATTCCGCACGTATTAAAAAAAGCGTGTGAAAATGTTTTAGTGGACTTAGTCCATGAACACATAATAGTGGCCACTTAAGGGTCAGGTTTTGGAAACTCGGACTTGACTCGAGTCGTGACGACCCGTCCTCTCTCACTTATTTAAAAAAAAATATATACTCTGATTTTTACGCTAGTGAAAAAGGGCGGGGCGTTAGAGTTGGTATCAAAGCGAAACCGGAAGTGTTGAATCTTGCAAAGTAAGATTAATACGGTATCATGTCTCAATGATAGATAAGAATCCCAACTGACCGACTCTTCGGAGTCTGCTGCACGGGGGCCGGATTAATTTACTTTGATGAGAATCAGACTGTAAGCATTCAATCTGAGAAAAACCTTTGATGAGAAAAACAACGGCAAGGGAAAGACAATCATTATAAATTGTAGATTTATCAAACATAGCGAAATAGGTCGTCCCTCCCCTGAACAAGAAAACGATATGATACATAGGAAAATTTCCCCTAAATGAGAAATACTATGTGATATCTAGGCAATTTCCTCAAGTAAGGAACACAAGTGATATATAGGAGAAATAAACAGAACTTTCTCCTCCCTATGATGATTGGATTAATTATAACTTCAAACTATTTGAACACAAGTTTTTATTAGCAAGCTAAGTCAACCAATGTTTCGATGACTTAGGAAAATGCATCCACGAAGAAGAAATACCCGACAGAACCCGCATCAGGAAGAGAGACAGGACAATGTGAATATTCCTGAGGTACCTCCCGAGCTACAGAGCCTAGTGCAGGCAGTAGTCACCTCCGTTTTACAGCAACATCACAATGGCAATGGAGGCACTACTTCCAATGAATCTCAAGACCGAGCAATCGTCAGAGATTTTCAATAGCAGCGTCCCCCTTATTTCAAAGGGAAAGAGAGACCCACAAGAGTGAAGAACTGGATTGAGAATATCACAAAGATCTTGAAGCTGCTTAAGATCACCGATGACCAGGTCCGAATATTGCTGGTTACCTCACAACTGGTAGATGATGCCAGCAAATGGTTGAAGGCCATAGAACATCAACAAGCACAGATTCCAGCTGCGGATAGGACATAGATGACTTGGGACCAGTTCCCTGGGATGTTTCTAGACCATTACTTTCCAGAAAAAGAGAAGGAGCGCCAGACACAAGCATTCATAGCTTTGGTCCAGGGAACCATGACCGTCGTAGAATGCTACAAAGAATTCCTTCGTTTATCATGCGATGCTCTATACATGGTGGACACGGAATATAAGAAGGCCCGAAAGTTTGAGTGAGGCCTGCGACCAAACATTAGAGCCAAAGTCACTATTTTCAAATCAGCTACTTTGGCAGAAGTGGTCAGTTGAGCCAGCATAGCTGAACAAGAGCTGATGGAGACAGTCAAATTTGTGGAGAACAGACGAAGCCAGAGCAGGGGAAATTCTTTCTGCCCTCGCAAGTAATTTAGACCCAATTTTGGGAGACCATCAGCCTCCACTGTTTCCAGTGGTGGTTTTCTTCCCAGTCAGCCCTCCACATCAGGACCAGTCTCTCAGTCTCCTCGATGTGTTATCACCTGTTAGCAGTGTGGCCAGCAGGGCCATATCAAGAGGGAGTGTCCACAAAACAACATATTTTCTTACTCCAGGGGTTCTTTCTTTCCTCCAGCTCGGCCAGCTCAGTCACAAGCTTCCACGGTACACAACCAGACAGGACGGACACCCATTCCGACAGGATCTGGACGGTTATATACATTTGTTCCTCCTCTAGAGATGGTGGATCACTCGGTGATTCAAGGTATGACAGTAGTTGGTAGTTCATATGCTATTGCATTATTTGACTAAGGAGCATCCCACTCCTTTATATCTGCTACTGGTATCTTAGTACTGTAACGCCCCACCCTTTTTCACCCGCTTTCTGAAAATCAGAGTCTATTTTTTTAAAAAAAAATAACAGAGTGAGCGAGAGTGGGACATCTCAATGTGAGCTAAGTCCTAGTTTCCAAAGCCCGACCCTTAACTGGCCTACCATACGTGTGCGTGGACCAAGTCCACTAAAATGGTTCACACGTACATCGAGTTAAACATGCGGAATAAATCATGCAGAATAATAATAGATTAACAATTCTATTCCATTTTTAGATAGCAAAGTAGTCCAACACTAAATCATAATTTCCTTAAGTTAAGTTATCCAATATCCACCATCCAAGCCGTAGCAAATATATCTACGATATTATAATCCGGAATGCTAGTTATTCAAATACATAGTCCATGAATAACTTAAACAAAATATAACTTAATCATCCAAGCTCCTAAGCTTGGCTCCGATCTCGTTCCTCATTCCGTTCATTCCCTGTGTCATCAACTAGGGTAGAAGTAGGCATTAGACAACACGCCCAGTAGGTATTCCGAGTAAGGCTAACACATGGGTTAGTACCAAAAATCCAGATATAATATATATCAAATCCAGATTTAATAAATTATACCATACTTATAAAGCATCGTATCCAAAACAGTGTATGATAATAGAGATCCAATGATACCGATAAAAACCAGAAACATTGCATGTTAATAAAGATCATAATCATGCCGATTCAATGCCATGCCATGCTATCATATGCAATGAGTCCCACCCATCACAAACACATAGTAACCTCTTGATGGAAAGCTCCTCATCAAGGGATCCCCCACGATTTTATTACCGACGCCCCAACGGAGTGTGGATCTCCGGTTACCTCTTGATGGAAAACTCCTCATCAAGGTATCCCCTCAGGACTTACGGACGCTCCGACGGAGCGTGGGTCTCCGGATTTGTAATAGCCCGGAATTTTTAAATCAATATATATGTGGTTATTATTTATTTTAATGATGGAAATTGGGAATTTTGATGGAATAGATGTTAAGTGGATAAAAATTTGAGGCAAAGGCCCAAGTATGGTCCAATGGACCATGGGTTGGATGAAATTCATTTAATTGATCAATAATGATTAATTGGGTAAAGAATGGTCAAATTGGGTCAAATACCCATTTGGGACACAATGGGTCAAGATGGTTAAGCTCTAAGGTAAATGGGTAGGAAATAAATTTAATTGGGCCATGGGCCCAATGGTGACCCAATTGTTGGAATGGATTGAATTGGAATTAAATCACCAAAGTTAGTGATGAAATGATCAAGATGGCATAACCAAGTGGGGCCCACCTCCACCTCACCAAGTGAGGTGGCGTGTGGACCAAGGCATAGGTGGGGCCGACCATCATGGTTAACTTGGTCAACCATGGATAAGTCAAAGGGAATTAAAGAGGATCAAAGTGAATTAATGTGATTTAATTAGTGTGAATCATCTAAGTTAGTATTTAATTAAACCTAGGTGACATGGCCGAATGGGGCCGACCTCGACCTCATCAAGTGAGGTGGCGTGTGGACCAAGGCATAGGTGGGGCCGACCATCATGGTTGACTTGGTCAACCATGGATAAGTCAAAGGGAATTAAAGAGGATCAAAGTGAATTAATGTGATTTAATTAGTGTGAATCATCTAAGTTAGTATTTAATTAAACCTAGGTGACATGGTCAAATTGAGCCCACCTCCACCTCATCAAGTGAGGTGGCGTGTGGACCAAGGCATAGGTGGGGCCGACCATCATGGTTGACTTGGTCAACCATGGATAAGTCAAAGGGAATTAAAGAGGATCAAAGTGAATTAATGTGATTTAATTAGTGTGAATCATCTAAGTTAGTATTTAATTAAACCTTGGTGACATGGTCAAATGGAGCCCACCTCCACCTCATCAAGTGAGGTGGCGTGTGGACCAAGGCATAGGTGGGGCCGACCATCATGGTTGACTTGGTCAACCATGGATAAGTCAAAGGGAATTAAAGAGGATCAAAGTAAATTAATGTGATTTAATTAATGTGAATCACCTAAGTTAATTTTGATTAAGCTTAGGTGACATGGCCGAATGGGGCCCAACTCCACCTCACCAAGTGAGGTGGCGGGTAGGCTAGGCCTTAGTGGGGCCGGCCACCATGGTTGACTCAGGTCAACCATGGGTGGATTAATGGAGAAGAATCAAGGAGATTAAAGGGGTTAATTGAGAATTAATTAACCTAAGTTAAGGAATCCAAACGGGAGAAAAAGAAGTTGGATGAGCCGTCGGATTTGTAAGTAAATTATTAACAAGAGTTTACATTTTGTTTAAGATTAAAAAGGGATCATGGAATCCATTTCTTAGATTAAATGGTGGACAAAGTGTTATGGGCCATGGATCTAAGATCCATCCAAGGAAAGGATGAGAAATGGACAAAATGGGAAACATAAATTAGGTTAAGAAAAAAATAAAGGATGTATTAAGGACACTAAGTATTAAGATTTATTCAAATATAGAAATGTAATTTTTGAAGGAACCATGAGCCATAGGGTTCGGCCATGTAGTATGGCCGAACCCCATGGAAGGTGATTAGGAGATTTTAATGGCATTAAAGGATTAAAACCATGGAAGGATGGTTAAGGATATTGAGGCTCAAAATGGTTAAAGTTTAAGGAGTTTTAATGAGGAAAAATCATGGAGGATATTAATGATTTTTAAGGGCCTCAAAAGTGGTGGATGAAGGTGAGCCATGAACCATGGGTTCGGCCATGGTGTATGGCCGAACCCTATGGTGATGTTTAATAATTTTAATGGATGTGAAAAGATGGAAATTGATGGAAAAAGGTTGTTAGTTTTAAATGGACTTTAAGCATCATAAATAAATGTTTTAAAAATAAAACCATGGACCATGGGTTCGGCCATGGTGTATGGCCGAACCCCATGGGGAGATTTTGATGGTTTAGGTATTTTGAAAACCATGAAAAGAATGGGGAATATGGCATGATTAAATGAGTCATTAATGGACTAAAAAATGTACCAAATGATGATCAAAGTTAATGATTTAAAGGTATGATTTAAACCCCCTCATGGAGGGACTTATGGTGGAGCTAAATGATGTAGACAGGTCCATGGAAAAATAAGAAAAAGACATCATGGGTTCGGCCATGGTGTATGGCCGAACCCATGACCCATTTGAGAGCCATTTTGTGGGCTAAGGTTAAGTCCATGCATGTGTCTAGATGATTGGGGATTTGATTAAGTTACTGGCTGTTTTTAATGTTTTCATGTCATGGTGGATGGATCATTAGTGGATCCAAGTTTTATGGATCAGTTATGAGTCTAAGGATGGAAAATAAAATGAGAACTTAACCATGGAAGAAGAGTGGGAAAATGGTAAATATAGGCCAAAATCAAGAACCATGGGTTCGGCCATGGTACATGGCCGAACCCCATGGAGGATGATCATGGACTTAGGTGTGTTTAAAGATGACCTTATGTATGGTTAAATGAAGCATAGGTTGCTGGATTTTAAACCCACTTGTAGGTCATTTTATGGGCTAAATTTGGAATTATGCATGCATTTAGATGAATGGAAATTAGGCTAAGTTAAGGGCTGATTTTTAATAATCTTGTAACATGGTTGATGGGTCATTAATGGATCTAAGTGTATGGATCAATTATGGACAAAAAATGTACATGGTTAAGTGAATGATTAAGCATGGAAGAGGTAGTGGCAAAATCGTAAATATTGGCCAAAATGAAGAACCATGGGTTCGGCGATGTGTATGGCCGAACCCCATGGGGGATATTTGTGGACTTAAGGGCTCTAAGTTATAGTCTTAATTGCTGATTTATGGAGTCTAAGGTTGCTGATTTTTAGACTCACTAATTGGAATATTTAATGGGTTAAGATAGGACCCACAAACCTAGATAGTGAGGTTCGGCCATGGTATATGGCCGAACCCCACTAAGGCATGTATTAGGGACTTAATCGTGGATAAAACATGGGCTGATTATTGATATGTAATAAGGTATCGGACATCGCAAGCAGTGTGCGATCGGTGACCGGATTTGTGGACGGAAAATGTAAAGGAACGTTAGTCGGTATTCGGTAGGATTCCTACCTTTTGTAAGCCATGGATCATGTGTTATGTGATGGTTTTCCTTTGATTTATTTTGGTAATCATGTGATTCTTTTAAGATGGGTTTTATGACTATGATTCATTTATATTACATGGCATATGGCATCTACATCTCATGCATGACATGGGAGGGATATGGCATGGGAAGGATGAAATGAAACCGGAGTCTGTACTCCGTCGGGGCGACCGATAAACAAACATGGGGATATTTTGATGTGCTTTATCCATCAGGAAGGTTCCTATGGGTTTTATGATATGTTGATAAGGTTATTCAAACAAGAATGTTACTATGTGTTCATTATACCTTGATGATGGTTTTTTCCATCAAGGGGGATATTCGTATTTATTATTATACCTTGAGGAGGCTTTGCCATCAAGGGGGATACTTTGTGTGACTTGACCTTGATGATGGTTTTTCCATCAAGGGGGATATTCGTATTTATTATTATACCTTGAGGAGTTTTTGCCATCAAGGGGAATACTTTGTGTGATTTGATCTTGATGAAGCTTTTCCATCAAGGGGGGACATTATGTATGGTTGAAAAAGGGACATTGTACAATGATGATGAGCTTGATGGGTGGGATTCATGACATAGGACACCCATTGCATGACATTGCACCAAATTGCATGGTTTTGGATATAATATTATCTATATGTTTTGTTATCACTAATCCATGTGTTAGCCCTAGTCGGAGTCCTACTGGGCGCGTTGTCTAACGCCCTACTTCTACCTTAGATGACGACACAGGAAACGGAGGATGTGACGGGAGCCAAGCGTAGGAGCTTGGGGAAGCGGACTAGATGATTTACTTATATTTATTTTGGAATGTAATTTGAGTAACTTAGCTCGTCGGACTGTAATAATTTAGATTACTTGCTATGGTTTGGATTTTATTTTGGACATTATGATTTTGAGATATTCTAGTAATTTAAGTGACATACGTCCTTGCTATCTAAAATTGGTAGGATAGACTCTATTATAATTCCGCATTAAGTGATATTTCCGCAAGGTTACTTTCTACGTGTGAACCGTTCTCGTGGACTTAGTTCCACGCACACATAGGGTTGGCCAGTTAAGGGCCGGGCTTTAGAAGCTCGGACTTAACTCGCGTCGTGACGTCCCTCGCGTTTGTCACTCTTTATTTTCAAAAAAAAAAATAGACTCTGATTTTACTGAAAAGGGGTGGGCGTTACAGTTGGTATCAGAGCGAAATCGAAAGAATGAATCTTTCGAAGTTGGATTAAGACGGTTGCATGTCTCACTGACAGCTAAGAATCCCAACTGACCGACTCTTCGGAGTCCGCTGCACGGGGGCGGAATTAATTTTCTTCGTTAGACTCAGACTAAAGCATTCAATCTGAGAACAACATTCGATGGAAAAAAATGATAGCAAGGGAAGCACAATCATTATAAGTGATGGATCTATCAAACATAGCAAATAAGGCTTACTTCCCCCGAAATGAGAAAACAAATCTAGATTTTTCCCCAAATTGATGGAACAATGATGGATTTATCAAACATAGCAAATAGGGCTTACTTCCCCCGAAATGAGAAAACAAATCTAGATTTTTCCCCAAATTGATGGAACAGTGATGAATTTATCAAACATAGCGAATAGGGCTTACTTCCCCCGAAATGAGAAAACAAATCTAGATTTTCCCCCAAATTGATGAAACAGTGATGGATTTATCAAACGTAGGAAAATTTCCCCGTTCTCACCAAATGGAACAAACATTGATACTTAGGAAATTTTTCCCCAAAAAACTAAGTGTGCTTATTTGGATATTTTCCCTAAAAATCAAATAAAAACATTTGATACTTAGGAAGTTTCCCCGAAATTAAGTATGCTTATTTGGCAATTTTCCCCAAATTGGAAAGAAATAAATGACACTTAGGAAGTCTTCCCAAAACTAAGTACGTTTATTTGGCAATTTCCCCAAACAAGATACATTGTATTATACGTAAGAAATTTCCCCAAAACCAAGATTGGTTTTATTGGAAACGGCTGTTGATTATTTTGTATTCTATTTAAATGATACAGATATGTCGAGTAATGTGGAGTATACGGAGTTATGGGATAAGGGAACCCCTAGCTGTCAGATAGATTTGGTGTCTACTTCCAACAACTCCAGCATAGAAGTTAAGATGGACTTTCAGGAGGGACCTCCTGAGGAAGATGAAGTGGATTTAGCATATTTTTCTGAAGAGCATATGGAAGACTTTCCAATGATAAGAAAGTCGGTAGGGGAAATAAAACCCGATTATATGTGCGAGTTGTGCAACCAGGATGGGCACAACTGCACATACTGCCCTTACCCTCTTGAAGTTGTATGCCCAATTTGTGGACTACATGGGCACGAGGAAGAAAGGACTAACTGTCCTTATATTGGAGGACCAGGGATAATACCCTGTTTGACATGTGGAGTACTGGGTCACATGTCGATGTCGTGCCCTGACAGTTCTTTTGTGTTTGAGGATGATGTAGGGTCTTCTACGGAAGACTAGGCTGGGAAGTAGTAAGAAAGTTCATTCAAAATAGGGTTATTTTGTAAGGGTTGTGGGTGCATTTTTTTATTTGAAGGGTTTATTTTAATCCTACCAACCTTTGTATTATGATAGAAGTTTGAATGATTTTTTAAGGAAGTATGCAAACTTAAGAATTTATGAAGGAACTAAGTTAATAAATAAAATTTTTGACTTAGGAAAATGCCTCCGAAAGAGAAGAACCCGACAAAACCCATGTGTGGAAGAAGAGGTACAACAGCCTCATCCGGAGGAAGAGGCTCAACCACCTCATCAGAAGGAAGCACAGAATAGCGTGAATATTCCAGTGATAACACCCGAGCTACAAAACTTAGTGCAAGCTATAGTCACTTCCGTCTTATAGTAACTCTTGAACGGAAATGGAGACACAACCTCCAATGAAACACGGGACCGAAGAGGTCAGGGTAGGGGAAATGCCTTTCGCCCTCAAAAGAGATTCAGACCCAACTTTTGGAGACCTTCAGCCTCTACTGGAAGTTCCTGTTTCCAGTGTGGTCAACAGGGACATTTCAAAAGAGAGTGCCCACAGAACGATAAATCTTCGCACTTCAGAGGTTCTCGCCGTCATCCAGCTTGACCAGCTTAGTCACAAGGACCTATAGCACATGACCCGATAGGAAGGGCACCTACTCAGACAGAATCGGGACAGCTGAATACTACGATTTCTCCTCTAGAGACAGTGGATCATTCGGTGATTCAAGGTATGGCAGTAGTTTGTAGTTCATATGCTTATGTGATATTTAATTTGGAAGCATTCCACTCTCTTATATCTACTGCCTTCACGTATGTTATTAGTACTTTAGTACAACAAATGTTCACTGTAATTACTATATTATCCCCTATTGGTAGACGATGACGACCATTGGTGGGTATATCGATTCCCCGATAGATACAGTTTGGTTCCATAAGTTGACACATGGGTCTTATGATAGAAATTTGATTTCGTAGTCGACGCATTGGTCGTATGTTAGACCTGTTAGCCCTATGATAGACAGAATAGTCCTACAAAGGTATTAGTTATGCCCATGAATGGATTATACCCATAGAGGGGTCATATTCATGGATCTGATGGATAAAGATCTTTCGCCCTTATTCGGACAAACTTGCAATCACCTCATTAACAATACCTTGATTTTACAACCATCTGGAGCTAGCAGCAGTAGTCTTCACTCTCAAAAGCTGGGGACACTACCTTTGTGGTGAGAAGTTTGAGGTATTCTCGGATCGCAAGAGCCTGAAATACCTAATTGATCAGAAGGAACTCAACATGAGACAGCGCAGGTGGATGGAATATCTGGCGGATTATGAATTCACGCTTCGGTATCATCCTGGCAAAGCGAACAAGGTGGCTGATGCCCTCAGCAGCATGTCACATGCGACAGTAGCCAGTTTGATCAGGACGGAATGGGAGGTGTTGACTACCATTAGAGAGTTTAAACTCTACCTCAACAGCCATGGGACCATATATAATCTGATCATCCGATCCAACATGGTCTTCGAGATTGAACGGGAGAAACGGACAGATCCAGAGGTGGAGGAGATATGGGCTAAAATGTCTACCTGTGAGGTTGTACCGGAGTGGGAATTACGACCAGGACAAGATCCTGTGTTCCGAGGCAAGACATATGTGCCTAAGAGCTGCAGAAGAGAGTTGTTGGTTAAGGCACACCAAACCAAGCACTCTATCCATCCGGGCAACACCAAGATGTGTCATGATCTTAAGAGGCACTATTGGTGGCATGAACTCAAGAGAGATGTGGTAGAGTTTGTTGCTCGTTGCCTAACTTGTCAGCAGGTTAAGGCGGAACATCAGAAGCCACCGGGTTTACTCCAACCATTACCAGTGCCGGAGTGGAAATGGGAGCACATCTCCATGGATTTTGTGACAGGGTTGCCAAACTCATCAAAGGGCAACGATGCGATATGGGTTGTGGTAGACCGATTGACCAAGTCTGCACACTTCCTTCCCATCAAGACGACAGATTCATCTGAGACCTTGGGTCGACGGTACATCCGGGATATCATCAGACTACATGGTATTCCTCGAACTATTGTGTCCGACAGGGATGGCCGATTCACCGGCAGAGTTTGGCAGAGCATGCAGTCGGCTATGGGAACGACATGGCAGTGAGGAAACCACCTGGGAACTTGAATAAAAAATGAGAGCCCCTCATCCGGATCTTTTTGTATGAGTTGTTTGAACCCCGACTTTGCTCGAATTTTCGAGACGAAAAGTTCAAAAGAGGATTGTATTCTAATATCCCGGAATTTTTAAATCAATATATATGTGGTTATTATTTATTTTAATGATGGAAATTGGGAATTTTGATGGAATAGATGTTAAGTGGATAAAAATTTGGGGCAAAGGCCCAAGTATGGTCCAATGGACCATGGATTAGATGAAATTCATTTAATTGATCAATAATGATTAATTGGGTCAAGACTGGTCAAATTGGGTCAAATGCCCATTTGGGACACAATGGGTCAAGATGGTTAAGCTCTAAGGTAAATGGGTAGGAAATAAATTTAATTGGGCCATGGGCCCAATGGTGACCCAATTGGTTGGAATGGATTGAATTGGAATTAAATCACCAAAGTTAGTGATGAAATGATCAAGATGGCATAACCAAGTGGGGCCCACCTCCACCTCACCAAGTGAGGTGGCGTGTGGACCAAGGCATAGGTGGGGCCGACCATCATGGTTGACTTGGTCAACCATGGATAAGTCAAAGGGAATTAAAG
The DNA here is from genome assembly GCA_013350335.1 of Chimonanthus salicifolius. Taxonomy (NCBI): domain Eukaryota; kingdom Viridiplantae; phylum Streptophyta; class Magnoliopsida; order Laurales; family Calycanthaceae; genus Chimonanthus; species Chimonanthus salicifolius. The sequence goes on from CM023535.1 coordinate 41,111,261, forward strand.
AGGATCAAAGTGAATTAATGTGATTTAATTAGTGTGAATCATCTAAGTTAGTATTTAATTAAACCTAGGTGACATGGCCAAATGGAGCCCACCTCCACCTCATCAAGTGAGGTGGCGTGTGGACCAAGGCATAGGTGGGGCCGACCATCATGGTTGACTTGGTCAACCATGGATAAGTCAAAGGGAATTAAAGAGGATCAAAGTGAATTAATGTGATTTAATTAGTGTGAATCATCTAAGTTAGTATTTAATTAAACCTAGGTGACATGGTCAAATGGAGCCCACCTCCACCTCATCAAGTGAGGTGGCGTGTGGACCAAGGCATAGGTGGGGCCGACCATCATAGTTGACTTGGTCAACCATGGATAAGTCAAAGGGAATTAAAGAGGATCAAAGTAAATTAATGTGATTTAATTAATGTGAATCACCTAAGTTAATTTTGATTAAGCTTAGGTGACATGGCCGAATGGGGCCCACCTCCACCTCACCAAGTGAGGTGGCGGGTAGGCTAGGCCTTAGTGGGGCCGGCCACCATGGTTGACTGGTGGATTAATGGAGAAGAATCAAGGAGATTAAAGGGGTTAATTGAGAATTAATTAACCTAAGTTAAGGAATTCAAAGGGAGAAAAGGAAGTTGGATGAGCCGTCGGATTTGTAAGTAAATTATTAACAAGAGTTTACATTTTGTTTAAGATTAAAAAGGGATCATGGAATCCATTTCTTAGATTAAATGGTGGACAAAGTGTTATGGGCCATGGATCTAAGATCCATCCAAGGAAAGGATGAGAAATGGGCAAAATGGGAAAGATAAATTAGGTTAAGAAAAAAATAAAGGATGTATTAAGGACACTAAGTATTAAGATTTATTCAAATATAGAAATGTAATTTTTGAAGGAACCATGAGCCATAGGGTTCGGCCATGTAGTATGGCCGAACCCCATGGAAGGTGATTAGGAGATTTTAATGGCATTAAAGGATTAAAGAGGATCAAAGTGAATTAATGTGATTTAATTAGTGAGAATCATCTAAGTTAGTATTTAATTAAACCTAGGTGACATGGCCAAATGGAGCCCACCTCCACCTCATCAAGTGAGGTAGCGTGTGGACCAAGGCATAGGTGGGGCCGACCATCATGGTTGACTTGGTCAACCATGGATAAGTCAAAGGGAATTAAAGAGGATCAAAGTGAATTAATGTGATTTAATTAGTGTGAATCATCTAAGTTAGTATTTAATTAAACCTAGGTGACATGGTCAAATGGAGCCCACCTCCACCTCATCAAGTGAGGTGGCGTGTGGACCAAGGCATAGGTGGGGCCGACCATCATGGTTGACTTGGTCAACCATGGATAAGTCAAAGGGAATTAAAGAGGATCAAAGTGAATTAATGTGATTTAATTAGTGTGAATCATCTAAGTTAGTATTTAATTAAACCTAGGTCACATGGCCAAATGGAGCCCACCTCCACCTCATCAAGTGAGGTGGCGTGTGGACCAAGGCATAGGTGGGGCCGACCATCATGGTTGACTTGGTCAACCATGGATAAGTCAAAGGGAATTCAAGAGGATCAAAGTGAATTAATGTGATTTAATTAGTGTGAATCATCTAAGTTAGTATTTAATTAAACCTAGGTGACGTGGTCAAATGGAGCCCACCTCCACCTCATCAAGTGAGGTGGCATGTGGACCAAGGCATAGGTGGGGCCGACCATCATGGTTGACTTGGTCAACCATAGATAAGTCAAAGGGAATTAAAGAGGATCAAAGTAAATTAATGTGAATCACCTAAGTTAATTTTGATTAAGCTTAGGTGACATGGCCGAATGGGGCCCACCTCCACCTCACCAAGTGAGGTGGCGGGTAGGCTAGGCCTTAGTGGGGCCGGCCACCATGGTTGACTGGTGGATTAATGGAGAAGAATCAAGGAGATTAAAGGGGTTAATTGAGAATTAATTAACCTAAGTTAAGGAATTCAAAGGGAGAAAAGGAAGTTGGATGAGCCGTCGGATTTGTAAGTAAATTATTAACAAGAGTTTACATTTTGTTTAAGATTAAAAAGGGATCATGGAATCCATTTCTTAGATTAAATGGTGGACAAAGTGTTATGGGCCATGGATCTAAGATCCATCCAAGGAAAGGATGAGAAATGGGCAAAATGGGAAAGATAAATTAGGTTAAGAAAAAAATAAAGGATGTATTAAGGACACTAAGTATTAAGATTTATTCAAATATAGAAATGTAATTTTTGAAGGAACCATGAGCCATAGGGTTCAGCCATGTAGTATGGCCGAACCCCATGGAAGGTGATTAGGAGATTTTAATGGCATTAAAGGATTAAAGAGGATCAAAGTGAATTAATGTGATTTAATTACTGTGAATCATCTAAGTTAGTATTTAATTAAACCTAGGTGACATGGCCAAATGTGTAACGCCCACCCCTTTTCACCTAAAATCAGAGTCTAATTTTTTTTTTTTTAATAACGAGTGACAAAGGGCGCGGACGTCACGACGCGAGTTAAGTCCGAGCTTCTAAAGCCCGGCCCTTAACTGGCCAACCCTACGTGTGCGTGGAACGAAGTCCACGGAGAACAGTTCACACGTAGACAGCAAGCATCAAGGAATAATACAACTATATTCGGAATTAACAATAAGGACTATCCTACAATTTTGAGATCACAGGGAAGATAACATCCATTTAAATTACTAAAATACCTCAAAATCATAATGTCCAAAATATAATCCCAAAACATAGCAAGTAATCTAATTTATTACATTTCCGACAAGCTAAACTATTGCAAATTACATTATCCGAAATAAACATTAGTAACTATCTAGCAGGCCTTTCCAAGCTCCTTAGCTTGGCTCCCGTCTCTTCCTTCCGCTTCGCCACCTCCTGCGTCATCAGCTAGGATAGAAGTAGGGCGTTAGACAACGCGCCCAGTAGGACTCCGAGTAGGGCTAACATATGGATTAGTGATAACAAACACATATGAAATCATATAAGGAACAAAAAAACTATAAGATGAATGTCATGCTATGGGTGTCTGTGTTATGAATCCCACCCATCATCTTTAGTATCCCGATGCCATATCCCCTTTGACGGCACGGCCTCGTCAAAATATACACAATCCCAAATCATCCCCCTGGACGCCAAAACCTCGTCCAGATATAACCAATCACAAATCATCCCCCCTGGACGGCAAAACCTCGTCCAGATATAACCAATTACAAATCATCCCCCTTGATGGAAGAACCATCATCAAGGTATCATAATTTCATACAACATCCCTGATAAATCAAATACATTAAAATATCTCCATGTCTGTTTATCGGTCGCCCCGACGGAGCATGGACTCCGGTTTCATTTCATCCTTCCCCTGTCATATCCCTCCCATGCCATGCATGAGATGTAGATGTCATATGCCATGTAATGAATATAATAACAAACCATGACATTTAAAAAATCCCATCCATAAAACATATAACTTGATTATCAAAAATAGATCAAGAAAAGCCTCAATAACCACATCATAGCTTTAAAACCCATTTATAAACCAATCATATACTTACCAGAATAAATCAAATGAAAACCCCTACGTAATACATAATTCAAAACCAGTCTTAACCAAACCATATAATTTCCAAAGTAATTCAAAGAAACCATCACTCCATCCATGGCTTACAAAAAGGTTAGAATCCTACCAAATACCGACTAGCGTTCTTTCTTTCGTTTCCGTCCGACAGTCCAGCTACCGACACGCGTACCGCTTGCGATGTCCAGTACCTTATTACACATTAATTAGTCCACATTTTAATTACATGAGTGTAAAATCAGCCTCCCAGGCTTTATTTTACCCTACATAATGCTATTACTTAGAATCCCTAAACCCATGATCATCTCCCATGGAGTTCTTCATTTTAGCCATTATTTACGGTTTTGCCACTACCTCTTCTCCATGGTTAATCACTCATTCATCCATGCATGATTAAGTCCATAGATGATTCATAGATTTGGATCCATCAATGACCCATCACCCATATCTTAAAATCAATAAAGTCAGCCACTTAATTTAACCTAAAGTCCATTACTTTAAACATGTACAAACACATTAACCTTAGGCCATAATGATCTACAATTGAGTCATTAAAATTCAGCCCTTTAAATTTAATCAAATCTCCATTGTCCTTGGTCTTTGGTTACACATTAAATTCATCATAGGTCCCTCCATTGAGAGAACCTAAACCATACACTTGACTTATCATTACTTAATCACACTTCCATTACAACTAACAACACTAAAAATTAGCCACTTAAACACTCTAATCCTCATTCCTTTCTCACATACATCATACCAAATTTATCCATAAGTTTACCCACAAATAGGCCATCGGTTCGGCCATACACCATGGCCGAACCCATGATGTCTTTACCCCATTCTTTCTTTGGCCTATTTATACATTTGAATTATCACCCTTAACCACATTAAAGTCTATTAACTTAGCCACACTTAAGTCCAAAATTGATCCATAACTTAGATCTATTAGTGACCTATCAACCATAATATGAACTTATTAAAAATAAGTCATTAACTTAACCTAATCCCAATCAATTTAAACACCTTCATACTCCAATCTAACCCATCAAAAGGCTCACAAATGGGCCATGGGTTCGGCCATACACCATGGTCAAACCCATGGTGTCCTTTTCCCATTTTTTTTTTCTTGGGTCCATTGCTCACATTTTAATTTATCACAAATCCCTCTATATGGGAATTTCATCATTTATTTAGATCATTCATTTGATCAACATTTGTTTCATCTCTTGAGCCCATCAAAACTAATAACATTCCCCCTCATCTTTTCATGGTTTCAAACATACTTAACCCATTGAATCTTCCCATTTTCCATCCTTTTTAAACCCCTTTAAAATTTGTAATACATGACCATAGGGTTCGGCCATACACCATGGCCGAACCCATGGTTCATGTTCCATTATTTTTCTATGCTTCTTAAAGCCACAACATTACTCATTCAAAACCCTAAACTCATTAATACATTAATCCCTCTTTTGCATCCCTTAAACCCATCATTTGATCACCATTACACCACCATAGGTTTCAGCCATTTACCAAGGCCGAATCCATGGTTCATGATCCACCATTCATTGCTCCAAACACCTACATTGACCCATTTAAAATCCTAATTTTCATTTCTACCCTCATTGTCTTCCACTTATCAAAACCTTAACCAATTATATCAATTAGCTAATCACTCACCATGGGGTTCGGCCATGCTACATGGCCGAACCCTATGGCCTATGATTTTTCTTCCAATCATCCACTTCCATGCTTAATTTCATAAATTACCCAATGCACATAATCACTTATTTATTTCTTTTCCCTACTCCTAATTCACCCATTTAGGGTTTTCTCCATCTTCCATTTTCTCAAAATCCTAAAAAAAAACATACATTACTTACCATTCCTTCCATTTGATGGATTTAAAATCCATGGCATAAACTTATGTAACCACCATTAAATTCACAAAAATAAATTCCAATTCTTAAACCCTAAAAATCGAAATTTTCTTGTTTAAGAAATACTTACAATCCGTCGTCTCCTCCGACTTCCGGCACTCCCGTCAGTTTCCTTAGCCTCCTCTCTCCTTCCTCTTGATCTTTGGTAGGTCAAGATTCTTGATCCATGGTGGCAACCCCCAACCTTAGGATCGGCCAAGGTAGGGTTTAAATTGAGAGAGGGAGAGGGAGAGATGATGAGAGGGGAGATGATCACCTTGATCTTAGGGTGATTTTCCTTAAAATTCTACTTCTTTCTTCTCTCCTTCTCTTCTTAGCTTCCTTTCCTTAATTTCCTTCTTCTCTCCTCCCTAGTGTGGGACGGCCATAAGAGAGTGAAGGATTGAAATGAGAATGAAAAGAGAGAAAGAAAGGAAAAGATGAGGCTTATCCCTTTTTTTTAACTTTACATTAATTACATTCACCAACCTTAAGATATTTTTGAGACATTTAAATTGCTTTATGGTGGTGGTTATCTAAACCACCACCAAGCCCAACGTGTTTCATATTTGAGGTTGGAATGAGGTGGGTCTTCACCTCTTGGCCCCACTTTGACCACTTTTAACCACCATTTTAAATAATTTAATTATTTAATTAATTAGGTAATTACCTTAGGTTAATCCATTTGTACTTAACCTAACTCCATTACTCCACCCATGGTTGACCAAATCAACTATGGTGGCCGGTCCCACCAAACCTTGGCCCACATGCCACCTCACTTGATGAGGTGGAGGTGGGTCCCACTTGGCCACATCACCTTGGTTTAATTCCAAATAACTTAGGTGATTTAAATTTTATTAAGCCCACTACAACCAATTGGATCATCATTGGGCCCATGGCCCAATTACAATTCCATCTTACCCATTTACCTTAGAGCTTAACCATCTTGACCCATTGGGTCCCAAATGGTTATTTGACCCAATTTGACCACCAATGGCCCAATTGGCCATCATTGACCACTTAAATGACTTTAAAATGCAATCCATGGTCTATTGGGCCATATTTGGGCCTTTGTCCAAATTTTGGCCCATTTACCATTTATTTCACCAATTTCCAATTTTCATCATTAAAATAAATAATATTCACATATTTATTGATTTAAAAATTTCAAGCCATTACAATACAATCCTCTTTTAAAATTTTCGTCCCGAAAATTCGAGCGATGTAGGGGTTCAAATCATCTTATACAAAGAATTCCGGATGAGCGGCACTCATCTCTGACTCCAGTTCCCAGGTGGTTTCCTCATTGCCATGTCGTTCCCATACCACCTTGATCTGCGCTGTAGTCTCCGCAACCATCTCTAGTCCAATCAGCGCAGGCTCACCGGCCTCTGTCCAACACACTGGCGATCTACCCGGCCTACCATATAAGGCCTCAAATAGAGCCATCTGGAGGCTTGCCTGACAACTATTATTGTAGTAGAACTCCACCAGGAGCAATTGATTCTCCCATCCACCTTTGAAATCCAGTACACATGTTCTCAGTATATCCTCCAATACCCGTATTGTTCTCTCCGACTGTCCATCAGTCTGTGGGTGGATTGCTGTGCTGGTTAACACATCGGTCCCCATAGCCGACTGCATGCTCCTAGGCACATCCGTCCTACCTCGGAATACAAGACCTTGTCCCGGTCGTAACTCCTATTCCGGTACTACCTCACCGGTAGACATCTTAGTCCATAGCTCCTCCATTTCTGGGCCTATTCGCTGTTCCCGTTCATTCGTGTCAAGTATCTCTTAATTACATCAACACCACTCATATCAACCTATGAGTTTCATTCTTGCAGAAATTACTCTGTCTCCTGCTATCTCTTTCTCTCACGAACCCATTTGCGATCTTATGCAGACTAATGTATTCTATTTCACTTTACATGCTATCAAGATATTTCCCATCCGTACACATTCAACACGTTCTTTCGTCTACTCTCTGTGTGAAGTAGCCTGCCAGTACGAGCCTATGCTCAAGTCATTGGCTGATTCCATTTCAACTAGGTTTCTAGCTGCACTCTCCTGGAACTCCATCGGCTAACTACAGAGTCAGCTAGCTAGACTAACTCGGCAGTCGCCCATAGCTTCCCATTCGAGTTTCACTAGACCTTTTATCTTTCCCATCAATTACATCTCCAAAACTTAACACCTCTTCATTTGCACACAAGTCACTATGTGACTGACCCTTTTTGTTCATAACTTCTACAACACCGGTACCTGACATCAATCCAATCCACCATGGGAACCCCCATCCATGGTTTATAACCATCCATGAATATAACCCTCCTATGGGTATAATCCATTCATGGGCTTAACTAATACCTTCGTAGAACTATTCTGTCGATCATAGGGCTAGCAGGTCTAACATACGACCCATGCGTCGACTACGAAATCAAAAATGTCTATCAGAATGCTATTGTCCGGCATCAATCCAAATCATATAAATACTAATTTCCTACCCCTCTAAATTATTCAACACGTATTCATAGATTCCTAAAAATAGTGGTCTAAGCTTACTTAGGTTATGTCAAATAATATCCATTCACCACTAAAAATATTCCCAAGTATTACAAATTTCACCAACTACCAATACTCCCCCAATATTTTTTTTTCCATGATTCCAAAACACCTAAGTTCACCAAAATTTCTCCATGGTTTTATTTTTTTAAAACCTTATTTATAATACCTAAACTCCACTTAAAACAATGCACCCTCTCCATCTTTTTTTCCTACTATTACACCCTTCAAATTTACAACCACATAACCCTAGGGTTCATCATCCATTCATGCCTTTTTAAGGCCACCAAATCATTTGCATCATTCCTAAACGCCCTCATAATTCTTTTAAAATTTGCAACATTTAATCATTAAGCACTTAAAATTCTTAACCATTCTTCATGGTTTTAAACCTTAAAATTCCCAAATTTCTTTCCATGTCTTCCATTCTTCACAACCTTACTAAAATCATTCAATCAACCACCATGGGGTTCGTGGTTCATCATTCATTGGTGACATTTAAGATCATTAGAAACCTTAACCTTCAACCATTAACTTCCACAATTTCACACCCAAAAATCATTACAACACCTCACTATAGGGTTCGGCCATTCACCATGGCCAAACCCATGGTTCATGGTCAACCATTTATTCATGTCTTTTAAGACCATATAAACCACTTTACATCTTCATGAATTTCTTCATTCAAGATCCCTAAAAGAAGATATCACTACACTTAATCATTATGAGCCTCAATATCCTTGTAAACTCTTACATTTGAATACTTTATTGAAAATCATTCGAACTTTCATCACATTACAAGGTTTGGTAGGGTTAGCACAAACCCTTTATAACCTATCCACAACCTTTACAAAATCTTTTCCTTTTCCCCGACATTTCCTTACCCTTTCTTATCCTAATCTTCCATAGAAGACCCTGCATCATCCTCAAACACAAAGGAACTGTCAGGGCATGACACCGACATGTGACCCAGTACTTCACATGTCAACCAAGATATTATCCCTGGTTCTCCAACATAAGGACAGTTAGTCCTTTCTTTCCCATGTCCATGTAGCCCACAAACCGGGCATACCACTTCAAAAGGGTAGGGACAGTATCCGCAGTTGAAACCAACCTGGTTGCACAACTCGTACCTATAATCGGGTCCCATTTCCCCTACCGACGTTCTTATCATCGGAAAGTCTTCCACATTCTCTTCAGGAAGAGATGATAAATCCCCTTCATCTTCCTCGGGAGGTCCCTCCTGAAAGTCCAGGCTAACTGCTTATGCTAGATGCAGACACCAAATCTACGGGACAGCTAGGGGTTTCCTTACCCCACGGTTCCATATACTCCCCGTCATTTGACATATCTATATCATAAAATACAATAGAATACACAAACACCATCGACAGCAGTTTCCAATAAAACCAATCTAGGTTTTGGGGATTTTCCTATATATAACACAACGTATTTTGGGGAAAATTTTCCAAACTAGCACACTCAGTTTTGGGAATAACATCCCTAAGTACCAATGCTTGTTCCATTTGGTGAGATGGGGGAAATTTTCCTACATTTGACAAATCCATCATTGTTCCATTAATTGGGGAAAACTAGATTTGTTTTCTCATTTTGGGGGAAATTTTCCTAAGTATCATTGTTTTTCTTTCCATTTGGGGGAAAGTTGCCAAATAAGCACACTTGGTTTTCCTTTGTTTCTGGGGGGAGAATCTCTAAACTCCTACTGTTTGTTGTTCAACTTAAGAATACTGGGGAAACACATCCTATTTTCGCTACGTTTGATAAAGTTATCATTGTTTCATCAATTCGGGGGAAAGATTTCTAAGTGATCACACCTTGTTTTGGGGAAAATTTCCTAAGTATCAAAGTACTGTGTTTTCATTTTCGGGGGAAATAAGCCCTATATTGCTACGTTTGATAAATTTAACTTAGGATGAATCTTTCTTCCCTTGCTATCATTCTTTTTCGTCAAATGTTGTTCTCAGACTGAATACTTCAGTTTTAGTCAATCGAAGTAAATTAACCCGGCCCCCGTGCAGCGGACTCCGAAGAGTCGGTCGGTTGGGATTCTTAGCTGCCAGTGAGACATGCAACCGTCTTAATCTTACTTCGAGAGATTCATTCTTCCAAGTTCGCTCTGATACCAACTGTAACGTCCGCCCCTTTTCACCTAAAATCAGAGTCTAATTTTTTTTTTTTTAATAACGAGTGACAAAGGGCGCGGACGTCACGACGCGAGTTAAGTCCGAGCTTCTAAAGCCCGGCCCTTAACTGGCCAACCCTACGTGTGCGTGGAACGAAGTCCACGGAGAACAGTTCACACGTAGACAGCAAGCATCAAGGAATAATACAACTATATTCGGAATTAACAATAAGGACTATCCTACAATTTTGAGATCACAGGGAAGATAACATCCATTTAAATTACTAAAATACCTCAAAATCATAATGTCCAAAATATAATCCCAAAACATAGCAAGTAATCTAATTTATTACATTTCCGACAAGCTAAACTATTGCAAATTACATTATCCGAAATAAACATTAGTAACTATCTAGCAGGCCTTTCCAAGCTCCTTAGCTTGGCTCCCGTCTCTTCCTTCCGCTTCGCCACCTCCTGCGTCATCAGCTAGGGTAGAAGTAGGGCGTTAGACAACGCGCCCAGTAGGACTCCGAGTAGGGCTAACATATGGATTAGTGATAACAAACACATATGAAATCATATAAGGAACAAAAAAACTATAAGATGAATGTCATGCTATGGGTGTCTGTGTTATGAATCCCACCCATCATCTTTAGTATCCCGATGCCATATCCCCTTTGACGGCACGGCCTCGTCAAAATATACACAATCCCAAATCATCCCCCTGGACGCCAAAACCTCGTCCAGATATAACCAATCACAAATCATCCCCCCTGGACGGCAAAACCTCGTCCAGATATAACCAATTACAAATCATCCCCCTTGATGGAAGAACCATCATCAAGGTATCATAATTTCATACAACATCCCTGATAAATCAAATACATTAAAATATCTCCATGTCTGTTTATCGGTCGCCCCGACGGAGCATGGACTCCGGTTTCATTTCATCCTTCCCCTGTCATATCCCTCCCATGCCATGCATGAGATGTAGATGTCATATGCCATGTAATGAATATAATAACAAACCATGACATTTAAAAAATCCCATCCATAAAACATATAACTTGATTATCAAAAATAGATCAAGAAAAGCCTCAATAACCATATCATAGCTTTAAAACCCATTTATAAACCAATCATATACTTACCAGAATAAATCAAATGAAAACCCCTACGTAATACATAATTCAAAACCAGTCTTAACCAAACCATATAATTTCCAAAGTAATTCAAAGAAACCATCACTCCATCCATGGCTTACAAAAAGGTTAGAATCCTACCAAATACCGACTAGCGTTCTTTCTTTCGTTTCCGTCCGACAGTCCAGCTACCGACACGCGTACCGCTTGCGATGTCCAGTACCTTATTACACATTAATTAGTCCACATTTTAATTACATGAGTGTAAAATCAGCCTCCCAGGCTTTATTTTACCCTACATAATGCTATTACTTAGAATCCCTAAACCCATGATCATCTCCCATGGAGTTCTTCATTTTAGCCATTATTTACGGTTTTGCCACTACCTCTTCTCCATGGTTAATCACTCATTCATCCATGCATGATTAAGTCCATAGATGATTCATAGATTTGGATCCATCAATGACCCATCACCCATATCTTAAAATCAATAAAGTCAGCCACTTAATTTAACCTAAAGTCCATTACTTTAAACATGTACAAACACATTAACCTTAGGCCATAATGATCTACAATTGAGTCATTAAAATTCAGCCCTTTAAATTTAATCAAATCTCCATTGTCCTTGGTCTTTGGTTACACATTAAATTCATCATAGGTCCCTCCATTGAGAGAACCTAAACCATACACTTGACTTATCATTACTTAATCACACTTCCATTACAACTAACAACACTAAAAATTAGCCACTTAAACACTCTAATCCTCATTCCTTTCTCACATACATCATACCAAATTTATCCATAAGTTTACCCACAAATAGGCCATCGGTTCGGCCATACACCATGGCCGAACCCATGATGTCTTTACCCCATTCTTTCTTTGGCCTATTTATACATTTGAATTATCACCCTTAACCACATTAAAGTCTATTAACTTAGCCACACTTAAGTCCAAAATTGATCCATAACTTAGATCTATTAGTGACCTATCAACCATAATATGAACTTATTAAAAATAAGTCATTAACTTAACCTAATCCCAATCAATTTAAACACCTTCATACTCCAATCTAACCCATCAAAAGGCTCACAAATGGGCCATGGGTTCGGCCATACACCATGGTCAAACCCATGGTGTCCTTTTCCCATTTTTTTTTCTTGGGTCCATTGCTCACATTTTAATTTATCACAAATCCCTCTATATGGGAATTTCATCATTTATTTAGATCATTCATTTGATCAACATTTGTTTCATCTCTTGAGCCCATCAAAACTAATAACATTCCCCCTCATCTTTTCATGGTTTCAAACATACTTAACCCATTGAATCTTCCCATTTTCCATCCTTTTTAAACCCCTTTAAAATTTGTAATACATGACCATAGGGTTCGGCCATACACCATGGCCGAACCCATGGTTCATGTTCCATTATTTTTCTATGCTTCTTAAAGCCACAACATTACTCATTCAAAACCCTAAACTCATTAATACATTAATCCCTCTTTTGCATCCCTTAAACCCATCATTTGATCACCATTACACCACCATAGGTTTCAGCCATTTACCAAGGCCGAATCCATGGTTCATGATCCACCATTCATTGCTCCAAACACCTACATTGACCCATTTAAAATCCTAATTTTCATTTCTACCCTCATTGTCTTCCACTTATCAAAACCTTAACCAATTATATCAATTAGCTAATCACTCACCATGGGGTTCGGCCATGCTACATGGCCGAACCCTATGGCCTATGATTTTTCTTCCAATCATCCACTTCCATGCTTAATTTCATAAATTACCCAATGCACATAATCACTTATTTATTTCTTTTCCCTACTCCTAATTCACCCATTTAGGGTTTTCTCCATCTTCCATTTTCTCAAAATCCTAAAAAAAAACATACATTACTTACCATTCCTTCCATTTGATGGATTTAAAATCCATGGCATAAACTTATGTAACCACCATTAAATTCACAAAAATAAATTCCAATTCTTAAACCCTAAAAATCGAAATTTTCTTGTTTAAGAAATACTTACAATCCGTCGTCTCCTCCGACTTCCGGCACTCCCGTCAGTTTCCTTAGCCTCCTCTCTCCTTCCTCTTGATCTTTGGTAGGTCAAGATTCTTGATCCATGGTGGCAACCCCCAACCTTAGGATCGGCCAAGGTAGGGTTTAAATTGAGAGAGGGAGAGGGAGAGATGATGAGAGGGGAGATGATCACCTTGATCTTAGGGTGATTTTCCTTAAAATTCTACTTCTTTCTTCTCTCCTTCTCTTCTTAGCTTCCTTTCCTTAATTTCCTTCTTCTCTCCTCCCTAGTGTGGGACGGCCATAAGAGAGTGAAGGATTGAAATGAGAATGAAAAGAGAGAAAGAAAGGAAAAGATGAGGCTTATCCCCTTTTTTTTACTTTACATTAATTACATTCACCAACCTTAAGATATTTTTGAGACATTTAAATTGCTTTATGGTGGTGGTTATCTAAACCACCACCAAGCCCAACGTGTTTCATATTTGAGGTTGGAATGAGGTGGGTCTTCACCTCTTGGCCCCACTTTGACCACTTTTAACCACCATTTTAAATAATTTAATTATTTAATTAATTAGGTAATTACCTTAGGTTAATCCATTTGTACTTAACCTAACTCCATTACTCCACCCATGGTTGACCAAATCAACTATGGTGGCCGGTCCCACCAAACCTTGGCCCACATGCCACCTCACTTGATGAGGTGGAGGTGGGTCCCACTTGGCCACATCACCTTGGTTTAATTCCAAATAACTTAGGTGATTTAAATTTTATTAAGCCCACTACAACCAATTGGATCATCATTGGGCCCATGGCCCAATTACAATTCCATCTTACCCATTTACCTTAGAGCTTAACCATCTTGACCCATTGGGTCCCAAATGGTTATTTGACCCAATTTGACCACCAATGGCCCAATTGGCCATCATTGACCACTTAAATGACTTTAAAATGCAATCCATGGTCTATTGGGCCATATTTGGGCCTTTGTCCAAATTTTGGCCCATTTACCATTTATTTCACCAATTTCCAATTTTCATCATTAAAATAAATAATATTCACATATTTATTGATTTAAAAATTTCAAGCCATTACAAAATGGAGCCCACCTCCACCTCATCAAGTGAGGTGGCGTGTGGACCAAGGCATAGGTGGGGCAGACCATCATGGTTGACTTGGTCAACCATGGATAAGTCAAAGGGAATTAAAGAGGATCAAAGTGAATTAATGTGATTTAATTAGTGTGAATCATCTAAGTTAGTATTTAATTAAACCTAGGTGACATGGTCAAATGGAGCCCACCTCCACCTCATCAAGTGAGGTGGCGTGTGGACCAAGGCATAGGTGGGGCCGACCATCATGGTTGACTTGGTCAACCATGGATAAGTCAAAGGGAATTAAAGAGGATCAAAGTAAATTAATGTGATTTAATTAATGTGAATCACCTAAGTTAATTTTGATTAAGCTTAGGTGACATGGCCGAATGGGGCCCACCTCCACCTCACCAAGTGAGGTGGCGGGTAGGCTAGGCCTTAGTGGGGCCAGCCACCATGGTTGACTTGGTCAACCATGGGTGGATTAATGGAGAAGAATCAAGGAGATTAAAGGGGTTAATTGAGAATTAATTAACCTAAGTTAAGGAATCCAAAGGGAGAAAAGGAAGTTGGATGAGCCGTCGGATTTGTAAGTAAATTATTAACAAGAGTTTACATTTTGTTTAAGATTAAAAAGGGATCATGGAATCCATTTCTTAGATTAAATGGTGGACAAAGTGTTATGGGCCATGGATCTAAGATCCATCCAAGGAAAGGATGAGAAATGGACAAAATGGGAAAGATAAATTAGGTTAAGAAAAAAATAAAGGATGTATTAAGGACACTAAGTATTAAGATTTATTCAAATATAGAAATGTAATTTTTGAAGGAACCATGAGCCATAGGATTCGGCCATGTAGTATGGCCGAACCCCATGGAAGGTGATTAGGAGATTTTAATGGCATTAAAGGATTAAAACCATGGAAGGATGGTTAAGGATATTGAGGCTCAAAATGGTTAAAGTTTAAGGAGTTTTAATGAGGAAAAATCATGGAGGATATTAATGATTTTTAAGGGCCTCAAAAGTGGTGGATGAAGGTGAGCCATGAACCATGGGTTCGGCCATGGTGTATGGCCGAACCCTATGGTGATGTTTAATAATTTTAATGGATGTGAAAAGATGGAAATTGATGGAAAAAGGTTGTTAGTTTTAAATGGACTTTAAGCATCATAAATAAATGTTTTAAAAATAAAACCATGGACCATGGGTTCGGCCATGGTGTATGGCCGAACCCCATGGGGAGATTTTGATGGTTTAGGTATTTTGGAAACCATGAAAAGAATGGGGAATATGGCATGATTAAATGAGTCATTAATGGACTAAAAAATGTACCAAATGATGATCAAAGTTAATGATTTAAAGGTATGATTTAAACCCCCTCATGGAGGGACTTATGGTGGAGCTAAATGATGTAGACAGGTCCATGGAAAAATAAGAAAAAGACATCATGGGTTCGGCCATGGTGTATGGCCGAACCCATGACCCATTTGAGAGCCATTTTGTGGGCTAAGGTTAAGTCCATGCATGTGTCTAGATGATTGGGGATTTGATTAAGTTACTGGCTGTTTTTAATGTTTTCATGTCATGGTGGATGGATCATTAGTGGATCCAAGTTTTATGGATCAGTTATGAGTCTAAGGATGGAAAATAAAATGAGAACTTAACCATGGAAGAAGAGTGGGAAAATGGTAAATATAGGCCAAAATCAAGAACCATGGGTTCGGCCATGGTACATGGCCGAACCCCATGGAGGATGATCATGGACTTAGGTGTGTTTAAAGATGACCTTATGTATGGTTAAATGAAGCATAGGTTGCTGGATTTTAAACCCACTTGTAGGTCATTTTATGGGCTAAATTTGGAATTATGCATGCATTTAGATGAATGGAAATTAGGCTAAGTTAAGGGCTGATTTTTAATAATCTTGTAACATGGTTGATGGGTCATTAATGGATCTAAGTGTATGGATCAATTATGGACAAAAAATGTACATGGTTAAGTGAATGATTAAGCATGGAAGAGGTAGTGGCAAAATCGTAAATATTGGCCGAAGAACCATGGGTTCGGCGATGTGTATGGCCGAACCCCATGGGGGATATTTGTGGACTTAAGGGCTCTAAGTTATAGTCTTAATTGCTGATTTATGGAGTCTAAGGTTGCTGATTTTTAGACTCACTAATTGGAATATTTAATGGGTTAAGATAGGACCCACAAACCTAGATAGTGAGGTTCGGCCATGGTATATGGCCGAACCCCACTAAGGCATGTATTAGGGACTTAATCGTGGATAAAACATGGGCTGATTATTGATATGTAATAAGGTATCGGACATCGCAAGCAGTGTGCGATCGGTGACCGGATTTGTGGACGGAAAATGTAAAGGAACGTTAGTCGGTATTCGGTAGGATTCCTACCTTTTGTAAGCCATGGATCATGTGTTATGTGATGGTTTTCCTTTGATTTATTTTGGTAATCATGTGATTCTTTTAAGATGGGTTTTATGACTATGATTCATATATATTACATGGCATATGGCATCTACATCTCATGCATGACATGGGAGGGATATGGCATGGGAAGGATGAAATGAAACCGGAGTCTGTGCTCCGTCGGGGCGACCGATAAACAAACATGGGGATATTTTGATGTGCTTTATCCATCAGGAACGTTCCTATGGGTTTTATGATATGTTGATAAGGTTATTCCAACAAGAATGTTACTATGTGTTCATTATACCTTGATGATGGTTTTTTCCATCAATGGGGATATTCGAATTTATTATTATACCTTGAGGAGGCTTTGCCATCAAGGGGGATACTTTGTGTGATTTGACCTTGATGATGGTTTTTCCATCAAGGGGGATATTCGTATTTATTATTATGCCTTGAGGAGTTTTTGCCATCAAGGGGGACACTTTGTGTGATTTGATCTTGATGAAGCTTTTCCATCAAGGGGGGACATTATGTATGGTTGAAAAAGGGACATTGTACAATGATGATGAGCTTGATGGGTGGGATTCATGACATAGGACACCCATTGTATGACATTGCACCAAATTGCATGGTTTTGGATATAATATTATCTATATGTTTTGTTATCACTAATCCATGTGTTAGCCCTAGTCGGAGTCCTACTGGGCGCGTTGTCTAACGCCCTACTTCTACCTTAGATGACGACACAGGAAACGGAGGACGTGACGGGAGCCAAGCGTAGGAGCTTGGGGAAGCGGACTAGATGATTTACTTAAATTTATTTTGGAATGTAATTTGAGTAACTTAGCTCGTCGGACTGTAATAATTTAGATTACTTGCTATGGTTTGGATTTTATTTTGGACATTATGATTTTGAGATATTCTAATAATTTAAGTGGCATACGTCCTTGCTATCTAAAATTGGTAGGATAGACTCTATTATAATTCCGCATTAAGTGATATTTCCGCAAGGTTACTTTCTACGTGTGAACCGTTCTCGTGGACTTAGTTCCACGCACACATAGGGTTGGCCAGTTAAGGGCCGGGCTTTAGAAGCTCGGACTTAACTCGCGTCGTGACGTCCGCGCCCTTTGTCACTTTTAGTTGAAAAAAAAAAAATAGACTCTGATTTCGGTGAAAAGGGGCGGGCATTACAGTTGGTATCAGAGCAAAATCGGAAGAATGAATCTCTCGAAGTATGATTAAGACGGTTGCATGTCTCGCTGACAGCTAAGAATCCCAACTGACCGACTCTTCGGAGTCCGCCGCACGGGGGCCGGGTTAATTTACTTCGATTGACTCAAACTGAAGTATTCAATCTGAGAGCAACGTTTGACGAAAAGGAATGATAGCAGGGGAAGAAAAAATCCATTTTAAGTTAGGTCTGTCCAACATAGCAAGATAGGGCTTATTTCCCCCGAAAATGAGAACATAGTATTTTGATACTTAGGAAAATTTCCCCTCAAAAACAAGGTATACTCACTTAGAAATCTTTCCCCCAAATTGATGGAACAGTAGTAGATTTGTCAGACGTAGCAAAATAGGATGTACTTTCCCCGGTATCCCCAAAGTGAACCACAAACAGTAGGAATATTAGAAATTTCCCCCAGAAACAAAGGAAAACCAAGTGTGCTTGTTTGGCAACTTCCCCTAAACAAAATACAGTGTACTATGCATAAGAAATTTTCCCAAAACTAAGTATGATTATTTGGTGATTTTTGTGTTCTATTTGTATTCTAGGATATAGATATGTCAAGTGACGTAGAGTATACGGAATTATGGGATAAGGGAACCCTTAGCTGTCCCATAGATTTGGTGTCTGCTTCCAGCATAGCAGTTAGCATGGACTTTCAGGAGGGACCTCCCGAGAAAGATGAAGAGGATTTAGCATCTCTTCCTGAAGAGAATGTGGAAGATTTTCCGATGATAGGACAGTCGGTAGGGGAAATTGAACCCGATTACATGTGCGAGTTGTGCAACCAGGTTGGGCACAACTACACATACTGCCCCTACCCTCTTGAAGTGGTATGCCCGGTTTGTGGACTACATGGACACGGGAAAGAAAGGACTAACTGTCCTTATATTGGAGGACCAGGGATAATACCTTGTTTGACATATGGAGTACTGGGTCACATGTCGATGTCGTGCCCTGACAGTTCCTTTGTGTTTGAGGATGATGCAAGGTCTTCTACGGAAGACTAGGCTGGGGAGTAGTAAGAAAGGACATTCAAAGAGGGATATTTTGTAAGGGTTGTGGATAGATTTTGTTATTTTGAAGGGTTTATTTTAACCCTACCAACCCTTGTATTATGATAGAAGTTTGAATGACTTTTTAAGGAAGTATGCATCTTACGAATTTATGAAGGAACTAAGCCAGTAAATTTTTCTTTTATGACTTAGGGAAAATGCCTCCGAAGAGAAGAGCCCGACAAGACCCATGTTAGGAAGAAGAGGTACAACAGCCTCATTGGGAGGAAGAGGTACAGCCACCTTCAGAAGGAAGCGCAGAATAGCGTGAATATTCCGGTGATAACCCCCGAGCTACAGGACTTAGTGCAAGCTATAGTCACTGCGGTTTTACAACAACTCTTGAACGGAAATGAAACACGGGACCAAAGAGGTCAGGGTAGGGGAAATGTATTTCGCCCTCACAAGAGATTCAGACCCAACTTTTGGAGACCTTCAGCCTCTACTGGCAGTTCCTGTTTCTAGTGTGGTCAGCAGGGGCATTTCAAAAGAGAGTGTCCTCAAAACGATAGATCTTCGCACTTCAGAGGTTCTCGCCGTCGTCTAACTCGATCAGCTCAGCCACAGGGACCTAGAGCACATGACCCGACAGGAAGGGCACCTACTCCGACAGAATCGGAACAGTTGAATGCTAAGATTTCTCCTCCAGAGACAATGGATCATTCAGTGATTCAAGGTATGGCAGTAGTTTGTAAGCATTATTTAATTTGGGAACATTCTACTCTCTTGTATCTACTGCCTTCACCTCTGTTACTAGCACTTTGGCACAATAAATGTCCACTGAACTTACTATAGTATTCCCTATTGGTAGACAAGGACGAACATTGGTGGGTATGTCGAGTCCCCGATAGATACAGTTTGGTTCCATAAGTTGACCCATGAGTCTTATGAAAGACAGAATAGTCCTACGAAGGTGTTAGTTATGCCCATGAATGGATTATACCCATAAGAGGGTTATATTTATGGATGGTTATTAACCATGGATGTGTATAACCATGGATGGGGGTTCCCATGGTGATTTGGATTGATGTCAGGTATTGGTGTCGTAGAAGTTATGAACAAAAGGGTTAGTCACATGGTGACTTATGTGCAAATGAAGAAATGCTAAGTTTTGGAGATGTATTTAATGGGAAGGATAAGAGTCTAGTGAAACTCGAATGGGAAGCTATGGGTGACTGCCGAGTGAGTCTAGCTCGCTGACTCTATAGTTAGCCGATGGAGTTCTAGGAGAGTGCAGCTAGAAACCTAGTTGAGATGAAATCAGCAAAGGACTTGAACAAAGGCTCGTACTGGCAGACTACCTCACATAGAGAGTAGACGAAAGAACGTATTGAATGAGTACGTATGGGAAATGTCTTGGTAGCAGATAAAGTGAAATAGAATTCTTAATCTACGTAAAATCGCAAATGGGTTCATGAGGAAAAGAGATAGCGTGAGGCAGAGTAAATTCTGCAAGAATGAAACTCAGGGGGTGATATGAGTGATGTTGTTGTAATTAAGAGGTACTTGACGCGATTGAACGGGAACAACGAATAGACCCAGAAATGGAGGAGGTATGGACCAAAATATCTACAGGCGAGGTAGTACCGGAATAGGACTTATGACCGGGATAGGATCTTGTATTCCGAGGCAGGACGGATGTGCCTAGGAGTTGTAGAAGGGAGTTGTTGTTTGAGGCACACCAAACCAAACTCTCTACCCATCCGGACAACGCCAAGATGTACCATAATCTTAAGAGGCACTATTGGTGGCATGGACTCAAGAGAGATGTGGCAGAGTTTGTTGCTCGTTGCCTAACTTGAGAGCAGGTTAAGGCAGAACATCAGAAGCCACCGGGTGTGCTCAAACCCTTACCTGTACCGGAGTGGAAATGGGAGCACATCTCCATGAAGTTTGTGACAGGATTGCCAAGGTCTTCCAAAGGCCACGATGCAATATGGGTCATGGTGGACCGGTTGACCAAGTTTGCACATTTCCTTCCTGTCAAGACGACAGATTCATCGGAAACCTTGGGTCGACGGTACATCTGAGATACTATCAGACTATACGGTGTACCTCAGACTATTGTGTCCGACAGAGATGGCCGATTCACTAGCAGAGTATGGCAGAGCGTGCAGCCGGCTATGGGAACCGACGTATTGACTCGTACAACATTCCACCCACAGACTGATGGACAGTCGAAGAGGACAATACAGATATTGGAGGATATGCTGAGAGCATGTATTGGACTTCAAGGGTGGATGGGAGGATCACTTACCATTGGTGGAGTTCTCCTACAATAACAGTTACCAGGCAAGTCTCCAGATGGCTCCATTTGAGGCCTTATATGGTAGGCCGTGTAGATCGCCAGTGTGTTGGACAGAGGCCGATGAGCCTGCGCTGATTGGACCGGAGTTGGTTGCAGAGACTATGGCGCAGATCAAGGTGATACGGCAACACCTACTCACTGCACAGAGCCGTCAAAAGAGTTACGCTGACAAGAGGAGAAGGTTCCTCGAGTTTGAGGTGGGAGACTTGGTGTTTTTGAAAGTCTCACCACGGAAGGGACACATGAGATTCGGGAAGAAAGGGAAACTGTCGCCTAGATTTGTGGGGCTGTTTACAAATCTTGAAGAGGGTGGGAGAAGTAGCTTATCAGTTGGTGCTTCCTCCACAGTTATCCTCTTTGCATGATGTATTCCATATGTCCATGTTAAGAAAGTACAACCCTGATCTTTCGCATGTATTGAACGTACAAGACGTCGATGTACAAAGCGACGTGACGTATGTGGAGAAACCGATCAGAGTGATCGGGAGCAAACAAAGGGTGCTGCGGAACCGTGCCATTCAGTTCGTCAAGGTGGTATGGGAACGACATGGCAATGAGGAGACCATCTGGGAACTTGAATCAGAGATGAGAGCCGCTCAACCGGAGCTCTTTGTATGAGATGTTTTGAACCTCTACTTCGCTCGAATTTTCGGGACGAAAATTTCAAAAGAGGATTGTATTGTAATGGCCCGAAATTTGTAAATCAATATATAGGTGGATATTATTTATTTTTAATAGTGGAAATTAGAAATTTGATGGAATAAAGGGTAAATGGATCAAAATATGGACAAAGGCCCAAGTATGGCCCAATGGACCATGGGTTGGATTTAAATTCGTTTAAAGGGTTAATGATGGTCAATTGGAACAAGGATGGTCAAATTAGGCCCAATGTACATCCGGGATCCAATGGGTCAAAGTGATTTAAGCTCTAAGGTAAATGGGTAGGAGGTGAATGTAATTGGGCCATGGGCCCAATGGTGATCCAATTAGTTGGAATGGATTTAGTTAAATTTAATCACCTAAGTTGGTGATGGAATTGATCAAGGTGACATGGCCAAATGGGACCCACCTCCACCTCACCAAGTGAGGTGGCGTGTGGACCAAGGATTGGTGGGGCCGGCCACCATGGTTGAATTGGTCAACCATGGGTGGAGTAATGGAGAGGAATTAAAGAGATTAGATGGAATTACGTTAAGTGGGAATTAATTAACCTAAGGTAATTACTTAGTTAATTAAATGATTAAGCTATCTAAAAGGTGGTCAAAGGGGTCAAAATTGGAAAAACCAAATCACCCCATTTTAAGCACCAAAAAAGTTGGCTAGGGTGGTGGTTATCCCAACCACCACCATAAGCATAAAAAATATCTTTATGTAGTTGGTGGGAAAATTAAGGGTGAAGTGTAGTTTAAGCAAGCCTTGGGATAAGATGGTTTTCTTTTAACTCTCCCATTTCATTCTCTTCCTCTCTTGCTCTTCACCACCGTCCCACACCAAGGAAAGAAAGAAGAAGAGAAGAAAAGAGAGAAGAAAGGTGCAAGTGTTGGCCACCACTCCAAAATAAAAGCTTGGTATCTTCTTTCTCACCATCTCCTCCTCTCACTCTCTCAAGTACACCCCATCTTGGCCGACCCAAGCTATGATGTTTTTCCATTGATTAAGTTCATCTTGGCCGATCAAACAAGGACAAGAAGAGAAGAGAAGGCCAAAGAACCCGAGAGGAAGAGGAAAAATTGGAGGAGCCGTCAGATTGTAAGTATTTCTAAAACAAGAGATTAGTTTTTTCTTTTTAGGGTTTAAGAGATTATGAAATCCATTGCTTGGATTTAATGGTGGCCAAATTATCATAGGCCTTGGATCTCAAATCCATCCAATGGAAAGATGAGAAATGGATAAAGTGGGAGAGATGGATTAAGAAAAAAAATAAAGGATGCTTTAAGGGTTTTATGTATTAAAAATTTTATACAAACATGGGAGAGACAGATTAAGAAAAAACAAATGGATTAATGACATTATGTATTTAAATTATTTAAGCAATGGATGTATGGAAATTTTGGAAGGAACCATGGTAGATAATTAAGTGATGAATTAGGGTTTTAAAGAATGGAAGTCATGGAGGATGATTTAGGGTTTTAAGATTTTAATGGTTAAATGTAGGTAATTAAGGATCTTTAATGGAGTTTTTAGGGTTAGTATCATGAAAGAATGATTAATGATGTTAGGGTTTTAAATGATTAAATGTTGGTAAATTTTAAAAGGGGCTTGAATGTGGAATGATGATGGATGTAAATAAAAAAATAAAAAAAATAAATAAATGGGGAATGTTGGTGGTGTTGATGAACCCTATGGTAATGTATTCATAATTTTATGGATGGAATGTTTTTAAGTCCTATGGTGATGAAATGGGGTTTTTAGGTTTAAAACCATAGAAGGGGTTAATGATTTTGAAGGTTTTGATTGAAAGAATGATAGTAAATTTTAAAGGGGTTTTTAAATGCGGGAATCCATGGATGAAGGTTAATGTTGTTATGGTCTTAAATGTCACCAATGAATGATGAACCTTAGGGTGATGTGTTGGTAGTTTTGATGGACCAAAATATGCCAAATTGATGATCAAAATTGATAATTTAAATTGCGTGATGTAAACCTCCTCATGGGAGGACTTGTTATGGATCTAAATGTGGTGAAAAAGACCCAAGGAAAAATGGGGTTTAGGTTAAATTAAAAGGGGCTAATTTTATTGAAACCCATGACCCATTTGTGGGTCAATTTATGGGTTAGATTTGGTATTATACATGTGAGTAATGAATGGGGATTAGGGTGAATCAAGTGGTTAATTTGTGATGATGTTATGGCTAAGGAGTCATTAAGGGATCCAAGTCTATGGATCAATTGATGGTCTAAGTATGGGGTTACTTATGTGTTGAATGAATAAAGGTTAAGTTAATTAAATGGTTGATTTTAATGATCATATGACATGGTTGATGGGTCATTAACGGACCTAAGTTAAGGATCATTAATTGGTCTAAGTTGTGTATCAATTATGGACCATAATGTACATGGATAAATGAGTGACTAGTCATGGAAAAGAGGTAGTGGCAAAACCGAAAATATGGGCCAAGATAAAGAAACCCATGGAAGATGATCATGGACTTAGGGACTCTAAGTAATAACCGTGTGTGCGATAAATGAAGCCTAGGGTGGCTGGTTTGTAGACTTGTGTGATTAAAATGTTTAATGGACTAAATGGGACCCACAAAACCTAGTTAGTGAGGTTCGGTCATGATGTATGGCCGAACCCCACTAAGGCATGCATTAGGGACTTAATCATGGATAAAACATGGACTAATTATTAATGTATAATAAGGTACCAGACATCGCAGGCGGTGCGTGATCGGCGACCGGGTTTGTAGAAAGGAAAACGAAAAAGGACGCTATTCGGTATTTGGTAGGATTCTAACCTTTTTGTAAGGCATGTATTAAGTATTATGTGATAGTTTTTCTTTAATTTATTTTTGGTAATCATGTGATTGTTTTAAGATGGCTTTTGGATTAAGTATCATGTGATGGTTTTCCTTTGATTTATTTCGGTAAGCATATGATTGTTTAAAGATGGGTTTTAAGGCTATGATGTATATATTGATGCTTTGCTTGATCTATTTTTGATAATCAAATTATATGTTTCATTGATGGGATTTTAAATGCCATGGTTTGTGCTATCATAAAAAAAAATTACATGGCATATGACATCTACATCTCATGCATGACATGGGAAGGATATGGCATGAGAAGGAGGAAAGGAAACCGGAGTCCATGCTCCGTCAGGGCGACCGAGAAGCATTCATGGGGATAGCCTGATAGGCTATAACCGGAGTCCATGCTCTGTCGAGGTGACCGAGAAGCAAGCATGGGGACACCTTGACAAGGCCTTACCGTCAAGGGGGATACATTGTGATTGGTTATATCTTAACGAGGTTTTTCCGTCAAGGGGGATATGACATTATGTATGGTTGAAAAAGGGACATTGGACGATGATGATGAGATTGATGGGTGGGATTCATGACATTGAACACCCATTGCATGACATTGCACCAAACTGCATGGTTTTGTTATAATATTCTCTATATGCTTTGTTATCACTAATCCATGTGTTATACCTACTCGGAGTCCTACTGGGCGCGTTGTCTAACGCGCTACTTCTACCCTAGCTGATGACGCAGGAGATGGCGGACACGAAGGATGAGACGGAGGCCAAGCTTAGGAGTTTGGGAAGGCGGACTACTTAGTTTATTTAATTTATTTTGGAAATGTATTTTGAATAACTTAACTCATCGGAATGTAATAATTTAGATTACTTGCTATGTTTTGAATTTTACTTTGGACATTATGATTTTGAGGATATTTTGGTAATTGAATGAATGTATCTTCCCTGCTATCTAAGAATTTGTAGGTTAGACTCTATTATAATTTTCCGCTCTTAGTTTAATTTTCCGCAAGCTTGCTTTCTAC
This sequence comes from Chimonanthus salicifolius, assembly GCA_013350335.1. Taxonomy (NCBI): domain Eukaryota; kingdom Viridiplantae; phylum Streptophyta; class Magnoliopsida; order Laurales; family Calycanthaceae; genus Chimonanthus; species Chimonanthus salicifolius. The sequence goes on from CM023535.1 coordinate 41,137,288, forward strand.
GTGTGAACCATTTTCCGTGGACTTCGTTCCACACACACGTAGGGTTGGCCAGTTAAGGGCCGGGCTTTAGAAGCTCGGACTTAACTAGAGTCATGACGTTCGCGCCCTTCGTCACTTTTAGTTCAACAAAAAAAAAAAAAAAATAGACTCTGATTTCGGTGAAAATGTAACACTCCAATTTCTCAATGAAGTGGAAAATTACGAAAATGTCCTTGAGTTGTTAAATTAATTATTTTGTGATGTTAAGTAAGGAAATAGTGGGGCCCATTGCTCAAATTAAAATCATATGAGCACATTATGAATGTTAAGTTTGATTGGATGGGCAATTTTCATCATTTGGGTCAAAAATGGCTAAATGGGTCAAAGGGCCCAAATGGGACCCATCGGGTCTTACTGGATTATTTGACCGTTTTGTAAATTTAAATTAAATGGGGTTAAGCCTATTTGATTGGAAATCAAGTGGAGAAGAAATGGGTAGGCTTGATCCATATGTGAAAACCATTTACAAATGACCAAAGTACCATAATTGGGTCATGGAGTCAAAAACGGGTCAAGGAGCTAAAGGTGGACCCAACGGGTCGAGTTGACTATGGTTGATCGTGTGGACCCTCAAGGGAGCTAAAATATGAGTTAAATCAGTTGAGTGGGACTGAAATGAGTTGGAATTAAATCAAGTAGTGAGTCAACACATGTGCATTAAATGAAATGCATTAAGTATGTGAGTTGGGTGAGTTGAGATGGAAATCTAAATAGCCTTGAATTCAAGTGAGTCAAAAGGGAAATTGAAGGGACTGTAAAATCAGTGAGTTGAGTGGAAATTTGAAGAGGTTGGCTGGTCTCAAACCAACCAAAACAAGTCCCACACGTTGGGGACTTGTTTTGGTGAGTTCCATGATGATTGTTGAATGCAAATGATGGGTTTGAGATGAGTTGCATGGAAAACTGAATGGCTGTATGGGTAGGTGCCAAGGGGTGCCTTGGATAGCACCCAAGACCCATTGTTTTATGCAAAAATTGATGAGGAAGTGGAGGGGTATTGGGGGCTGAAATACAAAAGCAAACAACACCCATGTTTGGCCGATTTTTATCATCGCAAAAGCCTTAGAATCCCATCTCTCCCTCCCTCTCAAGAACACCATCATTTGGCCGAATTGGCCTTGGTGTTTCTCACCATTGAATCAAGCATACAACCGGCTAGGAACTAAGGAAGAAGAAAGGAAACAAGAGGGGAGAAGGCAAGGAGCAAAAGGCAAAGGAAATTGGTAAGTATTTCCATTGAATTATGTTTAATAAAATGGGTTAAATAAGACATGATTCGGCCATGTGATGGCCAAATCTATCAAAGGGTTAAAGTATGATTCTTTTATGTCCAATTAGATGGAAAACATGGACATAGGGTTCGGCCACTTTGGATGGCCGAACCCCATGAAATATTATGGTTAATGTTGATGGTCTTGTAAGATTTAAACCATGCAAGTATAGGACTGATTTTGGATGTTTAAGATGCATGCTTTGGAAAGATTGAAAGCATGGATTTGGATGTCATAATTTGGCCATGCTATGGCCGAATTTCACAAGGGTCTAAACCATGGAAGATGGTGTCAAAAAGGAGTGGAAATGGACCATTGGGTTCGGCCACTTTGGGTGGCCGAACCCCATGGAAAAAGTTGGTTAATGTTTATGGTTTTTGGAATTTAAAACCATGCAAGTTGGGACTGTTTTTACATGTTTCACTAGATTTAAAATACATGTTTTAAAGGGGGTTAAAACATGGGTTTGGATATCAGAAAAGGCTGAAGTTTATGTGGTCTAAATCAGTGGATTAAAAATGGAAAAATGGACCATGGGGATCGGCCATCTTGGATGGCCGAATCCCATGAAATTGTGTTGGTTTTTGGATGTTTGTTTGAAAGGTAAAACTTGATAATAATATACTGTTACTACATGATTATTGGATGTTTAAAAATGGTAAACATAACCATTGGGTTCGGCCACCATGGAGGGCCGAACCCCATGTAAAAGGTTGTTGGTTTTCAAGTTATGAAACATGGAAACCATGGACTTTTATGGGCTATTTGGATGAATTTAATTAGATGGTTTCTAAGAGGTTTAAAGGAAGCAATATGATACTGATATTGCATGTTTAAATAACGCCTAAAGCATGCGTGAAAGATCAAAACATGGGCATAGGGTTCGGCCACATTGGATGGCCGAACCCCATAAGAATGCTTGATAAGTTGGTATGGTTTTGGAGAGATAAAACCATACCAAATGGTGGAGATTTTTATGTGATAAGGTTACTGATTTTGGGTTGGCCATAGGATGGCTAAACTATGTGTTTAACATGGCTAAGGGGTAGAGCCAATTGGTATTTAAATAATGGACATTATTGATCAAAAGAACCATGAGGGTTCGGCCATGAGTATGGCCGAACCCCATGGACTGTTTTCATGGGTCATTTTATGGATGCATATATGATCTAAGATGGAATTATGGTTACTGATTTTGGTCGGCCAAAACATGGCTGAACCATGTTAAGGTTGTAGAGTTTAATCAAGGTATTGGTAGCAATGGCATGTTTGTAAATAAGGGTCACAACCATGAGTTGGTATTTGTGGACTTAGACTAAAAAATGGGAATCAAATAAAGTAAGGGATTAAAGTTGGTCCATGATTTATGTGAATAAGGTGACGGATCTCTGTGACGGTACACGACTGCCAGCAGTGACTGGATAAAGCCTAAGAAAGAACGGACGCTGAAGTGATTCTTCAATAGATTTCCTACCTACTTGTAACCACAGTTTTACCCAGTTTTCTTATGAGACTCTTGTTTTATTTTATGTGTTTCAAATGATATATTATGCATTAACAAATGGCATACAGGCATAGGCATCTCATGCATAGACATGGGAGTATGAATGAGGTTCTACAGTGTTGCAATTTATGGGTTACGTCCTACCTCGGTGGTGCAAGTCACGCCAGGAGGAGTAACATGATCATAGTCACATTGGTCTCCTTAGGCGATGAGAGTCCCGCCAGGAGGACTAATACGTGATATGAATCAGTCAATGATGAAGAGATAAATGTGTGTTGTAATTTACCTTGTCAGTGCAAGGCGCGTCAAGTGATGGCTATGAATGTACATGATGGGGGATGCTCATTGCATGAGCATACATCATAGCATTGTTTTACCTGTTTTTGATGATCATGTAATATGATATATGTGCATGTTTTATATGCTAACATGTGGTAGCCCTGATTCGGGAACCTACTGGGCGCGTTGATCTAACGCCCTAATTCTATCCTCAGAGGAGAATGCAGGTACAAGTAAAGGGAAAAAGAAAGTCGATGACCGGGAGGGGAGCCAAGCCTAAGCGCTTGAATGATGGATTGGATTACTTTATATTACTGTCATTTGAATACTTTTGTTGGACATGTAATAATTCATTACTTGCTATGGTTTGATTAGGTTAATAACCTTTGGATCGTTGATTTATCTTAATTAATGGTTGAGACTGTTACTTGCTATCTAGTCTTTCTATTCTGCAATTAATCTAGGTTATTCCGCATGTTGATGTTAGTTTCATGTGTGATTCATAATCATGGTCTATTCCATGTACACATGGGTGGCCAGTTATGGTTCAGACTTGGGTAGTCTGAACTTAACTCGCGTAGTGACGCCGGCCGCTCTCTTTCGATGTTTTATTATTACTTTAAAAAAAAATTAGACTCTTAATTCTCGGAAAGGGCGGGGCATTACAGAAAAGGGGCGGGCGTTACAAGAGGGAGAGAGTGAGATGAAGATCCACACTTGTTTTGTTCCAAATGAGGGTGGTCGGCCAAGGGTGGTGCCTTTTAGTAAAGCCCTTTTGTAACTCCCATAACTTATCACCTTCTCATTGATACCTACATTGGGGGTTTCATCCTTGAGATGAAACTCCCAACCGTTTGACCCTTGGTTACCTTGTGTAACAACAAAACCGTCCCCTCATTTGGGGGTTTCATCCATGAGATGAAACTCCCATGATTCCCATGTGTGCTATGGGTTTGAATTGTGTAACCCCCAAAACCCTTTCATCTCCTCATCAATAAGCCTTTGGGGGTTTCATCCATGAGATGAAACACCCATGTTTCCTGCGGTGTAAACGTTTGCGTTGACTAATGTAATATCACAAAACTGTCACCTTCCCATTCATGATATACATGGAGTTTCATCCCATGAGATGAAACTCCCATGTTACCAATGTGTATCCTTGCATTGGTATTTGAAACAACCAAAACTCCTCACCTCTCCATTAATGGTCCAAATGGGGGTTTCATCCATGAGATGAAACTCCTCCACTTCCAACGTGTAACTCCTTGGAGTATATTTTGAACCAAAAAATCCCTTCAACTTCCCACTCCTACTTACTAAAGATGAGATGAATATCACCATAACTTCCCATCCAACTCATTTAACTCAACTCATCCATTTAACTCAACTCACCTCTTTAATTCAACTCATTTAATTCACTTGAATCAACTCAATTATTTGATTCCATTTCCAACTCACATCAGCCCCAACCTAATTAAGTTTGGACTCACTTGGTGGTCAACCAAGTCAACCATGACCCATTGGGTCCCAATTGGGCATTTTGACCCAATTAACAATTTTGACCCAATTAACAATCTTGACCCAATTGAATACATTCGACTCATTTATTTCAATTGCAACCATATCCACAATCCGTTGGGTCTTAATTGGGCAATTGACCCAACACCTTACCCATCTAAGGTCCATATCCATTAATTCACCAATTAAATGGGCAATTCCCATAAATATTTATAACTTGAAAATCCGGGGTGTTACAAGTACAACAACTATCCACTGCACTTACTATTGTATCCCTTGTTGGAGACACGTCACTAGGTCTAATCTGTACCTCCGTAGATACTGAACTTGCTGAGTTCAGATTCGATTCAACTATTTGGTACTTGAGATGACAGAAGACGACATCATATTTGGCATGGATTGGTTGGCTACATTGTAACACCTCGGATTTTCAATTTATTATTTTATATGAAAAATTATCCATTTTAATTGTGAATTTTAGATTGGATCTTATATGGATAAAGAATTGGGCCATGACCCAATTAGGACCCATGATTGTGGAATTGGTTTTATAAAATTTAAATGGGTTGAATTATTTTAGTAATGCATCGTGTCCAAAATTAATTAAAAGATTATGCATGGCCGAATATTGGATTTGAATATCCAAGGAGATGTTTAAAAATCAAATGAAGATTTTATGGCCGTGTATGGGATAGTGTGTGGCCGAAGGTGGGATTTGTATATCTATGATAGGCGCATGGGATCTTTTAAAAAAAGGTATGCATATTGTCTTAATTAAAATTAGGGAAGTGTCTAAGATTTCTTAGGCTATGATTATGTTATGCGCATAGCACCTTCTAAAAGAAGAGCACACGGCAATAGAAAATTAAACTAAGGGCTCACGGCATTGCTATTGTTGTATTAACATTGGCCGAATGAGAGGTTATTAAAAGAGAAAGGAAGGTCGGCAATGGCTATCTTAAGCACCTTCCAAAGTTGGGACCAAGGAAAGGCTTTATATAGAGATGCATAGGAAGGGCACACGGTTTTACAACCCCATAGCCGAATTTTAATTCCTCTCTCTCAATTGTCATTCTCACCAAGAGCAAAGGGAAAGGAGAAGAAGATTGGAAGAGAAAGATCAAGGGAAGGATAACCGAAGGAGTCGCGGAACTGGTAAGTAATTCTGATTTTTTCTTTAAGATCTATGGTTATTTTTAATGGAAAAAATGGACCATAGGGTTCGGCCATGGTGCATGACCGAACCCAATGGAAAGACATGGGTTAGGTTATGGAATTTTAAAGGATTCATTTATGGAGGAACATTGATTAAATGGATGGATTGAAAACCATGGGAATTTATGGTTTAAATTTATAAATTTAAATGATGAAAACCCATGGGAGAGTTTGGATAATCTTAAATGAAGATCATGGAAGATTGATTAAAAAAAAAAAGAAGGGGGTGAGGTTCAGCCATGGTGTATGGCCGAACCCCACCAAATAAAATTGAGGATGCATCATAAAATTAGAAACTCACCAATGTATGGATTTAATTCTAAGGGTGAGGTTCGGCCATGGTGCATGGCCGAACCCCACTAGGATTTATTTATGGAGATGTATGGGTTTATTTCTTAGATTTTAGATCATGGAAACCTTTGATGGTTAAGTGGTTTGGATTTAAAAGGAGGAAAAGAATGGAACCATAGGGTTCGGCTATGGGTATGGCCGAACCCCATGGAAGGGATATTGATAAAATTTAATGGAGTTTAATTATGGAAACCTTCCAATTATGGAAAGGTGGAGTTTAAGTAGAAAGCTTCCAATTATGGAAGGAGTTTGCTAAAATGGGAAAGTTTCTATTATTGGAAGGTGAAGACTAAATTAGAAAGTTTTAATAAGGAATTTCCTAATTATGGAATTTTAAATTGGTAAGTTTTAATTATGAAAGGTTATTGGATAAATATGGACTTTCTAAATAAGGATTTTGGAAACCATAGGGTTCGGCCATGGGTATGGCCGAACCCCATGGAATTGGATTGGTATTTTAATATAAGTAAATTTATTAAAATACAAGGATGGTTATTAATTTAGAAAGGACCTAAGGTGGAGAGTAAATTAGTAACTTACTAATTATGGAACTTAGATTAAATGGAAGGTGATTCTAAATTTGGAAATCTTCTATTTATGGAAGGATGGCCATGAATGGCAATTTTGTAATTATGGAAGTTGGATGCTAAAATAGGAAACTTCCTAAGTATGGATTATTAATGTTATAATTGGAAATTATACACCATAAGGTTCGGCCAAGGTATATGGCCTAACCCCATGGACCAAGTTAAGGGATTTTATGGATCGGTTTTGAACATAAACATGAGGTAATGGAGATCAATGGCAAGGTTGTAAACACTTGCAAAATATAGAAGATTAGCCATGAGTGGCAATCTTGTAAATATATGGAAATATTGGACATAGGGTTCGGCCATGGTGTATGGCCGAACCCCATGAATTATTTATGGGACTATGTGTTTGGATTAAAAGAAATATGTATGGATTATTTGGAACCTAAGCAAGGAAAAAGGGTTATGGTTAGGAACGATGGCATAATTGTAATTAACTAAAGATTAGACCATGGGTTCGGCCATGGTGTACGGCCGAACCCCATAGGATTTTGTTATGGACTTAGAACCTTTTAAATCAAGTGGGACTTGGTGTTGACTTATTATTATATTATAAGGTAACGGGATCTCGCAAGCGGTGCGCGATCGGTGATCGATTCTTGGACGAAAGACGCAAGCACACGTTAGCGGTCTTTGGTAGGATTCCACCTCTTTGAAACCATGGTCTTATGTACACTTGTTTTATCTTATGTTTGATGAAAATATGTTTCAAAGGATATGGTTTATTATTGAATTTCAAATGCTATGTTTAATTGTATAAATAGCATGTGTTGATTATGTTTCAAAAGGTGATTTTAAATGCTATGTTTATGTTATAAAATGGCATGTGTTTCATTGGCATCTCATCCATGGCATGGGGTGGAGGATTTGTAACCAGAGGGGTCACACTCCATCGGGGCATCCTTGATGTGATTTCCATCAAGAAGATTCCGGAGGGTCCACACTCCGCCCAGGCGTCCGGAAGACCTATGTGGTGGGTACTTTTATGTACATGTAATGGGTGGGACTTATTGCATTTGTCATCATTGCATGGCATCGTTTTATCTGGCTTTTGGATATTATGTTATAATATATGTTTTATACTAACCATGTGTTAGCCGTAACTGAAATACCTACTGGGCGCGTTGTTCTAATGCCCTACTTCCACCCTAGTTGACGATACAGGTAATCAGGGAAACGAAGAACGCAAGACGGGCCAGGCTTAGGAGCTTGGATGATTTCTTTTATATGTTTTGAATAAAGTTAATTATGGACTTGTAATTGAGTAACTAGTTTCGGAAAGTAATAACTTAGATGGTCGGATGTTTAGTTTGATGATTATGATGTTTTAATTATGGATAAGGACTTGACGTACTTTGCTATCTGAATGGAATAGAACTTGGTTCTATTATGTTTCCGCAATTTGATGTGATGATTCCGCAGTTATGATTTTTATTCCGCAAGTTGATATTGCTATGTGTGAACCATTTTTGTGGACTTGGTCCATGGACACATAGGTTGGCTAGTTAAGGGTCGGACTTTGGAAGTTCGGACTTAGCTCGCGTCGTGACTTCCTGACCTCTATCACTCTACTCTGTTATAAAAAAAAAAATAGACTCTGAATTTACGGGAAGAAGCGAGTGAAAAAGGGCGGGGCATTACATACATTCCAGGCTGGCATTGAATGTCACCTTCGTAGGGTGATATTTTGGTCACCCGAGGGAAAACGGTTTATAGTACATGCCAACAGACAAAGCATTCCTATGACGAGGAGAGTACATGAAGAAATGAACCATCTCCTATTGAACAACTTCAGACTAGACAAGGCGCCCGTGGCTGAACTACCTGCTGTAATGAAAGACTACGCAGAGGTATTTCCGACAGAGCTCCCTGGCTTGCCTCCAAAAAGGGAGATTGACTTCGAGATTAAACACTATCCTGGCACTACTCCTGTATCATTGCCTCATTATCGGATGGCCCCTGCAAAAATGTCTGAGCTAAAGAAACAAATTTATGTGCTACTCAGACTAGGATGCATCCGGCACAACACCTCATCCTGGGGAGCACCAGTATTATTTGTAAAGAAGAAAGATGATAATCTTCGGATGTGTGTGGATTACAGGAAGCTGAATTAGCCGACTGTCAGGAACAAGTACCCTCTGCCCAGAATTGATGATCGGTTCGATTAACTTAGAGGCTCCAGCCATTTCTCCAAGATTGATCTTATGTCAGGCTACCATCAAATCCGTGTTAGAGATGAGGGTATAGAAAAGATAGCTTTTAGAACTCGGTATGGACTATATGAATATGTGGTCATGTCTTTTGGACTCACAAATGCACCAGCCGTGTTCATGGGTCTGATGAACAGAATATTCCGTCCTTATCTGGATAAGTTCGTAATTGTCTTCATTAATGATATTCTGATTCATTCCACCAGTCGGGAGGAGCATGCTGAACATCTGAGGATAGTCCTGGACACACTGAAGAAGAATCAGTTATATGCCAAAGCAAGCAAGTGAGAGTTCTGGCTGTCTGAGGTCAACTTCTTGGGACACATCATATTAGTAGGAGAAATAGCCGTGGACCCGGCTAAAGTGGCAGCGGCTAGAGGCTAGAAAGCTCCGAAGAATAGGACCTAAATCCATAGCTTTCTGGGACTGGCTGGCTACTATCGAAAATTTATTATGGACTTCTCCTAGATTGCGGCTCCACTCACCTGACTAACTCAGAAAGGAGCAAATTTGAATGGTCTAACGTGTGCAATAGAAGGTTTGAGGATCTGAAACAGAAGCTTACCAACGCTCCCATTTTGATTTTGCCGGAGTGAGGCAAGGGATATGAAGTATACTGTGATGCTTCAGGAGAAGGATTTGGGTACTCTCTCAATCAAAGCCATCATGTGGTGCCATATGGTTTAAGACAACTAAAAATCCATGAACGCAACTATCGAACTCATGATCTGGAACTAGGTAGTGTGGTCTTCGCTCTCAAAAGCTGGAGACACTATCTATATGGTAAGAAATTTGAGGTGTTTTCAGACCATAAGAGCTTAAAATATCTGTTCGATCAAAATGAGCTCAATTTGAGACAGCGCAGATGGATGGAATACCTGCAAGACTATGAATTTGCACTACGATATCACCCTGGTAAGGAAAACAAGGTGGCGGATGCCCTCAGTCGTATTTCACATGCAACTGTGGCCAATCTAATTATGAAAGAATGGGAAATGTTGATGATCGTCCAAGAGTTCAATTTGCACATCAAAGATCGTGGGAGCATGTATAATCTGATGGTACAATCTAGTATGATTTCCAAGATTGAACAAGAACAGTGGACAGATCCTGAAGTGGCAGCAATTTGGGTCAAGATGTCGACTGGAGAAGTCATACCAGAATGGGAATTACGACCTGAACAAGGTCTCTTATTCCGAGGCACGACATACGTACCTCAAGGCTGCAAGAGAGAGTTGTTGATAGAAGCTCATCAATTAAAGCTCTCTATTCATCCAGGTAGCACCAAAATGTACCATGATCTAAAAAGGCATTATTATTGGCATTGACTCAAAAGAGAGATGGCTGACTTTGTCTCCCACTACCTTACTTGTTAGCAAGTCAAGACAGAACATCAGAAGCAGTCAGGACTGCTCAAACCCCTATCCGTGCCCGAATGGAAGTGGGAACACATTGCCATGGACTTTGTGACAGGGCTGCCAAGGTCTTCAAGGGATAATGATACAATTTGGGTTATAGTGGACCTGATCTAGTTGCAGAGACCACGGAATAGATCAAGGTGATACGACATATGCTCACGGCACAGAATCGTCAGAAGAGCTACGATGACAAAAAAAGAAGATCTCTTGAGTTTGAAGTGGGAGACCTAGTATTCTTGAAGGTCTCGCCATGGAAGGGACACATGAGGTTTGGAAATAAAGGGAAGCTGTCACCCAGATTTGTGGGACCCTTCCCAGTCCATGAGAAGGTGGGGGAAGTGGCCTATCGTCTGATACTCCCCCCACAGTTGTCAGGACTGCACGATGTATTCCATGTTTCCATACTGATGAAGTACAACCCTGACCCATCGTACGTGCTGAATTTGCTAGACATAGAAATGCAAAGCGATGTATCTTAGGTCGAGAGGCCGGTCCGAGTAATTGAGACGGAACAAAGGGTGTTACGGAACAAAGCGATTTCGTTCGTCAAAGTGGTATGGGACCGACACGGTAATGAGGAAGCCACTTAGGAACTGGAGTATGAAATGAGAGCAGCTCATCTAGAGCTATTTGTATAATTTGTTTGAAACCCTAATTAGCTCGATTTTCAGAACGAAAATTTCAAAAAGATGATAATATTATAACACCCCGGATTTTTCTTAGCTTATAAAATTATTGGATTGGCCCACTTAGATTGCAATTTAATTGAATTTGAAGTTAAAAAGTTTAAACGGAAATTAGATGGGCAAGAAATGGGTCAATTACCTAATTAAGACCCAGTGGGTCATGGGTGAGCTTGATTTTAAAGTAAATGGGTAAGTTTATTTAAATTAGTTGAATTGGATAAATTAGTGCATTTAATGCATTAAAGTCCACCTCATCAAGTGAGGTGGCATTGCCATGTGGCATACATGTCATCACATGGAAGCCAACTAAGCAAGGATGACACATCATCAAGTGACATGGCCAATGTGGGACCCAAGTGCCATGTGGTGACATGGCCGACCATGACATGGGCTGACTTGGTTAACAACTAATGAGTTCAAGTCTTGAATTAAGCTTTGTTTGAGTTGAGAAGATGAAGGGATGAGATGGGGTCGCTTGTCTAAGTATATTGTACTTAGACACTTGGGAACCAGGGTCTTCATCTCAAGAACCATGAAGCCACCCTTGGGAAGCCAAGGGTCTCTTTGGTTTAGGGTCTCCTTGGTTAGACCAAGGTATTTTGAGAGGGAGTGAAAAGACTAAGTTGTTAATACAAAAGACACAAACCAAGGGTCACTCCAAATCCTTTGGCCGACTCCTCATCCTTGAGCAAGGAATTTCTCTCTACTCCTCTCCTCTCCTCACTCTCTCCCACCTCTACCTCCATACATTGGAGATTTTGAAGAACAAAGAAAGGAGAATAAGAATTAAGGAAGAAGAGACAGATCAAAAGAAAAGAATGAGACTGAAGGAAGGTATGTCTAAGGCTTAATAACATGGGAATGAATACATGGAAACCATAGGTTTGGCCATGGTGTGGCCGAACCCATGGGTTCCATCATTGGTTGGAAAGAATGGCCAAAATTGTTATAAGGCCATGGAGTTGGAAATCCGTCTAAGGGATGGTTACGCGTTTAAACAAAACAACCATAAGATTAATCCGAACTCATGTTATGATGATACTATGATTGGATGGATTATGAAAAACCCTAACCTTGGCTAGTGGGTATGGTAAATTTACTAATTGAAATATGGAAGATGAAATCCGTATTTAAATATGATAAAGGATGGATTTCAAGGAGAAGGCTTTACAATGCATGCAAACAAAAAGAACTAACAAAAAGTCAATCGACTGAATCTTATGATTCAGTCGACTGAAAGGGTGCTGGCCAAGCACATATGGAGTCCGTTCGTATTTCAGCCGACTGAATCTTATGATTCAGTCGACTGAAAGTGTGATGGCCGAGAACACAAAGGATCTTTTGGTGTTTCAGCCGACTAAATCTTATGATTCAGTCGGCTGAACGTATACTTACCAAACACGTAAGGGATATGGCTGTGTTTCAGCCGATTGAATATATGATTCAGTCGACTGAAAGTATACTGGCCAAGCATGTATGATACTAGGTTGTATTTCAGCCAACTGAATCTTATGATTCAGACGGCTGAAATTGTACTATCCAAGCACGTATGATATCTGGTTGTATAAGATTTAGGATATGATTTAGGCCATTTTTGGATCATTTGTTCATTCATGCCTACATATCTTTGGTCAAATTTATCCTAATAGTTCCCAGTTGAGCCTTTAAGTTAGCCTGTTTTCTTGATCAGTCATGTTTACCAAACCCAACTCCGATTCTGGAGTCTGAGCCTCATTAAAAATATATCTTGACCTATTCATAGAAAAGGTTAGAGATGACAATATTGGGATGGTACTAAAAAACAAGGGCACAAGAAAAGAAAAAGAAGAAAATAACACAAAAATAAAGGGACATCCTGACATCAAAAGAAGGATGTGAAAAAAGAAAGATCAATATTTTGAAAAGTGCTTAAAAGAAAAAAAAATAGAGGAAGAAATATCCCGTCATATATCTTGAAGACCTCTAACCTTTTGATCAAAATATTTATCCTTAGAGTCTTATTATCCTTCTTTAATTTGACTCGATCCCAAGCCACGTTTCGTCCTATTAGGAAGACCTATTGACCTTAAGTTGAAATATGGTATTTCATGTGGAGAATAAATGAAGAAAAATGATAATGTATGACTCAACGTTCTCAGGAAAGTGGCGTCCATTCATGAGATCCAACAATTATGTTTTTTGTCATGTGTCGTCTTTCTAATACACAAACTCCGCTCACATAGACCTTTGAGAGGAAATAACCCAACCTCTGAGTGTTAATCTTTCTGAGAGATATCTAGTGAGGTTTGAAGTCAAATCGTATCTTCCGATGTTGTGTACAAAACTTGTGTCTATTTGGAAAAGAAAACTAATTTTAATATCGGCTAAGCAAACACTACACTCCGAATATCAGTTTTATAAAATAAATTTTGGAATCGTATGATGTCTAGATTTTTATGAACTTGTTTTTGCCGAATCTGAAACTAAGACTAGAAAAAATTGGATGTTTGTGGGTGTCATCACTGTAAGCCCTCACGAGACTATAACTGGTCCACTAGGGGTAACCTAGGGATTTAAAGGCTTGTTGCATGTGCTAAATGCAATCGAGAGTGCCAGCGAAAGTGTTGTAGTTTTTAGATTTGAAGTTAGATTTTAGGTCTAGGTTAGGTCTTGTAAAAAATAAAGCTTTAAGTTAGTATTAGGTTTAGATTAGGAATTTTTAGGTTTTTAATGTTTAGACTTGGGTTTTTATTTTTAATTTTTTCTCGAGGGCTAGCAAAATCTAAGTTTTGAGGTATTTGTTGAGTCTAAAAATCTTACATTTTTACCCTTTAATTATGATTAAGTTAGCCTTGATTTTGTATATAAAGGATACGTTTAATGGTTTTTTCTAGTTTTGTAGATAAAAAGATGAGAAAACAGGATTCATGCATAAAACGGTGGATAATTGTCGGAAGAGATCTTAAAATGGAAATTTTAGAATTTCATAATTAATAATGCCACTTAAGGGTTTTTGATGTAAATTAAAAAATCTGGATCCATTTATGAGAGTCTAGATTTATTCAATATTTAGAGTTATAGTGGTATTAATTAATTATTTAATTTTAAAATCAAAGTCTGCAATTAAGAGGCCAAGAGTCTGAGAAGAATACCCATGGGCTAGAGAATCACTGCAATTGGGCCAAGCTTTGCTCCAAATGCCAGACACTAGTCCAGGCCTAGCACTTCAGGTGCATTTTCCAATGTGGGCCAGGCCAAAATGAATTCAAGCCCAGCAAGCTTAAGTCTAAGTCTCCAATTCAAGTCCAAGTCTAATTAAAGATCCAATGCTCCAGGTTCAAATCCAAATTTACCAACCCTGAACCCAAAAGCCCATGTCCATGACCCATCTTACCCATCCAATCTTAACCATCCAATTTCCAATCTCCCATCCACACCATCCATTAACCTAATCAACCATTCCAAACCATTCACTTCATGCATCTAATTTATCCCATGCATTTCATATCATCAAACCCTAAATCCACTTAGTCAATCCAACCCATTCACTCATCATGATTAGATTTGGGACATCTAAACCATCCATCATAAAGATAAACCTTAGGAATAGGATCATCCATGCACCATCTATCCATCCATCCACTTAGATCACCCATCATTCATCATATCCATTGGATTTAACCCAAGCCAATCTTAGACATCCATTCACCAAACCTTAAGTTAAAACAACTTGAAGCTCAAGCTAGCCTCCATGCACCCATGCCTTGTCACCACTCTATCCATCCAACACATAGTCCACACGATTTTAACACCGAAATTATCTCCATGCACTTAGACAAAAATCCATCTAGATACACTCCTAAGATCCCTACACACCTCATCATCACAATCCTCCATGATCCACACTATTTTTGCCTATTTCCTTCCTATCCCATTCAAATTTCATATTCAACCCTCCAGCACATCATCTTAACATCTCATCCATCCATTTAATCTTAGCCGTTCATATCATTGCACAACCCAAAACCCTACAACAAAAAGCCAAATTGGAAAATCACTAGGCCAAATCCCAATCCCAATTTTCTCTCATTGCTTACTTGTACTACACTCCAAGCCAACCCATCACACCAATTCGTGTACACCTATAGAGAAGCCCTAGTTTTCTAGCTTTTAATCTTAGCCACCCATGTTAAGTTAGATCTAATCCCAACCTTTCATCCACCACTTAAACATAGATTTGATCTAAGCCATCCATTCAATCCCAAGTCCTATAAATAGCCCAGTAACCCACACACTAAACTTGAATTTGACCTGGAATTTAAGAGGACTAAAGGTTGGAGCAAAAGAGAAAAAGACAGGAGCACCATTCGAATTTACAAGTGAGAGTTGTAGATTTTTATTTTTATGTTGTCTTTCTTTTATTTAAATTATAAAAGCATTGTACTTTAATTCTTCCATTTAATAAAGTAAAGCATTCATTTAGAACCCTGGAACATCAAATTTCTAAAATACTTTTATGATTATTTTATTTTTAATTTCAAGAACACAACTTTTATTTATTTGATTGAACATGAGCGTATGCAATAGTTAAGATCTTGATGGTAAGACTTCAATTGTGATTACTAAGGTTTTATTAATTTAAATTAAAAGTTGTGAATCTTGTTTTATTAATAAATATGAATTGTATTTTAGATCTTTATGTGAATTTCAGATCTACACCTTTACTTTATTTACATATCTTAGGTGATGAACTCTATTCCAAAGAACCACCTTTTACGTTACTCCGTTTTTATTTCTGTCATTTATTTTCCTTGCCGATTTACTTTTCATGTTTATTTTATTTCAATTGAATGTTGTATTTTAGTTTTTCTTTTTAATTCTTTAATTATTTTAAAGTGTATTTATTTCATGTATTTAAAACCTCCCAACAACTTGATTAACTAGTTAGGATTAAATTTAATTAGAACTAGCTTTTGTGAATTAGGATGTGTGGTGAGATTGTTTATAAATTCTTAATTAAAACATTATTTTAATTACTTTTAATCAATGCTCTAAAATTGTAGAACTATTTGTTTCAATAAAGACTTATTTAACTTGGAGATATACTTTAATAGATTAAAATTTATTTTTTATCCTGGATTTAATTATGAATCTTGGTTTTCTAAGAAACATAAAAATTGAGGAATGTGTATTTTGAATTTCATATATTTTGATTGTTTCCTTTGAGTTCGACCTTGCACTCAATCGCTATACTATGAATGGTTCGTGCGCTAGTGAGATTTACAAATTTAAAACACATTCAACAGTTGCCTTCTCTATAAAAATCAATCTTTATGCAACCACTTGTTATCCTTCGGTAAGATAACTTGGACCCTCAGCATTATCAGTGATCTTAAACAAGAGCCAACAGAAGGATCACTCTCTCTCTTGTGCTTACACTTGGGGAATCATATACAACCAATCTTATGGATTGAGTTTGTGAGAAAGAGGGTGGAAAAATAAAATCATAAACAACCAATCTATTGATTGAGTTTGTAATCGAGAAAGAAAGAGAAAGAAAGAAAATCCATAAGCATTCAATCTATTGATTGAGTTTGCAAGGGAGTAAAAGAGAAAGAAAAGAAAATAAACTTGGAAACCTTTGGTATAACCAGTTTCCTTGTCGTCTTGGATTGTGATTAGTTTGCAATGACTATAAGGAAGAGCGTCAGCACCGGCAAACATTGGGTGGATCTTGAAGAAGCACACATCAAGAGAAAGAACTTCAAAGGTAAGTGCTTATTGGTTTTAATTTTGTTTTAAAACCTTTGTTCTGAAAGTGTATTAAGGAAGCTTGATTCAGGAACCACTATAAAAAATCTGGAGCGTCGTCTCTAACACATGTGGTGGGTGAAATTCCCAGCCAAATGAATAGGTGGAATTCCTATTCTGTAGTGGTGGATGAAATTCCCAGCTGATTGAGTGAGATGAAATTTCTATTCTAATTGTGAGGGTGTAAGTCCCCACTTAGTGGATTTGGAGATAACTCAAGGTTGAGTTAGTCCTAACAGTGGACGTAGGTCGGCTAACCGAACCACTTTGAATTAGTCTTATGGTATTTGATCTTTGTGTGTTTGTATTTAGTATTTAAGTACTATTTTCAACACACATCACTTTGCATATTGATTATCTTATATTACACAATGTGCACAAGCATCGATAATCAAGTAATATGTAAAGGGTCATAATCTTAGTGTGAATGTTTAAAGAACTTTTAAACAATCTATCACACTAAACAAATCTCTTGATTAATGTTCCGCTACACTTAAAACAATCAAGAAATTTGTATACACCATGCAAAATGGGATTGACCTATTCATCCCCTCCTCTAGGGTCAATCATATTATTCTAGCACCGAGGACAATGGGACTTTCAATTGCTATCAGAGCCTTGTTCTCTTGTGAAAGGACTTAACCGTCCGAGTTAATCCATGCTAGAACTGTAAACTCCCCGCCCTTTTTCACTTGCCGAAAAGCAGAGTCTATTTTTTTTTTTTTATATAGAAAGAGTGAGAGAGAGCTAGACGCCACGACGCGAGGTAAGTCCGAGCTTCCAAGCCCGACCCTTAAACGTGTGCGTGGACTAAGTCCACTAAAACAGTTCACACGTTTAAGGTTATACTTGTGGAAATAAACATATTGCGAAATTAATATTTGATTACATAACCCAACCATAACCTTTACTTAGCAATGAAGTCAATCCCCGAAACTTAACTGAACTTAATATCCGAAGGTAACGTCAAACCATAGCAAAATAATATCTAAGTTATTACAATCCCAAAATGCAATTAACTCAAATACACTGTCCAAGACTAAAACTTAAAAATAAGTAATAAGCTGTCCAAGCTCCTAAGCTTGGCTCCTTTTGCGTCCATCGTCCGTTCCGTTCCCTGTATCATCATCTAAGGTAGAAGTAGGGCGTTAGTCAACGCGCCCAGTAGGTATTCCGACTAGGGCAAACACATGGGATTAGTATAAAAATCAGAATAGATACATAATATCAAATCATGCTAAATCAATACCATGCCATGAGTTCCCACCCATCAACCATATCTCAAAAATACATAGGTAAACCTCTTGATGAACAAGCCACATCAAGGTATTCACTGTCATGATGCCCCACGTATGCCTTATCGGTCCCACCGAACGGAGCGTGGACTCCTCTTTCATTTCAAAACATCAAATACCATTTTTCAATCGGAATTAGTGCGGATCCCTCCCCACGTTTGTTTATCGGATACCCCGAATGGAGCGTGAACTCCTCTCATATGTTCCCTCCCATGCCATGCATGAGATGTGAGTGCATCATGCTATTTCACATTAAGTTACATAATAGCCTTGAAATCCATTCTTAAAGCATAAGCATTTTGATATCAAAAATAGATCATCAATCATGAAAAGAAAAACCATTGCATGTACATAATCCAAGTGTTTCAACAAGGTAGGAATCCTACCCACATCCAAGTATTGTATCCTTGCGTTTTCGTCAAAACCGATCACCGATCACGTCAAAGCCGATCGTACACCCATTTGTGAAATCCCGCTACCTTAAATTAATTCCATCATATAAAATGGTCAAATTATTTATCCAATTAATTTAAATCATTCCGTACATCCTTCCATTTAAACTTAACCAATTGGAAAAGGAAAATCATACAAAAACTTTGCTTTTAGAATCAGTCGGGTACCCGTCCGAAACCCATCTTGCGGACGATAGTAACTCGTCCTACCGACGGTGACCCGTCGTACATGCATATCTCCCGTCTGCAAACAACACCATGTTATGTTTGTTACTATTCCGCGGACGGTAAAAACCCGAAATCAGTCCTCATTTGTTTGATGTTATACTTAACCCTTCCTCTAAAAATTTGTTTCCTTATTCTTTAAAAACATTTTAAACATCATCCATATTTCTTCATTCCATCCCTTGGTTGTTGGTCCTCAACACCTACCCATTCCTTGAATGGATACCGACTCTTTGATCATTTATTTCAAAACATATTCCATCTTCCAATGGATATCCACCTTCATGGCTTGCAACGGTTTAGCCAATCCTATCCATCAAATATGGGACCCCATGGTCTCGGCCATTCCATAGCCGAAACCATGTTTTCCCTTAGCTTCTTTTAACCAATAAATCCTTGTTAAACACTACATACCTATTCCGCGTCTCCTCCGTTTCTTTAAGTCTGATCTTGCTCCTCCATCCTTCTGTAACACCTGGATTTTCATTTCATGAATATATATGGAAATTGTCCATTTAATTTGTGAATTAATGGAATTTGAAATTAAATAATGGAAATAGATCTTAGGTGGGTAAGAATTGGGATAATAACCCAATTATGATCCAATGAATCAATGATAGAATTCGGGTTGGAAATAATTGGGTATGTGTGCTTAAATGGGTCTATTACCCAATTGGGACCCAATGGGTCATAGATGTGCTAATTAGAAGTAAATGGGTAACGTTTGATAATTGGGTCTAATAACCAATTAAGATCCACCTCATCAAGTGAGGTGGCATGTATGTGACATGGCTAAGTAGGACCCCAAGTGCCATGTGTCATGGTTGACTTGGTCGACCACCAAATGAGTTCAAGTTTAATTAAGGTGTGGCTGAATTAAATTGGATTAAGTTCAATTGAGTGAGTTCAAAATGGAATCAAGGAATTGAGTTAATGAATGAGTACAAGTCTTGAGTTTAAAAGAATCAATAATATTTGAGTTAAGGTGAGTTGAATGGGAAGTTGATGGGACTTTCATCTTAAGTGAGTTAGGAAGGTAGATGGAGAGTTTCATCTTATTAGACCAAACCCAAGGTGTACACACGTTGGGGAGGTGGACAGTTCCATCTTATGGATGAAACCCCAAGGGACACACGTTGGGGAGGTGGAGAGTTCCATCTTATGGATGAAACCCCAAGGGACACACATTGGGGAGGTGGAGAGTTTCATCTCATGGGATGAAACCCCAAAGGACACATTGGAAACCCGAAAGGTACTTGGTTTGAACCAAGGGTTACCTTGATTAAACCAAGGGATTCATTGGTCAAAGCAAACTTTAATGAGGGAGGTGAAGGGTTTCTAGGTGGAATTACAAGAGACACAAGCCAAAGGACTGCTCACACCTCTTGGCCGAAATTCACAAATTGAAACAAGAAGAAGCACCTTCTCTTCTCATCTCTCTTTCAACCACTCCCTTGGTCGACCCCTCACAAGACAAGAAAACACTTACAGTTTTCTCCCATTCTCTCCTCCTCTCCCTCTCTCAAACCTTTTCCTTGGACGAACCCACTCTTAGGGTTTTCATCTTAATCAAGCACCACTCTTTGGCCGAAGATCAAGGAGAAGAAAGAAGAGACTAAGGAAGGAGAAGGTTGGAGAAGCAAGGCGGCATGAAAGAAAATGGAGGAGTCGTGGAATTGGTAAGTAGTACTTGACAAGATTAATAAATTAAAAGTGGTTGGCCAAAATGTTATGGGCCACGGATTCAAAATCCATCCAAGGAATGAGATGGAAAAATGGACAAAACCCTAGATTTTTATGTATAAGGACCATTGAGAACTCAAAAGGGATTGGATGAGTTTCGGCCAATGTATGGCCGAACCCCATCAAATGATCTAAACATGGGGATGTGATTTTTAAGAGGAAAAGATGAACCATAGGGTTCGACCATGTTGTATGGCCGAACCCCATGGAAGTAGGTTATTGATTTTAATGGGTTTTAAAGGATGAAAAGGATTGGATGTATGTTAGTGATTTGGTTTTAAAAGATGAAAATGATGGAGGAATGTTGGTGATTTGAAATGGGTTTTAAATGTTGTAAATAATGATTTAAAATGAGGAGATGATGAAGAATAATGGACCATGGGTTTGGCCATATTGTATGGCCGAACCCCATGGACAAATATTGATGGATTTACATGTATTTAGACCATGGAAAGATGGAAACAAGGAACGATGGGTTCGGCCATGTTGTATGGCCGAACCCCATGGACAAATATTGAAGGATTTACATGTATTTAGACCATGGAAAGATGGAAACAAGGAACGATGGGTTCGACCATGTTGTATGGCCGTACACCATGAACCATTTTGATGGATCATTTGGTAGATTTATGCATGTTTAAAGGATGGAATGATCAAGCTAAGAAATCGAGGGATTTATAATGAATCATGTATGAACCTAAGTTATGTGTAAATAAGTTAAGTGTTTAGCTATGGAAAGAGTGATATCTAACATGGGCACATGGTGAAAATAAAGGACCATGGGTTTGGCCATGTTGTATGGCCGAACCCCATGGAGAATATCCTATGGACTTAGGTGGTTTTTATTAATGTAAAATGATTAACTTATGTGATTGGATCAATAAATCAAAAGATGGAATGATCATGGACCCACATTGATTAAAGTGATCAAGGACTAAAAAAAGGGGCTCAAAACCAAAGAGTGAGGTTCGGCCATGTTATATGGCCGAACCCCACTAGTGAGTTTTAGTGGATAGTGGACAGTGGATAGTGGGTAGTGGACAGTGCACAGTGGACAGTGCGTAGTGGACAGTGGGTAACAGGCTAATTTTAAAAATGAAATATTTATATGATTTTCCAAATGGTTAGGTTAAATTGGAAGGATGAAGGGAATGGTTTAAATCAATTGGAATAATTAATGTGGTCATTTTATGGAATTAAATGGATCACCAAATTGATGTATGTATATGTGTTAAATGTAATAAGGTAACGAGATTTCACAAACGGTGTATGATCGGCTTGACGCTATCGGTGATCGATTTTTGGAAGGAAACACAAGGACCCAATATTTAGACGTTGGTAAGATGCCTACCTTATTGAAAACCATGGAATATGTATATGTGATGATTTTACTTCATGTTTTGATGATTTATTTTGGTATCAAATGATATGTTTCAACTATGGGATTTTAATGCTATGATCTTTATTATTACATAGCATGTTGGCACTTGAATCTCATGAATGGCATGGGAGGGATCAAATGAGGGGAGTCCACGCTCCATTCGGATTTCGATAAAACAATCGTGGGGAGGAATCCACACTGATTCCAAGGGATGTATGATTGAATTGTAAGGCATTCGTGGGGATATACTGTGTTTGAAATGTAACCGGAGTCCTCGCTCCGTTCGGGGCGACCGATAAGGCATTCGTGGGGATACCTTGATGTAGATTATCCATCAAGAAGAATACTATGTGATTGTGATATGGATGATGGATGGAACTCATGGCATATGACATCCATGGCATGGCATTAACTTGCATGGTCTTGATCTTATGTATGTCTATGTGATTTTTATACTAACCCATGTGTTGACCCTACTCGGAGTACCTACTGGGCGCGTTGTCTAACACCCTACTTCTACCTTAGATGATGACACAGGAAATGGATAGAACGAAGGACGAGATCGGAGCCAAGCTTAGGAGCTTGGCTAAGCTAGTTTCATGTTATTTAAGTTTATTCGTGGACAATGTAATTTGAGTAGCTAGTATTTGGGACTGTAATAACTTAGACTATTGCTATGATTTGGATTTTAATTTTGGACATCTTAAGGTAATTATTATTAAGTAATGGACTTCCTTGCTATTTAAAATTGGATAGGATAGACTTTATTATAATTTCGCATTATGTTTTATTCCGCATGTTTAACTTTATTGCGTGTGAACCGTTCTCGTGGACTGAGTCCACGCACACGCATGGTTGGCCAGTTAAGGGCAGGGCTTTGGAAGCTCGGACTTAGCTCGCGTCGTGACGTTTCCGCCCTCTCTCGCTCTTTACTTAAAAAAAAAAAATAGACTCTGATTTTCGGCGAGTGAAAAAGGGCGGGGCGTTACACCTTCGCCTTCCTTAGTCTTTGTTCTTCCTCCAAGTCTAGAGCCGAAATGGGAGGGAGAGAGATTGAAAGCCTCCTTGATCTTCAATGGAGCATTCGGCCAAGGTGTTGATTGAGAGAAGGAGGAAATACGATGGAAGTCTCTATGGAAGGATCGGCCAAGGTGTGTAGGTTGATAGAGAGAGAGAGAGAGAGAGAATGAGATGGAAAACCTTCTATCTTTTCTTCCAAAGGGGAGGATCGGCCAAGGGTGTAGAGAGAGGAAGAGAGATGAGAGATAGGAGTGGAGATGAGATTTCTTTTGCTCAAGAGTGAGGGAGAGAGGATCGGCCAAGGAGGGTTTTGGTGGTGTGTGTCTTTTGCTAGCCCTAGCCTCCCAACCACCCACTTTAAGGTGTGGTCTTTCCCATGTGTCCCTTGGTCAACCAAGAAGATGCATGGCTTACACTTGGGGCTTGGTCTTCCCATGTGTCCCAACCAAGGAGATACATGGCTTACACTTGGGGCTTGGTCTTTCCCATGTGTTCCAACCAAGGAGACACATGGCTTACACTTGGGGCTTGGTTTTTCCCATTCAACTCAATTCCATATCACTTTGACTCACTTAATTTTCTTGAACTCATTTCCATATAACTCAAGTGATTTTAATTTCCAACTCAATATAATTCAACTCACCCCATTTGAACTCACCCATGGTTGACCAAATCAACCATGGTAGCCGACCATGCATGTTACCATAGACCACTCGCCACCTCACTTGATAAGGTGGATTTGGGTCCCACTTGGCCATGCCACTTACATGCCACCTCATACACATGCCACCTCACTTGATGAGGTGGATCCCATGTCTTGGGTCTTAACTGGGTACATGACCCAATTAAATTAATTCCTTACCCATTTGCCTTAAACATCAATTCATCTTGACCCATTGCGTCCCAATTGGGTATTTGACCCATTTAACTACATTTACCCAATTAATTAGAATCAAACTCTATCCATGATCCGTTGGATCATAATTGGGCCATTGCCCCAATTCTTACCCATCTAACATTCATTCTATCTATAAATCTTAAATTTAACAATTAAAATAGATAATTTCCAATATAATAATGCATTTGAAATCCGGGATACTACAATATTATCCTCTTTTGACATTTTCGTCCCAAAAATCGAGCGAAGTGGGGTTTCAAACAACTATACAAAAAGCTCAGGATGAGCTGCTCTCATTTCTGATTCAAGTTCCTAGGTGGCTTCCTCATTACCATGTTGATCCCATACCACCTTGACGAACTGAATGGCTCGTTTCCGTAACACCCTATGTTCTTTCCCGATCACTCTAACCGGCCTTTCAACGTAAGTCGCGTCGCTTTACACATCAACATCTTGCACATTCAGCACATGCGAAGGATCAAGATTGTAATTCCTCAACATAGAAACGTGAAACAGATTGTACAAAGATGACAAGTGTAGAGGAAGTGCCAATTGATAAGCCACCCCCCCAACCCTCTTTTGGATTGGAAATGATCCCACAAATTTAGGCGACAGTTTCCCTTTCTTCCCAAATCGCATGTGCCCCTTTCGTGGCAAGACTTTCAAGAATACTAAGTCTCCCATTTCAAACTCAAGGAACCTCCTTCGCTTGTCAACGTAGCTCTTCTGACGACTCTGTGCAGTGAGTAGATGATGTCATATTAACTTAATCTGGTCCGTGGTCTCTGCAACTAGCTCGGGTCCAATAAGTGCAGGCTCACCGGCCTCTGTCCAACACATTGGTGATCTATAGGGTCTACCATACAACGCCTCGAATGGAGCCATCTGGAGGCTTGCCTGGTAACTGTTGTTGTAAGAGAACTCAACCAGTGGTAAGTGATCCTCTCATCCACCTTTGAAGTCTAACATACATGCTCTCAGTATATCCTCCAATGTCTGTATTGTCATCTCTGACTGTCCATTAGTCTGTGGACGGAACGCTGTGCTATCAATAAATTCGTCCCCATAGCCGACTGCATGCTCTGCCACACCCTACCGGTGAATCGGCCATCTCTGTCGGACACAATAGTCCTGGGGATACCATGTAGCCTGATGATATCCTTGATATACCGTCGTCCCAAAGTCTCAGATGAACCTATCATCTTGATGGGAAGAAAGTGTGCAGACTTGGACAATCGATCTACCACGACCCATATTGCATCGTTGCCCTTTGATGACCTTGGCAACCCTGTCAAAAAATCCATGGAAATATGTTCCCATTTTCACTCTAGCACTGGTAAGAGTTTGAGTTGTAATAGCCCGGATTTTCAATGCAATAATTATATTGGCTATTATCTATTTTAATTGTTAAAAAATAAGATTTATAAATGGAATGGATGTTAAATGGATAAGAATTGGAGCAATGGCCCAAGTATGGTCCAATGGTTCATGGATAGGGTTAATTCTAATTAATTGGGTAAATATGGTCAATTGGGACCCAATGGGTCAACATGAATTGATGTTTAGGGTAAATGAGTAAGGAATTGATTTAATCGGGTCATGTTCCCAATTAAGATCTTAAGGCATGGGATCCACCTATCAAGTGAGGTGACAAGTGTATGAGGTGACATGGAAGGGGCATAGCCAAGTGGGACCCAAGTCCTCCTCATCAAGTGAGGTGGCGTGTGGTCTAAGGTCACATGTAGGGCCGGCCACCAAGGTTGACTTGGTCAACCATGGGTGAGTTCATAGGTGAGCTCAAAAGGGTTAAATGAAGAGAGTTGAATTAAGGAATTAATTAAGGAAATAAATTGAAGTCTTGAGTTAAGAGTTGCTTTGATGAGTTCAATTCAAAATTGAGTTGAATGGGAGGTGACTTCAAATAATCAAGTGAGTAAAAAGGGAAGTGGAAGGGACTCTAAGTGAGTCAAGGAGGGAGGTGTAACACCCTGGATTTTCAAGCTATGGATATATATGAAATTTGCCCATTTAATATGTGAATTAATGGATATGGACCTTAGATGGGTAAGGTGTTGGGTCAATTGCCCAATTAAGACCCAATGGATATTGGATAGGGTTCAATTGAAATAAATGGGTAAGACTTATTTAATTGGGTTAAGGTTGTCAATTGGGACCCAATGGGTCATAGTGGACTTGGTTGATCAACAAGTGAGTTCAAGTTTAAATTAAGTGGGGCTGAATTAAATTGGAAATGGAATCAAGGAAATGAATTGATTTTTAAGTGAGTTAAAAGAGTTGAATTAAAGAGGTGAGTTGAGTTAAAAAGTTAAGTTGATTGGAAGCTAGTGGGACATTAATCTCAAGTGAGTGGATTGGGAAAGTGGAGAGGTGCATCCCACCAAGACCAAGTCAAGGTTACACGTTGGAGGTGTGGGAGTTTCATCTCATGGGATGAAATTCCAAAGGCTCATTGATGAGGAGATGAAAGGGTTTTGGGGGTTACACAATTAAAACCCATAGCACACGTTGGAGTCATGGGAGCTTCATCTCATGGATGAAACCTCCAAATGGGTCATTAATGGGAGGGGACGGTTTTGTTATTACACAAGGTAAACAAGGGGCAAACGGTTGAAAGTTTCATCTCATACACAAAGGCATACCCATAGCACCGTTGGAGACATGGGAGTTTCATCTCAAGGATGAAACCCCCAATGTAAGTATCAATGAGAAGGTAATGAGTTATGGGAGTTACAAGGGGTGTCACCAAAGGACACCACCCTTGGCTGAATTTCATCAACCAAGAAAAGAGTGGAGTTTCATTTCACTCTCTCCCTCTCCCTCTCTTGGCCCATTCTCTCAAGACAAAGGACTTAGAGTTGTATCTCAAGTTGTCTCTCTTTCTTCTCTCTCTCAATCCATACCTCTTGGCCTAACCACTCTAAGAGAGTTATCAAGATCATTTTCGGCCAAAGATCAAGAAGGAAGGAAGGAGAGGCTAAGGAAAGAAAGGAGCAAGAAGGAGTGAAAGAAACCGGAGGAGACACGGAATCGGTAAGTGCTCTATAAATTGCAAAAATAAGAAAAAGGTGGTCAAGGATGTGGATCTTGGGTTGAATGGTGGCCAAAAAAAAAAATGTTGTGACCATGGATCTAAGATCCATCCAAGGAAGGGATTAGAAATGGACAAAATGGGTAAGATAAATTAGGTTAAGAAAAGTAAGGGATGTATTAAGGACATTATGTAATAAGTTTTATTGAAGCATGGAAGTATGGATTTTTGAAGGGTTCATAGACCACAGGGTTCGGCCATGTAGTATGGCCGAACCCTATGGTGATGTATTAATAATTTTAATGGATATGAAAAGATGGAAAAAAAATGATGGAGAAGGTTGATAGTTTTTAAGTGGATTTTTAAGCATTATAAATAATGTTTTAAAAATAAAACCATGGACCATGGGTTCGGCCATGGTGTATGGCCAAACCCCATGGAGAGATTTTGGCGAACTTGGGTATTTTGGAACCATGAAATGAATGGAGAATATGGTTAAGTTAATGGACTCAAAAATGTAACTAATGATGATCAAAATTGATGTTTAAATGTATGATGGAATCCCCTTATGGAGGGACTTATGGTGGAGCTAAATGATGTAGATAGGTCCCTGGAAAAATAAGAAAAAGACATCATGGGTTCGGCCATGGTGTATGGCCGAACCCGTGACCCATTTGAGAGCCATTTTGTGGGCTAAGGTTAAGTCCATGCATGTGTCTAGATGATTGGGGATTTGATTAAGTTAATGGCTGTTTTTAATGTTTTCATGTCATGGTGGATGGATCATTAGTGGATCCAAGTTTTATGGATCAGTTATGAGTCTAAGGATGGAAAATAAAATGAGAACTTAACCATGGAAGAAGAGTGGGAAAATGGTAAATATAGGCCAAAATCAAGAACCATGGGTTCGGCCATGGTACATGGCCGAACCCCATGGAGGATGATCATGGACTTAGGTGTGTTTAAAGATGACCTTATGTATGGTTAAATGAAGCATAGGTTGCTGGATTTTAAACCCACTTGTAGGTCATTTTATGGGCTAAATTTGGAATTATGCATGTATTTAGATGAATGGAAATTAGGCTAAGTTAAGGGCTGATTTTTAGTAATCTTGTAACATGGCTGATGGGTCATTAATGGATCTAAGTGTATGGATCAATTATGGACAAAAAATGTACATGGTTCAATGAATGATTAACCATGGAAGAGGTAGTGGCAAAATTGTAAATATTGGCCAAAATGAAGAACCATGGGGTTCGGCCATGTGGCCGAACCCCATGGGGGATATTTTTGGACTTAAGGGCTCTAAGTAATGGTCTTAATTGCTGATTTATGGATTCTAAGGTTGCTGATTTATGGAGTCACTAATTGGAATATTTAATGGGCTAAGACGGGACCCACAAACCTAGATAGTGAGGTTCGACCATGGTATATGGCCGAACCCCACTAAGGCATGTATTAGGGACTTAATCATGGATAAAACATGGGCTGATTATTGATATGTAATAAGGTATCGGACATCGCAAGCGGTGCACGATCGGTGACCGGATTTGTGGACGGAAAACGTAAAGGAACGTTAGTCGGTATTCAGTAGGATTCCTACCTTTTTGTAAGCCATGGATTATGTGTTATGTGATGGTTTTCCTTTGATTTATTTTGGTAATCATGTGATTGTTTTAAGATGGGTTTTATGACTATGATTTATATATATATTACATGGCAAAGGGCATCTATATCTCATGCATGACATGGGAGGGATATGGCATGGGAAGGATGAATTGAAACTAGAGTCCGTGCTCCGTCGGGGCGACCGATAAACAAACATGGGGATATTTTGATGTGCTTTATCCATGAAGAAGGTTACTATGGGTTTTATGATATGTTGATAAGGTTATTCAAACAAGAATGTTACTATGTGTTTATTATACCTTGATGATGGTTTTTCCATCAAGGGGGATATTCGTATTTATTATAATACCTTGAGGAGGCTTTGCCATCAAGGGGGATACTTTATGTGATTTGATCCTGATGAGGCTTTTCCATCAAGGGGGATATTTGTATTTGTTACTATACCTTGATGATGGTTTTTCCATCAAGGGGGATATTTGTATTTGTTACTATACCTTGATGAGGCTTTGCCATCAAGGGGGACACTTGTGTTGATTTATCTTGATGAGGCTTTTCCATCAAGGGGGGGACATTATGTATGGTTGAAAAAGGGACATTGTACAATGATGATGACCTTGATGGGTGGGATTCAAGACATAGTACACCCATTTCATGACATTGTACCTAATTGCATGGTTTTGATATAATATTATCTATGTGTTTTGTTATCACTAATCCATGTGTTGGCCCTACTCGGAGTACCTACTGGGCGCGTTGTCTAATGCCCTACTTCTACCTTAGATGACGACACAGGAAACGGAGGACGTGACGGGAGCCAAGCGTAGGAGCTTGGGGAAGCGGGCTAGATGATTTACTTAAATTTATTTTGGAATATAATTTGAGTAACTTAGCTCGTCGGACTGTAATAATTTAGATTACTTGCTATGGTTTGGATTTTATTTTGGACATTATGATTTTGAGATATTCTAGTAATTTAAGTGACATACTTCCTTGCTATCTAAAATTGGTAGGATAGACTCTATTATAATTCCTCATTTAGTTAAGTATTCCGCAAGCCTATTTTCTACGTGTGAACCATTCTTGTGGACTTAGTTCCACGTACACGTAGGGTTGGCCGGTTAAGGGCCTGGCTTTAGAAGCTCGGACTTAACTCGCATCGTGACGTCCCGTGCCCTTTGTCACTCTTTATTTCAAAAAAAAAAAAAAAAAAATAGACTCTGATTTTAGTGAAAAGGGGCGGGCGTTACAGAACCCCACTAAGGTGTATTTGGTGGACTTAGGGTTTTTAAAATGGTTTACTTGGATGGGATTGGTTAAATAAAAAGAGGGACCAAATTCAAGTGGGTGAGGTTCGGCTATGGTGTATGGCCGAACCCCACAAGGATGGTTTATGGACTTAAACATAATAGGAAAGCAAATGGAACATGGATTTTGATTTATGGATATGTTATAAGGTAACGGGACTTCACAAGGGGTATACGATCGTGAATGGTTTCCGGACAAAAGCGTAAAGACACTTTAGTGGTCTTTGGTAGGATTCTACCTATTTGATACCATGGGACATGTATTGTGATTTTAAGTCATATTTTGATGAGTTGTTTTGTATGTGATATGTTTTCAAGTATGGGATTTTAAATGCTATGATTTGTAATAATTGCATAGCATGTGGACATTTGCATCTCATGCATGGCATGGGAGGGTGGATATGTAACCGGAGGCCACACTCCATCGGGGCTTCCGAAAGACCACTGTGGGGATACCTTGATGTGCATTATCCCATCAAGAGGTAACCGGAGGCCACACTCCGTCGGGGCATCCGAAAAACCACTGTGGGGATACCTTGATGATGGGTTTTCCATCAAGAGGATACTATGTGTTTGATACCTTGATGAGGAGCTTTCCATCAAAAGGATGTTTTGTGATGGGTGGGACTCATTGCATATGATAGCATGGCATGGCATTGAATCGGCATGATTATGATCTTTATTATCATGCAATGTTTCCGATTTTTATCTGTATGATTGGATCTCTATTATCAGACATGGTTTTGGTTACAATGCTTTACAGGTACGGTATGATGTATTATGATGTATTATATCTAGCTTTTCTACATTAACCCATGTGTTTGACCCTAATTGGAATACATACTGGGCGCATTGTCTAACGCCCTACTTCTACCCTTGTAATTTGAGTAACTAGTAGTCGGAAATGTAATAACGTAGATATATTTGCTATGGTATGGATGGTTGATTTTAGATATTTAACTTAAGGCAAATATTATTAAGTGTTGGACTACTTTGCTATCTATAATGGAATAGGATTGTTATCCTATTGTAATTCCGCATTTATATTTATTCCAGATGTCTTGAGTACGTGTGAACCATTGTAGTGGATTTCGTCCACGCACACGTATGGTTGGCCAGTTAAGGGTCGAGCTTTGGAAGCTCGGACTTAGCTCGTGTCGTGGCTTCCCGCTCTTTATCACTCTTTATTCAAAAGAAAAATTAGACTCTGATTTTCGGCATAGTGAAAAAAGGCGGGACGTTACAGTTGGTATCAGAGCGAAACGGGAAGGTTGAATCTTTCGAAGTAAGATTAAGACGGTATCATGTCTCACTGACAGATAAGAATCCCAACTGGCCGACTCTTCGGAGTCTGCTGCACGGGGGCCGGATTAATTTACTTCGTTAGACTTAGACTGAAACATTCAATCTGAGATCACTTGACGAAAAATGAATGATAGCAAGGGAAGTACAGTCACTATAAATTGGAAGTATCAAACATGGCAAAATAGGAGATATTTCCCCAGAACAAGATAACATCAGGAATTCCCCAATTTGAAAAATGACACTTAATACTTAGGGAGGTTTGCCCCGAGAACAGGAAAACGTCAAGATTTCCCCAAATTAAGAAATGATACTTGATACTTAGGAAAAATTTCCCCAAGGACAAGAAACACAAGATGTTTATTTGGCAATTTCCCCAAACAAGAGACATTATTTAATACATAGGAAAATTCCCCAAACAAGAGACATTATGTGATACATAGGGAAAATTTTCCAAAACAAAGATTAGTTTGATTTGAACTGCGGTTGTCATTGATATGCTTCTATTGTTGTGATACAGATATGTCGAGCAACATAGAGTATACAGAGTTATGGGACAGAGGAACCCCTACCTGTCCTATAGACTTGGTTTCTTCTTCCAACAACTCCAGCAGAGGAAGTTAACGTAGACGTCCAAGTAGGACCACCCGAGGATGTCGAAGTGATCCTAGACCCTTTCCCAGAAGAGCATATGGGAGATATCCCAATGATAGGAGAATCCGTAGGGGAGATAGCGCCCGGGTATTTGTGCGAGTTGTACAACCAGGAGGGGCACAACTGTACCTTCTGCCCCTACCCCCTTGAGGTTATTTGCCCTGTTTGTGGACTTCACCGGCACGGGGAGGAGAGGACTAACTGTCCTTACATTGGGGGACCAGGAATAATACCCTGTCTAACTTGTGGAGTGTTGGGGCATACGTTGCCCTGACAACTTCTTCGATTTTGGTGATAATGCAGGGTCTTC
Organism: Chimonanthus salicifolius; assembly: GCA_013350335.1. Classification (NCBI taxonomy): domain Eukaryota; kingdom Viridiplantae; phylum Streptophyta; class Magnoliopsida; order Laurales; family Calycanthaceae; genus Chimonanthus; species Chimonanthus salicifolius. The sequence continues at coordinate 41,169,421 of CM023535.1, forward strand.
TACGGAAGGTTAGGCTAAGAAACGATAAGAAAAAGGTTGGGGAAAAGGGAAAGATTTTGTAAAGGTTGTGGTTACGTTTTGAAGGGTTTGTTCTAACCCTACCAACCCTTGTATTGTGATGGAAGTTTGAATGATTTTTAATAAGTATGCAAACTTAAGAGTTTATGAGGACTTTGGCACTGAGATGTAGGTGACGAGGTCACTGGATAATGATTGAGACATGGTATGGGTGCATCCCTCATGTGATAAGTATGTAGGTTCAATGAGTAAGGCTTAGAGTAGCCATGAGATACGGAGACTTGGTTCCGTAGGGTTGCCGTTGAGGAGTGGGTCCTTCACAAGCTATGCGCTGGAGGGCGCTCTCACGGCTATTTCGCACACTTGATGTGCGTTGATGCGCAGAGCTAGATACTATTTTACCCCATGGGGGTGGTGCTAGCTTCGTTAGACGCGGTCCGACCACCTTAGAGCTTGACTGAATCACCCTTGGGGTGAAGGGATGTAGGGTGAGGTAGACTTGATCACGTTGGACATGGGTCTTCTGCTTAGTAAGTCATGGACCCTAAGTCTTGCTAGGGGTCAGGGTATATTTATGATTTGATATTGTTGCCACAGTCACGTAGTGATTCATTCGAGTGTTGTTCCTACGGATAGAATATCTCATGGTAGATGATGTACCCTGGATTAGTCATGCCCAAGGATGGATTATGCCCATGGAAGGATTATATTCATGGATGGTTATTAACCATGGATAGATGATACTCATTGATAGAGTGATACCAGGGATGGATGCGTATAACCGCGGATGATGATTCCCATGGTGGTTTGGATTGATGCCGGTATCGGTATCATAGAAGTGTTGAACAAAAGGTTTTAGTCACATAGTGACTTATGTGCAAATGAATATATGCTTACTTTTGGAGATGTATTTAGTGGAAAAGTTAAGAGTCTAGTGAAACTCGAATGGGAAGCTATGGGCGACTGCCGAGTTAGACTGATCACCTGAGTTTGTAGTTAGCCGATGGAGTTCCAAAAGAGTGCAGCTAGAAACCTAGTTAAAATGGAATCAGAAAAACCTTGAACATAGGCTCGCATTGGCAGGCCACCTCGCTAATTTCAATGAGGGGCAAGGTCATCACTAACCTCACACAGAGAGTAGACGAATGAATCTATTGAGCGAGTATGTATGGAAAATATCTTGTTAGCAAGTAAAGTGAAACAGAGTGCATTGATCTACTTAAGGTCACAAATGGGCATACGAGGAAAAGATATGACATGAGACAAAACAAAGGGGTTACGGAACCGAGCGATTCAGTTCGTCAAGGTGGTATGGGATTGACATGGCAATGAAGAAGCCACTTGAGAATTAGAATCGGAAATGAGAACAGCTCACCCTGAGCTATTTATGTAATTTGTTTGAAACCCTACTTCGCTCAATTTTCGAGGCGAAAATTTTAAAAAGAGGATTGTATTGTAACATCCCGGATTTTCAAGCTATGGATATATATGAAATTTTCCCATTTAATTTGTGAATTAATGGATATGGACCTTAGATGGGTAAGGTGTTGGGTCAATTTCCCAATTAAGACCCAATGGATATTGAATAGGGTTCAATTGAAATAAATGGGTAAGACTTATTTAATTGGGTTAAGGTTGTCAATTGGGACCCAATGGGTCATAGTGGACTTGGTTGATCACCAAGTGAGTTCAAGTTTAAATTAAGTGGGGCTGAATTAAATTGGAAATGGAATCAAGGAAATGAATTGATTTTTAAGTGAGTTAAAAGAGTTGAATTAAAGAAGTGGCTTGAGTTAAAAAGTTGAGTTGATTGGAAGCTAGTGGGACATTAATCTAAAGTGAGTGGAGTGGGAAGGTGGAGAGGTGCATCCCACCAAGACCAAGTCAAGGTTACACGTCGGAGGTGTGGGAGTTTCATCTCGTGGGATGAAACTCCAAAGGCTCATTGATGAGGAGATGAAAGGGTTTTGGTGGTTACACAATTCAAACCCATAGCACACGTTGGAGTCATGGGAGCATCATGTCATGGATGAAACCTCCAAATGGGTCATTAATGGGAGGGGACGGTTTTGTTGTTACACAAGGTAACCAAGTGGCAAATGGTTAAGAGTTTCATCTCATGGATGAAACCCATAAATGAACCATTAATGGGAGGAGAAAGGTTGGTGGAGGTTACACAAAGGCATACCCATAGCATCGTTGGAGACATGGGAGTTTCATCTCAAGGATGAAACCCCCAACGTAAGTATAATGAGAAGGTAATGAGTTATGGGAGTTACAAGGGGTGTCACCAAAAAACACCACCCTTGGCTGAATTTCATTAACCAAGAAAAGAGTGGAGTTTCATTTCACTCTCTCCCTCTCTCTCTCTTGGCCGATTCTCTCAAGACAAAGGACTTAAGAGTTGTATCTCAAAGTGTCTCTCTTTCTTCTCTCTCTCGATCCATACCTCTTGGCCGAACCACTCTAGGAGAGTTATCAAGATCATTTTAGGCCAAAGATCAAGAAGGAAGGAAGGAGAGGCTAAGGAAGGAAAGGAGCAAGAAGGAGTGAAAGAAACTGGAGGAGACGCGGAATCGGTAAGTGCTCGATAAATTGTAAAAATAAGAAAAAGGTGGTCAAGGACATGGTTCGGCCATTGCATGGCTGAACCCTAATGTTATTATGGATAAAGACTCAATGATGAACCATAGGGTTGCCAAACCCCATGGAAGGACATTGATTATTTTAATGGAAGTTTGGAGGATGAAAGTCATAGAGTTATGTTTATAATTTTAAAAGGTTTTAAAGGGTGTAAATGGACTTATGTATGAGAACAATGGACCATGGGTTTGGCTATGAAGTATGGCCGAACCCCATCAAATACTTTGATCATGGTTATTTGATTGATGAGAGAAACAGATGAATCATAGGGTTCGGCTATGGTTTGTGGCCGAACCCCATGGGAAAGGTTATTTATGATTTTTAAAAAGATTTTAAATGGATGTATGGTTGATGCTTTTAGATGTAATTAGATCATGAAAACCATGGAAGTTGGTTAATAATTTTATTGGGCTTCAAAACATGAAAATTATGGATGTATGTATGAGAACCATCAAAGGATCAAACCATATAGGTTTGATATATTTTTAAGGAAAATAAGGAACCATAGGGCTCGTCCATGGTGTATGGCAGAACCCCATGTAAACGAATTAAGGATTGTAAATGGGTTAAAATGATGTAAAGGATGGAGAACCATGGACTTTGGGTTCGGCCATGGTGAATGGCTGAACCCCATGAAGAATGTTTGTGCATGAAATGTTAGTCATGGACCTATGTTGTGGACCTAAACATAAGATGATATAAACAATGGCAAAGAATGTAAATATGGGTAAAAATGGAAGATCATGGGTTCGGCCATGGTGTATGGCCGAACCCCATGAGGAATATTTTGGTTATGGATTTGTATAAATGGCAAAGATGTAAATAGGTGAAAATGATGGACCATGGGTTCGGCCATGGTGTATGGCCGAACCCCATGGGGAATATTTTTATGGACTTAGATTATTATCAATGCTAAATAATTGTTGTAAGTGATGAGATAAGTGAATCAAATGATGAAAAGATCAAAGGACTTGAAAGAGGGACCAAAACCAAGATGGTGAGGTTCGGCCATGTTGTATGGCCGAACCCCACTAAGATGTATTTGGTGGACTTAGGGTTTTTAAAATGGTTTACTTGGATGGGATTGGTTAAATAAAAAGAGGGACCAAATTCAAGTGGGTGAGGTTCGGCCCTGGTGTATGGCCGAGCCCCGCAAGGATGGTTTATGGACTTAAACATAATAGGAAAGCAAATGGAACATGGATTTTGATTTATGGATATGTTATAAGGTAACGGGACTTCACAAGGGGTGTACGATAGTGAACGGTTTCCGGACAAAAGCGCAAGGACAATTTAGTGGTCTTTGGTAGGATTCTACCTCTTTGATACCATGGGACATGTATTGTGATTTTAAGTCATATTTTGATGAGTTGTTGTAACACCCCAATTTCTCAATGAGATGGATAATTACGAAAATGCCCCTGGATTGGTAAATTTATTAATTATGATGTTAAATGAGAAAATAGTGGGGTCCATTGCTCAAATTAAGACCCTATGAGCACATTATAAATGTCAAATTTGATTGGATGGGTAATGTACATCAATTTGGGTCAATATGGTTAATTGGGTCAAAGGACCCAATTGGACCCAATGGGTCATAATGGACTTATTAGACCATTGGGTGAGCTCAAATTTAATGGGGTTAAGCTGAATTGATTGGAAATTAAGTGGATCATAAATGGGTAGGCTTGATGCACATGTGAAAAGCAATTGCAAATGGCTAAAACAGCCCATAAATGGGTCACGTTGTCAAAACGGGTCAAGGACCTAAATGGGGACCCAATGGGTTGGGTTGACCAAGATTGATCATGGCTGACTGTGTGGGCCCTCAAATGAGCTCAATGGTGAGTCAAATCAGGTTGAGTTGGATTGGAATGAGTTGCATTTAAATTAAATGGTTGGGTTGACTCAAGTGTGATTAATGTATGGTATTTAATGTGGTGAGTTAAGCCATTGAGTTAGGTGAGTCAAAGTGGAAATCAAAGGGGCTGTAAAATCCAAGAGTTGAAGGGAATATGAGGACGTGTCTTGGTCTCAAACAAACCAAAACAAGTCCCACGCGTTGGGGACTTGTTATGGTGGTTTCCATGCTAAGTTTTAAATGGAAATGCATGGGAATTGGATGAGATAAATGGGGAGCTGAATGGTTGCATTGGCTGATGCCAATGGGTGTCTTGGTTGTGCCAAGTGACCCTTTGAATTGATCAAGAATTTATGAGGAAATTGAGAGGTCATAGTGGCTGATTTACAAAAGAAGATGACCACCCCATTTGGTCGATTTTCACACAAGGAAAATCCTAAGAATCCTCATCTCTTTCTCTCTCCAAACTCTTTCTCTTGGCTGAACCAGCAGTGGTGTTGTAACACCCCGATTTCTCAATGAAGCGGAAAATTATGAAAATGCCCCTGGATTTGATGAATTTAATAATTATGATGTTAAATGAGAAAATAGTGGGGTCCATTGCTCAAACTAAGATCCCATGAACATATTATAAGGGTCAAATTATAATGGATGGGTAATGTACATCAAATTGGATCAAAATAGTTAATTGGGTCAAAGATTTCTCAATGAAGTGGAAAATTACGAAAATGCCCCTGAGTTGTTAAATTAATTATTTGGTGATGTCAAATAAGGAAATGGTGGGGCCCATTGCTTAAATTAAGGTCATATGAGCACATTATAAATATCAAATTTGATTGGTGGGATAATGAACATCAAATTGGGTCAAAATAGTTAATTGGGTCAAAGATTTTTCAATGAAGCGGAAAATTACGAAAATGCCCATGAGTTGTTAAATTAATTATTTGGTGATGTCAAATAAGGAAATGGTGGGGCCCATTGCTCAAATTAAAGTCATATGAGCACATTATAAATATCAAATTTGATTGGTGGGGTAATGAACATCAAATTGGGTCAAAATAGTTAATTGGGTCAAAGATTTCTCAATGAAGTGGATAATTACGAAAATGCCCCTGAGTTATTAAATTAATTGTTTTGTGATGTTAAGTAAGGAAATAGTGGGGCCCATTGATGAAATTAAAATCATATGAGCACATTATGAATGTTAAGTTTGATTGGATGGGTAATTTTCATCATTTGGGTCAAAAATGGCTAAATGGGCAAAGGGCCCAAATGGGACCCATCGGGTCTTACTGGATTATTTGACCGTTATGTGAATTTAAATTAAATGGGGTTAAGCCTATTTGATTTGAAATCAAGTGGAGAAGAAATGGGTAGGCTTGATCCATATGTGAAAACCATTTACAAATGACCAAAATGTCATAATTGGGTCATGGAGTCAAAAACGGGTCAAGGAGCTAAAAGTGGACCCAACGGGTCGAGTTGACAATGGTTGACCGTGTTGACCCTCAAGGGAGCTAAAATATGAGTTAAATCAGTTGAGTGGGACTGAAGTGAGTTGGAATTAAATCAAGTAGTGAGTCAACACATGTGCATTAAATGAAATGCATTAAGTATGTGAGTTGGGTGAGTTGAGATGGAAATTTAAATAGCCTTGAGTTAAGTGAGTCAAAAGGGAAATTGAAGGGACTGTAAATCAGTGAGTTTAATGGGAATTTGAAAAGGTAGCTTGGTCTCAAACCAACCAAAACAAGTCCCACACGTTGGGGACTTGTTTTGGTGAGTTCCATGGTGAATGATTAATGTAAATGATGGGTTTGAGATGGGTTGCATGGAAAGCTGAATGGCTGCATGGGTAGGGGTCAAGGGGTGCCTTGGTTAGCACCCAAGACCCATCGTTTTGTGGGAGAATTGATGAGGAAGTGGAGGGGTTTTTGGGGCTGAAATACAAAAGCAAAACAACACCCATTTTGGCCGATTTTTATCATTGCAAAAGCCTTAGAATCCCATCTCTTTCCCTCTCTCAAGAACACCATCATTTGGACGAATTGGACTTGGTGATTTCACCATTGGTTCAAGCAAATAATCAGCAAAGGAAGGGAGGCTAAGAAAGAAAGGAAGCAAGGATCAAAAGGCAAGACAAGAGCTTGGAATTTGGTAAGTGTTTCATGGACTTTTGGATTAACAAAGTGGGGTATGTATTGGGCCATGGTCATGGCCGAATACACCAATGTTTAACCTTGATTATGGAGGATTTAAAATGGTAAAAATAACCATTGGGTTCGGCCACCATGGAGGGCCGAACCCCATGTAAGAGATTGCTTGGTTTTCATGTTTTGAAACATGAAAACCATGGATTTTGTGGACTGTTTTTGGGTTTTGATTTAAGATTTAAATACATGTTTTAGAATGGGCTAAAAACATGGATCCGAATGACATAGGGACTGAAGGAATTATGGGTATAAAACAGCGGTTTAAAACTGATAAGTTGGACCATTGGGTTCGACCACTTTGCATGGCCGAACCCCATGGAAACAAATGGTTGATGTTGATGGTTTTTGGAAATTAAAACCATATAAAAGTGGGACTGATATTAGATGTTAGTGTTAGTTTTAAAATCATGTTTTAAGAAGGTTAAAACATGGAGTTGGATGGTTTATTCAGACCTAAGATAAATGATTGAATATTTCAAAACCAAAGGTCATAGTGTTCGGCCAATGAGCATGGCCGAACCCTATGAAATTGGGTTGGTTTTTAGATGATTTTTAAAGGGTTAAACTCGGTGATAATACGCTGGTTATTACATGATTATTGGAGGTTTAAAAATAGAAGAAAATAACCATTGGGTTCGGCCACCATGGAGGGCCGAACCCCATGTGAAAGATTGTTGGTTTGCATGTTGTGAAACATGGAAACCATGGACTTTTATGGACCATTTTGGATGGATTTAATTAGAGGGTTCTAAGAGGTATAAAGGCAACAATATGATACTGATATTGCATGATTTAAATAACACCTAATGCATGTTTGAAGGATCAATTCATGGACATAGGGGTCAGCCAACTTGAATGGCCGAACCCCATGAAAGAGATTGATGATTGTTATGAATTTAAAGAGTTAGAAACCATGCAATATCATGGGGTTCTATGGGATTTTAAATAGAATTATGGTTGCTGTTTTTTTATAGCTAAGATGCATGATAAATGATGAAAGATCATTTGGAGAATTGGATTCAAAGAACCATGAGGTTCGGCCATGTGAGTGGCCGAACCCCATGGGTTATTTTATGGTTTTTATTTGGTTTACATAGGGTTATGCTTACTGATTGGGTTGTATGATTTTGATTCAAGAATCATGTATGTATCTATGTACATAATATCAGTAAATAACCAAGCGTGTTGATGGACTTTATGCTAATTCATAATGAATGGGTTAAATAGCCTAAGCTTATGAGTAGTAGTTGGTGATGGTTCTATGTTGATTTAAAAGGTTTAAAATACCCTAATGGAGAACCATGTGGTAAAGGATAAAGAAACCATTGGGTTCGGCCAAATGTATGGCCGAACCCCATGGAGTAAGTTTGGTGGATTAAAGAAGGGACATTTAAATGCTAGTATTGATTTACTATTACATGATAAGGTAACGGAACGTGAACGACGAGCGAGTCGTGACCAAGCGAAACTCAAAAAGGAACGGACACTTAAGCCAAGTTTAAGTAGGTTTCCTACCTACTTGTAACCACAGTTTTACCCCAGTTTTCTTATGAGACTCTTGTTTTATTATATGTGTTTTAAATGATATATTATGCATTAACAAATGGCATACAGGCATTGGCATCTCATGCATAGACATGGGATTATGAATGAGGTTCTACAGTGTTTCAAGTTATGAATTACGTCCTCCTTCGGCGGTGCAAGTCACGCCAGGAGGAGTAACATGATGGTGGCTATGAATGTACATGATGGGGGAGGCTCATTGCATGTGCATACTTCATAGCATTGTTTTACCTGTTTTTACTAATCATGTACTATGATATATATGCATGTTTTATATGCTAATGATGTGGTAGCCCTGATTCGGGAACCTATTGGGCGCATTGATCTAACGCCCTAATTCTATCCTCAGAGGAGAATGCAGGTACAAGTAAAGGAAAAGGAAAGGTCGTTGACCGGGAGGGGAGCCAAGACTAAGCGCTTGACTGATGGACTGGACTTATTTATATTACTGTCATTTGAACTATATTTTGTTGGACATGTAATAAGTCACTACTTGCTATGGTTTGATTAGGTTAATAACTTTTAATGGTTGATTTATATTAATTAATGTTTGAGACTGTTACTTGCTATCTACTCTTTCTATTCCGCAATTAATCGAGGTTATTCCGCATGTTGATGTTAGTTGCATGTGTGATTCATTATCATGGTCTAGTCCATGTACACATGGGTGGCCAGTTAAGGTTTAGACTTGAGTAGTCTGAACTTAACTCGCGTCGTGACGCCTCCCGCTCTCTTTCGATGTTTTATTATTACTTTAAAAAAAAAAAAATTAGACTCTGAATTCTCGGAAGGGTGAAAAGGGCGGGGCGTTACAGGTGTTTTCAGCAATTGATCAAGCATAAACCAGCAAAGGAAGGGAGGCTAAGAAAGATAGGAAGTAAAGAGCAAAGGCAAGAGGAAAAGCTTGGAAAATTTGGTAAGTATTTCCATGGGTTTTGTTTAATAAAATGGGGTAAATGAAACATGATTGGGCCATGGGTTGGCCGAACCTATCAAGGGTTAGACCTTGGTTGGTGTTTCATAAAAGTGATGAAAAATGTATCATTGGCTTCGGCCAATTTGGATGGCCGAACCCATGAAAAGAATTGGTTAATTTTGATGGTTTTTGTAAGACAAATAATGGACTGATTTGGATGTTACATTTAGACCTAAGTTGCATGTTTTAAAAAGGTTTAAATAATAGAATTCAGTGCCATGTTTTGGGCCATGGAATGGCCGATTGTATCAAGGAATTTAATCTTGGATAAAAGTTGTGTATAACGGTAAAAAAATATACCATCGGGTTCGGCCACCATGATTGGCCGAACCCCATGAAATTCATTTGGTTGGGCTATGGTTGTGGAGTCCACAAAACATACCGGTGGTGGAGGTATTTACATGTTTTAATTAGGTCATTATATGTTGAATTTATCAATGGTTTGAAATATGATGATGAGGTCGAAAAGGATGGAAACTTAGAGCATTGGATGGCTGAACCCCATCAAAGAATTTGATGACTGGTATGGCTTTGGAGAGATAGAAACCATGCAATATCATGGGGTTTCAATGAGATTTAAATGAAAATAAATTTACTGTTTTTGGTCGGCCAATATATGGCTGAACTATGTTAATGTTATGGTTAAGTTGCTGATTTAAATCATGGATAGATGATGGACTAATTGAATCAAGAGAACCATTGGGTTCGGCCATGTGTATGGCCGAACCCCATGGACTGTTTTTGGATGGTATGATTGGATTAAATCATATTGGAAAACTATGATTTGTTTTATGCTTTTGATTTAAGAATTACCTAGGTTTAGTTATGGATTTAATATTAAGTTGATCAACCATGATATAAGATGGAAAGTGGGGACGAAAATCAGATTGGTGAGGTTCGGCCATGTAGTATGGCCGAACCCCACTAATGGTCATTGGTGGCCTTAGTGTGTAGCTAATTATGTGATTAAAGATGTGTGAAAGAATGATTTAAAGGATCAAATAAAGATGGTGAGGCTCGGCCATGTATATGGCCGAACCCCACCAAGGTGGTTTAATTATGGTTATTGATGTTTAAGGAAGAGATTAGTCTCAATGGCATAATGGTAATTATGGATGAAATGATCAAAGATGGAATGATCATAGGAGTGGATGCATGGACCCAAACCAAAGTGGTATGGTTCGGCCATGCTTTATGGCCGAACCCTACCAAGGTTTTATTTGGAGGTATGGTTTAAATGTATGGTTGTAATTATATGAAAGAGAGACCAAATGGTAAATAGGTGAGGTTCGGCCATGGGGTATGGCCGAACCCCACATAGTGCATTTTTGGGACTTAGACCAAGTTGGAATTACATGATGAATGTTTGATTTACTGCTATGTAAATAAGGTATCGAGACTTGCGTGAACGGCGTACGAGTCGTGAACGGGTGACGATTAAGAAAGATCGAACACTGAAGTGAATTTTCAGTAGGTTTCCTACCTACTTGTAACCACAATTATGACTTGGCTTTACTATGTTTTATGAGATATGTTGTATTTGATTTATGTTTCAAATGTGGTTTTGAATGATGAGTTATGTATTTACAAATGGCATACAATGCATTGGCATCTCATGCATGGTCATGGGATGATGATTTGTGGAAAGTTTCTTTGGGCGATGCAGGTCCCGCCAGGAGTAGTATCATGATGATGATAATACATTGGTCTCCTTAGGCGATGCAGGTCCCGCCAGGAGAAATGTTATGATGATGAGAAATACATTGGTCTTCTTAGGCGATGCAGGTCTCGCCAGGAGAAATGTTATTGTGATTTACCTTGACGGTGAGTGTCTTGTCAAGTGATGGCTATGAATATGCATGATGGGAGGGACTCATTACATGAGCATATTTCATAGCATTGATTTACCTGTTTTGATGACCATATTTATTATGATATATTCATGTTTTTATATACTAACCATGTGGTAGCCCTAATCGGAAATCCTACTGGGCCCGTTGATCTAACACCCTAATTCTATCCTCAGAGGAGAATACAGGAACAAGGAAGGGAAAAGAGAAGGTTGATGACCAGGAGGGGAACGAAGCGTAAATGCTTGAGTGCTGGATTGGATTTATAATTGCTGTTATTTGAATACATTTTTATGGGCATATAATAATGTAGTTATTTGCTATGGCTTGAGAATGCGTTGATGAATCTTAATTTGGTTTAAGTAATCTGAAAAGAATGACTTGTACTTGCTATCTATTCAATCTAATTCCGTAGTTAGTCTAGTTTATTCTGCATGACATTGTTTAGTTCCATGTGTGGTTTGTTATCGTGGGTTTAGTCCATGCACACATGAGTGGCTAGTTAAGGGTCGGACTTAGGAAGTCCGAACTTAGCTCACGTCGTGACGCCGCCCGCTCTCTTCCGGTGTTTTTATATTATTATTTTTAAAAAAAAAATTAGATTCTGTTTTCTCGGAGAGGGCGGGGCGTTACAGTTGTTTTGTATAAGTGATATGTTTTCAAGTATGGGAATGGAATTTCAATACTATATGTGTAATATGAAATGGCATGATGCACTCATATCTTATGCATGGCATGAGAGGGAACTTATAAGGGGAGTCCACGCTCCATTCGGATATACGATAAACAAATGTGGGGAGGGACCGCACTGATTCTGAGTATAATGTTTGACATAAAAGAGGAGTCCACGCTCCGTTCGGTGGAACCGATAAGGCATACGTGGGGAGTCATGATAATGTATACCTTGATGTGGCTTGTACATCAAGAGGATTATTTATGGATTGTGATATGGTTGATGGGTGGGAATCGTGGCATATGACACCCATGGCATGTCATTGACTTGCATGATCTTGACATTATATATCTATGTGATTTTTATACTAATCCATGTGTTTGACCCTACTCAGAATACCTACTGGGCACATTGTCTAACGCCCTACTTCTACCTTAGATGATGACACAGAGAATGGACGGAACAAAGGGCGCGAAAGGAGCCAAGCTTAGGAGCTTGGATAATTTAGATTTACTTTATTTAAGTTTTATTTTCGGACAATGTAATTTGAGCTATTCTTATTTTGGGACTGTAATAACTTAGAACTATCTTGCTATGGTTTGTTTTAATTTTGGACATTGAACTTAAGTAATTATTTGTGATGGACTTCCTTGCTATTTAAAATGGATAGGAATAGTAACTCTATTATAATTCCGCATTATGTTTATTCCGCAAGTATAACCTTATTGGGTACGAACCGTTTTAGTGGACTTAGTCCACGTACACGTATGGTTGGCCAGTTAAGGGTCGGGTTTTGGAAGCTCGGACTTAGCTCGCGTCGTGGCATCCCGCTCTCTCTCACTTTTTATTTTCAAAAAAATAAAAATTAGACTCTGACTTTCGACGAGTGAAAAAGGGTGGGGCGTTACATGAGTAGTACTGGTGGTTTCTGATGTTCAGTCTTGACCTACTGACAAGTCAGGCAGTGCGCAACAAACTCTGCCACATCTCTTTTAAGTCCATGCCACCAATAGTGTCTCTTCAGATCATGATACATCTTGGTGCTATCCGGAGGAATAGAGAGTTTGGTTTGGTGTGCCTCGATCAATAACTCTCTTATGCAGCTCTGAAGCACATATGTCCTGCCTCGGAATAAAAGACCTTGTCCCGGTCGTAATTCCCATTCCGGTACAACCTCACCAGTAGACATTTTAGCCCAAAACTCTTCCACTTCCGGATCTGTCTGTTGTTCCTGTTCAATCTTGGAAACCATGTTGGACCGTACGATCAGATTATACATACTCCCATGATTCTTGATGTACAAATTGAACTCTCGAATGGTATTCAGCATTTTCTATTCCTTCATAATCAAACTGGCCATTGTTGCATGTGACATACGACTGAGGGCATCCGCCACTTTGTTTGCCTTGCTAGGATGATATCAAAGCGCAAACTCATAGTCTTACAGATATTCCATCCATCTGCGTTGCGTCATATTAAGTTCCTTCTGATCAAACAGATATTTCAAACTTTTGTGATCTAAAAATACGTCAAACTTCTCGCCATAGAGATAATGTCTCCAGTTTTTGAGAGCGAAGACCACTGCAGCCAATTCCAGATCATGTGTGGGATAGTGACGTTCATGAATTTTCAACTGCCTTGAACCATAAGCCACTATGTGATGACTTTGGGTAAGAGAACACCCAAGTCCTTCACCTGAAGCATCACAATATACTTCATAACCCTTGCCTCTTTCCGGCAAAATCAAGATAGGTGCAGTCGTAAGCCTCTCCTTCAGTTCTTCGAATCTTCAGTTGCATACAACAGACCATTCAAATTTGATTCCTTTTTGAGTGAGTCGGGTAAATGGAGATGCAATCTTGGAGAAGTCCATAATAAACTTCCTAAATAACCAGCCAATCCCAGAAAGCTGCGGATTTCGGTCACATTCCTTGGAGCTTTCCAGTCTCTAACTGCCGTCACTTTACCCGGGTCCACGGCTATTCCTTCTGCTGATATAACATGCCCTAAGAAGTTAACCTCAAATAGCCAGAATTCGCACTTGCTTGCTTTGGCATATAATTGATTCTTCTTCAGGGTGTCCAGAACCATCCGCAAATGTTCAGCATGCTCCCCCCGACTTTTAGAATGAATCAGAATGTCATCAATGAAAATAATTACAAATTTGTCTAAGTAAGGACCAAAGATCCTGTTCGTCAAGTCCATGAATACAACTGGTACATTGGTGAGTCCAAACGGCATGACCGCATACTCATATAGTCCATACCAAGTTCTGAAAGCCGTTTTCTCTATGTCTTCATCCCTGACACGGATTTGATGGTAGCCTGACATCAGATCAATCTTAGAGAAATGACTGGAACCTCTGAGTTGATCGAATAGATCATCAATTCTGGGTAGAGGATACTTGTTTCTGACTGTTAGCTGATTCAACTTCCGATAATCTATACACATCCGAAGTGTACCATCCTTCTTCTTCACAAATAATACCGGTGTTCTCTAAGATGATGTGCTGTTCCGGATGCTGTAACATCCTGAATTTTCAAATACATTATTATATTGGGTATTATCTATTTTAATTGTTAATTTTAAGATTTATAGACAGAATGAAGGTTAAATGGGTAAGAATTGGGGCAATGGCCCAATTATGATCTAATGGATCATGGATAGGGTTTAATTTTAATTAATTGGGTAAATGTAGTTAATTGGGTCAAATACCCAATTGGGACCCAATAGGTCAAGAAGAATTGATGTTTAAGGTAAATGGGTAAGGAATTGATTTAATCGGGTCATATACCCGATTAAGACCCAAGACATGGGATCCACCTCATCAAGTGAGGTGGCATGTGTATGAGGTGGCATGTGAGTGACATGGCCAAGTGGGTCCCAAATCCACCTCATCATGTCAGGTGGCAAATGATTTAATGCACATGCATGGTCGGCTAACCATGGTTGACTTGGTCAACCATGGGTGAGTTCAAAAGGGTTAAGTGAAGTGAGTTGTGTAACACCCTGGATTTTCAAGTTATTAATATATATGAAAATTACCCATTTAATTTGTGAATTATTAAATATGGACCTTAGATGGGTAAAGTGTTGGGTCAATTGCCCAATTAAGACCCAACGGATGATGGACATGGTTCAATTTAAAATAAATGGGTAAGATGTGTTTTAATTGGTTCAAGGTTGTTATTTGGGTCAAAATGCCCAATTGGGACCCAATGGGTCATGGTTAACTTGGTTGACCACCAAGTGAGTTCAATTTAAATTAAATGGGGTTGAATTAAAATGGTAACCCAATATATATATATATATATATATATATATATATATAAATGAGGATGACACACACACGCATACACAAAATCAAGGAGTGATATTCGCACAAGGTTTGCCTAAGATAGGCTACACGCCTAAATTTATTGGATTTACATTGGGCGGTGATTGGCTATAGTTGGGAAGATATTCTTGCTATAGTGGGAATAAGATACTAAAAAGGAAAGAAGAACCCAACGAGGCCACACAAGAATAGAAGATAGAATGGGATGGGCAAGTGGTGAATGCGCCTACAACAAGGATAGCAATTACTATTTTAGTGACTCACGGCAATTGCTATCTTAGAGAGACAAAGGGGCACATGGCACCTTCTAAACATAGAACCGATTGGAAGAAAGACACAAGGAGCACACGGCAATGGCTATTTCAACAAGGGGCGCACGGACATTAGGCAATGGCTAATTTAAAGGGTCTTGGTACCTTCTAAGTTAGGACCAAATGGAAGTTTTATAAAGAGGCAACACAAGGAGCACACGGCATTGTCTAAATATGGAATCGAGTGGAACTTCTATAAAACTAAGGTAGTGCACACGGCATACACATACAAGGCCGACCAAGACAAGAGCTTGGAGTATATTCTATCCCAAGCATCTTCTCTCTCTCTCAAACTATATCTCTTGGCTGAATCACTTTAAGGGGTTTCATCAAGATCAGTCTCGGCTAAAGATCAAGAAGAAGGAGGAAAAGGCTAAAGAATGAGAAGATTGGAAGAGCAAGAACAAGCAAAGGAAAACCGGAGGAGTCGCGGAACTGGTAAGTAGTTTGATATTTTTGTTTAAGATAAGGAACCATAGGGTTCGGCCATGGTGTATGGCCGAACCCCATGGAACAAAATTGGGTGATGGTTATGATAATTTTAATGAAAATGATGGACCATAGCATTCGGCCATGGTGCATGGCCGAACCCCATGGAAAGACATGGTTATTTTTATTGGTTGGAAACCATGGAAGGAATTTCAATTATTTTGAAGGGATTAAATGGAAGATGGTTAATAATTTAGAATGGTTTTAAAAGGTTTGGATGAATGTATGAATGAGAACCATCAAATGTTGAAATCTTAGATATATGATTTAAAAAGGAATTAATGGACCATAGGGTTCGGCCAGCTTGTATGGCCGAACCCCATGGGAGTTTGTTGGTAATGGTATATGAATTTTGGAGGGATGAAAACCACGAAGGAACATTGTTGGTTTTAATAATTTTAAGAAGGATGAAAACCATGGACGGTTAGGATGTTTTGATTGGATTTAAAAGGAAATATGGAGCCATAGGGTTCGGCCACTGTGTATGGCCGAACTCCATGGAAGAAAAATTAAGGGAAACATATGGTATTTTAATGGAGAAATATAGAATTGATTACATGTAGTTAGATCATGGAAGATCAAGGATGAATGATTTTTAAAGAGAAGATTTTGAACCATAGGGTTCGGCCATGGTGTATGGCCGAACCCCATGGAAGATGTTATTAATTTAGAAAGTGGTGGGAACGGTTGGATTGTCTCTATGAGTGAGGTTCGGCTATGGTGTATGGCCAAATCCTACTAAGGTTTATTTTTATGGATTCAAAAAATGGTAATGGAAATGTTGTAAATAGGTAAAAATCATGGACCATGGGTTCGGCCATGGTGTATGGCAGAACCCCATGGGAATTATTTGGTGGACTTGGGATTTTTATGTCACGGTTAATGGATCATTTATGGAGCTGTATTATGGATCGGTTATGGACTTAATATAGTGATTGATTAAATGGAGAATTAATTTGAGGATACAAATATACGCTTATGGATTATGTTATTGGATTATGGGGTTTTGGTTATGTAGCCATGGATGGCAATGTTGTAAATAGGTGAAAATAATGGACATAGGGTTCGACCATGGTGTATGGCCGAACCCAACTATTTGATGGATCATGTGTTTGAATTAAAGAACTATGTATGGTAGATTAAAATGAATGAAATGATTAGACCAATGGGAAAGTTGTAATAAAGGGTGAAAGTGAGGAATGGTTTATGGACTTAAACATTATTGTAAATCAAATGGGACATGGTTTTAATTGATTGATATATTATAAGGTAACGGGACCTCACAAGGTGTGTACAATCGTGAGCTGTTACTAGACGAAAGGCAAGGACACGTAGTTGTCTTTGGTAGGATTCCACCTCTTTGAAACCATGGATTTATGTACAATGTTTCTTATCTTATTTTTGATGAATTTATGTTGAAAAAGATATGTTTCAAATGTGAGTTTCAATGCTATGTTTATTATATAAAATAGCATGTGTTTCATTGGCATCTCATGCATGGCATGGGGTGAAGGATATGTAACTGGAGGGGTCACACTCCGTCGGGGCGTCCGAAAAACCTATGTGGGATACCTTGATGTGCTTTTCCATCAGGAAGAAACCGGAGGATCCACACTCCGTCAGGGCGTCCGAAAGACCTATGTGGGGGTACTTATATGTACTTGTGATGGGTGGGACTCATTGCATTTGAAATCATGACATGGCATGGTTTATATGGTTTTTGACATTATGATATTATTATATATGTTTTGTACTAACCATGTGTTAGCCCTAATTTTTGTACTAACCATGTGTTAGCCCTAATTGGAATACCTACTAGGCGCTTTGTTCTAACGCCCTACTTCTACCCTAGTGGATGATACAGGAAACAAGGGGAACGATGAATGCGAAATGGGCATGCATAGGAGCTTGGATGATTTAGTTTATATTTTGATTAAGTCACTTATGGAGTTGTATTTGAGTAACTAGACTTTGGACATGTAATAATTTAGATGGTTGGATGTTTAGTTTGATAATTATGTTATCTTATTATTGATTAAAGACTTGACGTACTTTGCTATCTGAAATGGAATAGAACTAGGTTCTATTCTAATTCCACATGTTATGATTTTAATGCCGCATGTTTATATTGTTGTGTGAACCGTTTTCATGGACTTAGTCCATGCACACATAGGGTTGGCCAGTTAAGGGTCGCACTTTAGAAGCTCGGACTTAGCTCGCGTCGTGACGTCCCACTCTCTATCACTTTTTTTTTTAAAAAAAGAATAGACTCTAATATTTTGGAAATGAAGCGAGTGAAAAAGGGCGGGGCATTACAAGTTGAGTTGAGGAATTATTTAATTAAGGAATAAATTTAAGTCTTGAATTAAGAGTTGCATGGGTGTGTTCAAATGTGGTGAGTTGAATTATATTGAGTTGGAAATTAAAATCACTTAAGTTATATGGAAATGAGTTCAAGAAAATTAAATGAGTCAAAGTGTAAGCCATGTGTCTCCTTGGTTGGGACACATGGGAAAGACAAAGCCCAAGTGTAAGCCATGCATCTTCTTGGTTGACCAAGGGACACATGTGAAAGACAAGCTCCAAGTGTAAGCTATGTGTCTCCTTAGATGGGACACATGGGAAAGACAAAGCCCCAAGTGTAAGAGATGCACCTTCTTGTTTGACCAAGGGACAAGTGTAAGCCATGTGAAAGACAAACCTCAAGTGTAAACCATGTGTCTCCTTGGATGGGACACATGGGAAAAACAAAGCCCCAAGTGTAAGTCATGCGCCTTCTTGTTTGACCAAGGGACAACTGTAAGCCATGTGAAAGACAAGCCTCAAGTGTAAGTCATGTGTCTCCTTGGTTGAGACACATGGGAAAGACAAAGCCCCAAGTGTAAGCCATGCACCTTCTTGTTTAACCAAGGGACAAGTGTAAGCCATGCGAAAGACAAGCCTCAAGTGTAAGCTATGTGTCTCCTTGGATGGGACACATGAGAAAGACAAAGCCCCAAGTGTAAGCCATGCACCTTCTTCTTTGATCGAGGGACACCTGGGAAAGACCACACCTTAATAAGGATGGTGGAGAGGGTGTTGGGCACATTTCAAAGAGCTCACACTACACCCTTGGCCAATCCTCTCTTGGAGAGAAAAGAGATAGAGTTTCATCTCATCCTCCCTCTCTCAAACTACACCACCTTGGCCAATCCTTTCATAGAGATTTTCATCTCATTTTCCTCCCTCTCTCAATCAACACCTTGGCCGAATGCTCCATTGAAGATCAAGGAGGCATTCAATCTCTCTCCCTCCCATTTCGGCTCTAGACTTGAAGGAAGAACAAAGACTAAGAAGGAGAAGGACGGAGGAGCAAAATCAGACCTGAAGAAAAGGAGGAGACGCGGAATAGGTACGTAATGCTTAACGAGGGTTTGTTGATTAAAAAGAGGTAAGGGAACCATGGTTTCGGCTATGGAATCGCAGAAACCATGGGGTTCCATATTGGATTGAAAAGATTGGCCAAAATGTTATGGGCCATAGAATGTAAAAGAAAAACCCATCCAAGAAGATGGTTAAGCGTTTGGAATGAAAAGAAAAGACCCTAACCTTGTTGGTGGGTAAGATAAGTTGTACAAATGAGTTGTGATAATAAGGACTATGTTTATACATGATTAATGGATGACATTAAATATGTTGAATATACGAAACAAATTTCATAAGGAAAGGACAAGCCATGAAGGTGGATATCCATTTGAAGA
Source organism: Chimonanthus salicifolius (assembly GCA_013350335.1). NCBI lineage: Eukaryota > Viridiplantae > Streptophyta > Magnoliopsida > Laurales > Calycanthaceae > Chimonanthus > Chimonanthus salicifolius. The sequence continues at coordinate 41,189,095 of CM023535.1, forward strand.
TGGGATATATTTTGGAATAAATGATCAAGGAGTCGGTATCCATTCAAGGGATGGCTAAGTGTTTAGAATAAAAAAGAAAGGATTGATGGTGGACCCGCGGTATTTAAAATAAAACAAGAATTAAAGAAAAGGGGTCAAAAACCAAGGAGTGAGGTTCAGCCATGTTGTATGGCCGAACCCCACTGATGGGTCTTGGTGAACATGAACACATCTTAGCCACATCGTATGGCCGAACCCCGTTGAGGGTCTTAACCGGTTTAAGGATTATGATGTGTAGATGCGACTAAAATGAAATGTTGATTTTAAATTGATATATGTGTATGATTTAAATTGATAATGTAAAGAGACGTGATTCGCTTTCACGCGACGGTTAGCGACTATTCGCACGAAACAAGATAAGGACAGTAGATCGGACTTGGATAGGATTCCTACCTTGTTGAAACATTTGGATTATGTACATGCACTGGTTTTTATTTCCATGATTGATGATCTAGTTTTGGTATAAAAAATGCTTATGTTTTAAGAATGGATTTCAAGCTATTATGTAACTTAATATGAAATAGCATGTTTGCACTCACATCTCATGCATGGCATGGAAGGGAACATGTGAGAGGAGTCCACGCTCCATTCGGGGTTTCCGATAAACAATCGTGGGGACGAATCCACATTGATTCCAATGGACATATGGGAAGAGATGTATGATGTTGAATTGTGAGAGGAGTTCACGCTCTATTCGGGGTTTTCGATTGTAACGACCCGCCCTTTTTCACTCGCCGAAAATCATAGTCAAATTTTTTTTTTTTTGAAATAAAAGAGTGAGAGAGAGCGCAGGACGCCACGACGCGAGATAAGTCCGAGCTTCCAAAGTCCGGCCCTTAACTGGCCAACCATACGTGTGCGTGGACTAAGGCCACTAACAACGGTTCACATGCATTAAGGCTATAATCGCGGAATAAACGTAATACGGAATTCATATGTGATTAAGATTACTAACTCTATCCATTTTTAAGCACGGAAGTCCATCACATAAATTAATCTTAAGTTCCAATGTCCAAAAATAAAACCAAACCATAGCAAGATAGTTCTAAGTTATTACAGTCCCAAAATGCGAATAACTCAAATTACATCGTCCAAAAATAAAACTTAAATAAAGTAATTTTAAATTGTCCAAGCTCCTAAGCTTGGCTCCTTTCGCGTCCTTCGTTCAGTCAATTTCCTGTATCTGTAACGCCCGCCCCTTTTCACTATGCTTAATTGACCGAAAATCAGAGTCTTTTTTTTTTTTTTTTGAAATAAAAAGTGACAAAGGACGCGGGACGTCACGACGCGAGTTAAGTCCGAGCTTCTAAAGCCCGGCCCTTAACTGGCCAACCCTACGTGTGCGTGGAACTAAGTCCACGAGAATGGTTCACACGTTGAAAGTAAGCTCGAGGAATATAACTAAATGCAGAAATTATAATAGAGTCTATCCTACCAATTTTAGATAGCAAGGAAGATTACACTACTTAAATTACTAAAATACCTCAAATCATAATGTCTAAAAGTAAAGTCTAAACCATAGCAAGAAATATAAATTATTACAGTCCGACGAGCTAAGTTACTCAAATTACATTTCCAAAATAAATTTAAGTAAACTATCTAGCCCGCTTCCCCAAGCTCCTACGCTTGGCTCCCGTCACGTCCTTCGATTCTGCCATCCCCTGCGTCATCAGCTAGGGTAGAAGTAAGGCGTTAGACAACGCGCCCAGTAGGACTCCGAGTAGGGCCAACACATGGATTAGTGATAACAAGCACATAGGTAATAATATAATGAAAACCATAAAATGAATACCATGCCATGGGTATCTTATGTCATGAGTCCCACCCATCATCCATACCATCATTGTGCCATGTCCCTCTTGCTGGAAAAGCCTCATCAAGATATGATCAACACTAGGCATCCCCTTTGATGGCAAAGCCTCATCAAGGAATCCCCATGCTTGTTTCTCGGTCGCCCCGACGGAGCATGGACTCTGGTTGTATTTATTGTTATACCTTGATGATGATTCTTCCATCAAGGGGAATATTGTATTTGTGGTTACGCCTTGACGAGGCCTTACCGCCAAGGGGGATATGGCATCGGGATAGTAAGGATGATGGGTGGGATTCATAACACAGACACCCATGGCATGACATTCATTTTATGGTTTTTCGTTATGTATTATCTATCTGCTTTGTTATCACTAATCCATGTGTTAGCCCTACTCGGAGTCCTACTGGGCGAGTGGTCTAACGCCCTACTTCTACCCTAGCTGATGACGCAGGAAATGCCGGAGCAGAAGGACGAGACGGGAGCCAAGCTTAAGAGCTTTGGAAGGCGGACTAATTATTTTATTTAAGTTATTTTGAGAAATGTGTATTTGATGTAGTTTAATTTGTCGGAAATGTAATAATTGAGATTACTTACTATATTTTGGACATTACGGTTTTAAGGATGTTTGGTGATTGAATGAATGTAACTTCCCTGCTATCTAAGAATTTGTAGGTTAGGCTCTTTTATATTTTTCCGCAATTGGTTTAAATGTTCTCCGATGCTTACTTCTACGTGTGAACCATTCTCCGTGGACTTCATTCCACACACACGTAGGGTTGGCCAGTTAAGGGCCGGGTTTTAGAAGCTTGGACTTAACTCGCGTCGTGACGTTCGCGCCCTTTGTCACTTTTCCTTTTTAAAAAAAAAAAAATTAGACTCTGATTTTCGGTGAAAAGGGGCGGGCGTTACATATAGTACCCCTCTTGATGGATGAATCACATCAAGATATCCCCATGCTTACTTCTCGGTCGCCCCGACGGAGCATGGACTCCTGTTTCATTATTTTCCCGCCCATGCCATGCATGAGATGTAAATGCATTATGCTATGTGTAACGCCCCGCCCTCTCCGAGAAATTAGAGTCTACTTTTTTTTTTAAATAATAATAAAACATCGAAAGAGAGCGGGCGGCGTCATGACGCGAGCTAAGTTCAGACTACCCAAGTCTGAACCTTAACTGGCCACCCATGTGTACATGGACTAGACCATGATAATAAATCACACATGGAACAAACTACAACATGCGGAATAAACTAGACTAACTGCAGAAATAATATGAATAGATAGCAAGTAACAGTCTCAATTGATAATTAAGATAAACAACCATCCATAGTTAATAACCTAATCAAACCATAGCAAAGTATTAACTTATTACATGTCCACAATCTATAATTCAAATGACAGTAATAAAGAAGTCCAGTTCAACATTCAAGCGCTTAGGCTTGGCTCCCCTCCCGGTCAACGACCTTCTCTTTCCCTTTCCTGATACCTACATTCTCCTCTGAGGATAGAATTAGGGCGTTAGATCAACGCGCCCAGTAGGTTCCCGAATCAGGGCTACCACATGATTAACATATAAACATGCATATATATCATAGTACATGATTAGTAAAAACAAGTAAAACAATGCTATGAAGTATGCACATGCAATGAGTCTCTCCCATCATGTACATTCATAGCCATCACTTGACGTGCCTTGCACCGTCAAGGTAAATCACAATACACTTCCATCTCTTCATCATTGAGTTGATTCATATCACATATTAGTCCTCTTGGCGGGACTCTCATCGCCTAAGGAGACAAATATGACTATGATCATCATGTTACTCCTCCTGGCGGGACTCTCATCCCCTAAGGAGGACGGTAACTCATAATTGCAACACAACATATCCTCAGTCATCATCCCATGTCCATGCATGAGATACCAATGCTTTGTATGTCAGTTGTAAATGCATAATTCATCATTCAAAATATGGTAAGTAATAGTATGTCAATGTCTCAAAAAACCCTTCATGAAAACAGGTGTAAATGTGGTTACAAGTAGGTAGGAAACCTACTGAAGATTCACTTCAGTACTTGATCTTTTTTAATCGTCAGCCGTTCACGACTCGTACGCCGTATACGCAAGTCTGGATACCCTATTTAAATAGCAGCAAACCAAACGTTTATCATGTAGTTCCAACTTAGTCAATTTCCCAAAATATACTATGTGGGGTTCGGCCATGCCCATGGCCGAACCTCACCTATTTAGCCTTTTGGTCTCTCATTCATTTAATCCCTTATTAAGCATCACTTTCTACAAAATACTTTGGTAGGGTTCATATAAACATATAGATGATCATTCCACCTTTGATCAATAAATCATTCTTTCCCATATTTCAATCACAAAATCGGCTACACAATTGAGTCACCAAAGACCCTTAGTGGGGTTCGGCCATGCCTATGGCCGAACCTCACCAAATCTGATTTTGTTCCACACTTATCTGTCATCAAATGGTTCTCCATTAAAATACTTCAAATCCTTTATGAAATCATGAAAACAATAACAAACTTAACCCATATACTTAGTCCATTCATCCCAAAAACAGCCCCATGAATTAGTTACTTAACCCTAATATTGACATGGTTCAGCCCTACATTGGCCAACCAATAACAGCAAGTTAAACTTCACCAAATCACATCAAACACCATATTTTATATGGTTTTAAACTCATCAAAATCATCAAATACTAACATGGGGTTCGGCCATCCAAAGTGGCCGAACCCTATGTCCATGTTTTGGTCCTCTTAAGCATGTTTTAAATCTCAGTTAGACAAGTAATAATCAGCATAAAATGACTGCATTTTTACCTCTTAAAACATCCACATAAGTTCATCAACTTGTCCAAAAGACCATAATACTTCATGGGATTCGGCCATCCAAGATGGCCGATCCCCATGGTCCATTTCATTAATTTTAATCCACTGTTTTAGACCCATGCTAACTTCAGTCCTTATGTCATTCAAATCCATGTTTTTAACCCTCTTTAAAGCATGCATTTGTATCACAAAGAAACCTCAAAAACAGTCCACAAAACTCCATGGTTTCTATGTTTTCTAAACATCAAAACCAACCTAACTTTTACATGGGGTTTGGCCCTCCATGGTGGCCGAACCCAATGGTCATCTTTACCATTTTAAAACCTCTCTTAGTCAAGGTTAAAACCTTGGTGTATTCGGCCATAACCATGGCCCAATACATATGTGCATAACCCACCATGTTTTGTCATGGTTTTTGACCCTTAAGATCATCAAATCAAATCCACATTTTTCATGGGGTTCGGCCAGCTTGGCATAATTTCTTATCCTTTTAAGCCATTTAATCCAAAGTTTAGACCTATGACATATTCGGCCATACATGACCAAAATATGTCATCCAAATTTACAATTTCAAGCTCTTTAATAAACCAAGCACTTATGTAAAAACTTACCAAAGTTCCTTGCTTTTAATCTTTACTTCTAATCCTTCTTTGCTTCTTTCCTTTGCTGTTTTGTGCTTGATCTACTGGTGCAAACACCTCTGATGTTCCAGCTAGGAAAAACGAATTGGAGAGAGGGAGAGAGAGATGGAAATTCTTGGATTTCCAAGGTGAAAAATGGCCAACCTTGGTGGTCATTTGCTTTAGTACTTCAGCCCCCAAGACCCCTCCATTCCCTCGTCAATTCTTATCAAAAACTATGGGTCTTGGGTGCTATCCAATGCACCCCTTGGTACCTGCCTATGCAGCCTTTCAACTTCCCAAGCATCACCTCCAATTCCCATGCATTTCATTTAAGATTTAACATGGAAATCACCCCAACAAGTCCCCAACGTGTGGGACTTGTTTTGGTGGTTATGACTGAGCCAAACTACTCCTGTTCCCTCTGAATCCACTGATTTACAGTCCCATTGATTTCCATTTTGACTCACGCAACTCACATGTCGAACTCACATGTCCAACTCACCTCATTAATTGACAATCATTTAATGCATTTGAGTCAACTCATTCTTAATTCAAATTAAATAAAATCAGTTCCACTTAACCTGATTTAACTCACCATTGAACTCATTTGTGGACCCACACGGTCTGCTGTGGTCAATAAAGTCAACCCGACCCGTTGGGTCCCCTTTAGCTCCTTGACCCGTTTTTGACTCCATGACCCAATTATGGGTATTTTGGTCATTTGTAATTGGTTAACATGTGCATCAGGCCTACCCATTTTTACTCCACTTGATTTCCAATCAAATCAGCTTAACCCCATTTAATTTAAGTTCACACAACGGTCAAATAATCCATTAAGACCCGTTGGGTCCCATTTGGGCCCTTTGACCCATTTAGCCATTTTTGACCCAATTGATGTACATTACCCATCCAATCAAACTTGACATTCATAATGTGCTCACATGATCTTAATTTGAGCAATGGGCCCCACCTTTTCCTTACTTAACATCACAAAATAATTAATTTAACACCTCAGGGGCATTTTCGTAATTATCCACTTCATTGAGAAATTGGGGTGTTACACTATGTAATATATATAATTCATAGCTTTAATATATAATTCATAGCCTTAACATATAATTCATAGCCTTAACATATAATTCATAGCCTTAAAACCCATCTTAAAACAATCACATAATTACCAAAATAGATCAAGGAAAACAATCGTACAACACATAATCCATGGTTTACAATAAGGTAGGAATCCTACCGAATACTGACTAACGTTCCTTTACGTTTTCCGTCCACAAATCCGGTCACCGATCGCGCACCACTTGCGATGTCCGATACCTTATTACATATCAATAATCAGCCCATGTTTTATTCATGATTAAGTCCCTAATACATGCCTTAGTGGGGTTCGGCCATATACCATGGCCGAACCTCACTATCTAGGTTTGTGGGTCCCATTTAGTCCATTATTCCTTTAATTATGTAAGTGTAAAAAAATCCAGCAACCCTAGGCTTCAATGATCCACATCTGAGGTCATCTTAAATGCACTTAAGTCCATGATCATCCTCCATGGGGTTCGGCCATACACCATGGCCGAACCCATGGTTCTTCATTTTGGCCATTATTTACGATTTTGCCACTACTCCTTTCCATGACTAATCACTCATTTATCCATGCATAATTAAGTCCATAACTAATCCATACACTTAGATCCATTAATGACCCATCAACCATGTTACAAGATTATTAAAAATCAGCCCTTAACTTAGCCTAATTTCCATTCATCTAAACACATGCATAATTCCAAATTTAGCCCATAAAATGACCTAATCCTTATTCATTTAAACACATACATAGCCCCATACTTAGCCCATAAATGGCTCATAAAATTGGGTCATGGGTTCGGCCATACACCATGGCCGAACCCATGATGTTAATCTCCTTACTTCTCTTGGATCATTTACCACGTTTTTGATCCACAACTTAGATCCCTGAATGACTTACCAATCATGTCATACGATCATTAAAATCAGCCCATTTAATTTAACCTAATCCCCATTTTTCCTTGGGTCTTTTGTTACATTTTAGATCCACCACAAGTCCCTCCATGAGGGGATTCCATCATACATTTAAATTACCCCTTTGATCAACATTAGGTTCATTTTTTGAGTCCATCAAAACTACCAACATTCCCTATTTATTTTTCATGGTTCCAAAATACCTAATCCATCAAAGTCTCCCTATGGGGTTCGGCCATACACCATGGCCGAACCCATGGTCCATGGTTTTATTTTTTAAAACATTATTTCCACCCCTGTAAAACCTTATTTATAATACTTAAAATCCACTTAAAAACAATGAACCTTCTCCATCATTTTTTTTTCCATCTGTTCATATCCATTAAAATTATTAATACATCACCATAGGGTTCGGCCATACACCATGGCCGAACCCATGGTTCATGGGTCACCTTCATCTATGCCTTTTGAGGTCATAAAAACCATTTACACCTTCCATGAATTTCCTCATTTAAAATCCCTTTAAAAATCACTACATTTAATCATTAAAACCTTAAAAATCATAAATCATCCTTCCATGATTTTAATCCTAAAAACTCCATTAACATTTACTTAATCACTACCATGGGGTTCGGCCATACTACATGGCCGAACCCTATGGTCCATGATTCCTTCAAGAATCCATGTTTCCATGCTTAAGAAAACCTTAATTACCTAGTGTCCTTATCATTCCTCTATTTTCCTTTTCTTAACCTATCTTATCCATTTTGTCCATTTCTCATCGCTTCCTTGGATGGGTCTTAGATCCATGGCCCACAACATTTTTGACCACCATTCAATCCAAGGAAAATGGATTCCATGATCTCTTCTTAACCCCTAAAAATGTAAATTCTTGTTTAAGAATTACTTACCACTCCGCGGCTCCTCCGGCTTCTTTTTCTCCACTTGGATCCTTAGCCTTTTCTCCTTCTTTTTCTTCTTGATCTTTGGTCAAGATGTGCTTGATCAAAATGAGATCATCAAGGTTTGGGTCGGCTAATGATGGAGTGGGTTTGAGAGAGGGAAAGGAGGAGAGGATGGGAAAAACTATCCCAAGGTTTGGTCTTGAGGTCATTGGCCAATGCTTGAATTTTTCTTCTCTTTTCTTCTAAGATTTTCTTCTTCTTTCTCCTTGTGAGAGTGAGGGATGGTTTTGGAGAATGAGAGATGGAGAAAGTGAGATGAGAATGGGATGAGATGAAAACCCATCTCATTTGGTTGACTAAGCTACACTCCACCATCATTCCCTCCACCAACCAAGCATGGGCTCCCATGCCTTAGTGGTGGTGGTTGGGACAAAACCACCACTAAGCCAACGATTTTGGTCCCTTGAGATGGGGTGGTTTGGTCTTCCATCTTGACCATTTGACCATCATCATGGAGGGGTATGGGTCATCATGCTTTGGGTGGTGGTAGTTGAGATGAAACCACCACACTTAGTCCATGGTTTTGTTTTGTGTTTCTTTAAGTGGTTTGGGTGGTTTCAATGAGATGAAACCACCCCTTGACTTATTCCTTTGACTCCCCATTGACCCATTTGACTAACTTAATTAATTAATTAATTGGATCCTTAACTTAGGTTAATTAATTCTCAATTAACCCCTTTAATCTCCTTGATTCTTCTCCATTAATCCACCCATGGTTGACCAAGTCAACCATGGTGGCCGGCCCCACTAACTCCTAGCCTACCCGCCACCTCACTTGGTGAGGTGGAAGTGGGCCCCATTCGGCCATGTCACCTAGGCTTAATCAAAATTAACTTAGGTGATTCATATTAATTAAATCACATTAATTCACTTCGATCCTCTTTAATTCCCTTTGACTTATCCATGGTTGACCAAGTCAACCATGATGGTCGACCCCACCTATACCTTGGTCCACACGCCACCTCACTTGATGAGGTGGAGGTGGGCCCCACTTGGTTATGCCATCTTGATCATTTCATCACTAACTTACGTGGTTTAATTCCAATTCAATCCATTCCAACCAATTGGGTCACCATTGGGCCCATGGCCCAATTAAATTTATTTCCTACCAATTTACCTTAGAGCTTAACCATCTTGACCAATTGGGTCCCAAATAGGTATTGGGCCCAATTTGACCATCCTTGGCCCAATTAACCATCATTGACCATTTAAATGAATTTAAATCAATCCATGGTCCATTGGACCATACTTGGGCCTTTGCCCTAAATTTTGATCCACTTAACATCTATTCCATCAAAATTCCCAATTTCCATCATTAAAATAAATAATAGCCACATATATATTGATTTAAAAATTCCGGGCTATTACAGTATCATCATCTAAGGTAGATGTAGGGCGTTAGTCAACGCGCCTAATAGGTATTCCGAGTAGTGTTAAACACATGGATTAATATAAAAATTATAATAGATATATAATATCAAAATCATGCAAGTCAATGCCATGCCATGGGTATCATATGCCATGATTTCCCACCCATCAACCATATCTCAAATACATAGATAACCCTCTTAATGTACAACCCACATCAAGGTATTCATTGTCATGACTCCCCATGTATGCCTTATCGGTCCCACCAAACGGAGCGTGGACTCCTCTTTCATTTCAAACATCGTAATCGGAATCAGTACGGATACCTCCCCACGTTTGTTTATCGGATATTCGAATGGAGCGTGGATTCCCCTCATATGATCCCTCCCATACCATGCATGAGATGTAAGTGCAAACATGCTATTTCATATTAGACATAATGGCATTGAAATCCCATTCTTAAAACATAGCACTTTGATACCAAAAATAAATCATCAAACATAGAATAAAAGCCATCACATATGCATAAATCGAAGGTTTTCAATAAGGTAGGAATCCTACCCAAGTCCAAGATAACATCCTTGTTGATTTCATGCCGGTGACATTCAACGATTGTAATAGCTCGGATTTTCAATACAATAATCATATTGGCTATTATCTATTTTAATTGTTAAAAATTAAGATTCATAGATGGAATGGATGTTAAACGGATAAGAATTGGGGAAATGGCCCAAGTATGGTCCAATGGATCATGGAAGGGTTAATTCTATTTAATGGGTCAATGTGGTCAATTACGTCAAATGCCCAATTGGGACCCAATGGGTCAAGATGAATTGATGATTAGGGTAAATGGGTAAGGAATTGACTTGATCGGGTCATGGACACAATTAAGATCTAAAGGCATGGGGTCCACCTCATCAAGTGAGGTGGCAAGTGTATGAGGTAATATCAAAGTGTCATAGCCAAGTGGGACCCAACTCCACCTCATCAAGTGAGGTGGCATGTGGACTAAGGCACATGTGGGGCCGGCCACCATGGTTGACTTGGTCAACCATGGGTGAGTTCATGGGTGAATTAAAGAGGATCAAGTGAAGTGAGTTGAATTAAATTATTTAATTAAAATCACCTAAGTTAGATGGAAATATATCCAAGTGATGGAGTTAGGAATTTGAATTTCATGAAGTGAGTTGAATGGGGGTGAGTCACATGAAAGATGAAAAGATGGAGTGAGTCAAAGGGGAGGTGAAGGGTTTCCATCTCAATGGAGACCCTAGACCAAATTCGTTGGAGAGGGTGTGTGTGCCATGTGTAATGCATGCATCCTCTTGGTTAGTCAAGGGACTCATGGGGAAGACTCCACATTGAATGAGGGTGGTTGGGAGGTAAAGTCTCATCCAAGAAACCCTAGACAAGATGGAAGGGCTCATCTCAACCCTCCCTTGGCCGATCCACCTTGAGACAAAAAGAGGTGGAGAGTGCTCCATCTCATTCACTCTCTCCCTCTCAACGAAAACCCTAGGGCCGACCCCTCTCTTTGAGACAAAGATAACTTAGAGTTTTCATCTCAGTCTCCCTGTAATACCCTGACCCAGATTAGGCGTAGTTTAGCTTAATAATCTTGCTTAGACCGGATAATCTCGAAGATTACGGTTAGGTCTTTCTGAGAAGCCCAGGTGTGGCCCAATCCGAGCTCGAAAGCTCAGTGATCCAGCTCGTTCAGTTGGAGGGGCAAAATGGTAATTTACCGCTTATTGTTATTATTTTATTAATTGTGGTATTATGTGATTATTATTGGATGATATTATTCTCCTTAGTCAAGGAATTGTGTTTCTGATTTTAAAATAATTTTATTTTCAGAAAATAGTATTTAAAACCTCCCGTCAAAACCCCGAAAGAGAGTAATAAATATTTTTAAATGGTTTTGGAAATGAAATAAATTTTGAAACAAGTGTAGTACGTTAGACCATTTTAGTATGGTCTAGTTTATTCTTTCAAACCCCAAAAATGAGGAATTTTAAGTTATTTTATTTAACACAAATTAAATTAAGTAAATAGTGTTAAATTATGATTTTTAGTTAAATCTTTGGTTTTTAGTGAGTCTTAAATCCCCAAATTTTTATGGTGATTAGATTTTTTAAAACCCAACTTATCTGTAAGGTTGGATTAAATTTTTGAGCCTTTAAAATCATGCTTTTAGTGAAAAATAGGCTTTTTATCGAAGCAGGGACTTATTTACAAGATGGGAACTTTGGAAGGGCTGATCTACAACCAGCGGTACCTTCTGCCTGTTACTGTTTCAAAAGTAAGCCGCAGCTGCATGCAGCCGCTTGCAGTGGCCATCCGGCCATCATCCACAGGCAAATTTCTATAAATATGGCCTTCTTCAACAGATCAAACTCCGACTCAAATTTTCTTTCTCTCTCTCTCAGACTCAGCTGAAACCAACCATCCGATCCTTTCTCTATTTTTGTTCCCTATTTTTGTCAACTGTAAGCTTTAAAAGAAGATTTCTCAAAGTCGGATTTTCAGCCCAGGAACTCTAGTGAAGGTAACCACTGTATTCCTCTTTCAATTCCAGTCGGTTCAGAATCAAGAAAAACCAAATTTGGCCATGTTTTGAGTGTGTAAAACCATTTTAAAGTTTAAGGAAAAACTTGGTTTTCATTGTACTAGTGTGACTTTGGTTTTAAAATCCGTTGGCTTAATGAGTTTCAAAGTTCATAATCACTCCCTATGGAAAGAGGACTCACTGAGGAGTCCGTCTGACCTGCTAGATGTGGAAACCGAATCCGGGAAACCCACTGTTTCCGGATTTGTATTTCATACAGTGTCTGCCATCACTGTCTGCTGGTGCAGACAGTGGAGGAAGACGACTCTCGGAGGGTCCGAGAGTCGAGCTTCGAACGGTTTAAGGGTCACCCTTCGGACGGTCCGAGAGGACCCTTCGGACGTTCCGAGCTTTACCCGAAGCCCGGAAGCGCCCGAGGCAAGCCAGACTCGCCCGAATGTTCAGAGCCGAGTTCGGAAGGACCGAACCCTACTCGAACGATTCGAGCCTCACTCGGCATGTTCCGAGACTCACCGACCCACCGAGACCCATTTTTCAATTTCTTTCGGTTCGGAAGAACTTCGGATCAGACCCTCAGTCCGAGGTCAGTGACTAGTTTAGGCATTGATTCGGATGACCCGAAACCACAGTACCTGGTTCCGATACTTGTTCCGAGGGACCCAGTTTTTGAAGTATAAATTATTGTTTGATTGTTATTGATTGCTTGTGATGTTAGTACCCATTTAAACTTAAAAATGTACTAACCCTCTTCTCTTATTACTATAGTGTATATTCTATTGTATTCACTTCCAGGCCGACTCTATTGGTTGGGCACTGAGTGATTTCACTTCCAGGCCGACACTATATTTGTCGGGCACTGAGTGATCTCGAGGCCTTACTCAAAATGTCAGCTCTGGTCCTATCCAGAAGACAACCGAGAAGTGACTTGAGAATCTAGACCTAACTCAATAAGTCAATCTGGTTATACTCAGAAGACAATATGAGTTTTGGACTGAGCACCTTACTATTACTTTACTGTGGATTATTGTAATTTAAAATTGTTAGAAACCAAGTAAGAGACTTAATTCCATTTACCTTGGATATTTTTTGGGAAAACAAGTAAGGTTTTGAAATACTACTTGTACGTATACATGTAAATGTATGTTGACCTGTTAATGATTGTGCACTTGTTTGCTTGTTTGAACAGAGACCGCGATACCACACATTTACGGTGAGGGAACTTAACTTTGCAGTAAAATGTAAAAAGATTTTTATTATGAGATGAGTCTTGAGCAATGGGTGGTTTCAGATTTGATGAACCCACCCATGTGCCTAGACATGATGCACTATTGTAAGAAGTGCTTATGATGCTTATGAATGTTATGATGTTAATCATATGAAATGTATAGTACTGCTTCCACCTGCCCTTGACTATTGAACCAATATTGACCATGTGTGTGAGATGGTTTGCGTCTACTAGACCATGGGTGTCGACAGTTGTTGACTTGAGGGTGTCAGTATCGGCTATGTGAGAGCCGGAGATGTACTTGCAAGGATGTATTTTGACCGTGTCGATACTTAATACGATGGTCTCAGCGTAGTATGTAGGTGTTACGTTGGATGACTGTAGTGGCCCGAAATTTTTAAATTAATATAAATGTGGATATTATTTATTTTAGTGATGGAAATTAGAAAATTTGTGGATTAGATGGTAAATGGGCCAAAGTTTAGGCAAAGGCCCAAGTATGGCCCAATGGATTTTGGAGTTGATTTAAATTCATTTAAAGGGACAATGAGGGTTAAATGGGTCAAGAATGGTCAAATTGGGTCAAATACCCATTTGGGACCCAATGGGTCAAGATGGTTAAGCTCTAAGGTAAATGGGTAAGATGAAAGTGTAATTGGGCCATGGGCCCAATGGTGACTCATTTAGAATGAATGGAATGAAATTTAAATTACCTAAGTTATTTGGAATTAAACCAAGGTGATGTGGCCAAGTAGGACCCACCTCCACCTCATCAAGTGAGGTGGCGCGTGGGCCAAGGATTGGTGGGGCCGGCCACCATGGTGGAATTAGTCAACCATGAGTGGAAGTGTGAAGGTAAATTAAAGAGGTGAAATTAGGTTAAATGGAAATAAGTTAACCTAAATTAATAATTTAATTAATCAAGTGATTAAGTTAAGCAAATGGGGTTAAATTGGTCAAATGGGAGACCAAGCTACCCCACCTCAAATATGAAACACGTTGGGCTTGGTGGTGGTTTAGATAACCACCACCATAAAGCAATTTAAATATCTTCAAAATATCTTAGGGTTGTTGGGGTAATTAATGGTAAAGTGTAGTTAAGTTAAGCCTCATTTTCTTTCCCATTTCTTATCCTCTCTTCATCGTGCTCTCTCCATTTTTCATTCTCCATTGCCGTCCCATGCTCTAAGTGAAGGAGAGGAAGAGAGCTAAGGAGAAGAGAAGAAGAGAAGAAAGAAGTGGAATTTGGAGGGAAATTACTCTAAGGTCAAGGTTACCATCTCCTCTCTCATCATCTCTCCCTCTCCCTCTCATAAATTAAACCCTAACTTGGCCGATCCTAAGGTTGGGGGTTGCCACCATTGATCAAGCCTCTTGACCTATTAAAGATCAAGTGGAAGGAGAGAGGAGGCTAAGGAAACCGACGGGAGCGGCGGAAGTCAGAGGAGACGACGGATTGTGAGTATTTCTTAAACAAGAAATTTTGGATTTTTAGGGTTTAAGATTTGGGATTTATTTTTGCAGAATTTAATGGTGGTTACATAAATTTATGCCATGGATGTTAAACCCATCAAATGAGAGGGTGGAAGATGGAGGAAACCCTAAATGGGCAAATTAGGGTTAGGGTAAGAAAATAAATAAATGGATTATGTGCATTGGGTAATTTATGAAATTAAGAGTGGAATTAGGTTATTGGAAGGAAATCATGGGCCATAGGGTTCAGCCATGTAGCATGGCCGAACCCCATGGTGGGTGATTAGCTAGTTGATGTAAATAATTAGGGTTTTAAAGAATGGAAGACAATGAGGGTTTTTAGCTAATGAAATTTAGGGTTGTAAATGAAAGCATGTGGGTAAGTTTTTCAAATGGTTTTATGATGAAAATACAAATGGATTTTTATGGCATTGGAAGGTATAAAAGAGAATGAATTATGAACCATGGGTTCAGCCATGGTGTATGGCCGAACCCTAGGTTGTTGTGTGTGAAGTTAATTAGGGTTTTAGGGTATGAAGCCATGGAAAAAAAAATGGGAAGATTGATGAAATTAATATTTTGGTGAATGTAGGTATTTTGGAGCAATGAATGGTGGATCATGAACCATGGGTTCGGCCATGGTAAATGGTCGAACCTTATGGTGATGTAATGGTGATCAAATGATGGGTTTAAAGGATGGAAAAGATGGATTAATATGTTAATGAGTTAGGGTTTCAAATGAACAAATGTAGTGATCCAAATGGGGCTAAGAGTCGTGGTTTAAAAGGGTGATTTAAACCACCTCAAGGAATGATTTATTTTGGATCTAAATGGTGTAAATAGATCCAAGAAAAAATGGGGAAAGGACACCATGGGTTTGGCCATGGTGTATGGCTGAACCCATGGCCCAATTGTGATCCATTTTGGTGGGTTAAATTGGATGATGAATGGTGTGTGTGTGGCCTCCAAAGGAAATGAATGAGTAATGGACTCATTGAAGTTAAATACATGAGGTAAATCCCATGGGAAGAGTTGATGAATTAGGTATTTTGAACCCATGGCCATTGGTGAACCATTTAAAGGGTTAAGTATGGGGTTATGGATGGGTTTAAATGAATAATGGTGAAATTAATAAAAAGGCTAATTTTAATGATGTTATGACATGGTTCAATGGGTCATTAATGGACCTAAGTTAGGGATCTAAGTCTATGATCAATTATGGATTAAATCATGCATGGATAAACGAGTGTTTAATCATGGAAAATGAGGTAGTGGCAAAACCGTAATTAGTGGCCAAATTCAAGAATTCCATGGAAATTGATCATGGACTTAGGGGATCTAATGTAATAACCTTATAAGTGATTAATAAAGCCTAGGGTGGCCGAATTTTAAGACTTATGGGATTAAAAGGTTTAATAGATGACATGGGACCCACAAAACCTAAATAGTGACTGGTTTTTCATATGGGCTTAGAAATGGTTAAAACTTGAACTGATTTGGAAATTTAATAAGGTATTGGATATCGCGGGCAGTACGCGTGACGGTAGTCGGTATTCGGTAGGATTCTAACCTTTTTGTAAGCCATGGATTGAGTGATGGTTGCTTTGAATTATCTTGGAAATTATATGGGTAGTTTTAATATTGGTTTTGAATTATGTATTATATAGGGGTTTTTACTTGATTTACTCTGGTAAGCATATAATTGGTTTAAAATGGGTTTTTAAAACTATGATGTGTTTATTGAGGCTTTACTTGATCTACTTTTGATAATCAAGTCATATGTTTGATTGATGGGATTTTTAAATGTCATGGTTGTTATTATATTCATTACATGGCATATGGCACCTACATCTCATGCATGGCATGGGAGGGATATGGCAGGGGAAGGATGAAATGAAACTGGAGTCCATGCTCCGTCGGGGCGACCGAGAACAGGCATGGGGACACCTTGACGAGGCTTTGTCATCAAGGGGGATATTTTACGATTGGATCATATCTTGATGAGGTTTTTCCATCAAGAGGGTCACGGCACGATGATGGTATGGATTATATTTTGAACATTATGTATGGATGAAATAGGGGCATTGTACAATGATGATGAGATTGATGGGTGGGATTCATGACATAAAACACCCATTGCATGTAACGCCCGCCCATTTTCACTATATTTCAGAGTCTAATTTTTTTTTTTAAATTAAATCAAAGTGACAACGACGCGGACGTCACGACACGAGTTAAGTCCGAGCTTCTAAAGCCCGGCCCTTAACTGGCCAACCCCACGCGTGCGCGGAACGAAGTCCATGAGTACCGTTCACGCGTAGGAAGTAAGCTCGCGGAACATAGTTACATGCGGAACATTATAATAGATACTATCCTACCGGTTTTAGATAGAAGGGAAGATACAACATCAAATTACCAAAATACCCCCATGTTCACGATTATGTCTCAAAACGTTAACGTACAGAGTTTAATCCAGACCATAGTAAGAAATCCAAAATTATTACAATTCCACAAGCTAAGCTACTTGAGTTACAACATTTCCAACATAAAACTTTGATAAACAAAGGAGCCGCTTCCCCACGCCCCTAAGCCTAACACCCGTCACGTCCACTGTTTCCTCCGTCTCCTGTATCACCAGCTAGGGTGGAAGTAGGGCGTTAGTCAACGCGCCCAGTAGGACTCCAAGTAGGGCTAGCACATGGATTAGTAATAACAAGCATACTGATAACAATACTGATAATAATATACATAAATCATATGATGAATGCCATGTCATGGGTGTCTATGTCATGTGTCCCACCCATCATCCACATCATCATAAATGTCATATCCCCCTTGGCGGCAAATCCTCGTGAAGGTGTCCCCATGCTTGCTTCTCGGTCGCCCCGACGGAGCATGGACTCCGGTGATACCATATCAATGTCCCCATGTCTGTTCTCGGTCGCCCCGACGGAGCATGGACTCCGGTTCCTTTAATTTCCCGCCCATGCTATGCATGAGATGTAAGTGCATTATGCTATGTAATATATATATATATATATATATATATATATATATACATTTCATATCCACAATATAAAATCCATAGGATAGGAATATAATCCATAGCATATAAAATACCATCCATAGCATTTAGAATATAACCCATACCATATAAAATCCATGTAATAATAATTCATATAATTTCCAAAATCAAATACGGAAAGCATCACATATACATAACCCATGGCTTACAAAAAGGTAGGAATCCTACCAAATACTGATAACGTCCTTTTTCTTTCTCGTCCGATAATTCCGGTCGCCGTTCGCGTACCGTTGCGATGTGCCAATACCTTATTATACATTTCCCAAGTTAGTCTATATCTTATCCACGATTAAGTCTCTAACTGATCATAAACCTATGTTCATTAAAAATCTTTAACCACATTATAAGACTACCAAAATCAGCCCTTATCTTGGCCTCTTTTTCAATTGATTTCAACACGTATATAATTCAATCCATAACTGATCTATACACCTAGATCCATTAACGACTTACCAATCATGTCCTAGGATCATTAAAATCAATCCCTTTAACTCAATATCATCTCCATTTATCCTATCGGATTAGTAGTGTCTTAGAAAATATTCAAAAACTATACCTTTCGATTCAGTCTACTGAACTCCTAGTTCAGTCGACTGAATCATGAGTTCAGTCGACTGAATCACAGATTCAGTCGGCTGATTTTGAATCAGATCGTCTGTTTGTCTTGCCAGTTCAGTTTCAGTCGACTGAAATACACATTCAGTCGGTTGATTTCGAATCAGATTATCTGTTTGTTCTGACAGTTTATTTTCAGTCGACTGAATCTATGATTCAGTCGGCTGAACCATCAACCATCCATTTACGTGTTTAATACGCATTCCTTCAGTCGACTGAATCATATATTCAGTTGGCTGAAACTTCCAGAACCCTTTTCTTATCCGAGAAGTTTGTGTTCAGTCGACTGAATCATCAGATTCAGTCGGCTGAAACTCCCAGAAACTCCTTCTGCTTTCGTCCATTATCAGTTCAATCGACTGAATCCCTGATTCAACCGGCTGAAACTCCCAGAACTTCGTTTCTAGTTCGTCCATTATCAGTTCAGTCGACTGAATCAAAGATTCAGTCGACTGACTGTTTCGTCAGTCCTTTCCATTGCATGTTTTGTACTTCCTTCCTTCGCGATTTCTTTTAAAAGAGCCATAACGGCATGTTTGGAAATACTTACAATCCTTGGTTTTCCCGGTTGTCTCTTGCTCCTTTTGCTCCTTAGCCTTTCTCCTTCTTCTTCCTCCTTGATACTCGGCCAATGGTGAGCTTGATTAAGGTATGGTCACCAAGGTTTGGTTCGGCCAAGGTGTAGCAGTTTTGAGAGGGAAAACGGAGGAGAGAATGGGAAAATATCACACGTCTTGGGCCTTAGGAGTGATCGGCCAACTCTTAGCTTCTTCTTCCCTTCCTTCTAAGTCTCTTTCTGTTTATTTCCTTAGTGTCTTTTTGCTCTTGCAAGAGGGAGGACGGCTTGGAGAGGAGAGGAAGAGAGTGAGAGAGAGAGGGTGAGATGATTGGTTTGACTCCCTCCACCAACCAAGCATGGAGGGAGGTATGGGCTTGCGTGCCCCCAATTTTAGGGCCTTTGTCCCCTTAGTGGGGGTGGTTGGAATGGGTTTGAGTCACAACTCATTCCAATGAGTTTGGTGAGTCAAATGAGATGGAAACCATCTTGACTCACCCCACTTCCTATGTGACTCTCTCCCCTCTTCAGGCACTTAATTATTTAATTTATTATTTAACTTAGTCCCTTTTATTTTATAATTTAATTTCTATTTAATTCCCTTGTATTCCTTCATGAATCCACCCATGGTTGACCAAGTCAACCATGGTGGCCGGCCCCACCAATTTCTTAGCCAACCGCCACCTCACTTTATGAGGTGTCGGTGGGCCCCAGTTGATTATGTTAGCTTAATCATCTCATCCTTAACTTAGGGGGTTTAATTCCAATTAATTGGGTCACCATTGGGCCCATGGCCCAATTAAATTATTTTCTACTATTTACTTTAGAGCTTGTATCAATTATGATCCATTGGATCCCACCTGGTTATCGGGCCCACTTTGACCATTATTGACCCTTCAAATGAATCCTATCAAATCCATGGTCCATTGGACCATACTTGGGCCATTGTCTATATTTTGATCCATTTAACATCCATGACATCAAAATTTCCATTTTTCCATTATTAAAATAAATAATTGTCACATATATATTGATTCAAAAATTCGGGCTATTACAATAGAATCCTCTTTTAAAATTTTTGTCCCGAAAATTCGAGTGAAGTATGGGTTCTGAATATCTCATGTAAAGAGCTCCGGGTAAGTGGCTTTCATCTCCAACTCAAGTTCCCAAGTGGTCTCTTCATTGCCATGTCGTTCCCACACCACTTTGACGAACTGAATGGCGGGGTTCCGCAGTGCCATCTGTTCACTTCCAATAACTCTGACCGGCTTCTCCACATATGTTACATCGCTTTGTACATCGATGTCTTGAATATTTATCACATGAGAAGGATCAGGATTGTATTTTCTCAGCATGGACACATGAAACACATCATGTAGAGATCACAGCTGTGGAGGGAGCGCTAACTGATAAGCTACTCCTCCCACCCTCTTCAGTATCGGAAATGGCCCCACAAATCTAGGCAACAGTTTCCCTTTCTTTCCGAACCTCATGTGCCCTTTCCGTGGCGAGACTTTTAAGAACACTAAGTCTCCCACCTCAAACTCGAGGAACCTTCTCCTCTTGTCGGCATAGCTCTTCTGGTGGCTCTGTGCAGTGAGTAGATGTTGCCGTATCAACTTAATCTGGGTTGTAGTCTCTGCAACCAAATCCGGCCCAATCAATGCAGGCTCACCGGCCTCTGTCCAACACACTGGTGATCTACACGGCCTACCATACAAGGCCTCAAATGGAGCCATCTGGAGGCTTGCCTGGTAACTGTTATTGTAAGAGAACTCCACCAGTGGTAAATGATCTTCCCATCCGCCCTTGAAGTCTAACATGCATGCTCTCAGCATATCTTCCAGTGTCTGTATCGTCCTCTCTGACTGTCCATCAGTCTGTGGGTGAAATGCTGTGCTAGTTAATACGTCGGTCCCCATAGCCGACTGCAGGCCCTGCCATACTCTGCCGGTGAATCGGCCATCCCTGTTGGACACAATAGGCCGGGGAATACCATGTAACCTGATGATCTCTTGGATGTACCATCGACCCAAAGTCTCTGATGAATCTGTCATTTTGATGGGAAGGAAATGTGCAGATTAGGTCAATCGGTCCACTATGACCCATATCGCATCGTTGCCCTTGGATGACCTTGGCAACCCTGTTACAAAGTCCATGGATATGTGTTCCCATTTCCATTCTGGCACCGGTAAGGGTGCGAGTAAGCCCGGTGGTTTCCGATGTTCTGCCTTAACCTGCTGACACGTTAGGCAACGAGCAACAAACTCTGCCACATCTTTCTTAAGTCCATGCCACCAATAGTGCCTCTTAAGATCATGATACATCTTGGTGCTGCCCGGGTGGATAGAGAGTTTGGTTTGGTGTGCTTCAATCAGTAACTCTCTTCTGCAATTCTTAAGTACATATGTCCTGCCTCGGAACATAAGACCCTGTCCTGGTCGTAGATCCCACTCCGGTACAACCTCACCGATAGACATCTTAGCCCAAATCTCTTCCACTTCTGGATCTGTCCGTTGCTCCCGTTCAATCTCGGAGACCATGTTGGATCGTATGATCAGATTATATATGGTCCCATGATTATTGAGGTAGAGTTTAAATTCTCTGATGGTATTGAGTACCTCCCATTCCGTTCTGATCATGCTGGCTACTGTCGCATGTGACAAGCGGCTGAGGGCATCCGCCACTTTGGTCGCCTCGCCAGGATGATACCGAAGTGCGAACTCATAATCCGCCAGATATTCCATCCATCTGCGCTGTCTCATGTTGAGTTCTTTCTGACAAACAAGTATTTCAGACTCTTGTGATCCGAGAACACTTCAAACTTTTCACCATAGAGGTAGTGTCTCCAGCTTTTGAGAGTGAAGACTACCGCTGCTAGTTCCAGATCATCAGTGGGGTAGTGGCGTTCATGAATTTTCAACTGTCTCGATCCGTACGCCACCGTACGATTACCATGACTGAGTGTACACCCCAGTCCCTCACCGGAGGCATCACAGTACACTTCATAATTTCTGTCTCTTTCCGGCAAGATAAGAATAGGAGCGGTCGTAAGCCTCTCCTTTAGCTCCTCAAATCTTTGATTACACAGATTGGACCACTCAAACTTGACTCCTTTCTGAGTGAGTCGGGTAAGTGGAGCTGCAATCTTGGAGAAGTCCATGATGAATTTCAGGTAGTAACCGGCTAATCCTAGAAAACTGCGGATCTCGGTCACATTTTTCGGCGCTTTCCATTCCTTGACTGCTGCTACCTTAGCCGGGTCCACGGCTATACCTTCCTTTGATATGATGTGCCCCAAAAAGTTGACTTCAGATAGCCAAAATTCACACTTGCTGGCTTTGGCATACAATTGGTTCTTTCTCAAGGTGTCTAGGACTATCCGCAGGTGTTCGGCATGTTCCTTCTGACTTTTGGAGTAGATCAGAATATCGTCAATGAATACGATCACAAACTGATCCAAGTAAGGCCGGAATATTCTATTCATCAGATCCATGAACACCATCGGTGCATTAGTAAGCCCAAACGGCATGACTACATATTCATATAAGCCATACCGAGTCCTGAAGGCTGTCTTCTCTATGTCCTCCTCCCTGACCCAAATTTGATGATATCCGGACATTAAATCAATCTTGGAAAAGTGAGAGGAACCCCTAAGCTGATCGAATAGATCGTCAATCCGGGGTAGGGGATACTTATTCCTGACAGTCAGCTGATTCAACTTTCTATAATCCACACACATTCGCAGAGTACCGTCTTTCTTCTTCACAAATAATACCAGGGCTCCCCATGTGGATGTGCTGTTCTGAATAAAACCCAGTCTGAGCAGTTCATCAATCTGCTTCTTCAACTCGGTCATCTCTGCTGGTGCCATCTATAATGGGGTAGTGATACTGGAGCGGCGCCGGGATATAATTTGACTTCAAAATCTATCTCCCTCTTGGGTGGTAAACCAGGGAGCTCTGTTAGAAATACCTCGGCATAATCTGCTACTACCGCCGGAAGTTCGGTTATTGGTGCCTTATCTAATCTGAGACTGTTCAAGGCAAGATGGTTCAATTCTTCCTGCAGCCTTCTAGGGATGCCCTGCCTGTCAGCGTGTACCACATACCGCTTTCCTTCGGGTGACCAAAATATCACCCTACGAAGGTGGCAATCAATGTGAGCCTGATATGTAGTCAACCAGTCCATGCCAAATATAACGTCGTATTCAGCCATATCGATTACTAAGTAGTTGGACTCGAATCTGAACCCCGCGAATTCAGTGTTCAATGCCGTACATATGAGTCCCAGTGATGTGTCTCCAACAGGGGATACAACAGTGAGTGATGTGGACAAGTTTTGTACTAACGTGCCCGTGGCAGATATGAATGCAGCAGATATAAATGAATGTGAAGCTCCAGTGTCAAATAATGTAACAGCATATGAACTACCAACTACAGCCATACCTTGCATCACTGAGCGATCCACCGCTACTGGAGTTGGTATGGTGAAGAGTCGTCCGGATCCGGTAGGGGTTGGTGCCCGTCCTGCCTGGTTGTATGTTCTGCCCCCCCACGACTGAGTCGATCTGGATGGAGGGCAGAAGGCACCCCTGGAGTTAGAGGGTCGGTTGATCTGTGGGCAATCCCTCTTGAAGTGGCCCTGTTGGCCACACTGGTAACATGTGTTCCCACCTCCGGGAACCTGTGTGACTGATGTTGATGAGGAGGGCTGATTGGGGCGAAAGCCCCCTATAGAGCCTGTGGAGAGTGAGGGTCTGCTAGAGTTCGGGCGGAATTTCTTATTGGGTTGGAATGTACCACGCCCACCTTGCCGTCGGCGGTTGTCAAACCGCATTATTTCGTTCAACTCTCGCTCTGCTATGGTGGCCCTGCTGACCACTCCTGCCAGTGTGGGCTCTTTGAAAATGGTTACTCTAGTCTTGATGCTTGGCCGAAGGCCACGTTCGAATTTGCGGGCCCTTCGGTGTTGAGTATCCACCATGTAGAATGTATAGACGGACAGCTTAAGGAATTCTCTGTGGTATTGCGCTACTGTCATGCTACCTTGTACGAACGAGATGAAGGCTTCCGTCTGGCTCTCTCTTTCTTCCTCTGGAAAGTATTGTTCTAGGAAGGTGGCTGAGAACCATTCCCATGTCATGATGGTCCTTTCCCCTTCTGGCACCAAGGCTTGTTGCTTTTCTACAACTTCCCACCAACTACTGCATCTTCGATCAGTTGAGAAGTGGCCAGTAAAATTTTATCAGTAGGACTAGAAATTTGGAGCAGATTAAAGATCTGAGTGATCCTTTTTAGCCAGTGTTCCTCTCCAACCGCCCCTTTTGTTCCCCTGAAGTAGGGAGGGTGCTGTTGTTGAAAATCCTTGACCATTTTCCTTTTACTAGGGACGCTGGTGGTCGCATTTCCGCTTGAGTGTTGTTGGAGAGCAGAATCGACGGCCGCTTGTACCACATCCCTTAACTCGGGAGGTACACCTTGTATGTTGATACTGTTTTGTCCCTCGGCTGGGTGAGGTGGTGGCACCTCCTCTTGATGAGGTGTGTGCACTTCCTCTTGATGAGGTGGTGGTACCTCCTCTTCTACCCGGGGATTTCTGCGAGTTCTTCTTCTTGGTGGCATTTCCTAAGTCATTGAAAAAATATTAACTTAGTTCTTTTCATAACATTGGTGCGTCCATATTTAGCTTTGAAGACATTGCCAATATACCCATACTTAGTTTTTGAGGGGATAATTCCTAAGAATTACGTATTGTCTCTCATATTGGGGAAAATTGCCAAATATGCATACTTGGTTTGGTGAAAAACTTCCCAAATAACTATCTTTGTCCATTTTTGTGAAGTTGGGGAAAATTTCCTATGTCTGATAAATCCATCAACGTTATAATGATTGTACTTCCCTTACTATCATTTTCTTACTTCAGATGTGACGTTCAGATTGAATGTTTCAGTCTGAGTTAATCGAAGTAGATTAATCCGGCCCCCGTGCAGCAGACTCCGAAGAGTCGGTCAGTTGGGATTCTTATCCCTCAGTGAGACGTGAAACCGTCTTAATCATACTTCGAGAGATTCATTCTTCCGATTTCGCTCTGATACCAACTATAACGCCCGTCCATTTTCACTATATTTCAGAGTCTATTTTTTTTTTTTGAATTAAATCAAAGTGACAACGGCGCGGACGTCGCGACGCGAGTTAAGTCCGAGCTTCTAAAGCCCGGCCCTTAACTGGCCAACCCCACGCGTGCGCGGAACGAAGTCCATGAGTATGGTTCACGCGTAGGAAGTAAGCTCGCGGAACATAGTTACGTGCGGAACATTATAATAGATACTATCCTACCGGTTTTAGATAGAAGGGAAGATACAACATCAAATTACCAAAATACCCCCATGTTCATGATTATGTCTCAAAACGTTAACGTACAGAGTTTAATCCAGACCATAGTAAGAAATCCAAAATTTTTACAATTCCACAAGCTAAGCTACTTGAGTTACAACATTTCCGAAATAAAACTATGATAAACAAAGGAGCCGCTTCCCCACGCCCCTAAGCCTGACTCCCGTCACGTCCACTGTTTCCTCCGTCTCCTGTATCAATAGCTAGGTGGAAGTAGGGCGTTAGTCAACGCGCCCAGTAGGACTCCAAGTAGGGCTAGCACATGGATTAGTAATAACAAGCATACTGATAACAATACTGATAATAATATACATAAATCATATGATGAATGCCATGTCATGGGTGTCTATGTCATGTGTCCCACCCATCATCCACATCATCATAAATGTCATATCCCCCTTGGTGGCAAATCCTCGTCAAGGTGTCCCCATGCTTACTTCTCGGTCGCCTCGACGGAGCATGGACTCCGGTGATACCATATCAATGTCCCCATGTCTGTTCTCGGTCGCCCCGATGGAGCATGGACTCCGGTGATACCATATCAATGTCCCCATGTCTGTTCTCGATCGCCCCGACGGAGCATGGACTCCGGTTCCTTTAATTTCCCGCCCATGCCATGCATGAGATGTAAGTGCATTATGCTATGCAATATATATATATATATATATATATATATATATATACATTTCATATCCACAATATAAAATCCATAGGATAGGAATATAATCCATAGCATATAAAATACCATCCATAGCATTTAGAATATAACCCATACCATATAAAATCCATGTAATAATAATTCATATAATTTCCAAAATCAAATACGGAAAGCATCACATATACATAACCCATGGCTTACAAAAAGGTAGGAATCCTACCAAATACTGATAACGCCCTTTTTCTTTCTCGTCCGATAATTCCGGTCGCCGTTCGCGTACCGTTGCGATGTGCCAATACCTTATTATACATTTCCCAAGTTAGTCTATATCTTATCCACGATTAAGTCTCTAACTGATCATAAACCTATGTTCATTAAAAATCTTTAACCACATTATAAGACTACCATAATCAGCCCTTATCTTGGCCTCTTTTTCCATTGATTTCAACACGTATATAATTCAATCCATAACTGATCTATACACCTAGATCCATTAACGACTTACCAATCATGTTCTAGGATCATTAAAATCAATCCCTTTAACTCAATATCATCTCCATTTATCCTATCGGATTAGTAGTGTCTTAGAAAATATTCAAAAACTATACCTTTCGATTCAGTCGGCTGATTTTGAATCAGATCGTCTGTTTGTCTTGCCAGTTCAGTTTCAGTCGACTGAAATACACATTCAGTCGGCTGAAACATAGTTCATACCCTTTCAGTCGACTGAATCATAGATTCAGTCGGCTGAAATTTATATCAGATTATCAGTTGATTCTGACAGTTTATTTTCTGTCGACTAAATCATAGATTCAGTCGGCTGAACCATCAACCATCCATTTACGTGTTTAATACGCATTCCTTCAGTCGACTGAATCATATATTCAGTCGGCTGAAACTTCCAGAACCCTTTTCTTATCCGAGACGTTTGTGTTCAGTTGACTGAATCATCAGATTCAGTCGGCTGAAACTCCCAGAAACTCCTTCTGCTTTCGTCCATTATCAGTTCAGTCGACTGAATCCCTAATTCCGCCGGCTGAAACTCCCAGAACTTCGTTTCTGGTTCGTCCATTATCAGTTCAGTCGACTGAATCTTCCATTGCATGTTTTGTACTTCCATCCTTCGCGATTTCTCTTAAAAGAGCCATAATGGCATGTTTGGAAATACTTAAAATCCTTGGTTTTCCCGGTTGTCTCTTGCTCCTCTTGCTCCTAAGCCTTTCTCCTTCTTCTTCCTCCTTGATACTCGGCCAATGGTGAACTTGATTAAGGTAAGGTCACCAAGGTTTGGTTCGGCCAAGGTGTAGCAGTTTTGAGAGGGAAAACGGAGGAGAGAATGGGAAAACATCACACGTCTTGGGCCTTAGGAGTGATCGGCCAACTCTTAGCTTCTTCTTCCCTTCCTTCTAAGTCTCTTTCTCTTTCTTTCCTTAGTGTCTTTTTGCTCTTGTAAGAGGGAGGATGGCTTGGAGAGGAGAGGAAGAGAGTGAGCGAGAGAGGGTGAGATGATTGGTTTGACTCCCTCCACCAACCAAGCATGGAGGGAGGTCTGGGCTTGCATGCCCCCAATTTTAGGGCCTTTGTCCCCTTAGTGGGGATGGTTGGAATGGGTTTGAGTCACAACTCATTCCAATGAGTTTGGTGAGTCAAATGAGATGGAAACCATCTTGACTCACCCCACTTCCTATGTGACTCTCTCCCCTCTTCACTCACTTAATTATTTAATTTATTATTTAACTTAGCCCTTTTTATTTTATAATTTAATTTCTATTTAATTCCCTTGTATTCCTTCATGAATCCACCCATGGTTGACCAAGTCAACCATGGTGGCCGGCCCCACCAATTTCTTAGCCAACCGCCACCTCACTTTATGAGGTGTAGGTGGGCCCCAGTTGATTATGTTAGCTTAATCATCTCATCCTTAACTTAGGGGGTTTAATTCCAATTAATTGGGTCACCATTGGGCCCATGGCCCAATTAAATTATTTTCTACTACTTACTTTAGAGCTTGTATCAATTATGATCCATTGGATCCCACCTGGTTATCAGGCCCACTTTGACCATTATTGACCCTTCAAATGAATCCTATCAAATCCATGGTCCATTGGACCATACTTGGGCCATTGTCTATATTTTGATCCATTTAACATCCATGACATCAAAATTTCCACTTTTCCATTATTAAAATAAATAATTGTCACATATATATTGATTAAAAAATTCGGGCTATTACAATAGAATCCTCTTTTAAAATTTTCGTCCCAAAAATTCGAGTGAAGTAGGGGTTTTGAATATCTCATGTAAAGAGCTCTGGGTAAGCGGCTTTCATCTCCGACTAAAGTTCCCAAGTGGTCTCTTCATTGCCATGTCGTTCCCACACCACTTTGACGAACTGAATGGCGCGGTTCCGCAGTACCCTCTGTTCACTTCCAATAACTCTGACCGGCTTCTCCACATATGTCACATCGCTTTGTACATCGATGTCTTGAATATTTATCACATGAGAAGGATCAGGATTGTACTTTCTCAGCATGGACACATGAAACACATCATGTAGAGATGACAGCTGTGGAGGGAGCGCTAACTGATAAGCTACTCCTCCCACCCTCTTCAGTATCAGAAATGGCCCCACAAATCTAGGCGACAGTTTCCCTTTCTTTCCGAACCTCATGTGCCCTTTCCGTGGCGAGACTTTTAAGAACACTAAGTCTCCCACCTCAAACTCGAGGAACCTTCTCCTCTTGTCGGCATAGCTCTTCTGGCGGCTCTGTGCAGTGAGTAGATGTTGCCGTATCAACTTAATCTGGGTTGTAGTCTCCGCAACCAAATCCGGCCCAATCAATGCAGGCTCACCGGCCTCTGTCCAACACACTGGTGATCTACACAGCCTACCATGCAAGGCCTCAAATGGAGCCATCTAGGGGCTTGCCTGGTAACTGTTATTGTAAGAGAACTCCACCAGTGGTAAATGATCTTCCCATCCGCCCTTGAAATCTAACATTCATGCTCTCAGCATATCTTCCAGTGTCTATATCGTCCTCTCTGACTGTCCATCAGTCTGTGGGTGAAATGCTGTGCTAGTTAATACGTCGGTCCCCATAGCCAACTGCAGGCCCTGCCATACTCTGCCGGTGAATCGGCCATCCCTGTCGGACATAATAGATCGGGGAATACCATGTAACCTGATGATCTCTTGGATGTACCATCGACCCAAAGTCTCTGATGAATCTGTCATTTTGATGGGAAGGAAATGTGCAGACTTGGTCAATCGGTCCACTATGACCCATATCGCATCGTTGCCCTTGGATGACCTTGGCAACCCTGTTACAAACTCCATGGATATGTGTTCCCATTTCCATTCTGGCACCGGTAAGGGTGCGAGTAAGCCCGGTGGTTTCCGATGTTCTGCCTTAACCTGCTGACACGTTAGGCAACGAGCAACAAACTCTGCCACATCTTTCTTAAGTCCATGCCACTAATAGTGCCTCTTAAGATCATGATACATCTTGGTGCTGCCCGGGTGGATAGAGAGTTTGGTTTGGTGTGCTTCAATCAGTAACTCTCTTCTGCAATTCTTAGGTACATATGTCCTGCCTCGGAACATAAGACCCTGTCCTGGTCGTAGATCCCACTCCGGTACAACCTCACCGGTAGACATCTTAGCCCAAATCTCTTCCACTTCTGGATCTGTCCGTTGCTCCCATTCAATCTCGGGGACCATGTTGGATCGTATGATCAGATTATATATGGTCCCATGATTATTGCGGTAGAGTTTGAATTCTCTGATGGTATTGAGTACCTCCCATTCCGTTCTGATCATGCTGGCTACTGTCGCATGTGACAAGCGGCTGAGGGCATCCGCCACTTTGTTCGCCTTCCCAGGATTATACCGAAGTGCGAACTCATAATCCGCCAGATATTCCATCCATCTGCGCTGTCTCATGTTGAGTTCTTTCTGACAAACAAGTATTTCAGACTCTTGTGATCCGAGAACACTTCAAACTTTTCACCATAGAGGTAGTGTCTCCAGCTTTTGAGAGTGAAGACTGCCGATGCTAGTTCCAGATCATGGTTGGGGTAGTGGCGTTCATGAATTTTCAACTGTCTCGATCCGTACGCCACCGCACGATTACCTTGACTGAGTGTACACCCTAGTCCCTCGCCGGAGGCATCACAGTACACTTCATAATTTCTGCCTCTTTCCGGCAAGATAAGAATAGGAGCGGTCGTAAGCCTCTCCTTTAGCTCCTCAAATCTTTGATTACACAGATTGGACCACTCAAACTTGACTCCTTTCTGAGTGAGTCGGGTAAGTGGAGCTGCAATCTTGGAGAAGTCCTTGATGAATTTCCGGTAGTAACCGGCTAATCCCAGAAAACTGCGGATCTCAGTCACATTTTTCGGCTCTTTCCATTCCTTGACTGCTGCTACCTTAGCCGGGTCCACGGCTATACCTTCCTTTGATATGATGTGCCCCAAAAAGTTGACTTCAGATAGCCAAAATTCACACTTGCTGGCTTTGGCATACAATTGGTTCTTTCTCAAGGTGTCTAGGACTATCCGCAGGTGTTCGGCATGTTCCTTCTGACTTTTGGAGTAGATCAGAATATCGTCAATGAATACAATCACAAACTGATCTAAGTAAGGCCGGAATATTCTATTCATCAGATCCATGAACACCGCCGGTGCATTAGTAAGCCCAAACGGCATGACTACATATTCATATAAGCCATACCGAGTCCTGAAGGCTGTCTTCTCTATGTCCTCCTCCCTGACCCAAATTTGATGATATCCGGACATTAAATCAATCTTGGAAAAGTGAGAGGAACCCCTAAGCTGATCGAATAGATCGTCAATCCGGGGTAGGGGATACTTATTCCTGACAGTCAGCTGATTCAACTTTCTATAATCCACACACATTCGCAGAGTACCGTCTTTCTTCTTCACAAATAATACCAGGGCTCCCCATGTGGATGTGCTGTTCTGAATAAAACCCAGTCTGAGCAGTTCATCAATCTGCTTCTTCAACTCGGTCATCTCTGCTGGTGCCATCTATAATGGGGTAGTGATACTGGAGCGGCGCCGGGATATAATTTGACTTCAAAATCTATCTCCCTCTTGGGTGGTAAACCAGGGAGCTCTGTTAGAAATACCTCGGTATAATCTGCTACTACCGCCGGAAGTTCGGTTATTGGTGCCTTATCTAATCTGAGACTGTTCAAGGCAAGATGGTTCAATTCTTCCTGCAGCCTTCTAGGGATGCCCTGCCTGTCAGCGTGTACCACATACCGCTTTCCTTCGGGTGACCAAAATATCACCCTACGAAGGTGGCAATCAATGTGAGCCTGATATGTAGTCAACCAGTCCATGCCAAATATAACGTCGTATTCAGCCATATCGATTACTAAGTAGTTGGACTCGAATCTGAACCCCGCGAATTCAGTGTTCAATGCCGTACATATGAGTCCCAGTGATGTGTCTCCAACAGGGGATACAACAGTGAGTGATGTGGACAAGTTTTGTACTAACGTGCCCGTGGCAGATATGAATGCAGCAGATATAAATGAATGTGAAGCTCCAGTGTCAAATAATGTAACAGCATATGAACTACCAATTACAGCCATACCTTGCATCACTGAGCGATCCACCGCTACTGGAGTTGGTATGGTGAAGAGTCGTCCGGATCCGGTAGTGGTTGGTGCCCGTCCTGCTTGGTTGTATGTTCTGCCCCCCCACGACTGAGTCGATCTGGATGGAGGGCAGAAGACACCCCTGGAGTTAGAGGGTCGGTTGATCTGTGGGCAATCCCTCTTGAAGTGGCCCTGTTGGCCACACTAGTAACATGTGTTCCCACCTCCGGGAACCTGTGTGACTGATGTTTATGAGGAGGGCTGATTGGGACGAAAGCCCCCTGTAGAGCCTGTGGAGAGTGAGGGTCTGCTAGAGTTCAGGCGGAATTTCTTATTGGGTTGGAATGTACCACGCCCACATTGCCCTCGGCGGTTGTCAAACCGCATTATTTCGTTCAACTCTCGCTCTGCTATGGTGGCCCTGCTGACCACTCCTGCCAGTGTGGGCTCTTTGAAAATGGTTACTCTAGTCTTGATGCTTGGCCGAAGGCCACGTTCGAATTTGCGGGCCCTTCGGTGTTGAGTATCCACCATGTAGAATGTACAGACGGACAACTTAAGGAATTCTCTGTGGTATTGCGCTACCGTCATGCTACCTTGTACGAGTGAGATGAAGGCTTCCGTCTGGCTCTTTCTTTCTTCCTCCGGAAAGTATTGTTCTAGGAAGGTGGCTGAGAACCATTCCCACGTCATGATGGTGTTTCCCCTTCTGGCACCAGGGCTTGTTTCTTTTCTACAACTTCCCACCAACTACTGCATCTTCGATCAGTTGAGAAATGGCCAGTAAAATTTTATCAGTAGGACTGGAAATTTGGAGCAGATTAAAGATCTGAGTGATCCTTTTTAGCCAGTGTTCCGCTCCAACCGCCCCTTCTGTTCCCCTGAAGTAGGGAGGGAGCTGTTGTTGAAAATCCTTGACCATTTTCCTTTTACTAGGGTCGCTGGTGGTCGCATTTCCGCTTAAGTGTTGTTGGAGAGCAGAAGCGATGGCCGCTTGTACCACATCCCTTAACTCGGGAGGTACACCTTGTATGTTGATACTGTTTTGTCCCTCGGCTGGGTGAGGTGGTGGCACCTCCTCTTGATGCGGTGTGTGCACTTCCTCTTGATGAGGTGGTGGTACCTCCTCTTCTACCCGGGGATTTCTGCGAGTTCTTCTTCTTGGTGGCATTTCCTAAGTCATTGAAAAAATATTAACTTAGTTCTTTTCATAACATTGGTGCGTCCATATTTAGCTTTGAAGACATTGCCAATATACCCATACTTAGTTTTTGAGGGGATAATTCCTAAGAATTACGTATTGTCTCTCATATTGGGGAAAATTGCCAAATATGCATACTTGGTTTGGGGAAAAACTTCCCAAATAACTATGTTTGTCCATTTTTGTGAAGTTGGGGAAAATTTCCTATGTCTGATAATTCCATCAACGTTATAATGATTGTGCTTCCCTTACTATCATTTTCTCACTTCAGATGTGACATTCAGATTGAATGTTTCAGTCTGAGTTAATCGAAGTAGATTAATCCGGCCCCCGTGCAGCGGACTCCGAAGAGTCGGTCAGTTGGGATTCTTATCCGTCAGTGAGACGTGAAACCGTCTTAATCATACTTCGAGAGATTCATTCTTCCGATTTCGCTCTGATACCAACTGTAACGCCCGCCGATTTTCACTATATTTCAGAGTCTATTTTTTTTTTTTTTGAATTAAATCAAAGTGACAACGGCGCGGACATCACGACGCGAGTTAACACAGAGCTTCTAAAGCCCGGTCCTTAACTGGCCAACCCCACGCGTGCGCGGAACGAAGTCCACGAGTACGGTTCACGCGTAGGAAGTAAGCGCGCGGAACATAGTTACGTGCGGAACATTATAATAGATACTATCCTACCGGTTTTAGATAGAAGGGAAGATACAACATCAAATTACCAAAATACCCCCATGTTCACGATTATGTCTCAAAACGTTAACGTACAGAGTTTAATCCAGACCATAGTAAGCAATCCAAAATTATTACAATTCCACAAGCTAAGCTACTTGAGTTACAACATTTCCAAAATAAAACTTTGATAAACAAAGGAGCCGCTTCCCCACGCCCCTAAGCCTGACTCCCGTCACGTCCACTGTTTCCTCCGTCTCCTGTATCACCAGCTAGGGTGGAAGTAGGGCGTTAGTCAACGCGCCCAGTAGGACTCCAAGTAGGGCTAGCACATGGATTAGTAATAACAAGCATACTGATAACAATACTGATAATAATATACATAAATCATATGATGAATGCCATGTCATGGGTGTCTATGTCATGTGTCCCACCCATCATCCACATCATCATAAATGTCATATCCCCCTTGGCGGCAAATCCTCGTCAAGATGTCCCCATGCTTGCTTCTCGGTCGCCCCGACGGAGCATGGACTCCGATGATACCATATCAATGTCCCAATGTCTGTTCTCGGTCGCCCCGACGGAGCATGGACTCCGGTGATACCATATCAATGTCCCCATCTCTGTTCTCAGTCGTCCCGACGGAGCATGGACTCCGGTTCCTTTATTTTCCCGCCCATGCCATGCATGAGATGTAAGTGCATTATGCTATGTAATATATATATACGTTTCATATCCACAATATAAAATCCATAGGATAGGAATATAATCCATAGCATATAAAATACCATCCATAGCATTTAGAATATAACCCATACCATATAAAATCCATGTAATAATAATTCATATAATTTCCAAAATCAAATACGGAAAGCATCACATATACATAACCCATGGCTTACAAAAAGGTAGGAATCCTACCAAATACTGATAACGTCCTTTTTCTTTCTCGTCCGATAATTCCGGTCGCCGTTCGCGTACCGTTGCGATGTGCCAATACCTTATTATACATTTCCCAAGTTAGTCTATATCTTATCCACGATTAAGTCTCTAACTGATCATAAACCTATGTTCATTAAAAATCTTTAACCACATTATAAGACTACCATCATCAGCCCTTATCTTGGCCTATTTTTCCATTGATTTCAACACGTATATAATTCAATCCATAACTGATCTATACACCTAGATCCATTAATGACTTACCAATCATGTCCTAGGATCATTAAAATCAATCCCTTTAACTCAATATCATCTCCATTTATCCTATCGGATTAGTAGTGTCTTAGAAAATATTCAAAAACTATATCTTTCGATTCAGTCGACTGAACTCGTAGTTCAGTCGACTGAATCATGAGTTCAGTCGACTGAATCACAGATTCAGTCGGTTGATTTTGAATCAGATCGTTTGTTTGTCTTGCCAGTTCAGTTTCAGTCGACTGAAATACACATTCAGTCGGCTGAAACATAGTTCATACCCTTTCAGTCGACTGAATCATAGATTCAGTCGGCTGATTTTGAATCAGATTATCTGTTTGTTCTGACAGTCTATTTTCAGTCGACTGAATCTATGATTCAGTCGGCTGAACCATCAACCATCCATTTACGTGTTTAATACGCATTCCTTCAGTCGACTGAATCATATATTCAGTCGGCTGAAACTTCCAGAACCCTTTTCTTAGCCGAGACGTTTGTGTTCAGTCTACTGAATCATCAGATTCAGTCGGCTGAAACTCCCAGAAACTCCTTCTGCTTTCATCCATTATCAGTTCAGTCGACCGAATCCCTGATTCAGCCGGCTGAAACTCCCAGAACTTCGTTTCTGGTTCGTCCATTATCAGTTCAGTCGACTAAATCAGAGATTCAGTCGACTGACTGTTTCGTCAGTCCTTTCCATTGCATGTTTTGTACTTCCTTCCTTCGCGATTTCTCTTAAAAGAGCCATAACGACATGTTTGGAAATACTTACAATCCTTGGTTTTCCCTGTTGTTTCTTGCTCCTCCTGCTCCTTAGCCTTTCTCCTTCTTCTTCCTCCTTGATACTAGGCCAATGGTGAGCTTGATTAAGGTAAGGTCACCAAGGTTTGATTCGGCCAAGGTGTAGCAGTTTTGAGAGGGAAAACGGAGGAGAGAATGGGAAAATATCACACGTCTTGGGCCTTAGGAGTGATCGGCCAACTCTTAGCTTCTTCTTCCCTTCCTTCTAAGTATCTTTCTCTTTCTTTCCTTAGTGTCTTTTTGGTTTTGCAAGAGGGAGGACGGTTTGGAGAGGAGAGGAAGAGAGTGAGAGAGAGAGGGTGAGATGATTGGTTTGACTCCCTCCACCAACCAAGCATGGAGGGAGGTATGGGCTTGCATGCCCCCAATTTTAGGACCTTTGTCCCGTTAGTGGGGGTGGTTGGAATGGGTTTGAGTCACAACTCATTCCAATGAGTTTGGTGAGTCAAATGAGATGGAAACCATCTTGACTCACCCCACTTCCTATGTGACTCTCTCCCCTCTTGACTTACTTAATTATTGAATTTATTATTTAACTTAGCCCCTTTTGTTTTAAATTTTAATTTCTACTTAATTCCCTTGTATTCCTTCATGAATCCACCCATGGTTGACCAAGTCAACCATGGTGGCCGGCCCCACCAATTTCTTAGCCAACCGCCACCTCAGTTGATGAGGTGTAGGTGGGCCCCAGTTGATTATGTTAGCTTAATCATCTCATCCTTAACTTAGGGGGTTTAATTCCAATTAATTGGGTCACCATTGGGCCCCTGGCCCAATTAAATTATTTTCTACTATTTACTTTAGAGCTTGTATCAATTATGATCCATTGGATCCCACCTGGTTATCGGGCCCACTTTGACCATTATTGACCCTTCAAATGAATCCCATCAAATCCATGGTCCATTGGAACATACTTGGGCCTTTGTCTATATTTTGATCCATTTAACATCCATGACATCAAAATTTCCATTTTTCCATTATTAAAATAAATAATTGTCACATATATATTGATTCAAAAATTCGGGCTATTACATTGCATTACATTGTACCAAATGGCATGATTTTGATATAATATTTTTATATGCTTTGTTATCACTAATCCATGTGTTAGCCCTACTCGGAGTCCTACTGGGCGCGTTGTCTAATGCCCTACTTCTGCCCTAGCTGATGACGCAGGAGGTGGCGAAGCGGAAGGACGAGACGGGAGCCAAGCTAAGGAGCTTGGAAAGGAGTGCTAGATAGTTACTAATGTTTATTTTGGATAATGTAATTTGAAATAGTTTAGCTTGTCGGAAATGTAATATTTTAGACTTATTGCTATATTTTGAATTTAGTGGTAAACATATGAAGTTATGGCATTTTGGTAATTAAATGATGAAATCTTCCCTGCTATCTAGAAAAGAAAATTTGGTAGGATAGTCTGTAATGTCTTTCCGCATTTAATGTAACTTTTGTGAGCTTTCTTCTACGGGTAAACTATTCTCTGTGGACTCCGTTCCATGCACCCGTACCAGTTAAGGGCCGGGCTTTAGAAGCTCGGACTTAACTCACGCCGTGACGTCCACGCCCTTGTCACTTTAAAAAAAAAAAATAGACTCTGATTTCGGTGAAAAGGGGCGGACGTTACAGTTGGTATCAGAGCGAATTCGGAAGAATGAATCTCTCGGAGTAAGATTAAGACGGTTGCACGTCTCACTGACAGCTAAGAATTCCAACCGACCGACTCTTCGGAGTCCGCTGCACGGGGGCCGGGTTAATTTACTTCGATTGACTCAAACTGAAGTGTTTAATCTGAGAACAACAATTGACGGAAAGGAATGATAACAAGGGAAGAAAGATTCATTCTAGGAGAGATTTATTGAAACATAGCAAGATAGGGTTTACTTCCCCAGAAGTGAGAAAACATCTAGGTTTTCCCCCAAATTGATGAAACAGTACTAGATTTATCAGACATAGCAAAGTACGATGTACTTCCCCGGTATTCCCAATTTGAATAACAGACAATAGGAATTTAGACATTCCCCCCCACAGAAACAAAGGAAAAACAAGTGTGCATATTTGGCAACTTTCCCCAAACAAAATACATTGTGATATACATAAGAAATTCCCCAAAATCGAGATTGGTTTTATTGGAAATTGCAATTGATGATTTTTGGGTTCTATTGTATTCTATGAATACAGGTATGTCAAATGAAGGGGAGTGTACGAAATTATGGGATAAGGGAACCCCTAACTGTCTCATAGATTTGGTGTCTACTTCCAGCATAGAAGTTAGCATGGACATTCAGGAGGGACCTCCCGAGGAAGATGAAGAGGATTTAGCATCTCTTTCTGAAGAGAATGTGGAAGACTTTCTGATGATAAGATAGTCGGTAGGGGAATTGGAACCCAGTTATATGTGCGAGTTGTGTAACCAGGTTGGGCACAACTGCACATATTGCCCCTACCCTCTTGAAGTGGTATACCCGATTTGTGGACTACATGGACACGGGAAAGAGAGGACTAACCGTCCTTATATTGGAAAATAATTAATGATTTTGGGGTTTTAAATGAAGGAAATAAGTGTGATATTAAATTGCACAAGCATACTTGTATTGTGAGTGCATGTGAATATACATGTGTTGAATTCTTATTGTTGAGTGTATGAGGTGATGAAATGTGGAAAGATTAATAGTTATGATCATACTAATTAAGTGAGGAAAGAGTATGTAAAAAAAAAAAAAAAATGTACAATGATGAACTGCATGCATCAAATGAGGATAAGAGGCATGAACTTTTGATGTGGGGTATATGTTGCATACGCTTATGAGTGAGGTAAATGTGAATAAAAAGGGTGGGGAGTATTTGTTAATGTGATGTATGGGTATACTTGGGGGATGGTACAATGGCTTTTAGAAATGGTTTTTATATTGGTGATAACCCATGGTTTGATAATTTGTCATGACCAAGTGAAGAGATTTATGTTATGACATATAATGGGTGATGATGTAAACGCTTTGTGAAGGGGTATAAGAGATTCTCATGTGAACAAAGTGCCATTTGAGAGATGTTAGATAAACAATGTACTTGAAAGAGACTGTAATGTATGGGTTAACTTGCCACATGAAACTCGTGAGAAGATGATGTTATGAGGAGAATGTGAAGGGTCTAGCTTGCAAAGACTAATATATTGTATGAAAAAAAAAATCTTGTATGTATAATGCAATTGCATTCTCCCAATGTGTTGTGTAGATTATGAACGAGCGATGATAGGCCTTGAAATGGGTTTATGGCCTTAAAAAGCATGAATGAATGATGGACCATGAACTTATGAAAATATTTTATTTAGTGATTGCATGAGGATTCCCTATGATGTTACTAAATTGTGAATTATCAATCATTGCAATGAGTTATGTTATTCGATGATTGTGTGTAATTTCAATTCTACGTGGCTTGCTAATGAAGGCATATGAACCAGATGATGTGGCAACCATTGATAACGTAGGCATGTGGGATGGAATTTAGTGGTTGGTGAAATTTGTAATACTTGTGAATGTTTTAGTGGTGAATGGGTACTATATGACATAACCTAAGTAAGCTTAGATGTATCACTATTGTTAGGAAGCTATGAATATGTGGAATAATCCAGAAGGGTAGGAAATTAGTATCTATATGACTTGGATTGATATTGGGTATTGGTATTGTAGGAGTTATGAACAAAAAGGGTTAGTCACATAGTGACTTATATACAAATAAAGGTATGATTGCTTTTGAGAGATAGACCTAAGGGAAAGGTTAAGAGTCTAGTGAAACTTGAATGGGAAGCTTTGGGCAACTGCCGAGTGAGACTGATCACCTGACTCTGTAGTTGGTCGATGGAATTCCAGGAGGGTGAAGCTAGAAACCTAGTTAAAATGGAATCAACAATGGACTTGAGCATAGGCTCGTACTGGCAGACTAACTCACACAGAGAGTAGACGAAAAAATGATTGAAGGAGTACGTATGGGAAATGTCTTGGTAACAAATAAAGTGAAATAGAATACATTAATCTACATAAAATCGCAAATGGGTTCATAAGGAAAAGAGATAATATGAGACAGAGTAATTTCTGTAAGAATGGAACTCATAGGTCGATATGAGTGATATTGATGTAATTAAGAGATATTTAGCACAATTGAACGGGAACAACGAATAGACCCAGAAATGGAGGAGATCTGGACCAAGATATCTACATGTGAGGTAGTATCAGAATGAGAGTTACGACCGGGATAGGGTCTTGTGTTTCGAGGTAGGACGGAGGTGCTTAAGAGCTGCGGAAGGGAGTTGTTGGTTGAGGCACACCAAACCAAGCTCTCTACCCATCCGGACAGCGCTAAGATGTACCATGATCTTAAGAGGCACAATTGGTGGCATGGACTCAAGAGAGAGGTGGCCGAGTTTGTGTTTGCTACACTAACTGTCGGCAGGTTAAGGCAGAGCATCGGAAGCCACCGGGTTTACTCAAACCCTTACCAGTGCCGGAGTGGAAATGGGAGCATGTAGCCATGGACTTTGTAACAGGGCTACTAAAGTCATCAAGGGGCAACGACGCAATATGGGTCGACGGTATATCCGAAATATTGTCAGACTACATTGTGTGCCGTGGACTGTTGTGTCCGACAGAGATGGCCAATTCACTAACAGAGTATGCCTAAGAGCATGCAGTCGGCTATGGGGATCGACGTGTTAACCAGCACAGCATTCCACCCACAGACTGATGGACAGTCGGAGAGAACAATACGGGTATTGGAGGATATGCTGAGAGCATGTATGCTGGATTTTAAGGGTGGATGGGAGGATCACTTGCCATTGGTGCAGTTCTCCTACAATAATAGTTACCAGGCAAGCCTCTAGATGGCTCCATTTGAGGCCTTATATGGTAGGCCATGTAGATCTCCAGTGCGTTGGACAGAGGTCGGTGAGCCTGCGCTGATTGGACCGAAGTGGGTTACGGAGACTACGGCGCAAATTAAATTTATATGGCAACATTTACTCACTGCGCAGAGCCGTTATAAGAATTACGCCGACAAGAGGAGAAGTTTCCCCGAGTTTGAGGTGGGAGACTTGGTGCTTTTGAAAGTCTTACCACAGAAGGGACACATGAGATTCGGAAAGAAGGGGAAACTGTCACCTAGATTGTGGGGCCGTTTCCAGTCCTAAAAAGGGTGGGGGAGGTGGCCTATTAGTTCGCACTTCCTCCACAGTTATCATCTTTACATGACATATTCCATGTGTCCGTGTTGAGGAAGTACAATCCTGACCCTCCACATGTTCTGAGTGTACAAGACATCGATGTACAAAGCGATGTGACATATGTGGAGAAGCCGGTTAGAATAGTCGGGAGCAAGCAAAGGGTGCTGCGGAACCGTGCCATTCAGTTCGTCAAGGTGGTATGGGAACGACATGGAAGTGAAGAAACCACCTAGGAACTGGAGCCAGAGATTAGTGCCGCTCATCCGGAGCTCTTTGTATAAGATGATTTGAACCCCTACTTCACTCGAATTTTCGGGATGAAAATTTTAAAAGAGGATTGTATTGTAGTGGCCCGGAATTTTTAAATTAATATAAATGTGGATATTATTTATTTTAGTGATGGAAATTAGAAAATTTGTGGATTAGATGGTAAATGGGCCAAAGTTTAGGCAAAGGCCCAAGTATGGCCCAATGGATTATGGAGTTGATTTAAATTCATTTAAAGGGGCAATGAGGGTTAAATGGGTCAAGAATGGTCAAATTGGGTCAAATACCCATTTGGGACCCAATGGGTCAAGATGGTTAAGCTCTAAGGTAAATGGGTAAGATGAAAGTGTAATTGGGCCATGGGCCCAATGGTGATTCATTTAGAATGAATGGAATGAAATTTAAATTACCTAAGTTATTTGGAATTAAACCAAGGTGATGTGGCCAAGTGGGACCCACCTCCACCTCATCAAGTGAGGTGGCGTGTGGGCCAAGGATTGGTGGGGCCGGCCACCATGGTGGAATTAGTCAACCATGGGTGGAAGTGTCAAGGTAAATTAAAGAGGTGAAATTAGGTTAAATGGAAATAAGTTAACCTAAATTAATAATTTAATTAATCAAGTGATTAAGTTAAGCAAATGGGGTTAAATTGGTCAAATGGGAGACCAAGCTACCCCACCTCAAATATGAAACACGTTGGGCTTGGTGGTGGTTTAGATAACCACCACCATAAAGCAATTTAAATATCTTCAAAATATCTTAGGGTTGTTGGGGTAATTAATGGTAAAGTGTAGTTAAGTTAAGCCTCATTTTCTTTCTCATTTATTATCCTCTCTTCATCGTGCTCTCTCCATTTTTCATTCTCCATTGCCGTCCCATGCTCTAAGTGAAGGAGAGGAAGAGAGCTAAGGAGAAGAGAAGAGAAGAAGAGAAGAAAGAAGTGGAATTTGGAGGGAAATTACTCTAAGGTCAAGGTTACCATCTCCTCTCTCATCATCTCTCCCTCTCCCTCTCATAAATTAAACCCAAACTTGGCCGATCCTAAGGTTGGGGGTTGCCACCATTGATCAAGCCTCTTGACCTATTAAAGATCAAGAGGAAGGAGAGAGGAGGCTAAGGAAACTGACGGGAGCGGCAGAAGTCGGAGGAGACGACGGATTGTGAGTATTTCTTAAACAAGAAATTTTGGATTTTTAGGGTTTAAGATTTGGGATTTATTTTTGTAGAATTTAATGGTGGTTACATAAATTTATGCCATGGATGTTAAACCCATCAAATGAGAGGGTGGAAGATGGAGGAAACCTAAATGGGTAAATTAGGGTTAGGGTAAGAAAATAAATAAATGGATTATGTGCATTGGGTAATTTATGAAATTAAGAGTGGAATTAGGTTATTGGAAGGAAATCATGGGGGCCGAACCCCATGGTGGGTGATTAGCTAGTTGATGTAAATAATTAGGGTTTTAAAGAATGGAAGACAATGAGGGTTTTTAGCTAAGTGAAATTTAGGGTTGTAAATGAATGCATGTGGGTAA
The DNA here is from genome assembly GCA_013350335.1 of Chimonanthus salicifolius. Classification (NCBI taxonomy): domain Eukaryota; kingdom Viridiplantae; phylum Streptophyta; class Magnoliopsida; order Laurales; family Calycanthaceae; genus Chimonanthus; species Chimonanthus salicifolius. The sequence continues at coordinate 41,231,865 of CM023535.1, forward strand.
GTTTTTTAAATGGTTTTATGATGAAAATGCAAATGGATTTTTATGGCATTGGAAGGTATAAAAGAGAATGAATTATGAACCATGGGTTCGGCCATGGTGTATGGCCGAACCCTAGGTTGTTGTGTGTGAAGTTAATTAGGGTTTTAGGGTATGAAGCCATGGAAAAAAAAATGGGAAGATTGATGAAATTAATATTTTGGTGAATGTAGGTATTTTGGAGCAATGAATGGTGGATCTGAACCATGGGTTCGGCTATGGTAAATGGCCGAACCCTATGGTGATGTAATGGTGATCAAATGATGGGTTTAAAGGATGGAAAAGATGGATTAATGTGTTAATGAGTTAGGGTTTCAAATGAACAAATGTAGTGATCCAAATGGGGCTAAGAGTAGTGGTTTAAAAGGGTGATTTAAACCACCTCAACGAAGGATTTATTTTGGATCTAAATGGTGTAAATAGATCCAAGAAAAAATGGGAAAAGGACACCATGGGTTCGGCCATGGTGTATGACCGAACCCATGGCCCAATTGTGATCCATTTTGGTGGGTTAAATTGGATGATGAATGGTGTGTGTGTGGCCTCCAAAGGAAATGAATGAGTAATGGACTCATTGAAGTTAAATACATGAGGTAAATCCCATGGGAAGAGTTGATGAATTAGGTATTTTGAACCCATGGCCATTGGTGAACCATTTAAAGGGTTAAGTATGGGGTTATGGATGGGTTTAAATGAATAATGGTGAAATTAATAAAAAGGCTAATTTTAATGATGTTATGACATGGTTCAATGGGTCATTAATGGACCTAAGTTAGGGATCTAAGTCTATGATCAATTATGGATTAAATCATGCATGGATAAATGAGTGTTTAATCATGGAAAATGAGGTAGTGGCAAAACCGTAATTAGTGGCCAAATTCAAGAATTCCATGGAAATTGATCATGGACTTAGGGGATCTAATGTAATAACCTTATAAGTGATTAATAAAGCCTAGGGTGGCCGAATTTTAAGACTTATGGGATTAAAAGGTTTAATAGATGACATGGGACCCACAAAACCTAAATAGTGACCGGTTTTTCATATGGGCTTAGAAATGGTTAAAACTTGAACTGATTTGGAAATTTAATAAGGTATTGGATATCGCGGGCAGTACGCGTGACGGTAGCTTGACTATCGGACGAAAACGAAACGAAGACGCTAGTCAGTATTCGGTAGGATTCTAACCTTTTTGTAAGCCATGGATTGAGTGATGGTTGCTTTGAATTATCTTGGAAATTATATGGGTTGTTTTAATATTGGTTTTGAATTATGTATTACGTAGGGATTTTTACTTGATTTACTCTGGTAAGCATATAATTGGTTTAAAACGGGTTTTTAAAGCTATGATGTGTTTATTGAGGCTTTACTTGATCTACTTTTGATAATCAAGTCATATGTTTGATTGATGGGATTTTTTAAATGTCATGGTTGTTATTATATTCATTACATGGCATATGGCACCTACATCTCATGCATGGCATGGGAGGGATATGGCAGGGGAAGGATGAAATAAAACCGAAGTCCATGCTCCGTCGAGGCGACCGAGAACCGGAATGGGGACACCTTGACAAGGCTTTGCCGTCAAGGGGGATATTTTACGATTGGATCATATCTTGATGAGGTTTTTCCATCAAGAGGGTCACGGCACGATGATGGTATGGATTATATTTTGAACATTATGTATGGATGAATTAGGGGCATTGTACAATGATGATGAGATTGATGGGTGGGATTCATGACATAAAACACCCATTGCATTACATTGTACCAAATGGCATGATTTTGATATAATATTTTTATATGCTTTGTTATCACTAATCCATGTGTTAGCCCTACTCGGAGTCCTACTGGGCGCGTTGTCTAATGCCCTACTTCTACCCTAGCTGATGACGCAGGAGGTGGCGAAGCAGAAGGACGAGACGGGAGCCAAGCTAAGGAGCTTGGAAAAGAGTGCTAGATAGTTATTTTGGATAATGTAATTTGAAATAGTTTAGCTTGTCGGAAATGTAATATTTTAGACTTATTGCTATGTTTTGAATTTAGTGGTAAACATATGAAGTTATGGCATTTTGGTAATTAAATGATGAAATCTTCCCTACTATCTAGAAAAGAAAATTTGGTAGGATAGTCTGTAATGTTTTTCCGCATTTAATGTAACTTTTTGTGGGCTTTCTTCTACGGGTAAACTATTCTCTGTGGACTCCGTTCCACGCACCCGTAGGGTTGGCCAGTTAAGGGCAGGGCTTTAGAAGCTCGGACTTAACCCGCGTCGTGACGTCCGCGCCCTTGTCACTTTAAAAAAAAAAAATAGACTCTGATTTCGGTGAAAAGGGGCAGGCGTTACAATGACATCAGTATTGGAAAAGATGATGAAATGTGAAATGATGATGAGATTATACTTGAATTTGTTATCAAGCATGAGATATTATATTTTAACTGTTGATTTTTTGTTAACCCGTTGTTTACTTAAAACTGCACTGTTATATTTCCTTCACTAGGCTAGTTAGCTCACCCCACTCACCTTTCAGGAGATGAACTCGAGGAGGAGAACCCTTTATATGAAGCTTAGGGTGGATAAGCTGCGACGTTGCTTTGGGATTCCCACTGAGGGGAATACCCTTGTCTTTGCTTTTTGGTTCTTGGAACCGTTTGTGTTTGTAAAGTACCGGGTGTGGTACTTAATTTGTGTCAATGTGATGTACTAAGACTACCATGTTATCTGTAGTTACTCTGATGAGGCTTAAATGATAATTCAAGTTTTGAATTTATGTGTTATTGATGGTGTTATTGTTGGGTAGACTTATGGTATATGTTTGAGTCCACATGTTGGGATCATGTGTGACCTTTGGGCCTAACTGTTAATCCGGCCCAGTTAGAATGCTTGTGTTAGTTAGTCTTTCAAAAAAAAAAAAATTCAGTCGCGTTCTAGGCCCACCTTTCGGGCCAGGGCTTGATAGCTTGGTATCAGAGCTTCGGCTCAAACTCTAGGACTGTGATGGGTTATAACCGAATTAGACTTGTTGTTGACTTAGAATTGCAATTGTTTTTGACATTCTCCTGTTTTGTGATACAGATATGTTAAGCAATGTAGAGTACACCGAGTTATGGGACAGGGGGACCCCCATCTGTCCGATCGACCTGGTTTCTTCATATGATTCCAGCATTCCAAACTTCGTCAATGAAGTTGCACGTAATGAGGAAGTAGAAGTGGCATCGCCCTAGTACCATGTTGGGGCTGTTCTTGAAGAGGAAATAGGAGATGTCCCAAACCTAGAGGAGTTTGTAGGGGAGATAGGCTCGCCTGAGTATACTCCTGCTACTCCTACTTCGGATGAGTATTCGGACTATATGTGCGAATTGTGCAATCAGGAAGGGCACAACTGTACATATTTCCCCTACCCTATTGATGTCATCTGCCCTGTTTACGGACTTCGCGTGCATGGGAGCACAAGGACTAATTGTCTTTATGTTGGGGGACAAGGGTTCATACCCTGTTTGACTTGTGGAGTGTTTGGACATAAGTCGGCAACTTGCCCGGACAACTTCTTTTACTTTGGTGATGATGAAGGATCTTCTTCAGAAGATTAGACTAGAGTGTGTCGGGGAATCGGGGAGATTATTTCTTTTGTAAGGGTTGAGTGTTGTTTTGATGTTTTGAAAGGTTTTCAAATCCTACTAACCCTTATAATTGAAATGCATTTGAATGAATTCTAATGAATTTTTGCAACATGTGTGATTTTTCTTAATAAATTTCTTAAAATGGTTAAGTGATATTTACAAGTGTAAATAACAGATTTCAGGACCCAACTCTCACGCTAACAACTACCGTGGGAGGAGGACTGGTCTTCCACCCCGTGACTTACCTAATGAGGCCATTCATGCTTCGGTGGAAGCATTTCAGCAAATAGCTGAAAATATGCGACGCCCTCCTATCCGTACTCAAGAGGATAGAGCCACCTTGGCTCTTAAAGAGTTCAAACGACTGAACCCGACGAGTTTCTCGGGGATAAAGGACCCTAGTGCAGCGAGGAACTAGCTGACTCAGATTATCCGGATCCTTAACACCCTAGCCATCGCCGATGACTTGAGAGTAACCTTGGCGGCGTACCAGTTGGAAGGAAACGCTTACGAGTGGTGGGAAGCGAAGAACTTGGTTCGTAACCACGAGCCAATGACAGTGGCAAGAGTTCTCAGCAGCCTTTCTGGCCCATTACTTTTCGAAGACAGTGCAGGAAATGTGGAAAAAGGAATTCCTCAACATCCAACAAGGTTCTGACTTAGTGGCACCGTATGCCATGAGGTTCATCGATTTGATGCAATTCGTGCCTCGGATTGCGGCGAACGAAGAAGAGAAGGTCTAGCATTTTGAGAATGGACTCCGACCGTTTCTGCAGCGGCCAGTGGCCGGCTTAGTCTTCGACACTTTGGAAGAGATCATTGATCGGGTTTCAAGGTGGAAACGGTGGATACCATCAACCGGAGCGCCGACAACTTTCAGAAACCTTCATCCAACAAAAAGGCCAAGCTCAATCAGAAGAGGCCGTTCTTTAAGAAGAGCCAGCCTAGCACAGGACAGTCTAGTCGGTCTGACTTCTGACAATTCGTGTGCTATACCTGCAACTAGCCTAGGCATGCTTCCAAGTTCTGCTCGTCAGGAGGAGAGAAGGTGTGCTTTCATTGCAAGCAAACCGGGCATAAGTTCAGGGATTGCCCCTATCTCGGTAAAGTTGCACCTTCACAAGGTGCAGGAGCATCTTTTTCTATGGCACAACCATTTGTTGGCCGAGGTTCTTAGCAAACCTCCAGAGGCTCGGTGGCACCAAGGAACGGACCACCACGGAACGGTCAGGGGAGAGTCTATATGATTGAGACTCAGAAGTGTAACACTTCGGAATTCCATGTTTTCAATATATATGAAATTTGCCCATTAAATTTGTGAATTATTGGATATGGACCTTAGATGGGTAAAGTGTTGCGTCAATTGTCCAATTAAGACCCAACGGATTGTGGATATGGTTGCAATTGAAATAAATGGGTAAGATGTATTCAATTGGGTCAAGATTATTAATTGGGTCAAAATGGCCAATTGGGACCCAATGGGTCATGTTTGACTTGGCTGACCAACAAGTGAGTCCAAGCTTAATTAGGTTGGGACTGATTTGAATTGGAAATGGAATCAAATACTTGAGTTGATTCAAGTAAATTAAATGAGTTGAATTAAATAGGTGAGTTGAGTTAAATAGATGAGTTGAGTTAAATGAGTTGGATGGGAAGTTATGGGGATATTCATCTCAAGTGAGTGGAGTGTGAAGGTGGTTTGTTGTTTCAAATTCGCACAAGGTTATACATTTCAAATTCAAATTTAAAGGCACACGTTGGAGCCATGGAGTTTCATCTCATGGATGAAACTCCCACGTTGGAGAGATGGAGGGGTTATGGTTATACATTTCAAATTCAAACAATGGTTACACGTTGGAGAGATGGAGGGGTTATGGTTATGATTTTCAAATTCAAACAAATGGGGAGTTTTGGTTTAATTTTCAATTTCAAACAAGGCTATACGTTGGAGAGATAATGGGGAGTTTTGGTTTAATTTTCAAATTCAAACAAATGGAGGAGTATTGGTTTATTTCAAATTCAAACAAGGATACACATGGAGAGATAATGGAGGTGGTTTGTTGTTTCAAATTCAAACAAATGAAGGTGGTTTAATTTTCAATTTCAAACAAGGCTACACGTTGGAGAGATAATGGGGAGTTTTGGTTTAATTTTCAAATTCAAACAAATGGGGAGTTTTGGTTTAATTTTCAAATTCAAACAAATGGGGAGTTTTGGATTTATTTTCAATTTCAAACAAGGCTACACGTTGGAGAGATAATAGGGAGTTTTGGTTTAATTTTCAAATTCAAACAAAGCTCAACTCTCCCTCTCCCTCTTGGTTGTTTCTCTCCCTCACACCCTCTCTTAGCCGACCACTCACAAGGACAAAAGAGAAAAGAACTTAGAGTTTGCATCCCAAACTCCTCTCCCTCTCACTCAAAGCCGATCCTCTCTCAAACCCACATAATTTGGCCGAACTCTATCTCTCTCTCAAGCTCTCACACTCGGCCAAAGGGTCAAGAAGAAGGAGGAAAAGGCTAAGGAAAGAAAGGATTGAAAGAACAAGTTGGAGCGAAGGAAAACCGGAGGAGTCGCGGAACCGGTAAGTATTTTTATAAATTTTGTTTAATGAAAGGAACCATAGGGTTCGGCCATGGTGGATGGCCGAACCCCATGGAAAAAAATTGGGGGTTGATTTGGGTATTCTAATGGAAACGGATGTTGGTGGGTAATAAAGATGTTAAAGGATTTAAATGGAAGGTTGTTGGTGAAGAAACTTAAACCATGGGTTCGGCCAAGGGGTATGGCCGAACCCCATAAAGAATTATGGAATTATATTCATATAGTTAGATCATGGAAATGATGGTAAAGTTGTGAATATAGGCTAAAATGAAAGATCATGGGTTCGGCCATGGTGTATGGCCGAACCCCATGAGGTCTTTTTTATGGACTTGAGTTGTTAACAATGTTAAACAATTGTGGTATGGGTGATTACCTAAGGAAAGAAGTGATGGCCAAAGGGATGAAACTAAAGGACCATGGGTTCGGCCATGGTGTATGGCCGAACCCCATGGATAGTATTTTTGAATCTAAGTTGGCATGAAGGTTGTAAATGGTGAATGAATTATGTATGGATCACTCTTGGACTTGGGGTAGTAAATGATGAAGCAATTTTATGAATACTATGTCTATGTATATTTTAAATGAATGGAGGATTAATTGGAGGATGCAAGTATAGACTCATGTTATGGACCTAAGATGGTGAACCATTTAAAGGAGAAGTTAGAAATGAAACATCAAGGGTTCAGCCATGGTGTATGGCTGAACCCCATGAACTCGTTAATGGGTCATTTGTGGGTCTTCGTATAATTTAAATGAATGGTTTACCAAACCAAGGGATGAAGGGAATTATTAGGGCTTTATTTTATGATTTATGAATCAATCATGAATCCATGTTATGGATCAGTTTTGGACCTAAACATAAGGTGATGGAAAAAATGGCAATATTGTAAATAAGTAAAATAAATGGACCATGGGTTCGGCCATGGTGTATGGCCGAACCCCATGGGGAATGTTTGGTGGAACTAGGGTTTATGTATGTTAGGTTAATGAATTAAAAACATTATGACCTTGGACTTAAGTTAAAGGTTCAAACGAGGGACCAAAAATCAAGGGGAGTGAGGTTCGGCCATGTTGTATGGCCGAACCCCACAAGTTGGGTTTATGGACTTAGACACAAATAAGAAATCAAATAGAACATGGTTTGATTGATTGATGTGTAATAAGGTAACGGGACCTCACAAGCGGGGCACGATCGGGAGCGGTTGCCGGACTATAAAGCAAGGTCACATTAGTGTCATTGGTAGGATTCTACCTTTTTGAAACATGGTTTATATATGATGGTTTTTAATTTATTTTGATGAATTTATGTTGTAAAAGATATATTTCAAATGTGGGTTTTAATGCTATAATTATAATATAAAATAGCATGTGTTTCATTAGCATCTCATGCATGGCATGGGGTGAAGGTTATGTAACCGGAGGGACCACACTCCGTCGGGGCGTTCGAAAAACCTATGTGGGGTACCTTGATGTGCACTTCCCATCAAGAAGAAACTGGAGGGACCACACTCCGTTGGGGCATCCGAAAGACCTATGTGGGGTTACCTTGATGATGAGAATCCCATCAAGAGGTTATATGTACTTGTGATGGGTGGGACTCATTGCATTTGACATTATGACATGGCATTGTTTTATATGGTTTTGGCATTATGTTATTATATATGATTTGTACTAACCATGTGTAGACCTTAAATGGAATTCCTACTAGGCGCGTTGTTGTAACGCCCTACTTCTATGTGGGGTTACCTTGATGATGAGAATCCCATCAAGAGGTTATATGTACTTGTGATGGGTGGGACTCATTGCATTTGACATTATGACATGGCATTGTTTTATATGGTTTTGGCATTATGTTATTATATATGATTTGTACTAACCATGTGTAGACCTTAAATGGAATTCCTACTGGGCGCGTTGTTGTAACGCCCTACTTCTACCCTAGTGGATGACACAGGAAAGGAAAGGGACGATGAGCGTGATCGGAGCCAAGCATAGGAGCTTGGATATGTGATTGGATTATATTTGTGTTTAAGTTACTCATGGACTTGTAATTTGAGTAGCTAGATTTTGGGCTTGTAATAATTTAGATATTTGCTATGGTTTGTGAATGGTTACTTTGGTTATTTAATCATTTACAATTGACGAAGTACTTTGCTATCTAAAAAAAAAAAAAAAATAGATCTAGGTTCTATTATAATCCGCAGATTATGATATAATCCGCATGTTTATATTATTATGTGTGAACTGTTTTCATGGACTTAGTCCATGCACACATAGGGTTGGCCAGTTAAGGGTCGGACTTTAGAAGTTCGGACTTAACTGGCGTCGTAACGTCGCGCTCTCGCTCACTCTTCTATTTATTAAAAAAAACAAATAAACTCTGATTTGCAGAAAGCAAAGTGAAAAAGGGCCGGGCGTTACAAGAAGGAAGAGCCAATGGAGAATACGGTGATGGAAGGTACCCTTAATCTTTTCAGTCTTTTGGCTCGAGTGCTTTTTGATACCGGTGCTTTACATTCCTTTATTTCTAGAGCTTGTTGTGATAGATTGGGTTTGAAACCGGTAGAAGTAGCTAATCCGCTAATGATAGTATCACCCTTGGGTAAGAAGGCTTTGGTAAACCAAAGGTGTCGATAATGTGTTTTGAAGATTAGCGGTGTAGAGTTGTCCTATGATTTTCTTGTGTTGGAAATGACGGACTTTGACATCATCCTTGGCATGGATTGGTTGTCAATTTTTGATGTTCTGATCGACTGTTCTCAAAGGAGAATTCGTGGGGTCTCCTCAACCAATGAGAGGTTTATGGAGGAGTTGGTACCCTATGAAAAGATGAGAATCACTTTCTCTGACCTTAGGGCGTATCCAGGTAGTGTGGTGGCGAGCATGGGTTGGGAAGATATAGGTGGTGTAGGGTCTGTTGCTCCTCGGGTGGTGTGTGAGTTTATGGATGTGTTTCTTGACCAGTTAGCTGGGCTACCTCCACACCAAGAGATAGAGTTTGTGTAACACTTCGGAATTCCATGTTATCAATATTTATGGAATTTGCCTTTTTAATTGTGAATTAACGGATATGAACCTTAGATGGGTAAGGTGTTGGGTCAATGGCCCAATTAGGACCCAACGGTGATAGTATAAGGTTCAATTTAAAGTAAATGGGTAAGGCGCATTTAATTGGGTGAATGTTGCTATTTGGGTCAAAATGCCCAATTGGAACCCAATGGGTCGTGGTTAACTTGGTTGACCACCAAGTGAGTTCAAGCCTAATTAAATGGAGCTGAATTAAAATGGTAATGCAATATGTCTATAGATGAGGATGACACACACGCATACACAAATCAATGAGGGATCACAACAAGATTAGGATGTATCTGATATGGTAGATAATATATTGACTGGAAATCCTAAAGATTGGGTTTGATATTTGAACATTACATTGGGCGGTGATTGGTTGTAAATGAGGAGATATTCATGCTATAGTGGGAATAGGATTCTAAAAAGGAAAGAAGAATCCAACGAGGCAACACAAGAATAGAAGATCGAATGGGATGGGCAAGTTGTGAATACGCCTACAACAAGGATAGCAATTACCGTTTTAGTGACACACGGCAATTGCTAAGCATGGGATGACCACCGACTGACAAACATACATAAAAGGTTGGCTGGTCGAGAGAGGGTACAGACACATGATAGCAGCGAATAGAGAGAGGTACCAAAAGGGGTGCTCTTGTACAACTTGCAAGCAGCATCAAGTGGGGGTGTGTTGCTGCCATTCAGAGAAAGTGAGAACAGCCAGCCGTGTGAAAGATCCAGGAGAAGAGGAAGCTAAAGAAGGAGAAGATTGGAAGAGCAGAACAAGTGAAGGAAAACCGGAGGAGTCGCAGAATCGGTAAGTAAATGATTAAGTTTACATAATCAAGAAAAGAGGGTTAAGGACAAGAATGGCCGAACCCTAATTTTATATTGGTTAAAGACCCATTGATGAACCATAGGGTTCGGCCATGTTGTCTGGCCGAACTCCATGGAAAGTGATTAAAGAATTTATATGGGTTTTAAGGATTTTTAAGAGGAAGTAATGAACCATAGGGTTCGGCCATGTTGTATGGCCGAACCCCATGGAAAAGAAAATAATGAGTTATAATGGATTTAAAGGATGGAAAATTATAGATGTGTGTTGATGAGATTAAAAGGGTTTAAAAGGATGTATCATTTAGTTTAATGGAAATAATGATTTCCATGGAAGAAAAATTAATGGATGAATGGGAACTATCAAATGACGGTTGTATGATTTCTAAAGAAATTAAAGAACCATAGGGTTCGGCCATGGTGTATGGCCGAACCCCATAGAGGTGTATTGGTATTGTTAATGGATTTTGAATGATGAAAACTATGGGAGTTGGTTAATAATTTTATTGGGTTTCAAAGCATAAAAATTATAGATGTATGTTAAGGATTTTTAAAGGGGGTTAAATGGATTTTTTTATGGAGAACCAAGGACCTTAGGGTTCGGCCATGGTGTATGGCCGAACCCCATAAAGAATTATGGATGATGTTCATGCAATTAGATCATGGAAATGATGGAGAAAATGGAATTTAGATATCATAGGGTTCGGCCATGGTGTATGGCCGAACCCCATGAACCAATTTTTATGGGTCATGTATGGACCTAATATGATTAAAGGAATGGAGGATTAAGATAAGTAATTAGCCATGATAAAAAGAGTAATGGCAATGTTGTAAATAGGTAAAAATCATGGACCATGGGTTCGGCCATGGTGTATGGCCGAACCCCATGGGGAAGGTTTGGTGGACTTAGATTTTTATCAATGCTAAATAATTATGGTATAATTGATTAGATGTATGAATCAAGGGTAGTATGATCTTGGTTTTAAATTAGTGATCAAAGGACTATAAGAAAGGCACCAAAATAAGGAAGTGAGGTTCGGCCATGTTGTATGGCCGAACCCCACAAGGTTTTATTTTATGGACTTAGACATTATTGTAAATCAAATGGGACATGGTTTTAATTGATTGATATATTATAAGGTAACGGGAACTCACAATGTGTGTACGATCATGAGCGGTTACCGGACGAAAGCGCAAGGACACGTTAGTGGTCTTCGGTAGGATTCCACCTTTTTGAAACCATGGGTTTATGTACAATGTTTTTATCTTATTTTGATGAAATTACTTTGTAAAAGATATGTTTCAATTGTGAAGTTTTAATGCTATGTTTACAATATGAAATAGCATTTGTTTCATTAGCATCTCATGCATGGCATGGGGTGAAAGATATGTAATCGGAGGGGCTACACTCCGCTGGGGCGTCGAAAAACCTATGTGGGGATACCTTGATGTGCATTTCCCATCAAGAAGAAACCGGAGGGGTCACACTCCGTCGGGACGTCCGAAAAACCACTGTGGGGATACCTTGATATGCAATTCCCATCAAGAAGAAACCAGAGGGGCCACACTCAGTCGGGGTGTCCGAAAGATCTATGTGGGGGTACTTACATTTGTTTATGATGGGTGGGACTCATTGCATACAACACATATCATGGCATTGTTTTTATATGGATTTATTATTATGTTAGATGCATGTTTTGTACTAACCATGTGTTAACCCTAAATGGAATACCTATTGGGCTCGTTGTTCTAACGCCCTACTTCTACCCTAGTGGATGATACACGAAACGAGGGGAACGATGAACGCGAAAAGGGCCAAGCATAGGAGCTTGGATGCTTTTAGTTTATATTTTGATTGAGTTACTTATGGACTTGTAATTTGAGTAACTAGACTTCGGGCATGTAATAATTTAGATAATTTGCTATAGTTGGATGTTTATTTGGATAATTATGTTATATTAATTATGGATAAGACTTGGAGTACTTTGCTTTCTAAACTGGAATAGATTTAAGTTCTATTATAATTCCGCAGTTATGATTTTAATCTGCATATTTACATTGTTATGTGTGAACCGTTTTCATGGACTTAGCCCATGCACACATAGCGTTGGCCAGTTAAGAGTCGGACTTTGGAAGTTCGGACTTAGCTCTCGTCATGACGTCCCGCTCTCTATCACTCTGTTATTTTCTAAACAAAAATAGACTCTGATTTTCGGAAAGCATAGTGAAAAAGGGCGGGACGTTGCAGTTGGTATCAGAGCGAAACAAAAAGATTGAATCTTTCGAAGTAACATTAAGACGGTATCATGTCTCATTGACAGATAAGAATCCCAACTGGCTGACTCTTCGGAGTCCGCTGCACGAGGGCTAGATTAATTTACTTTGTTAGACTCTGACTGAACATTCAATCTGAGAACAATAATGGATGATAGCAAATGAAGTACAGTCAAAATAAATGGATTTATCAAACATAGCAAAATAGGATATATATTCCCCAATATACCCGAATTGAGAAACAAAACAATAGATAATTAGGGAATTCCCCCCCCCCCAAAAAAAAAAAACAAGAGTGTTTATTTGGAAATTTCCCCAAAAATAGGAAAATACAAACCTTACGATGAAAACTAAGTCAAGATATTTTTCAATGACTTAGGGAAAAATGCCTCCAGCGAGAAATACCTGACAAAACCAGAAAGGGAAGGAAATGGAGGTAGAAAAATCTCAACTTGAAGAGGAGGAACGACAATCTCGACATGAAGAGGAAGAACAACCATCCCACCAAGAGGAGGAGGAACAAAGCAGCGTGAATATACCGGTGGTGCCTCCTGAACTACAAAACTTGGTTCAAGCGGTGGTCACTTTGGTGCTTCAATAACACTTGAACAGGAATGGAACCACCAACGAGACCAATGACAAGAGCATGGTCAGAGACTTCTAGCAAGAACGCCCTCCTTATTTCAAAGGGAAAGCAGGGGTTGTTGAAGCAGAAAATTGGCTGAAAAAGATCACTCAGATCCTGACCCAACTCAAGATTTTGAGTCATGCTAACAAGATTTTATTGGCCACATCACAACTGATCAATGATGTCGGTAAATGGTGGGAGGTGGTAGAGAAGCAGTGAGCACTTCTTCCGCAAGGAGAGAGGACTGCAATGACTTGGGATCAATTCTCAGCTACCTTTTTGGACCATTATTTTCCTGAGGAGGAGAAGGAGCGCCAAACTCAAGCTTTTCTATCTTTGGTACAAGGTACCATGACGGTGGCAGAGTACCACCAAGAGTTTCTTATAACACTTCGGAATCCCATGTTATCAATATTTACGAAATTTGTCATTTTAATTGTGAATTAACGGATATGAACCTTAGATGGGTAAGGTATTGGGTCAATGGCCCAATTAGGGCCCAACGGTTATGGTATAAGGTCCAATTTAAATTAAATGGGGCTGAATTAAAATGGTAATGCAATATGTCTAAAAAAGAAGGGATCTAGATTAAGTGGCATGCGCATGAGGTGTATGAGGATGACACACACACGCATAGAGAAAATTAAGGAGTTTAGTCGCACAAAGATTGTCCTAAGTTGGGCAAAACGTGTAGATGGATTGGGATTAGGCAATGACATATGATTGCCTAATCCAAATAAAGAAGATGTCTTAGATTAAAAATAGATTGCATGGCCATGTATGTGAGATATGCATATCCACGCTGATGTGTTGGAGTATCTCTAAAAAGGGGTCCTTTCCTTGTTGAGAGCGACACTTAGGCAATTGCTAAATTGCAAAGGGCGCTCGGCACCTTCTAAGATAGGACCAAGTGAGGTTTTATAAAAGAAAGGCAGCAAGGGTGCACGACACACACAACATCAAAAAGGGATTGACGCTGGACGCTCTGGGAGGAAGGTGTTCTCAGCAGTGTGAAGAGAAGGAGAAGGCAGCCAGCAAGTGTGAAAGATCAAGTAAAAGGAATAATAAGTACGAAAAAGGCTAAGGAAGAAAAGGATTGGAAGAATAAATCTGAGTGAAGGAAAACCGGAGGAGTCGTGGAACCAGTAAGTATTTTGATAATTTTGTTTAAAGAAAATTGAGGGAATGATATAGAAATCTAATGGAATGATGAACGAACATGGCCGAACCCCATGAAAGAACATTGGTTAATTTTTATGGGCTTTTGAGGGATGAAAACCATGGAATATTATGTATGTTTTAAAAGGGTTTAAATGGAAGGTTGTTGGTAAAGAACCTTAGACCATGGGTTCGGCCAAGGGGTATGGCCGAACCCCACCAAGGAGTATATATGGACTTAGGGTTGTAGATATTGAATTTAAGTGGACTGTTTTAATAATTTTAATGGATGGAAATAATATATGAAGGTTAATGATTTAAATGGTCTAAAACATTGGAAATGGTGAAGAACTATGGACCATGGGTTCGGCCATATAATGCCTGAAATGGAGCCATCTGGAGGCTTGCCTGGTAACTATTGTTGTATGAGAATTCTACCAACGGCAAGTGATCCTCCCATCCACCCTTGAAATCTAGCATGCATGCTCTCAGCATATCTTCCAATGTTTGTATTGTCCTCTCCGATTGCCCATCAGTCTGTGGATGGAATGTTGTACTAGTCAGTAGATCTGTTCCCATGGCCGACTGCATGCTCGGCCATACTCTGCCGGTGAATCGACCATCTCTGTCGGACACAATAGTCCGAGGTATACCATGCAATCTGATGATATCCTTGATATACCGCCGACCCAAAGTCTCAGATGAGTTTCTCATCTTAATGGGAAGAAAATGTGCAGACTTGGTCAGTCGGTCTACCACGACCCATATCGCATTGTTTCCCTTTGAAGACCTTGGCAACCCTGTCACAAAATCCATAGAGATGTGCTTCCATTTCCATTCCGGCACTGGTAAGGGTTTGACTAACCCTGGTGGCTTCTGATGTTCCGTCTTAACCTGCTGACAAGTTCAGCAATGAGCCACAAATTCTACCACATCCTTTTTGAGTCCGTGCCACCAGTAATGTCTCTTCAGGTCGTGATACATCTTGGTGCTACCCGGATGAATAGAGAGTTTGGTCTGATGTGCCTCAATCAGTAACTCTCTTCTACAGATCCTAAGTACATATATCCTACCTCGGAATACAAAACCCTGTCCTGGTCGTAACTCCCATTCCGATAGGACCTCGCCAGTAAACATCTTGGCCCATATCTTCTCCATTTCCGGATCTATCCGTTGATCCTGTTCAATCTTGTCAAGCACCACTTAATTACATCAAAGTCACTCATATCAACCGATGAGTTTCAATCTCACAGAATTTACTCTGTCTCATGTTATCTCTTTTTCTCTTGAACCCATTTGCGATCTTATAAAGATCAATGTATTCTATTTCACTTTTCCTGCTACCAAGATATTTTCCATACGTACTCGCTCAATACGTTCATTCGTCTACTCTCTGTGTGAGGTAGCCTGCCAATACGAGCCTATGCTCAAAGCTTTTTCTGATTCCATTTTAACTAGGCTTCTAGCTGCACTCTCCTGGAACTCCATCGGCTAACTACAGAGTCAGGTGATCAATCTAACTCAGCAGTCGCCCATAGTTTCCCAGTCGAGTTTCACTAGACTCTTAACCTTTCCACTAAGTACATCTCCCAAAAGTAAGCATATCTTCATTTGCACATAAGTCACTATGTGACTAACACCTTCTGTTCAAAACTTCTATGATACCGAGTATCTCTTTACACTAACTTTCCTGTGATACAAGTCGTAATACGACTAACACCTTTTTCTTATAACGTGGGACGTAAATCGAAACATGTCCCAATCATTAGATCTATATGTCATCTATGAGACCAACAGGTACATCATATTACCAACATGTCTACCATGGTACCGATACCTGACATTAATCCAAACCACCATGGGAACCCCCATCCACGGTTATACACATCCATCCCTAGTATCACTCTATTAGTGAGTATCATCTATCCATGATTAATAACCATCCATGAATATAACCCCCTTCTGGGGTATAATCCATTCATGGGCATAATCCATCCTTGGGCATAATTAATCCAGGGCACATAATCTACCCTGAGATATTCTATCCGTATGAACACCACTTGAATGAATCACTACATGACTATGGCACCATTAACAAATCATAATTGTATCTCGACCCCTAGCAAGACTTAGGACCCATGACTTACTAAGCGGAAGACCCACGTCCAACGTGATCAAGTCTACCTCGCCCTGCATCCCTTCAACCCAAGGGTGATTCAGTCAAGCTCTAAGGCGGTCGGACTGAGTCTAACGAAGCTAGCACCACCCCCATGGGTAAAATAGTACCCGTTCTGTGCATCAATGCACATCAGGTGTGTGAAATAGTCGTGAGAGCGTCCTCCAGTGCGACCCACTCCTCAACGGCAACCCTATGGGACCAAGTCTCTGTATTTCACATCGAGGTTCCCACAGTCTCATAGCTACTCTAAGCCAAACTCAAAGAATCTATATACTTATCTCATCAATATCACATGAGGGACGTGCCCATGCCACATCTCAATAAGCTCAAGTGACCTCGTCACATGCATTTCGGTGTCAAAGTGCTCATAAACTCTTAAGTTTGTATACTTTACTGAAAATTAATCAAACTTCCATCACATTACCAGGGCTGGTAGGGTTAGAATAACCCTTCCAAAATGTACCCACAACCCTTACAAAATCTCCCCTTTCCCCGACATTCTCTTACCACTCCTTAGCCTAACCTTCCGTAGAAGACCCTGCATCATCATAAAAATCGAAGAAGTTATCAGGGCATGTCGTCGATGTGCCCCAACACTCCACAAATTAGACAGGGTATTATTCCTGGTCCCCCAATATAAGGACAGTTAGTCCTCTCCTTCCCGTGCCTGTGAAGTCCACAAATAGGGCAAATAACCTCGATAGGGTGGGGGCAATAAGTACAGTTGTGCCCCTCCTAATTGCATAATTCGCACATATAATCTGTCAACTCATCCGAAGTTGGGGTAGCCGGAGTATACTCGGGCGAGCCTATCTCCTCTACGGATTTTTCTAAATTTGGGACATCTTCCTCGTCCTCTTCGGGTACAAAGGCTGGAGCAACCCCAACATTGTATTCGAGCAATTCTACTTCCATATCCTGATTGTATACAACTTCATTGATGAAGTTTGGCATGTAGAATTGTCGGAAGAAGAAACCAGATCTATCGGATAGCTAGGGTTTCCCCTGTACCATAACTCTGTATACTCAATGTTGCTTGACGTGTCTGTATCACAACAACAGAAACATATCAATGACAACAGCAGTTCAAATCAAACTAATCTTTGTTTTGGGGAATTTCCTATGTATCACATAATGTCTCTTGTTTGGGAACATTGCCAAATAAACATCTTGTGTTTCTTGTCCTTAGGGAAATTGCCAAATAAGCACTCTTTGTATTTCTTTGTTTTTTGGGGAAACTTCCTAAGTATCAAGTATTCGTTTTCTCCATTTGGGGATATCGGGGAAATATATCCTATTTTGCTATGTTTGATAAATCAAATTATGTTGACTGTACTTCCTTTGCTATCATTCCTTGTTGTTCTCAGATTAAATGTTCCGTCTAAGTCTAACGAAGTAAATTAATGCACGGGGGCCGGATTAATTTACTCCGAAAGATTCAATCTTTCTATTTCGCTCTGATACCAACTGTAATGCCCCGCCCTTTGTCAATCGCTTTACTTTCCAAAAATCAGAGTCTATTTTTTTTATAAGTGATAGAGAGCGGGACGTCACGACGTAAACTAAGTCCGAACTTCTAAAGTTCGACCCTTAACTGGCCAACCCTATGTGTGCATGGACTAAGTCCATGAAAACGGTTCACACATAACAATATAAACATGCGGATTAAAATCATAATTGCGGAATTATAATAGAACTTAATTCTATTCCATTTTAGATAGCAAAGTACGTTAAGTCTTTAATCATAATGATCATAACTTAATTATCCAAATAAACATCCAACCATAGCAAATTATCTAAATTATTACATGCCCGAAGTCTAGTTACTCAAATTAAAAGTCCATGAGTAACTTAATCAAAATATAAACTAAAAGCATCCAAGCTCCTATGCTTGGCCCTTTCCGCATTCACTGTTCCCCTCATTTCCTACATCATCCACTAGGGTAGAAGTAGGGTGTTAGAACAACGCGCCCAGTAGGTATTCCATTTAGGGCTAACACATGGTTAGTACAAAACATGCATATAACATAATAATAAATCCATGTAAAAACAATGCCATGATATGTGTCATATGCAATGAGTCCCACCCATCATAAAACACATGTAAGTACCCCCACATAGGTCTTTCGGAAGCCCCGATGGAGAGTGGTCCCTCCGGTTACCTCTTGATGGGATTCTTATCATCAAGGTATCCCCACAATGGCCTTTCGGACTCCCTGACGGAGTGTGGTCCCTCCAGTTTCTTCTTGATAGGACATGCACATCAAGGTATCCCCACAATGGTCTTTCGGACGCCCCGACGGAGTGTGGCCTTGTAACACTCCGTATTTTTCAAGTTATAAATATTTACGGAATTTGCCATTTAATTTGTGAATTATTAGATATGGATCCTATATGGGTAAAGTGTTGGGTCATTGCCCAATTAAGACTCAACGGTTTTGGTAAATGGTTTCAATAAATTAAATGGGGCTGAATTTAATAAGTAATGCAATATTATATAAATAAGGAATGGGATAATTGTGCATGGCCGAATATCCAAGATATACAATCCATTATTTCACGCAGGGATGAGATGGGATATTGCTTTAGCCGAACATAATCAATAAAGAATATGTCTAATTAAATTGAGAGGATTGCTTAGGCTGTGTAGAGAAGATATGCGCATGGTACCTTCTAAATTTGGATGGATGGAAATATTTTAGGAATGAGATATGCGCATGATGTAAAGGAGTCCTTTCCTTATTAGGAGTAATAATAGGGAAGGGACTAAAAGGAAACAAGGGGCGCATTAGCATATTCTAATTAGGACTCTCCAAAGTGGGAATCAATATGCACGGCAATTGCTATCTTCTAAGATAGGACCGTGTGGAATTTATAAGACAAGGGAGAGGGGCACACGGCATTCACATACAAAGAACGGCAGCCGAGCAAAGGAAGGGAGGATTAGCAATTGCTATCTCAGCACCTTCTAAGATTGGCCAAGTGTAGGTTTATAAAAGAGAGGCAGCAAGGGGCGTACGACATACACACTTATAACCAAATTCTCTCTCTTTCAAGTCTCATTCTCGGCAATACACAAAGGAAGAGAAGGCAGCCAGCAAGTGAAAGATCAAGGAGGAGAGAAGTCCAATGAAGGAACGGATCGGAAGAGCAAGAACAAGTGAAGGAAAACCGGAGGAGTCGCGGAACAGGTAAGTAGTTTTGTTAATTTTGTTTAAAAGAACCATAGGGTTCGGCCATGGTGTATGGCCAAACCCCATGGAAAAAAAATGGGAGATGAAAATAATAAGTTTAATGGAAAGACATGGTGTATTTTTATGGGTTGAAAAACATAGAAGGTCATTAATGAATTATAATGGATTTAAATGATGGAAGATCATAGATAAATATGAGTGATGTTAAATATGTTGGAATAATGTTGGAGAGAATTTCATGAAGAAAGGACGTACAAAATATGCAATGGAAAAGACTGACAAAATAGTCAGTCGACTGAATCAGAGATTCAGTCGACTAAACTGGTATTAAACGAACCAGAAAAGAGTTTCTGGGAGTTTCAGCTGACTGAATATGGTGTTCAGTCGACTGAACTAATGGTGGCCGAAATTAGAAAGAGTTTCTGGGAGTTTCAGCCGACTAAAAGATTGTTTATTAAGCACGAAAGATGTTGGTTGAGAATTCAGCCGACTGAATCTACAATGGCCAAACAGGCAGTCAATCTGACTGAATCATAGATTCAGTCAACTAAAAGAGGATTAACTAGTGATACGAAGGTTTTGACTCAAATTCAACCGACTGAACTTGTGTTTCAGTCGATTGAAAGGTTATGAGTCAGGGTAAGAACAGTTCCGAGTTATAGTTCAGCCGACTGAAAGTATATTTCTGCCTACTGAAAGTCTGTGGGTAAGGCAGAGGACTGTATCCGGGAAGATTCAGTCGACTGAATTGAAAAGTGATGTTTATGTGATTTTTGTTCTGAAAACTTCAGTTTATCTGGGAGAAACTTAAGGGATCATATGTGGTTTGTTTTGATGGACTTAGGGTTTATGTATGTTGGATTAAATAAAAGGGAAGTGATTAAATGTTTAACTGAGGGGTTATTAATTAATAAACCAAAGAAGGAAACTAAAACAAAAGGGGTGAGGTTCGGCCATGGTGTATGGTCGAACCCCACAAGTTTGGTTTATGAACTTGGACATTGTTGTAAATCAAGTGGGACTTGGTTTAATTGATTGTATATTATAAGGTAACGGGACCTCACAAGGAGTGTACAATCGTGAGCGGTTACCGGACGAAAGACACAAGGACACATGAGCGGTCTTTGGTAGGATTCCACCTCTTTGAAACCATGGGTTTATGTACATTGTGTTTATCTTATTTTTGATGAATTTGTGCTGTAAAGGATATGTTTTTAAATGATGATTTTTAAATGCTATGTTATATGAGGAAATAACATGTGTTTTATTATGATTTTAAATGCTATGTTTATGTTATAAAATAACATGTGTTTCATTGGCATCTCATGCATGGCATGGGGTGAAGGATTTATAACTGGAGGGGCCACACTCCGTCGGGGCGTTCGAAAAACTTTGTGGGGTACCTTGATGTGCTTTTTGTAATGGCCCGGAATTTGTAAATCAATATATAAATGGATATTATTTATTTTAATGATGGAAATTGAGAATTTTAATGGAATAAATGTTAAGTGGATCAAAATATGGACAATGGACCAATTATGGCCCAATTGGACCATGGATTGGATGAAATTCATTTAATGGGTCAATAATGATTAATTGGGTCAAGAATGGTCAAATTGGGTCAAATACCCATTTGGGACCCAATGGGTCAAGATAGTTAAGCTCTAAGATAAATGGATAAGGGTGAACTTAATTGGACCGTGGGCCCAATGGTGATCCAATAAGAGGAATGGATTTAATTAAATTTAAATCACCTAAGTTGGTGATGAATTGACCAAGGTGACATGGTCCAATGGGACCCACCTCCACCTCACCAAGTGAGGTGGCATGTGGACCAAGGATTGGTGGGGCCGGCCACCATGGTTGAATTGGTCAACCATGGGTGTAGGCATAAAGGGAATTTAATCAAATGGAATTAAGTTGGATGGGAATTAATTAACCTAATGGTCCAATTAATTAGTTAATTAAGCTAAGTTAAGAAGATGGTCAAATGGTCAAATGGAAGACCAAAACCAACCATTGCAAAACACCAAAAACGTTCGTTAATGGTGGTTGGGTCATAAAGCATGATAAAAATCTTGTGTGGTTGGTGGGGAGAATTAATGGTTGAGTGTAAATTAAGTAACCTTGGGATAAGATGGGTTTTCATCTTATCCCATCCTTATTTCACTCTCTCCATCTCTTCCACTCTTAAAACCGTCCCTTACACACCCAAGGAAGAGAGGAAGAAAGCTAAGGAAGAAGAAGGAGAAAAGCTTAGAGAAGAGGAAGAAAAGCCCAAGTGTTGGCCGACCACCTCAAGACAAAAAACCTTGAGACATCTCTTTCATCTCCATTCTTCCCCTCTCTCTCAAATCTAACCCTACCTTGGCCGAACCCAAGCTTGTAGGTTTTTATCATTGATCAAGCATCTTGGCCGACCAAAGATCAAGAAGAAGGAGAAAGGAGGCCAAGGAGTTCAAGAGGAGGAAGAAAAACCGGAGGAGACGTCGGATTGTAAGTAATTCTTAAACAAGAAGCTATTTTTTTTAGGGTTAAGGAGAGAGCATGGAATCCATTTCTTGGATTGGTTGGTGGCCAAAGTGTTATGGGCCTTGGATTTAAATCCATCCAAAAGATGAAGTAAGGATGAAAAATGGACAAAACCCTAATGGGTAAATTAGGTTACGTAAAAATAAATAAATGCATTAAGGACATTGGTATTAAAAATTGTTTTAAGCATGGATGTATGTAAGATTTGAAGGAAATCATGGGCCATAGGGTTCAGCCATGTAGTATGGCCGAACCCCATGGTAAGTGAGGTATGATTTTAGGTTTTAAATGAATGAATGTGAGTGATTTTTAAAGGGATTTAAATGAGGAAAAATCATGGGAAATATTGGTGATTTCAATGGCCTCAAAAATGGTGGATGAAAGTGAACCCTATGGTGATGAAATGTTGGATTTAGTGGGTGTAAAATGATGGAAAAATAAATGGGGAATGTTGGTGGTGTTGATGAACCAAAGTGAACCTAATGTTGATAGTTGTAATGGGAATGTGGCTAAGTTAATGGACTTAAATATGATTAAGGAATGATGAATTGAATGTATGGTGTAGGTCCTCTCAATGGAAAGACTTGTGATGGAACTAAGTGATGTATGTAGACCTAAAAAAAAAAAATGGGGAAAGAAACATCATGGGTTCGGCCATGGTGTATGGCCGAACCCATGACCCATTTATGGATCAATTTATGGATTAAATTTGGTGTTATGTATGTGTTTAAATGAATGGAGATTAGGTTAATTAAATGGCTGAATTCTAATGTTGTTGTGTCATGGTTAATGAGACATAAATGGACCCATTTTGTGAACCAATTGATGGATTGAGATTAAGGTATATGCATATGGATTAATTGATGGGGATTAGATTAAATAAAGGGCTGTTTTTTAATAATTTTATGTCAGGGTTGATGGGTCATAAATGGATCCAAGATTATGGAGCAACTATGGGCTAAGAATGGAGAAATGACATGAGAGCCTAACCATGGAGGAGTAGTGGCAAAACCGTAAATAATGGCCAAGTTTAAGAACCCATGGAAGATGATCATGGACTTAAGGGCTTAAAGTAATAAACTTATGTATGGTTAAATAAAGCCTAGGGTGGCTAGTTTTTAGACTCATGTAATTAAAGGTAATTAATGGATTAAATGGGACCCGCAAACCTGTTAGTGAGGTTCGGCCATGATGTATGGCCGAACCCCGCTAAGGTGTGATTAATGGACTTAAATGGTTAAAAATATGGACTGATTTGATAATGTATAATAAGGTACCGGACATCGCAAACGGTGCGCGATCGGCGACCGGATTATCGGACAAAAACAAAAAAGGGACGCTAGTCGGTGTTCGGTAGGATTCCTACCTTTTTGTAAGCCATGGATTAGTTGTTATGTGATGGTTCTTGACTTATTTTTGGTAATTATATGATATGTTTTATGATGGATTTTAATGGTTATGATTTATATACATGGTATATTGCAAGGCTATGAATTCTATATTAATGCTATGATTTATATATATAACATAGCATTTGCATTTACATCTCATGCATGGCATGGGCAGGAAAATAAAGGAACCGGAGTCCATGCTTCGTTTGGGCGACCGAGAAGCATTCATGGGGATAGCCTGATAGGCTATAACCGGAGTCCATGCTCCGTCGGGGCGACCGAGAAGCATTCATGGGGACAGCATGATAGGCTATAACCGGAGTCCATGCTCCGTCGTGGCGACCGAGAAGCAAACATGGGGATAGCTTGATATGCTATAACCGGAGTCCATGCTCCGTTGGGGCGACCGAGAAGCAAGCATGGGGACACCTTGACGAGGCCTTACCGTCAAGGGGGATACATTGTGATTGGTTATATCTTGCGAGGTTTTCTTTTCCGTCAAGAGGGATATGACATTATGATGGTAGGGATGATGGGTGGGACACATAACATAATGCACCCATGGCATGACATTCATCTTATAGTTTTCCTTAAATGATTTCATGTGTTTGTTATTACTAATCCATGTGCTAGCCCTATTCGGAGTCCTACTGGGCGTGTTGTCTAACGCCCTACTTCTACCCTAGCTAATGACGCAGGAGACGGCGGAGTAGAAAGACGAGATGGAAGCCAAGCTTAGGAGCTTGGGGAGGTGGCTACTTAGTTTATTTATATTGTTTTGGAAATGTATTAGAGTAGCCTAGCTTGTCAGAAATGTAATAATTTAGATTGCTTGCTATATTTTGGTTTTTATTTTTAGGCGTGGAGACGTTATGATATTTTGGTAATATTATGAATGTTATCTTCCCTTCAATCTAAAAATTGGTAAGATAGTCTTTATTGTAATTTTCCGCACTCAGTGTAATATTCCTTGAGCTTACGTCTACGTGTGAACCGTTCTTCGTGGACTTCGTTCCAAGCACACGTAGGGTTGGCCAGTTAAGGACCGGGCTTTAGAAGCTCGGACTTAACTCGCGTCGTGACGTCCGCGTCCTTTGTCACGTTTAAAAAAAAAAAATAGACTCTGATTTTAGTGTGAAAAGGGGCGGGTGTTACACTTTTCCATCAAGAAAAAACCGGAGGGTGCACACTCCGTCGAGGCGTCCGAAAGACCTATGTGGTGGGTACTTTTATGTACATGTGATGGGTGGGACTCATTGCATTTGTCATTATTTCATGGCATGGATTTATATGGCTTTTGACATCAAGATATTATTATATATGTTTTGCACTAACCATGTGTTAGCCGTAACTGGAATACCTACTGGGCGCTTTGTTCTAACGCCCTACTTCTACCCTAGTTGATGACACAGGAAATCAGGGGAACGATGAACGCAAGGCGGGCCAGGCATAGGAGCTTGGATGATTTAGTTTATATTTTAACAAAGTTACTCATGGACTTGTATTTTGAGTATCTAGATTTCGGAATGTAATAACTTAGATGGTTGGATGTTAATTTTGATAATTATGGTATTTGAATGATGATTAAGGACTTGACGTACTTTGCTATCTGAATGGAATAGAACTTAGTTCTATTATTATTTCCGCATGTTATGATTTTAATTCCGCAAGTTGATATTGTTATGTGTGAACCGTTTTCATGGACTTAGTCGATGCACACATAGGGTTGGCCAGTTAAGGGCTGGAATTTGGAAGTTCGGACTTAGTTCGCGTTGTGACGTCCCGCTCTCTATCACTCTACTTTGTTGTAAAGAAAAAAAAATACTCTAATTTTATGGAAAGAAGCGAGTGAAAAAGGGCAGGGTGTTATAGGTCCCTCCGGTTACATATCCTTCACCCCATGCCATGCATGAGATGCTAATGAAACACATGCTATTTTATATTGTAAACATAGCATTAAAAACTCACATTTGCAACATATCCTTTACAACGTAAATTCATCAAAATAAGATAAAAACATTGTACATAAACCCATGGTTTCAAAGAGGTGGAATCCTACCCAAGACCACTAACGTGTCCTTGCTCCTTCGTCCGGTAACCGCTCACGATCGTACACACCTTGTGAGGTCCCGTTACCTTATAATATATCAATCAATTAAAACCATGTCCCATTTGATTTAACATTAGGTCTAAGTCCATAAACCATTCCTCATGGGGTTCAGCCATACACCATGGCCGAACCCATGGTCCATTAATTTTACTTATTTACAACATTGCCATTATACATATCCATAACCAATAACATAAACCATGAACATAGGTTTAAATCCCTAAATCATTTCCCATGAGGTTCGGCCATACACCATGGCCGAACCCATGGTTTATCATTTGCACTCTTATTTACAACTTTGCCATTGGTCTAATCCTTAGTTAACATTTCATTCATTTTAATCTACCATACATAGACCCTAAGTCCACCAAATAATTCCCATGGGGTTCGGCCATACACCATGGCCGAACCCATGGTCCCTTATTTCCATTTAAATTACAATATTGACATTTCCTCCATCACTTTATGTTTAGGTTCAAAACAAAGGTCCATAAACATCTAAGTCCACCAATAACTCTTCATGGGGTTCGGCCATGCCACATGGCCGAACCCACGGTCCATAGTTCTTCACCATTTCCAATGTTTAAGACCATTTAAATTATTAACCTTCATTTATTATTTTCATCCATTAAAATTATTAAAACAGTCCACTTAATTTCAATATCTAAAACCCCAAGTCCATATATACTCCTTGGTGGGGTTCGGTCATACCACATGGCCGAACCTCACCCTTTGGTTTTGTGCCCTTCTTTCCTTAGGTAATCACTCATACCACAATTGTTTAACATGGTTAACAAATTAAATCCATAAAAGACCTCATGGGGTTCGCCCATACACCATGGCCGAACCCATGATCTTTCATTTTAGCCTATAATTACAACTTTGCCAGCCTTTCCATGATCTAACCATATGAGTATAATTCCATAATTATTTATGGGGTTCGGCCATACCCCTTGTAATACCCCAGATTTTCAGTTTATCAATATTTACAGAAATTGCCATTGAAATGGTGAATTAAAAGGATATGACCTTAGATGGGTAAGTTGTGGGGTTCATTGTTCAATTAAGACCCAATGTTCATGTTATAAGGGTCAATTTAAAGTAAATGGGTAAGGTACATTTAAGTGGGTCAAGGTGGTTATTTGGGTCAAAAGGCCCAATTGGGACCCAGTGGGTTGTAGTTGACTTCATTGACCATTAGGTGAGCTCAAGCCTAATTAGGTTAAGGCTGAAGTAAATGGGAATGCAAACAAGTGTTTTAGTTGATTCAAATTAAATGGTTGAGTTGGATTAAATGGTTGAGTTGATTAAATGGTTGAGTTGGATCAAATGGTTGAGTTGAATTAAATGTTTGAGTTGGATTAAATGGTTGAGTTAGATTAAATGGTTGAGTTGGATTAAAGGGTTGAGTTGAGTAAACTGAGTGAGGTGTGAAGGTGAAGGTTTGTTGTTTCAAACCTCGAATCAAGGGTACACGTTGGCATGGGAGTTTCATCTCAAAAGATGAAACCCCCACATGGAGAAGTAATGGAGAGGTGAGTAGTGATAGTTATTTCAAATTCAAATTATAGAACACGTTGGTTGCATGGGAAGTTTCTCTCATGCATGAAACTTCCAAATGGGAATTAAATGGAGAGGAGGTGTTTTGTGGAGGTTACACAAGGTAACACCAAGGTAAGCACACGTTGGATGCATGGGGAGTTTTTATCTCATGCATGAAACCCCCATGTGAATCATTAATGGAGAGGTGAGGGGTTATGTCTAATTCAAATTTAAACAAGGGGTTCACACTTGGAGGAGGGAGTTTCATCTTATGGATGAAACCTCCAAAATGGTCACCAATGAGGGAGGACAGTTTTGTGGTCCAAGCCAAGCAAGACTGTTGGCTACATGGGAGCTTCACTCTATGGATGAAACCCCCAAAAGGTGAAGTAAATGAAAGGGACAGTTTTGTAAGCCCAGACACCCCATTGCAGCCGTTGGAGCTTTAGGAGTTTCATCTCAAGGATGAAACCCCCAAGGGAAGCATTAAGGAGGGAAGTTAAGGAGATGGGAGTTACGCAAGGGTTTAACCAAAAGGCATTACCTTGGCCGACCATCTCATTGGATCTTCATCTCATACTCTCTCTCTCCCTCTTGGTTATTCTTCTCTCCCTCAAAATCATCTCTTGGCCGATCACTTCTCAAGGTATAGACTTAGAAAATAGTTGTGATCTCAAACCATCACACAAAGCCAACCACTCTCAAGACAAGGATTTGGAGCATTGTTATAAGCTTCTCCCTCAATCCATATCATTTGGCTGAATTATTCCAAGGGGTTTGTGTAACGCCCCGCCCTCTCCGAGACAAATTATCAGAGTCTAATTTTTTTTTTTAAACCATAAACACCGGAAGAGAGCGGACGGCGTCACGACGCGAGTTAAGTTCAGACTACTCAAGTCTGAACCTTAACTGGCCGCCCATGTGTACATGGACTAGACCATGATAACAACTCACACATGGAACTAAACAACAACTTGCGGAATAAACTAGACTAACCGCGGAAATAGAATGAATAGATAGCAAGTAACAATCTCAAATATTAATTAACATAAAACAACCATCCATAGTTAATAACCTAATCAAACCGTAGCAAAGTATTAACTTATTACATGTCCACAAACTATAATTCAAATGACAGTAATAAAGAAGTCCAGTTCAACATTCAAGCTCTTAGGCTTGGCTCCCCTCCCAGTCATCGACCTTCTCTTTCCCTTTCCTTGTACCTGCATTCTCCTCTGAGGATAGAATTAGGGCGTTAGATCAACGCGCCCAGTAGGTTCCCGAATCAGGGCTACCACATGGTTAGCTTGTAAAACCATGCATATATCAAATATATGATTATCAAAAACAGGTAAAACAATGCTATGAAATATGTACATGCAATGAGTCTCTCCCAAGATGCACATTCATAGCCATCACTTGACGTGCCTCGCACCGTCAAGGTAAATCACAATAACATTTCTCCTAGCGGGACCTGCATCGCCTAAGGAGACCAATGTATTCCTCAGTATCCTGACATTTCTCCTGGTGGGACCTGCATCGCCTATGGAGACCAATGTCCTATCATCATCATAATTCTACTCCTGGCGGGACCTGCATCGCCTAAGGAGGTTCAAAGTTATATCACAGCAAATCACCGGAGAGTGGGCTCCGGGTTTCACAATCTTCATCCCATGCCATGCATGAGATGTCAATGCATTGTATGTCATTTGTAAACACATAATATATCATTCGAAACCACATAAAATAAACAAGAGTCTCATAAAAATTAGGATAAAACTGTGGTTACAAGTAGGTAGGAAACCTACTGAAGATTCACTTCAGTATTTGATCTTTCTTTAGCGTCACCCGGTCACGACTCGCACGTCGTTCAACTTCCGGTACCTTGACCATATAACAATTAGTAAATCATACTATCATTTACTTATTCATTCGCATCTAAGACCCAACCACATCATGTAACGCCCCGCCCTTTTCACTCTAATTTTCAGAGTTTATTTTTTTTAAATATAATAATCATGTGATCGGGACGGAGTGTCACGACGCGAGTTAAGTTCGGATCTCTAAATCCGACCCTTAACTGGCCAAGCCCATGTGCGTATGAACTAAGTCCATAAAACTGATCCGCACATGGTACATATATAACTTGCGGAATTTACTTAGTTTTAATCTAACTGAGGTTACAATAGAACTTATGACTATTCCAATTTTCCATTCTTACATAGCAAAGTGCATAATCTTATTCTCCAAAATTACTAAATAATATTAATCTACCATTCAATCCAACCATCCAAAATAAACCAATCCACAGCATCTACTTATCTACTTATTACATGCCAACAAATCTAGTTACCAAATTACAGTGTCCACATAATTCAAATAACACTGTAATGGCCCGAAATTTTGAAATCAATAAATATGTGAATATTATTTATTTTAATGATGAAAACTGGAAATTGGTGGAATAAATGGTAAATGGGCCAAAATTTGGACAAAGGTCCAAATATGGCCCAATAGACCATGGATTGCATTTTAAAGTCATTTAAGTGGTCAATGATGGCCAATTGGGCCATGGGTGGACAAATTGAGTCAAATGCCCATTTGGGACCCAATGGGTCAAGATGGTTAAGCTCTAAGGTAAATGGGTAAGATGGAAATGTAATTGGGCCATGGGCCCAAATGGTGATCCATTTAGAATGAATTCAATGGAATTTAAATCACCTAAGTTAAGTTAAAATTTAACCAAGGTGATGTGGCCAAGTGGGACCCACCTCCACCTCATCAAGTGAGGTGGCGTGTGGGCCAAGGTTTGGTGGGGCCAACCACCATGGTTGATTTGGTCAACCATGGGTGGAATAATGAATTAGGATAAGTACAATGAATTAACCTAAGGTGATTTAAATAAATAAATAGGAATTAAAGTAACCAAAATATCTAAATATTGAATGATTAAAATTATCCAAATGAGGTGGTCAAAGTGGGGTCAAAAGGTGAAAACCAAATCACCTCATTCCAACTCAAAGTAAAACACGTTGGAACTTGGTGGTGGGTATCTAAACCACCACCATAAAGTAAGAAAATATCTCATAAGGTTGGTGGGCTAATTAATGTAAAGTGTAAAAAAATGGGGATAAGCCTTGATTTCTTTTCCCATCCTCTCTTCATTTTTCATTCTCCATTGCCGTCCCATGCTCTAAGTGAAGGAGAGGAAGAGAGCTAATGAGAAGGGAAGAGAAGGAGGGAAGAAAGAAGTGGAAATTTAAGAAGAATTACTCTAAGGTCAAGGTTACCACCTCCCCTCTCATCATCTTTCCCTCTCCCTCTCTCAATACAGACCCTACCTTGGCCGACCCTAAGGTTGGGGATTGCCACCATTGATCAAGCCTCTTGACCTATCAAAGATCAAGAGGAAGGAAAGAGGAGGCTAAGGAAACCGACGGGAGTGGCGGAAGTCGGAGGAGACGACGGATTGTGAGTATTTCTTAAACAAGAAATTTTGGATTTTTAGGGTTTAAGAATTGGAATTTATTTTTGTGAAATTAATGGTGGTTAGATAATTCTATGCCATGGATTTTAAACCCCTCAAATGTGAGGGTGGAAAATGGAAGAAACCCTAAGTGGGTAAAAGTAGGGTTAGGTTAAGAAAATAAATAAATGGGTTATGTGCATTATGTAATTTATGAAATTTAAGCATAGAATGGGATGATTGGAAGAAGAATTATTGGCCATAGGGTTCGGCCATGTAGCATGGCCGAACCCCATGGTGGGTGATTTGGTGGTTGGTTTAATTGGTTAGGGTTTTTGATTAATGAATTTAAGGTTTTAATGAATGCATGGGAGTAAGGTTTTAAAATGAGTTTATGATAAAAATGCAATGGAGTCTTATGGTTTTGAAATGCATGGAGGGAATGAGCCTTGAACCATGGGTTCGGCCATGGTATATGGCCGAACCCTATGGTGATGAAATGATGATTAAATGGTGGGTTTAAAGGATAATGTGTTGATGAATTTAGGGTTTTTAAATGAACAAGTGTAATGATCCAAATGGGGTTAAGAATATGGTTTAGATGCATGATTTAAAACCTCTCATGGGAAGACTTGTGATAGATTTAAAATGCGCCAAAAGATTCAAGGAAAATGGGAAACAAGACATCATGGGTTCGGCCATGGTGTGTGGCCGAACCCATGTCCCATTTTGTAAGTCATTGTATGAGCTAAGGCTGGGTCCATGTTTGTATTTAGATGATGGAAAATTTTATTAAATTAGTTGCCTAATTTTGTTTCATGTTGGGTCATGGTTAGTGAATCCTTAATGGATCTAAGTTATGGATGAATTTTAGACTTAAAATATACATGAATGGGTGAATGATTAAACATGGAAGGGAGAGTGGCAAAATGGTAATTATTAGCCACATTGAAGAACCATGGGTTCGGCCATTGTACATGGCCGAACCCCATGTATATTGGACATGAGCTTGGGTGCATTAGGATGACCTAATGAATGATTTAAATTGAATGGTGAATGGTGCTTGTGGTCTCCAAATGAAATGAATGAATAATGCACTCATAGTGGTTAAATGCATGAGGTAAATCCCATGAAAAGATTTGATGAATTTGATGTTTTTGGACCCAAGAAAAAATGGAGAAAGGAACATCATGGGTTCGGCCATGGTGTATGGCCGAACCCATGCCCCAAATTGTAAATCAATTTGGGTTTAAGGTCAATGGGTATATATGTGATTAAGTATGGGGTTTGAATGGGTTTAAATGAGTAATGGTTAGATTAATTACATGACAAATTTTAATGTTTTGGTAAGTCAATAATGGACCTAAGTTAAGGACCTAAGTTGTGGATTAAATTTTGGGCTTAAGTAGGCATGAATTAATGGAAAATTGTTTATGTGAAGGATAGTGTCAAAAATGGTAAATATGGGCTAAAATGAAGAAACCCACTAAGTTATGATTTATGGGCTTGGAAATGATTAAAACTTGGATTGATTTGGTAATTTAATAAGGTACCGGATAGCGCGAGCGGTACGCGAGTCGGTAGCCGGATTGTCGGGCGAAAACGAAATAAAGACGCGAGTCGGTATTCTGTAGGATTCCTACATTTTTGTAAGCCATGGATTGGGTGATGTGTTCTTTAATTTATTTTGGAAAGCATGTGGTTGTCTTTAAGATGAGTTTTGGATTATGCATCTTGTGATGTTTTCCTTTAAATTATTTTGGAAATTATGTGAATGCTTACGATGGGTTTTGGATTAAATATTGTGGGATGGTGTCCCTTTGATTCAGTTGGTAATCTTGTAATTGTTTTAAGATGGGTTTTATTACTATTGAATTTCATATATTACATGGCATATGGCATCTACATCTCATGCATGGCATGGGAGGCATATGACAGGGGAAGGATGAAATGAAACCGGAGTCCATGCTCCGTCGGGGCGACCGATAAACAGCATGGGGACATTTCACATATGTATTATTATACCTTGATGAGGCTTTGCCATCAAGGGGGGGACTCTTGTAATTATGATACCTTGATGATGGTTTTTCCATCAAGGGGGGATGCCTAGTGTGGACCGCATCTTGATGAGGTTTTTCCATCAAGAGGGTCATAGCACGATTATGGTATGGATTTTATTTGGGACGCTATGGATGGTTGAAAAAGGGACATTGTAGAATGAGGATGAGATTGATGGGTGGGATTCATGACATAGAACACCCATTGCATGACATTGCCCAAAGTGCATGGTTTTTCTATAATATTATCTGCATGTTGTTATTACTAATCCATGTGCTAGCCCTACTCGGAGTCCTACTGGGCGCGTGTTCTAACGCCCTACTTCTACCCTAGCTGACGATGCAGGAGATGGCGGAACGGAAGGACAGGACGGGAGTCAAGCTTAGGAGCTTGGGAAGGCAGACTAATTATTTTGTTTAAGTTTATTTTGGGAAAATGTGTATTTGTATAATTTAGCTTGTCGGAAATGTAATAACTTAGATGTCTTACTATGTTTTATAAATTATTTTGGACAGTACAGTATGAGGGCATTTTAGTAATTTAATGGATATCTCTTCCCTGCTATCTGAAAATTGGTAGAATAGTGTCTATTATCATCCACATTGATTTTTATGTGTTGCGAGCTTTCTTTCTATGTGTGAACCGTGCTTGTGGATTTATGTTCCACGCACGCGTAGGGTTGGCCAGTTAAGGGCCGGGCTTTAGAAGCTCGGAACTTAACTCGCGTCGTGACGTCCGTGCCCTTTGTCACTTTTATGTAAAAAAAAAAAAATAGACTCTGATTTTCGGTGAAAAGGGGCGGTTGTTACAAACACATCCATGAATAGTCCATTCAAGTCCATTCAAAATCATTCAAACCGCCCAAGTTTCCTTGCTTGGTCCTCTTCTCGATCCACGTTCTTCCCTTTCCCTGCATCATCTACTAAGGATATAGATAGGGCGTTAGATCAACGCGCCCAGTAGTGTTTCCGAATAGGGCTACCACATGGTTAGTCAAAAACATGCAAATAATATAATAATAATACATGTGAGACAAAATTCCATAAAAACATGCTATGTATGAAATGAACATGTAATGAGTCCCACCCATCACCATTCAATACAACCATCACTTGACAGGATTCTCATTGTCAAGGTAACCCACAGTGGTCTTTCGGACGCCCCGACGGAGTGTGGCCTCCGGTTACAACACCATCATCCCATGCCATGCATGAGATGTCTATGCAAATATATCATTTAGAAACATAACTTTATAATCATATAAGTTATCGAAATCAACATAAAACAACATATGAAATAGTGGTTACAATAAAGGTAGGAAACCTACACTTGTTTACTTTGTTCGACCCTTCCTTTGAACCGTGTTCTAATCACGGCTTGTACACCGTTCTAGAAATCCCAAAACCTTATTTACATAACAGCAAGTTAAGCATTCATTCATGTGATTCTAACTTAGTCTAAGTCCCAAAAATCCGCTTAAACTTCCATGTCCTATCTTAGCCATAGAACCCCATAGGTCAGCCATGAAATGGCCGACCCATGATTTGTCTAAATGTACACATAACAATTATTTATTAACCACTCAAGATGTTCCATGATCTTTTAAGTTTGAAACCATTTGATTTAATAAAATAGTCCTCATAAAATGATCCATGGGGTTCGGCCATGCATGGGCGAACCCTATGGTTTACTTTGTCCAATCATCACCATGATTACTCATGGTTTTTACATGCTGATTCAACCATGAATAATACATGGTTCAGCCGCTTATTAATCAACCAAAACGGTACCCAAGTATCCCATTAATTGCCACAAGAACACCATAACTTTATATGGTTTTAATCTCACAAAACCATTAAATACTTTCATGGAAATGTCATACCATTTCATGGGGTTCGGCCAACCCAATTGGCTGAACCTCATGGCCTATGGTTTAGATCCATTTATCCAATTATAAACTTATCTTATTCTTAAATCAAAGCACCTTATGTTTACATAAAATCCCTCCTACATTTAACCCAAATAACTATCAAAAACAGTCCATGGGGTTAGGCCATACACATGGCCGAACCCCAAGGTTTCCTTGATGTAAACCCTCCAATATTTGTCCATATTTTTTTGATCAGTACTTAGCTTAATAAACACATAATTCAGCCATGTAATAACTGGTCAAAATCAGTGACCTTATCTCCCTTTAAAATCCTTTAAAAGAACTTCAATACATAATATGAATTTCATCTCTCAAACACCATAAAAATCACCAAGTTTTCCCATGGGGTTCGGCCATCCAAAGGGCCGAACCCTATGGTCCATATTTTTCCACTTTTAAACATCACATTCCTATATTTAAACCATTGATGGATCTGGCCATACAATGGCCAGATCTCATTTTCTTAACCAATCTATTAAACAAGGGTTCAAAATGCACTTACGAATACCGCGTCTCCTTCGGTTCTTTTGACTCCTTTCTTGACCCTTTATTTTCTTGACCTCTTCTTCTCTCTTACTGTTCTTTGGGCTGAGACTGATCTTGTTACAAGCTCCTTGAGATAATTCAGCCAGATGACAAGGATTTGAGAGAGAGAGAGAAAGGGAACTTTGGTCTTGAATGAATTTGATAACCTTGTTGCCAAAACCCTTTTGCTGATTTTTGTCTTGATGAAAGGATTACCCAAGAACTAATTGAAATGAGCAACCAGCTGCTGCTCTTGCTTTTGGAATGTAGAAGACAGCAAAGAGAGAGAGAGATAGAGATAGAAAATTGAACCTCTTTTGGCTACTCAAATTCAGCCCAAAGTTGCCTCACATGTAACTCCCATATTAACCCCAAGTCCTTTATGCTTACTTGGGGGTTTCATCTATGCAATGAAACCTCCCCAAGCTCTCCGACGTCTCTTGCTAGTATTTGTGTAACCTCTCCTTTTCTTCCTCCTCTCATTATCATCTTACATGGGGGTTTCATCTAGAAATGAAACCTTACCCCCCCCCCCCCCCCCCCCCCCCCTCCAACGTGTAGTCTTATCATATTTAAATTTTAAAAGTCAAAACCTCATTTGTAACTCTATAGTACAACATCTCCATTCAGCCCATTTGATCCTCATTAATGTCCCATTTGAGAGTTTCATTCTTGAAATGAAACTCCCCTCCTCCAAGTGTGAACACACTTTGTAACTCCCATTGGTTTTAATATCTATCTTGGAGTTTCAACTTTTAAATAAAACTCTCCATGTTCCAATGACTAGCCCCTTGGTTAACCTTGTATTTGTAACTCTCAAAACAGCCACCCCACTTATCTCTTTAGTAGATGTTACATGCATGAAAAGCCTCATGCAACCAACGTGTAAAACATTTGAAATTGAGTCACAACTCTCATGTAACTTAATAAATTCAACTCATGAGTTTTGTTCAACTAAACTCCACCATTTATTTCAACTCAAACCAAACTCAATTAATGAAAACTTAAATCAACTAAGTTTTGAGCTCACTCCATGATTAATCATGTCCATCTCGACCCATTGGGTCCCATTTGACCATTTTGACCCATTTAACGAAATTTGACCCAATTATGATTCTTGACCCGTTTAAGTTCATCTTATCCATTTATTTGTTTTGTAATCAAAACTACTAACCATTGGGTCTTGATTGAACCATTGACCTATTTAAATTCAACTCAAATATATCACAATGGCAATTCCGTAAATATGAATAAATTCATATAAAATGATAACTTTGAAATTCCAAGGTGTTACACATCATGTGGGGTTCGGCCATGCCCATGGCCGAACATCATCAACTTAGGATTTAATCTCCTTTTCCATTTAACCAATTCTTAAATACTTACCCCTTTAAACATGTCTTGGTAGGGTTTGGCCATATATCATGGCCGAACCATACCTCCTTGGTTTAACCTTCTTTCTTGACCTTTCTCTATCCATTATCATCCTTATTTACAGCTCTGCCACTAGGCTAAACCATATCAAAACAATTGTCATTTTATGGGGTTCGGCCCTATACCTGGCCGAACCTTGTATTCCCACTTATCCATCACCAAATGGTTCTCCATTATAATACTTTTAAACCCTTTATAAAATCATGGAAACAATAACAAACACAACCCATAAACTTAGTCCATTTATCCCAAAAACAGCCCATGGCCGAACCCAGTGGTTCTCTTGATTTAATTGGTCCATCATCAACCCATGATTTGAATCAGTAACTTAACCCTAACATTGACATGGTTCAGCCCTATATTGGCCAACCAATAACAGCAAGTTAATCTTCATCAAATCACATAAAACACCATAATTTATATGGTTTTTAACTCACCAAAATCATCAAATACTTTCATGGGGTTCGGCCATCCAAAGTGGCCGAACCCTATGTCCATGTCTTGGTCCTTATGAATACGTTTTAGGTCTCATTTAGACAAGTAATAATCAGTATAACATTACTGCATTTTTACCTCTCAAAACCATCCAAATAAGTTCATCACTTTGTCCAAATGACCATAACACTCCATTGGGATTCGGCCATCCAAGATGGCCGAGCCCAATGGTCCATTTCATCAATTTTAATCCATGATTAGACCCATGATACCTTCAGTCCTTGATGTCATTCAAGTCCATGTCTTTAACCCTCTTTAAAACATGCATTTGAGTCTTAAAGAAACATCAAAAACAGTCCACAAAACTTCATGGTTTCTATGTTTCAAACACATCAAAACCAACCAATCATTTACATGGGATTCAAGCCCTCCAAGGTGGCCGAACCCTATGATCATTTTTACCATTTCCAAACCTCTATTATTCAAGGTTAAAACCTTGGTGCATTCGGCCATAACCATGGGCCAATACACACCCTTTTCTTACAACTTGTTTAACTTGAACACTTAAGAAATCTTACCAAATTTCCTTTGCCTATGATCCTTGCCTTCTCCCCTCTATTTTCGTCCTTTCTTCCTTAATCCTTTTCTGGTTTATGCTTGATTAACTGATGCCAAAACCTCTGCTGTTCAGCCAAGAAAAAACGAACTTGAAGAAAGGGAGAGAGAGATGGGAATTTCTTGGATTTTCAATGTGAAAATCGGCCAAGAATGGTAACCTTTTCCTTTTGTAATTTCAGTCCCAACTTCCATTCATTTTCCCTTATTTAATCTTGCCAAAACCGATGAGATATTGGGTGTTATCCTAGAC
Source organism: Chimonanthus salicifolius (assembly GCA_013350335.1). Classification (NCBI taxonomy): domain Eukaryota; kingdom Viridiplantae; phylum Streptophyta; class Magnoliopsida; order Laurales; family Calycanthaceae; genus Chimonanthus; species Chimonanthus salicifolius. The sequence goes on from CM023535.1 coordinate 41,269,751, forward strand.
ACCCCTTCACCCAAACGGTGCATCTATTCAAATCAGCCAATGCATCTCATTAAATGAGATGATGCCGCCCAACCTTGGTGTCCCTTGGCTTTGCCAAGGCACCTCTTCATTCCAACGGCTGAGATTTTTTTTTCCCAAGTGTTGTGTGAGATTTAAACAGACTTCCATATCCTCTTGACTCACTTGATTCATGGTATTTTTATTCCAACTCCACTGATCCAACTCATCACATTTAATGCACCAAGTTTGAGTCAACTCTTTTATTAAATCAAACTCACTCCAAATCAATCCAACTCAAGCTGAACTAACTCACACTTGAGCTCATCTAAGGGCCCACACGGTCATCCGTGGTCAACTTGGTCAACCCGACCCATTGGGTCCCCAATCAGCCCCTTGACCCGTTTTGACAACATAACCCATTCATGGGCTGATTTTGCCATTTTTAATTGGTTTTCACTTGCGCATCAAGCCTACCCATTTTTGCTATACTTGATTTCCAATCAGTTTAGCTTGACCCCATTTAATTTGAGCTTACACAATGGACAAATCATCCATTATGACCCATTGTGTCCAATTGGGCCCTTTGACCCATTTAGCCATTTTCGACCCAATTGATGTACATAACCCATCCAATCAAACTTGACATTTATAATGTGCTCATATGATCTTAATTTGAGCAATGGGCCCCACCATTTCCTTATTTGACATCACAAAATAATTAATTTAACACATCAGGGGCATTTTCGTAATTATCCACTTCGTTGAGAAATTGGGGTGTTACAGTTTGCAGCAAGGTCAGTCTCGGCCAAAGGGGCAAGAAAGAAAAAGGAGAGGCTAAGGAAGGAAAGGAACAAGCCAGAGCAAAGGACAAATTGGAGGAGTCGTGGAAACGGTAAGTGCTCAACAAATTTTATATTAGAAAAGAGGGTCAAAGGTCAAGAATATGGGTCATAGTACATGGCCGAACCTGTAAGACCCCGCCCTTTTTCACTCGCTTTTTCCCTTAAATTCAGAGTATATATATATACTTTATAACAAAGTAGAGTGATAGAGTGCGGGACGTCACGACGCGAGCTAAGTCTGAACTTCCAAAGTTCGACCCTTAACTGGTCGACCCTATGTGTGCATGGACTAAGTCCATGAAAGTGGTTCACACATAACTGTATCAACATGCGGAATAAAAATCATAACATGCGGAATCATAACATCAAATTGCGGAATCATAATAGAACTAAGTTCTATTCCAGTCAGATAGCAAAGTACGTCAAGTCGTTAATCAGCATTCAACATAACATAATTATCAAATAAATCATCCAACCATCTAAGTTATTACATTCCAAAAATCTAGATGCTCGAATATAAGTTCATGAGTAACTTTATTCAAAACATATAAAATAAGTCTTCCAAGCTCCTATGCCTAGCCCTTCTTGCGTTCATCGTTCCCCTGATTTCCTGTATCATCAACTAGGGTAGAAGTAGGGCGTTAGAACAACGCGCCCAGTAGGTATTCCAGTTACGGCTAACACATGGTCAGTACAAATCATATATAATAATATAGTGATGTCAAAACCATATAAAATCCATGTCATGCAATGATGACAAATGCAATGAGTCCCACCCATGACATCTACATAAATGTACCCACCACATAGGTCTTCCGGACGCCCCAGGTGGAGTGTGACCCCTCCAGTTATAAATCCTCCACCCCATGCCATGCATGAGATGCCAATGAAACACATGCTATTTTATACCATAAACATAGCATTTAAAATCCCTTTTGAAACATAATCAACACATGCTATTTATACAATTAAACATAGTATTTGAAATTCAATAATAAAGCATATCCTTTGAAACATAGATTTCATCAAACATAAGATAAAACAAATGTACATAAGCCCATGTTTTCAAAGAGCTGGAATGCTACCAAAGATCGCTAACCTGTGCTTGCGTCTTTCTTCTAAGAATCGATCACCGAACGCGCACCCCTTGTGAGATCCCGTTACCTTATAATATAATAATAAATCAACACCATGTCCCACTTGATTTACGAGGTTCTAAGTCCATAAACAAAACCCCATGGGGTTCGGCCATACACCATGGCCGAACCCATGGTCCATTAATTCAATTAATTACCATAATGCCATTGTACATAACCATAGCCACTTTCTTTGCTTAGGTTCCAAAATAATCCATACACATAGTCCAATAACTAATTCATGGGGTTCGGCCATGATGTCCATTATTTCCATATATTTACAACTTTGCCACCCATGGCGATCCTTCCACTATTCTCACCCTTCATGTGGATTTATCAAAAACAAAACTCTAAGTCCTAAATGATCCATCACATTTCATGGGGTTCGGCCATACACCATGGCCGAACCCTATGTCATTATTTTCACAAAATTACAAAATTGACATTGATTCCCTCATTCATTTAAATTTACCATAACTAGAACCTATAAAATTTCCTTAACCAAATCAAGTCATCAACTACACCTCATGGGGTTCGGCCATACATCATGGCCGAACCCATGATTCTCCACTTTGGCATGTAATTACATTTTTACCATTACCTTCATCATCAATCCATAACATACATTTGTATCCTTCACTTTATTTACAAAACACAAAACATAACCCACAATTTTGATTCATGGAGTTTGGCCATACACATGGTCGAACCCAGGATATCTTTGTTTTCAATTTTATCTCCACCCTTTATATTTAGAACGTTTCCAAATTAAAATTCCCTATTTAGAAAGTTTCCTAAATTAGTACTTTCTAATTTAGTCTTCACTTTCCAAAAATAGAAACTTTCCAAAAATAGAAACTTTCCAAAAATAAACCAACTTCCATAAATACCACTTCTTAACTTGGCAACCTCCTTCCATAATTGGAAGCTTTCCAAATTTAGCAACCAACTTCCATAATTAGAAACTTTCCTATTTAGAACCCATCCTTCCATAATTGGAAGGTCCTCCATAATTAATTCCCACCTTCCATTTTAATCCAAGATCCATAATTAGAATAGCTTCTAATTTAATAAACAACTTCATGGGGTTCGGCCATACATCATGGCCGAACCCTATGATTCATAATCTTGACTAATTAGTTTGGATCCATTAAAAATTCCATAATGACATCATCACCACTCCATGGGGTTCGGTCATAGCACCATGGCTGAACCCTATGGTTCAAGGTCCTCTCTTTTGAAAAACTAATCAATGATCTTCCATTTAATCCCTTCAAACTTCCTTTAAAAAAATTATCCAACACCTTCCCTTTAACCATTCATTAAACCCTATCTTTCCATGGTTTCTAATCCATATTAATAACCCAAGGTTCATCCATTTTCCTTCCATGGTTTACAATATTCATAACCCAACAAATGAATCAAATCTTTCCATGGGGTTCGGCCATGCACTATGGCCAAACCCTATGGTTATTTCTTTCCATTCAAATCATTAAACCCATCTCCAATTTTTCTTCCATGGGGTTCGGCCATACCCTTGGCCGAACCCTATGGTTCTTTTATTTCAAAATAAATTTATCAAACAAGATACTAACCGTTTCCGATTTCTTTTTTTTCCCTCGCTTGATCTTTCTCTTCCAATTTTTCTTTTCCTTTCCCTTTGCTAGCCGAACAACCTTCTTATTGATTTCCTTCTTCTTCTCCTTGCTCTTTGCCGTGAGAGAGAACTTGAGAGAGGGAGAGAGAAATAAACTCGGCAATGAAGAGTGTAAAAATCGTGTACCCTTCCTTGCTTCTCCTTTTATAACTCCTTAAGCCCAAGGTAGTAGGTGCTAATGCCGTGTACTCCTTATGTTTAATTTAGACATTGCCGACCCTCTCTTCCTTAATTTAGTAACCTCCCAATCGGCCAATGCTAAAAATAAATATAACAATGCCGTGTACCTTTCTTTAGATGATTTTATGTGCATATCATAGATATTGGAAATCCCTATAATCGGCCATGCACTCTTTTATTTAACTCTTAGATATTTTATCATATCTATGTGGATATGAAAATCCCACATAAACCTATGCAACTCCTAAAATCTTTCATCAATTTCTTCCATGCGCATATCTTAGATTTTTTATCTAAAATTCGGCCAAGGCAATCTATGTTAATCCTCTCCATGCGCATAACCATGGATTGCATTACTAAATTAAATCTAACCCCATTTAATTTATTAGAAACCATTTATCAAAACCGTTGGGTCTCAATTGGGCATTGTCCCAACACTTTACCCAATTTAAGATTCATACCTAAATTCACAAATAAAATAGATAATTTTCATATAAAATAATAAATGAAAATCTGGGGTATTACAGAACCCCATGAAGGAACATTAGTGATTAATAAGTTTGTGAAAGATGGTAACCATGGAAGGACATGGGGTAAATATCTTAATGGATTTTAAAGATGGTAAAGAAATTTAGGGTCCGGCCATTGCATGGCCAAACCCTAAAAGGGATATAGAATAACCATTGAATATGAAAAGGAGATTGATTAGGTTCGGCCATGATGTATGGCCGAACCCATCAAATGTAAGATCACGGCTATGGGATTTAAAAGAGGAGATAAGGAACCATAGGGTTCGGCCATGATGTATGGCCGAACCCCATGGAAGAAAAATGAAGGGTTTTATGATATATTAAATGGAAGGTGGAGGATGCTTTTAAGGTTTAAAATGAATGTAAATTGATGGACTTGGATGCATTTAGATTATTATGTATGTTAAACAATTGGTGCATAAGTAATAAGATTAATGAATCAAGAAGTCATGATCTTATATTTAAATTAAAAGAGCAAAGGACTTGAAAGAGAGACCAAAACCAAAATGGTGAGGCCGAACCCCACTAAGAAATATTTGGTGGATTTAAGGTTTTGTGTATGTTAATGAATTATTTAGGCATGAACACAAGTTTTGGACTTAAAAAAATGGTATTGAAATCATGGAGTAATGGGTTTTAGATATCATAGGGTTCGGCCATGGTGTATGGCCGAACCCCATGAAACATTTTGTGGATCAAAATGGGGCCTTATGTATGCTTAGATGAGGGATGCTTTGGTTATTGAATTTTATGGACTGTTTTAATAAAGTTAATGGGTGGAAATAATAGATCAAGGATTAAAAGGGGACCCAAGTTAAATGAGTGAGGTTCGGCCATGGAGTATGGCCGAACCCCACTATGATTTATTTTATGGACATATGAATGAAATGGAAACTATGAATTGGATCAATGGCAAGATGTTAAATAAATGAAAATAATGAACCAAGGGTTCGGCCATGTTGTATGGCCGAACCCCATGGGAAATGTTTTATATATTTGAAGTGTTGATAAGGTTGGATGGCTGATTTAAAAGTGTTGGGTTTTATGAATCAAGAATGGCAAGGATTGGATTTGAAAGATCAAAAGGTTGAAAAGAAAGGACCAGAACCAAGATGATGAAGTTCGGCCATGTTGTATGGCCGAACCTCACCAAGGTGTATTTGGTGGATTGAGGGTTTTTAAATGGGTCATTTGGATGAGATCGGTTAAATAAAAAGGACTAAATTAAAAAGTGTGAAGTTCGGCCATGGTGTGTGGCCGAACCCCACAAGGTTGAGTTTTGGACTTAGACATTGATGTGAATCAAATGGGTTGTTGGTTTGATTGATTGTTGTGTAAATAAGGTAACGAGACCTTACAAGTGGGACACGATAGTGAGTGGTTGACGGTTTAAGAAGCAAGGACACTTAGAGGTCTTGGTAGGATTCTACCTTATTGAGACATGGATATGTATATGGTTTTATCTTATTTGATGGTTTATGTTGAATTATATTATGTTTCAAAAGTGAAGTTTTAAATGCTATGGTATTTACATTACATAGCATATGGACATGTACATCTCATGCATGGCATGGGAGGGGAATTTGTAACCGGAGGGCACGCCCCGTCGGGGCGTCCGTAAGACAATCGTGGGAAGACCTTGATGTGTATAATGCCATCAAGTAGAATCCGGAGGCCACACTCCATCGGGGTGTCCGAAAGACCATTGTGGGGATTCCTTGATGAGGAGAATTCCATCATGAGCTTACATGGAATGTGATCGGTGGGACTCATTGCATAAGACATATGGCATGGCATGATTTTACATGATTTTGATGATATGATATTTTATATGATATTTGATACTAACCCATGTGATAGCCCTACTTAGAATTCCTACTGGACGCGTTGTTCTAACGCCCTACTTCTATCCTAGTGAATGACACAGGAAACGAAGGGATCGATGAGCATAAACGGAGTCAAGCTTAGAAGCTTGAAATGAGTTTACTTAATAGCGGTTTAAAGTTATTATTTGGACTTGTAATTTGAGATAACTTAGAATGTCGGACATGTAATAACTTAGTTATGTTGCTATGGTTTGGAATGATTTAATTTGATTATTTCAGTTAAGATAAACATTGTAAAAGGACGTACATCTTTGTTATCTAATAAATTGGAATAGAGTTAGGTTCTATTATAATCCGCAGTATAAGATATTATCGGCATGTTAACTTATGTGTGTGAACTATCTTGGTAGACTTAGTCCACACACACATAGGGTTGGCCAGTTAAGGGTCGAGCTTTAGAAGTTCGGACTTAACTCGCATCGTGACGTCCCGCTCTCGTTCACTCTTTCAAAAAAAAAAAATAGACTCTGATTTCGAGTGAAAAGGGCGGGCTGTTACACCCCTTGGCCGAACCCATGGTCTAAGGTTCTTCACCAGCAACCTTCCATTTAAACCCTTTTAAAACATACATAATATTCCATGGTTTTAATCCTCCAAACTTCCATTAAAATAATCAATGTCCTTCCATGAGGTTCGGCCATGCACTATGGCCGAACCCTATGGTTCATTCTTTCCATTACAATGCCATCTTCATTCCTTAATCTTCTTCCATGGGGTTCGGCCATACACCATAGCCGAACCCTATGGTTCCTTTCTTTAAACAAAATTATCAAAATACTAACCGGTTCCCCGACTCCTCCGATTTTCCTTCGCTTGTTCTTGCTCTTCAAATCTTCTCCTTCTTTATCCATTTCCTCCTTCTTCTTGATCTTTCACACAGCCGAGAATACCTTCTTGTCAAAGCACACCAGCGTCAAGACCCTCCCTTAATTGTGTATTGTCGTGCGCCCCTCTTGCCTCTCCTTTATTAATCTCCAATCAGTCCTATCTTAGAAGGTGTCGTGCGCCCCTTCTTCCTTATGCGCCTCCCTTCTATAAAACTTCCACTCGGCCTATATTTTGAAGATGCCATGCACCCTTTCCATTTAGCAATTGCCTTAATGCCATTTTTTAACAAGGAAAGGACCCCTTTTTTAGAGATACTCTTGCGCATAAACGTGTATATGAAAATCTTCACACACGGCCAAGCAACTTCTTTATTTGGGTTAGACATCTTCTTTATTGATTATGTTCGGCTATAACTCCTTGATTTCTTGAGAGGAGATTTAGCCTTATGCGTGTGTCTGTCATCCACATACACCTCATGCGCATACCACTTAATCTAGATAGATATATTATATTACCATTTTAATTCAGCTCCATTTAATTCTATTGAAACCATTTCCACAATCCGTTGGGTCTTAATTGGGCAATGACCCAACACTTTACCCATCTAAGGTCCATATTTAATAATTCGCAAATTAAATGGGTAATTTTCATATATATTAGTAACTTGAAAATCCGGGGTGTTACATGTTACGCGCTGGAGGGCTCTCTCACGGCTATTTCGCACACTTGATGTGCGTTGATGCGCAGAGGTAGATACTATTTTACCCCATGGGGGTGGTGCTAGTTTCATTAGACGCGGTTCGACCGCCTTAGAGCTTGACTGAATCACCCTTGGGGTGAAACCCTTGGGGTGAAGGGATGCAAGGCGAGGTAGACTTGATCACATTGGACGTTGGTCTTCCGCTTAGTAAGTCATGAGCCCTAAGTCTTACTAGGGGTCGGGGTATATTTATGATTTGATATTATTGCCACAGTCACGTAGTGATTCATTCGAGTGTTGTTCCTACGAATAGAATATCTCATGGTAAGTGATGTGCCCTGGATTAATTATGCCCGAGGATGGATTATGCCCATGGAAGGATTATATTCATGGATGGTTATTAACTATAGATAGATGATACTCACTGATAGAGTGATACCAGGGATGGATGTGTATAACCGTGGATGATGGTTCCCATGGTGGTTTGGACTGATGCCGGGTATCGGTACCATGGTAGACATGTTGGTCCAATAGATGACGTATTGTTCTAATGATTGGGACATGTCTCGATCTACATCCCACGTTATAAGAAAAAGGTGTTAGTCGTATTACGACTTGTATCACAGGAAAGTTAGTGTTGAGAGATACTCAGTATCGTAGAAGTTTTGAACAAAAGGTGTTAGTCACATAGTGACTTATGTGCAAATAAAGATATGCTTAATTTGGAGATGCACTTAGTGGAAAAGATAAGAGTCTAGTGAAACTCGAATGGGAAGCTATGGGCGACTGCGAGTTAGACTGGTCAGCTGACTCTGTAGTTAGCCGATGGAGTTCCAGGAGAGTGCAGCTAGAAACCTAGATAAAATGGAATCAGCGAAAACCTTGAGCATAGGCTCGCATTGGCAGGCTACCTCACTAACAAATTTTCAATGAGGGGCAAGGTCATCACTAACCTCACATAGAGAGTAGACGAATGAACGTATTGAGCGAGTATGTATGGAAATATTTTGGTAGCAGGTAAAGTGAAACAGAGTACATTAATCTACATGAGATCGCAAATGGGTTCACGAGAAAAAGAGATAACATCACAGAGTAAATTCTGCGAGAATGGAACTCATAGGTTGATATGAGTGATTTTGATGTAATTAAGTGGTGTGGACCACGACAAGCTGTATAATATTATGGCCACTTGTGAAAGATGTAATGGATTACCAGAATGCCGGTTAGCAAATGTATTGGAAATTTAAATTCCAGATGTTGTATTGTAGTGGATAGGTCCTGTGATGGTTGCACTGTATATCCGTGTATAACGGATGGTATGAATGGCATTGGGTAATCAAATTTAGAAAGTAAAACATGTGGCTTGTGGGAATAAGACCCCATATGTGGGTGAACGTGATATGAATGTGTAAAGAAATCCTTGAAATACATCAATTGATGAGAGACCGTAGTAAACATAAAGGTATGATAGAAAACAATGATAGCATAAATGCATGGACTTGTGTTCGGTGTATTGTCCTGAAGGGAGTACAATATCCATATTAGAGAAAAAGCGTAATGAAGAGGTAAATACTAGACATTATTGGTACAGGAAGTGACTATACGGAGATGGAAGGAAACAACGAACACAGCTGATATGATGATTGTGCTTCCCCATCTGGTTTTGAAAGCCATATGGATAATGGGATGGTTAGCAGGGAAGCGACATGACGATGAAGGAACGAACTTGAGAATATGGATAGAAGATAAGAGTGTTGTATCCGAGATGATTGGAATGGAAATAAGTACAACCCAAGCCCTGTCGAAATTTTTCGGGACGAAAATTCTAAAAGGTGTTAGTATTGTAACACCCCAGATTTTCAATTCATGAATATATATGGAAAATTTTCCATTTAATTTGTGAATTAATGGAGATGGACCTTAGATGGGTAAGGAGTTGGGTCAATTGCCCAATTAAGACCCAACGGATTATGGATAAGGTTCAATTGAAATAAAAGGGTAAGATTTATTTAATTGGGTCAAGGTTATCAATTGGGTCAAATGCCCAATTGGGACCCAATGGGTCATGGTTGACTTGGTCGACCACCAAATGAGTTCAGCTCAATTAAGGTGTGGCTGAATTAAATTGGAAATGGAATCTAGGATTTGAGTTAATGAATGAGTACAAGTCTTGAGTTTAAAAGAATTAAAAATATGTGAGTTAAGGTGAGTTGAATGGGAAGTTAATGGGACTTTCATCTGAAGTGAGTTAGGAGAGTAAATGGAGAGTTGCATCTCATAAGATCAAACCCAAGGGGTACACACGTTGGGGAGATGGGAGTTTCATCTCATGGGATGAAACTCCAAAGGGATCATTAATGAGGAGGTGAAGGGTTTTTGTTGTTACACAAGCCATATCCAAGTTACACATTGGGGACATGGAGGGTTTCCATCTCATGATGGAAACCCAAGGGGCATACGGTTGGGAGTTACATCTCATGGGATGAAACCCCCATAGTAAATATTAATGAGGGAGGTGGAGAGTTATAGTTGTTACAAAAGGTCATCAACCAAAAGACACCACTCAAGGCCGACCCTCATTGAACAAGAAAAGACTAAGGGGTTTTACATTCTCTCCTCCTCTTCCTCTCTCAAACCTACACTCTTTGACCGAACCCTCTCTTTGGGTTTTGATCTCAAGACCTCTCAAGCTCACTCTTGGCCAAAGATCAAGGAGGAAGGAAGAAAAAGAGCGGAGGAACAAGTCGGAACGAAAGAAACCGGAGGAGTCACGGAATCGGTAAGTGGTACTTGTCAAGATTTTATTAAGTAAAACAAGATTAAAGAGAACATTCCATTTAGGTTGGAAATGGTCGGCAAAAAGTGTTATGGGCCATAGATTCAAAATCCATCCAAGGAATGGGATGGATTGAACAAAGGAAGGCCATGTTGTATGATTTTTAAGAGAAAGTGATGAACCATAGGGTTCGGCCATGTTGTATGGCCAAACCCCATCAAAGGATATAAACATGGTTATATGATTTTTAAGAGAAAGTGATGAACCATAGGGTTCGGCCATGTTGTATGGCCAAACCCCATGGAAAGGTGTTAAGGATTTTAAAAGGTTTTAAAATGGATGTATGTCAATGATTTTAAAAGATCTTAAAGGATGATAATGATGGGAGATTATTGGTGATTCTAAGTAGGTCTTAAATATGGCAAAGCATGATCTAAATATTGTAAATGGTAAATAACCATGGACCATGGGGTTGGCCATGTTGTATGGCTGAACCCCATGGAGAGATATTGATGGACTTAGATATTTTTGGACCATCAAAATGATGGGGGATGTTGGTAAATGTTAATGAGTGGTAAAGGATGAAAATCATGCAAATATGTTAGTGATTTTAAATAAGGTTTAAATGTTGTAAATAATAAACTTGAAATGAGGAAATAAGGAAGAACGAAGGACCATGGGTTCGGCCATGTTGTATGGCCGAACCCATGGAGAAATATTAATGGATTTATTATGGATCTTTGGGTTTAAATAATGAATCTAAGTGTATGATTAAACCCTGTAATAGCCTGGATTTTTAAATCAATACATATGTTGGCTATTATTTATTTTAATAAGTGAAATTAAGAATTTTGATGGAATGGATGTTAAATTGATCAAAATTGGGACAATGGCCCAAGTAGGGTCCAATGGACCAAGGATTGGATTAATTTCATTTAAATGGGTCAATGATACTTAATTGGGTCAAGGATGGTCAATTGGGTCAAATACCCATTTGGGACCCAATGGGTCAAGATTGTTTGAGCATTAGGGTAAATGGGTAAGAGGTGAATTTAATTGGGCCATGGGCCCCATGGTGATCCAATTAGATGGAATGGATTGAAGTGATTAAAAACCACCTAAGTTAAATTTAGAATTATCCAAGCGTTATGGTCTAGTGGGGCCCACCTCCACCTCATCAAGTGAGGTGGCGTGTGGACCATGACTTAGGTGGGGCCGACCACCATGGTTGACTTGTCAACCATGGATAAGTCAAAGGGAATTAAGGAGGATCAAAGGAAAATAAGTTGAGTTAAATTAATTTTAATCACCTAGGTTAAGTGGTAATAAAATCAGGGTAGCATGATCAAGTAGGACCCACCTCCACCTCATCAAGTGAGGTGGCGGGTGGGCTAAGGCATTGGTGGGGCCGGCCACCATGGTTGACTTGGTCAACCATGGGTGGATTCATGGAAAATTTAAAGGGAAATAAATGGAATTAAATTATGGAAATTAAATAACCTAACTTAGATATCAAATTAAATAAATGGGTGAGTCAAATGGGTGAGTCAATGAGTGGTTTCATCTCATAGAAACCACCCAAACCACCATGATAAGATCCACCAAAACCGTTGGCCATGAAAGAGTGGTATGGCTAAGACAAGATCCATGAAATGGGGGCCTAGATTGGACATGCATTGACCATTGTGTGGTGGTGGTTCCACCTCATCCCAACCACCACCACTAAGGGAAAAGGGGCCTAGGATTAAGGACATGCAAGGCCATACCCCCCATTTGGTTTGGTCAATGGACATCATGGGGAAGACTCCACCTTAATGAGGGTGGAGTCTAACCCAAGCTACCCAAGACAAGATGGGAAAAGTCTGGGGTTCCCATCCCATTCCCCATCTCATTTCCATCTCTCCATCTCTGACTCCCTCTCCAAACCGTCCTCCCCTCTCTTCCAACACCAAGAAGAAGAAAAGACTTAGAAAAATAAGAGAACATTCCAAGCTTGGCCGACCACCACCCTAAGATCAAGACTTAGAAGTTTTTCCATTCTTTCCTCCTTCCCCTCTCTCAAACCTATCTCAATCATTGGCCCAACCAAACCTTGGTGATCTCATCTTCATCAAGCTCACCATTGGCCGAGCATCAAGGAGAAGAAGGAAGGAGAAAGGCTAAGGATCAAGAGGAGCAAGAGACAACCGGGAGAGCCACGGATTGGTAAGTATCTCCAAACAAGATGTTATGTTTTTAAGGATTAAAATGGAGTCCATTTTCTTGGATCAATTGGTGGCCATAATGTCATGGGCCATGGATCTAAAATCCATCCAAGGAGGGGATGAGAAATGGACAAACCCTAATGGGTAAAGTAGGCTATGAATAATGGAACAAGTAAGGACACTATATATGTATATGGATTATGCATGCATGCATGGTAAAAAGGGTTCAAGGATCATGGTTCGGCCATTGCATGGCCGAACCCTAACTGTTATGGAGATGTAGAGAGAACCCCATGCATGGCAAGAATATGATGAGTGAACAAGATGTATGGTTTGGCCTTTGCATGGACAAACCCTAGGGTTTTCTTGTATGAAAACTATCAAATAATAAGCATGGAAATATGATTTTTGGAGGAATGATGGACCATAGGATTCTGTCCATAGGATTCGGCCATGTGGTATGGCCGAACCCCAAGGAAGGAGATTAAGTAATTCTTAAGGGGTTTAAAGGATAGAAACCATGGAGCAATGGTTAATGATTTTGGGGTTTTGAAGGGTTAAATATTTGTAAATTTTAAAGGAGTTTTAATGAGGAAAATCATGGAAGATGTTAATGGTTTTTATGGCCTCAAAAGTTGTAAATGAAGATGAACCATGAACCATGGGTTCGGCCATGGTGTATGGCCGAACCCTATGGTGATGTATTAGTAACTTTAATGGGTATAAAATATGGAAAATAATGGGGGAATGTTGGTAGCTTCAATGGACTCAAAATGTAGTTAAGGTTGATCAAAAATGATGATCTAAACATATGATTGAAACCCCCTCATGAAGGGACTTTTTGTGGATCAAAAATGTTGTAATAAATCCAAGAAAAAAATGAGGGAAAGACATCATGGGTTTGGCCATGGTGTATGGCCGAACCCATGACCCATTTGTGAGCCATTTTATGGGCTAAGTTAAGGTCTATGCACGTGTTTAAATGAATGGGAATTAGGTTAAGTAAATGGCTAATTTTTAATGATTTTATGTCATGGTTAATGAAATAATCATGGATCCATGTTTATGGATCAGTTATGGACCTAAGGATGCAAAAATAAAATGAGAGCTTAGCCATGGAAAGTAGGAGTGGCAAAAATGTAAATAAGACCAAAAATGAAGAACCATGGGTTTGGCCATGGTATATGGCCGAACCCCATGGGGGATGTTTGTGGACTTAGGGGCTTGTAATAAGGATCTTATTTGCTGGATAAATGAAGCATAGGGTTACTGGTTTTTAGACACACATGATTAAAATAATCTAAGGATCAAAAAGGGACCCAAAAACCTAATTAGTGAGGTTCGGCCATGGTGTATGGCCGAACCCCACTAAGACATGTATGGTGAACTTAGGCATGGTTGAATCATGGTTTAATTTGTTGATGGTAATAAGGTAACGGGGACATTGCAAGCGGTGCGCGATTGGTGACCAAATTCTTGGACGGAAATGCAAAGGAACACTAGTTGGTATTTGGTAGGATTCCTACCTCATTGTAAGCCATGGATTATTTGTATATGAATGTTTTACTTGATTTATTTTGGTAATCAAATGACATGTTTTAAGATGGGATTTAATGCTATGGTTCGTAATATTATTATATGGCATATTGCACTTACATCTCATGCATAGCATGGGAGGGATGAAATGAAGCCGGAGTCCATGCTCCGTCGGGGCGATCGATAAACATACATGGGGATAGTATGTGCTTATGATTATCTTGATGAGGCTATCCAAACAAGAAGGTTACTTTGTGTTTATGATTATCTTGATGAGGCTATTCAAACAAGAAGGTTACTATGTGTTTATAATTATTTTGATGAGGCTTTTCCATCAAGAGGGACATTGTATGATGGTGATATGGATGATGGGTGGGACTCATGGCATATGACACCCATTGCATGGCATTGTATCTAATTGTATGGTTTTGATATACTATTACCTATGTGTTTTGTTATCACTAATCCATGTGTTGGCCCTACTCGAAGTACCTACTGGGCGCATTGTCTAACGCCCTATTTCTATCTTAGATGATGACACAGGAAATGGACAGAACGAAGGACGCGATCAGAACCAAGCTTAGGAGCTTGGATAATTTAGTTTCACTTTATTCAAGTTTATTCATGGACAATGTAATTTGAATAGCTAGTATTTGGGAATGTAATAGCTTAGACTATTTCCTATGGATCGAATGATGCATAATCTCGATTAAGTTAATTTATATTGATTGCCTTCCTTGCTAAGTAAATGTTGTAATCCGATGTTATTTCCGCAATGGGTATTCCGCAAGTCGTAGTATCGCGTGTGAAATGTTTTAGTGGACTTGTCCATGCACATGCATGGTTGGCCAGTTAAGGGTCGGGCTTTGGAAGCTCGGACTTCGCTCTCGTCGTGACGCTCCCGCTCTATCTCACTCTTTTATTTAAAAAAAAAAAAATAGACTCTGATTTTCGGCAAGTGAAAAAGGGCGGGGCGTTACAATGCATGTTCAATATAAGGGATGGAGAATGATCAAAGATCATGGTTTGGCCCTTGCATGGCCAAGCCCTAGATTTTATGTATAAGCGCTATTAAAGACAAATGGGATTGGATGAGGTTTGGCCATGATGTATGGCCGAACCCCATCAAATGATCAAATCATAGATATGTAAATTTAAGAGGAAATGATGAACCATAGGGATCGGCCATGTTGTATGGCCGAATCCCATGGAAGTATGTTAGTGATTTTAAAGGGTTTTAAAGGATGAAAATGATGGAAGAATGTTGGTGATTTTAAATGGGTTTTAAATGTTGTAAATGATGATTTAAAATGAGGAGATGATGAAGAACAATGGACCATGGGTTCGGCCATGTTATATGGCCGAACCCCATGGAGAAATATTGATGGATTTAAATGTGTTTAGACCATGAGAAGATGGAAACAAGGAACCATGGGTTCGGCCATGTTGTATGGCCGAACATCAATATGGCCGAACCCCATGAACCATTTTGATGGATCATTTTGTAGATCTATGCATGAGATTGAATGATCAAGCTAAGGAATGGAGGGATTTATTATGGATCTATGTTTATGTTAATGAATCATTTACGGACCTAAGTTATGTGTAAATAAGTTAAGTGATTAGCTATGGAAATAGTGATAGCTAAAATGGGAATATGGTGAAAATAAAGGACCATGGGTTCGGCCATGTATGGCCGAACCCCATGGAGAATGTCTTATGGACTTAGGTTGTTTTTATCAAGTTAAATGATTAACTCATGTGATTGGAGTAATAAATCAAAAAATGGAATGATCTTAGACCCACATTCATTAAAATGATCAAGGACTAAAAAGAGGGGCCCAAAACCAAGAGAGTGAGGTTCAACAATGTTGTATGGCCAAACCCCACTAATGCATTTTTGTGGACTTAAACATGGTTTAGCCCCAATGTATGATGGAAACCTCTTAGGGGACTTAACCGGATAAAAGACTAGGATGGTAAAGGGAGATGAACCTAGGATGATGTAGGGGTTGATGGAATTAAATGGATCACCAAATTGATGTATGTATATGTGTTAAATGTATTAAGGTAACGAGATTTCACAAATGGTGTACGATCGGCTTGACGAGATCGGTGAGCGGTTTTTGGACGAAAACGCAAGGACACGATATTTGGTCGTTGGTAGGATTCCTACCTCATTGAAAACCATGGAATATGTATATGTGATGTTTTTACTTTTATGTTAATTTTGGTATCAAAGTACTATGTTTCAACTATGCGATTTTAATGCTATGATGTTTATTATTACATAACATGTTTGCACTTGCATCTCATGCATGGTATGGGAGGGATCATATGAGGGGAGTCCACGCCCCATTCGGATTTTGGATAAACAACCGTCGGGAGGAATCCATCCTGATTTCAATGGATGTATGATTGAATTGTAACTGGAGTCCATGCTCCGTTCGGTTGGACCGATAAGGCATTCGTAGGGAAAGCTATACTGTGTTTGAAATGTAACCGGAGTCCACGCTCCGTTCCGTGAGACCGATAAGGCATTCGTGGGGAGTCATGACAATACATTGATGTGGATTATACATCAAGAGGAATACCATGTGATTGTGATATGGATGATGGGTGGGATTCATGGCATATGACACCCATGACATAGCATTAACTTGCATGGATTTGATATTATATGTATCTATGTGATTTTTTGTAATGGCTCGGAATTTGTAAAGTAATATATATGTGTTATTATTTATTTTTATAGTGGAAATTAGAAAAATTGGTGGAGTAAATGGTAAATGGGCCAAAATTGGATAAAGGCCCAAGTGTGGCCCAATAGACTATGGTTTGGATTTAAATTTATTTAAATGGGTCAAGAATGGTCAAATTGGGTCGAATACCCATTTGGGACCCAATGGGTCAAGATGGTTAAGCTCTAAGGTAAATGGGCTAGTGGGAAATGTAATTGGGCCATGGGCCCAATGGTGATCCAATAAGAGAAATGGATTGATTTGGAAATTAAATCGTCTCAATTAATATTAATTGGACCAAGGATTGGTGGGGCCGGCCACCATGGTTGACTTAGTCAACCATGGGTGGAGTAATGGAGAAAGAATTAAGGAAATTAAAAGAGATAAGTGGGAGTTAATTAGCTTAATTTAATAACCTAATTAATTAAGTTAATTCTAGTCTAATCATGGTCAAATGGTCAAATGGTCAAAACCACTCTAAGAAACACAAACTACTTAAAGAAACACAAGTTTAAACTATGGGCTAAGGATAGAGGTTTTAGCCCAACTACCACCACTAATACACATTAATCTATGTGTGGTAGGTAGAGGAATTAATTACCCAACCAAACAAATGAGATAGGTTTTTCTATCCTCTCTTCATTTCACTCTCATTTTTCTTTCTCTCTTTCTTACTCTCTCAAGAACGTCCCTCACCAAGGAAAAGAAAAAAGAAAAAAAAACTTGGAAGAAGAAGAGAAGAAAAGAGAAGGAATTGCAAGCATGAGTCCATCACTCAAGACTTTGGGCAGTTCTTCCTATCATCTCCTCTCTTCCCTCTCTCAAAATCTAACCCTACCTTAGCCAAACCCAAACCTTGGAGACTCCATCTTGATCAAGCATCTTAACCCAAAGATCAAGGAGAAGAAGAGAAGAGAAGGCCAAGGAGATCAAGAGGAGAAAGAAAGTCGGAGGAGCCAACCGGATTGTGAGTATTTCTAAAACAAGAGATTTGAATTTTTTTTTAGGGTTTAAGATTTGGAATCCATTTCTTGGATTTGGTGATGGCCAAAACATCATAGGCCTTGGATCTCAAATCCATACAATGGAAGGATGAAAATGGACAAAACCCTAAATGGGTAAATTAGGTTAAGAAAAAAAAAAAAAGGATTAAGAACATTATGTAATTAAAATGGATTAGGCATGGGAGTATGGGTTTTGAAGTGGATTGATGAACCATAGGGCTCGGCCATGTACTGTGGCCGAACCCCATGGTAATTGATGTATGATTTTTAGGGTTTTATAAGAATGGAAGCCATGGAGAATGAATTAGGGTTTTAAGATTTTAATGATTAAATGTAGCTAATTTTTGAAAAAAGTTTTTATGATGGAATCCATGGATGAATGTGAATATTTTAATGGCCTCAAAAGTGGTGGATGAAGGTGAATGTTTTTATGTCTTGAATGTCACCTATGAATGATAAATCAAGTATTTTGGAACCATGAAGAATGAATGGAATGAGGGCTAAGTTAATGGACTCAATTATGGTGAAGAATGATAGTTTTAAAAGCATGATGTAAAATCCCTCATGGGAGGATTCATTTTGGGCCTAAGTAATGTAAATAGGTCCAATGAAAGATAAGGAAAAGACATCATGGGTTCGACCATGGTGTATGGCCGAACCCATGATTCATATGAGAACCATTTTATGGTCCAAGATTAGGGTTTATGTAAATGATTAAATGAATGGGGATGAAGTCAATTAAGTGGCTGATTTTAATAATTCTATGATATGGTTGATGGGTCACTAATGGATGTAGGTTATAGATCAAGTATGGACTTAATTATACATGGATTAAATGAATGATTAAACATAGGAGAGGTAGTGGCAAAACCGTAATTAATGACCCATTTGTAGGTCATGCTATGGGCTAAGTTTAGGATCTATGTCCATGCATTAATGAGGCTAAGTTGAGGGCTAATTCTTGATAATCTTATAACTTAGTTAATGGTCATTAAGGGATCAAAGATTATGGATCAAATGGTGGGCTAAGTATGGGGTTTGGTATGTGTTTAAATGAATAAGGGTTAGATTAATTAAATGACAAATTTTAATGATCATATGACATGGTTAATGGTACATAAATGGATCTAAGTTTGTGATAAGTTAGGGACTTAATCGTGGATAAAATATGGACTGATTTGGTACTGTATAATAAGGTATCGGGACATCGCAAACGGTGCGCGATTGGCGACCGGAATTATAAGACGAAAACGAAAAAGGACGCGAGTCGGTATTCGGTAGGATTCCTACCTTTTTGTAAGCCATGGATTGTGTAATGGTTTCATTGATTTATTTTGGGAATTTTATGGTTTATTTTATGATGAGTTTTAAATCATGGTTTATGTATCTTATATGGCATAATGCAAGATTATGAGTTATATGCTAAGTTATGAAGGCTATTTTATGACTATGGAATATACATATTACATAGCATAATGCATTACATCTCATGCATGGCATGGGCAGAAAAAAATAAACAAACCGGAGTCCATGCTCCGTCGGGGCGACCGAGAACAGGCATGGGGACACCTTGACGAGGCTTTGTCGTCAAGGGGGATATTTTACGATTGGACAGATCTTGACGAGGTTTTTCCGTCAAGAGGGATATGACAGTATATGGCAGGAATGATGGGTGGGATTCATAACATTGACACCCATGGCATATCATTTACTTATATTTTAGTATATGGTGGTTTATAGTTTTCATTGTGTTATTATCTGTATATGGTTATTACAAACCCATGTGCTAGCCCTACTTGGAATCCTACTGGGTGCGTTGTTCTAACGCCCTACTTCTACCCTAGCTGACAATGCAGGAGATGGCGGACCGGAAGGGCGAGACGGAAGCCAAGCTTAGGAGCTTGGGGAGACGGATTAATTATTTTGTTGTACTTTATTTTGGAAAAGATGTATTTGTATAGTTAGCTTGTCGGAAATGTAATAATTTAGGTAGTTTGCTATGTTTAGGTATTATTTTGGATAATACAGTATAATGGCATTTTCGTAATTAATTGGGTATTTCTTCCCTGCTATCTGAAGAACTGGTAGGATAGTTCTATGATCATCCGCATTTATTTTTATGTTCCGTGAGCTTACTTGCTACGCGTGAACTGTACTCGTGGACTTATGTTCCACGCACGCGTAGGGTTGGCCAGTTAAGGGCCGGGCTTTAGAAGCTCGGAACTTAACTCGCGTCGTGACGTCCGCGCCCTTTGTCACCTTTATTTAAAAAAAAAAAAAAAAGTACTCTGATTTACGGTAAAAAGGGGCGGGCGTTACAGTTGGTATCAGAGCGAATATCGGAAGAATGAATCTCTCGAAGTAAGATTAAGACAGTTGCATGTCTCACTGGCAGCTAAGAATCCCAACTGACCGACTCTTCGGAGTCCGCTGCACGGGGGCCGGGTTAATTTACTTCGATTGACTTAAACTGAAGTGTTTAATCTGAGAACAATATTTGACGGAAAGGGATGATAGCAAGGGAAGAAAAATCAATTTAAGTTGGAATTATCAAACACAGCAAGTAGGGTTACATTTCCCCGACATGAGAAAACAAATCTAGGTCTTCCCCAAATTTGACGGAATAATGATAGATTTATTGAACATAGGAGAGAATTCCCCGATTTCATCAAATGGAACAAAACATAGATACTTGGGAAGTTTTTCCCCAAACCAAGTGTGCTTATTTGGCGTCAGTGTTTTCGATGACTAGGAAATGGCTCGGAAGAGAAGGACTCGTCGCAACCAGAAAGAGGTATCACCACCTCGCTAGGAAGAGGAGGTACCCCATCGGGAGGAGGAACAGAATAATATAAACATACAAGGTGTACCTCCCGAGCTAAAAGATGTAGTTCAAGCGGCAGTCGCTGCTGCTCTTCAGCAACATTTGAGCGGAAATGCGACTACTAGCGACGGAAATGCTACTACTAGTGACACTAGTAAACGGAAGATGGTCAAAGATTTTCAGCAACAACGCCCTCCCTATTTCAGAGGAAAAGAAGGGGCTGTAGGAGCAGATCACTGGTTAAAGAAGATCACTCAGATCTTAAATCTGCTTCAGGTTTCCAGTCCGGCTAACAGAATCTTACTGGCATCATCTCAACTGATTGAGGATGCCGGTAATTGGTGGGAAGTGGTAGAAAAACAACAATCACTGGTGCCGGAAAGGGAAAGAATTGCCATGACTTGGGAATGGTTCTCAGCCACTTTTCTAGAGCAGTTTTTCCCGGAGGAAGAAAGGGAGAGTCAGACTGAAGCTTTTATATCATTAGTACAAGACAATATGATAGTGGCAGAGTACCACCGGGAGTTCCTTCGACTATCTGTCTACGCGTTCTACATGGTGGACACTGAGCACCGGAGGGCCCGTAAGTTTGA
The DNA here is from genome assembly GCA_013350335.1 of Chimonanthus salicifolius. Lineage (NCBI taxonomy): Eukaryota > Viridiplantae > Streptophyta > Magnoliopsida > Laurales > Calycanthaceae > Chimonanthus > Chimonanthus salicifolius. The sequence goes on from CM023535.1 coordinate 41,291,188, forward strand.
ACGGGGCCTTCGGCCGAGCATCAAAACTAGGGTGACAGTATTCAAGGAACCTACATTGGCAGGGGTGGTCGGCAGGGCCACTATAGTGGAGCGGGAATTGAATGAGGTAGCGCGGCATGACAACCGCCGATGGCAGAGTGGGCGGGGTGCATTTCAACCCAATAAGAGGTTCCGCCCGAGTTTCAGCAGACCCTCATCCTCTACTGGATCAAAAGGGGGCTTTCGCCCCAATCAGCCCTCCCAGTCAGCATCAATTACCCAGGTTGCTAGAGGTGGGAACACTTGCTATCAGTGTGGCCAACAGGGTCACTTCAAGAGGGAGTGTCCGCAGCTCAGCAGACCCTCTAACTTCAAGGGTTCCTCCCGCCCTCCAATTAGATCAGCTCCGCCGCGAGGGGGCAGAACATACAATCAGGCAGGACGGGCGCCAAACCCTACGGGATCAGGACGACTTTTTGCTATACCTTCTCCAGTAGCAGTGGACCGCTTGGTGATTCAAGGTATGGCCGTAGTTGGTAGTTCTTATGCAATTACATTATTTGATTCTGGAGCTTCCCATTCATTTATATCTGCTGCATTCATATCTGCTACGGGCACATTAGTACAGAATCTGTCCACCTCACTTACTATTGTATCCCCTGTCGGAGACACATCTTTGGGGCTCATATGCACGGCACTGAACACTGAACTCGCTGGATTCAGATTCGAGTTCAATTATTTAGTAATCGATATGGCTGAGTACGATGTTATATTTGGCATGGACTGGTTGGCTACGTATCAGGCCCATATTGATTGCCATCTTCGTAGAGTGATATTTTGGTCACCCGAAGGAAGGCGGTATATAGTGCCCGCTGACCGACAGGGCATTCCTAGAAGGCTGCAGGAAGAATTGAATCATTTTGCCTTGAACACCCTCAGATTAGATAAGGCACCAGTAGCTGAACTTCCGGCAGTGGTAGTAGATTATGCCGAGGTATTTCCAACAGAGCTCCCTGGTCTGCCACCTAAGAGGGAGATAGACTTTGAGATTAAATTATACCCCGGCGCAGCTCCAGTATCGTTACCTCATTACAGGATGGCACCGGCTGAGATGACTGAGTTGAAAAAGCAGATTGATGAACTGCTCAGGCTGGGCTTTATTCGGAACAGCACATCCGCATGGGGAGCCCCGGTATTGTTTGTTAAGAAGAAGGACGGTACCCTTCGAATGTGTGTGGATTATAGAAAATTGAACCAGTTGACTATCAGGAATAAATATCCCCTACCCAGGATTGATGATCTGTTTGATCAGCTTAGGGGTTCCTCTCACTTTTCCAAGATTGATCTGATGTCCGGATACCATCAAATCCGGGTTAGAGAGGAAGACATTGAGAAGACAGCCTTCAGGACACGATATGGATTATATGAGTATGTAGTCATGCCGTTTGGACTTACTAATGCACCGGCGGTGTTCATGGACCTGATGAATAGGATATTCCGTCCTTACTTGGATCAGTTTGTAATTGTATTTATTGATGACATCCTGATCTATTCCAAGAGTCAGGAGGAACATGCTGAACACCTGCGGATAGTTCTGAACACCCTGAAGAGGAACCAATTGTATGCCAAAGCCAGCAAGTGTGAATTTTGGCTATCAAAGGTCAATTTCTTGGGGCACGTTATATCGGAGGAAGGCATAGCTGTAGACCCGACTAAGGTAGCGGCAGTGAGGGAGTGGAAAGCACCGACGAATGTAACCGAGATCCGCAGTTTTCTGGGATTGGCCGGTTACTACAGGAAATTTATTATGGATTTCTCCAAGATTGCAGCCCCACTTACCCGACTCACTCAGAAAGGAGTCAAATTTGAATGGTCAGATCTGTGCAACCGGAGATTTGAGGAGCTAAAGGAGAAGCTTACAACCGCTCCTATTTTGATATTGCCGGAAAGAGGCAGAAACTATGAGGTGTACTATGATGCCTCAGGAGAGGGACTGGGGTGTACGCTCAGTCAAGGTAATAGGGCAGTGGTATACGGGTCAAGACAGTTGAAAATTCATGAGCGCAATTATCCCACACATGATCTGGAACTGGCAGCAGTGGTCTTCGCTCTTAAAAGCTGGAGACACTACCTTTATGGTGAGAAGTTTGAGGTATTCTTAGACCATAAGAGCCTAAAGTACCTATTTGATCAGAAGGAACTCAACATGAGACAACGTAGATAGATGGAATACTTGGCAGATTATGAGTTCGCACTCCGGTATCATCCTGGCAAGGCGAACAAAGTGGCGGATGCTCTCAGCCGCATATCACCTGCGACAGTAGCCAGTATGATCAGAACAGAATGGGAGGTGTTGAATACCATCAGAGAGTTTAAACTCTATCTGAATAATCATGGAACCATATATAATCTGATCATACGATCCCACATGGTCTCCGAGATCGAACGGGAACAACGAACAGATCCAGAGGTGGATGAGATATGGGCTAAGATGTCTACCGGTGAAGTTGTACCGGAATGGGAATTACGACCGGGACAGGGTATTATGTTCCGAGGCAGGACATATGTGCCTAAGAATTGCAGAAGAGAGTTGCTGATTGAAGCACACCAAACCAAACTCTCTATTCACCCGGGCAGCACCAAGATGTATCATGATCTTAAGAGGCACTATTGGTGGCATGGACTTAAGAAAGACGTGGCAGAGTTTGTTGCTCGTTGCTTAACCTGTCAGCAGGTTAAGGCAGAACATCGGAAGCCACCGGGTTTACTCGCACCCTTACCGGTGCCAGAATGGAAATGGGAACACATATCCATGGACTTTGTAACAGGGTTGCCAAGGTCATCCAAGGGCAACGATGCGATATGGGTCATAGTGGACCGGTTGACCAAGTCTGCACATTTCTTTCCCATCAAGATGACGGATTCTGTCGACGGTACATCCGGGAGATCATCAGGTTACATGGCATTCCCCGGTCTATTGTGTCCGACAGGGATGGCCGATTCACCGGCAGAGTATGGCAAGGCTTGCAGTCGGCTATGGGGACCGACGTATTAACTAGCACAGCATTTCATCCACAGACTGATGGACAGTCGGAGAGGACAATACAAACATTGGAGGATATGCTGAGAGCATGCATGCTAGACTTTAAGGGTGGATGGGAGGATCATTTACCACTGGTGGAGTTTTCCTACAATAACAGCTATCAGTCAAGCCTACAGATGGCTCCGTTTGAGGCCTTATATGGTAGGTCATGTAGATCACCAGTGTGTTGGACAGAAGCCAGTGAGCCTGCGCTGATTGGACCGGAGTTGGTTGCGGAAACTACAGCGCAGATTAAATTGATACGGCAACATCTACTCACTGCACAAAGCCGACAGAAGAGTTACGCCGACAAAAGGAGAAGGTTCCTCGAATTTGAGGTGGGGGACTTGGTGTTTTTGAAAGTCTCACCACGGAAGGGACACATGAGATTTGGAAAGAAGGGGAAACTGTCACCTAGATTTGTGGGACCGTTTCCAATCTTGAAGAGGGTGGGGGGGGTAGCTTATCAGTTGGCGCTCCCTCCGCAGTTATCATCATTACATGATGTATTCCATGTGTCTATGTTGAGGAAGTACAACCCTGATCCTTCACATGTATTGAATATTCAAGACATCGATGTCCAAAGCGATGTGACATATGTGGAAAAGCCGGTCAGAATAGTCGGGACCGAGCAAAGGGTGTTGCGGAACCGGGCCATTCAGTTTGTCAAGGTGGTATGGGAACGACATGGTAATGAAGAAACCACCTGGGAACTTGAGTCGGAGATGAGAGCCTCTCATCCGGAACTCTTTGTGTAAGATGTTTTGAACCTCTACTTCGCTCGAATTTTCGGGACGAAAATTTTAAAAGAGGATTGTATTGTAATGGCTCGGAATTTGTAAAGTAATATATATGTGTTATTATTTATTTTTATAGTGGAAATTAGAAAAATTGGTGGAGTAAATGGTAAATGGGCCAAAATTGGATAAAGGCCCAAGTGTGGCCCAATAGACTATGGTTTGGATTTAAATTTATTTAAATGGGTCAAGAATGGTCAAATTGGGTCGAATACCCATTTGGGACCCAATGGGTCAAGATGGTTAAGCTCTAAGGTAAATGGGCTAGTGGGAAATGTAATTGGGCCATGGGCCCAATGGTGATCCAATAAGAGAAATGGATTGATTTGGAAATTAAATCGTCTCAATTAATATTAATTGGACCAAGGATTGGTGGGGCCGGCCACCATGGTTGACTTAGTCAACCATGGGTGGAGTAATGGAGAAAGAATTAAGGAAATTAAAAGAGATAAGTGGGAGTTAATTAGCTTAATTTAATAACCTAATTAATTAAGTTAATTCTAGTCTAATCATGGTCAAATGGTCAAATGGTCAAAACCACTCTAAGAAACACAAACTACTTAAAGAAACACAAGTTTAAACTATGGGCTAAGGATAGAGGTTTTAGCCCAACTACCACCACTAATACACATTAATCTATGTGTGGTAGGTAGAGGAATTAATTACCCAACCAAACAAATGAGATAGGTTTTTCTCTCCTCTCTTCATTTCACTCTCATTTTTCTTTCTCTCTTTCTTACTCTCTCAAGAACGTCCCTCACCAAGGAAAAGAAAAAAGAAAAAAAAACTTGGAAGAAGAAGAGAAGAAAAGAGAAGGAATTGCAAGCATGAGTCCATCACTCAAGACTTTGGGTAGTTCTTCCTATCATCTCCTCTCTTCCCTCTCTCAAAATCTAACCCTACCTTAGCCAAACCCAAACCTTGGAGACTCCATCTTGATCAAGCATCTTAACCCAAAGATCAAGGAGAAGAAGAGAAGAGAAGGCCAAGGAGATCAAGAGGAGAAAGAAAGTCGGAGGAGCCAACCGGATTGTGAGTATTTCTAAAACAAGAGATTTGGATTTTTTTTTAGGGTTTAAGATTTGGAATCCATTTCTTGGATTTGGTGATGGCCAAAACATCATAGGCCTTGGATCTCAAATCCATACAATGGAAGGATGAAAATGGACAAAACCCTAAATGGGTAAATTAGGTTAAGAAAAAAAAAAAAAGGATTAAGAACATTATGTAATTAAAATGGATTAGGCATGGGAGTATGGGTTTTGAAGTGGATTGATGGACCATAGGGCTCGGCCATGTACTGTGGCCGAACCCCATGGTAATTGATGTATGATTTTTAGGGTTTTATAAGAATGGAAGCCATGGAGAATGAATTAGGGTTTTAAGATTTTAATGATTAAATGTAGCTAATTTTTGAAAAAAGTTTTTATGATGGAATCCATGGATGAATGTGAATATTTTAATGGCCTCAAAAGTGGTGGATGAAGGTGAATGTTTTTATGTCTTGAATGTCACCTATGAATGATAAATCAAGTATTTTGGAACCATGAAGAATGAATGGAATGAGGGCTAAGTTAATGGACTCAATTATGGTGAAGAATGATAGTTTTAAAAGCATGATGTAAAATCCCTCATGGGAGGATTCATTTTGGGCCTAAGTAATGTAAATAGGTCCAATGAAAGATAAGGAAAAGACATCATGGGTTCGACCATGGTGTATGGCCGAACCCATGATTCATATGAGAACCATTTTATGGTCCAAGATTAGGGTTTATGTAAATGATTAAATGAATGGGGATGAAGTCAATTAAGTGGCTGATTTTAATAATTCTATGATATGGTTGATGGGTCACTAATGGATGTAGGTTATAGATCAAGTATGGACTTAATTATACATGGATTAAATGAATGATTAAACATAGGAGAGGTAGTGGCAAAACCGTAATTAATGACCCATTTGTAGGTCATGCTATGGGCTAAGTTTAGGATCTATGTCCATGCATTAATGAGGCTAAGTTGAGGGCTAATTCTTGATAATCTTATAACTTAGTTAATGGTCATTAAGGGATCAAAGATTATGGATCAAATGGTGGGCTAAGTATGGGGTTTGGTATGTGTTTAAATGAATAAGGGTTAGATTAATTAAATGACAAATTTTAATGATCATATGACATGGTTAATGGTACATAAATGGATCTAAGTTTGTGATAAGTTAGGGACTTAATCGTGGATAAAATATGGACTGATTTGGTACTGTATAATAAGGTATCGGGACATCGCAAACGGTGCGCGATTGGCGACCGGAATTATAAGACGAAAACGAAAAAGGACGCGAGTCGGTATTCGGTAGGATTCCTACCTTTTTGTAAGCCATGGATTGTGTAATGGTTTCATTGATTTATTTTGGGAATTTTATGGTTTATTTTATGATGAGTTTTAAATCATGGTTTATGTATCTTATATGGCATAATGCAAGATTATGAGTTATATGCTAAATTATGAAGGCTATATTATGACTATGGAATATACATATTACATAGCATAATGCATTACATCTCATGCATGGCATGGGCAGAAAAAAATAAATAAACCGGAGTCCATGCTCCGTCGGGGCGACCGAGAACAGGCATGGGGACACCTTGACGAGGCTTTGCCGTCAAGGGGGATATTTTACGATTGGACAGATCTTGACGAGGTTTTTCCGTCAAGAGGGATATGACAGTATATGGCAGGAATGATGGGTGGGATTCATAACATTGACACCCATGGCATATCATTTACTTATATTTTAGTATATGGTGGTTTATAGTTTTCATTGTGTTATTATCTGTATATGGTTATTACAAACCCATGTGCTAGCCCTACTCGGAATCCTACTGGGCGCGTTGTTCTAACGCCCTACTTCTACCCTAGCTGACAATGCAGGAGATGGCGGACCGGAAGGGCGAGACGGAAGCCAAGCTTAGGAGCTTGGGGAGACGGATTAATTATTTTGTTGTACTTTATTTTGGAAAAGATGTATTTGTATAGTTAGCTTGTCGGAAATGTAATAATTTAGGTAGTTTGCTATGTTTAGGTATTATTTTGGATAATACAGTATAATGGCATTTTCGTAATTAATTGGGTATTTCTTCCCTGCTATCTGAAGAACTGGTAGGATAGTTCTATGATCATCCGCATTTATTTTTATGTTCCGTGAGCTTACTTGCTACGCGTGAACCGTACTCGTGGACTTATGTTCCACGCACGCGTAGGGTTGGCCAGTTAAGGGCCGGGCTTTAGAAGCTCGGAACTTAACTCGCGTCGTGACGTCCGCGCCCTTTGTCACCTTTATTTAAAAAAAAAAAAAAAGTACTCTGATTTACGGTAAAAAGGGGCGGGCGTTACATTTTTATACTAACCCATGTGTTTGACCCTACTCGGAGTACCTACTGGGAGCGTTGTCTAACGCCCTACTTCTACCTTAGATGATGACACAGGAAATGGACGGACCAAAGGACGCAATCGGAGCCAAGCTTAGGAGCTTGGATAATCTAGTTTCATTTCATTTAAGTTTTTATTATGGACAATGTAATTTGAGTAGTTAGTATTTGAGACTGTAATAACTTAGACTATTTTCTATGGTTTGGATTTTAACTTTGGACATTCTAACATAAGTTGATTATTATTAAGTGATGGACTTCCTTGCTATTTAAAATTGGATAGGATAGAACTCTATTATAACTCCACACTATGTTTAATTCGTCAAGTTTAACCTTATCGCGTGTGAACCGTTTTAGTGGACTTGGTCCATACACACGTATGGTTGGCCAGTTAAGGGCCGGGCTTTGGAAGCTCGGACTTAGCTCCCATCGTGACGTCCCGCTCTCTCTCACTCTTTTATTTCAAAAAAAAAAAAATTAGACTCTGATTTTCGGCGAGTGAAAAAGGCGGGGCGTTACAACGATCACGTTGAAACCGAATTGCAAAACTCCTTTTGCGGAGCTCCTTTTCCTTATTACATTTAACACATAAATAAATCAAACCGATGATCCATTTGATTCTCATCATCCCCTACATCATCCCATGTTCATTTCCATTTACGATCATAGTCCTCAAACCGGTTAAGTCCCTCATTGGGGTTTGGCCATAGGGTGTGTTCATGTCCTACCCAAAACTCATTAGTGGGGTTCGGCCATACAACATGGCAGAACCTCACTCTTTTGTTTTGACCCCCTTTTTAACCTTAAACAAAGCGGGCCCAAAATCATTCATTCTTTGATTTCTTAATCTAATAATGCCTAGTTAGTTGCTTAACTTTTTCAAACACACCGAAGTCCCTAAAAGTCATCCATGGGGTTCGGCCATACAACATGGCCGAACCCATGGTTCCCTCTTTTCACCATCTTCCCATCTTAGCCATCATTTCTTTTCATAGTTAATCACTTAATTTTTTTTACACATACTTAGATCCATAAAATGATCAGTGGGGTTCGGCCATACACATGGCCGAACCCATGGTTCTTCATTTTCATCTTCTCATTTATTAACTTGATAATCCATAGTCAATCATTTAAAACATATTTAGATCCATAAAAATTCCTCCATGGGGTTCGGCCATATTGTATGGCCGAACACATGGTTCCTCCTCTTCATCCTATTTCCATTTTCATATCACCTTGAGGATGGGTATTTACATCCAATATGTTTTAGCACTTGATGGGGTTCGGCCATACAACATGGCCGAACCTCATCTTGTCTTTCTTTGAGTCCTCGAATGATCCATATATAAAAAAAAAAATAGGGTTCGGCCATGCAAGGAGCCGAACCTTGTCCTTCCACATTTGTTTCAACCGTTCGATCATTCCTTATATTTAACCATAGTCCTCACCATCATCCATTTTATTTGTACAACCTATCTTATCCACCAACAAGGTTAGGGTATATTTTTTTCATTTCAAATGCTTAACCATCTTCTTGGATGGATTTTTCTTTTACATTCTATGGCCCATAATATCTCGGCCAATCTTTTCAATCCCATATGGAATCCCATGGTTTCGGCCATTCCATAGCCAAAACCATGGTTTCCTTAGCTTCCTTTTTAATTAATAAGCCTTGTTAAACATTACATTCCTATTCCGTGACTCCTCCGTTTCTTTAGGTCTGATTTTGCTCCTCCGTCCTTCTCCTTCCTTAGTCCTTTCTTCTTCCTCCTTCGTTCTTCGGTTTCTCCAAGTTTAGTGCCGAGATGGGAGGAAGAGAGATTGAAGGCCTCCTTGATCTTTAATTGAGTATTCGGCCAAGGTGTTGATTGAGAGAGGGAGAGGGTTTGAGATGAAAATCCCCAATCGAGGGTTCGGCCCAAGAGGTTGCTTGAGGGGGAGATGAAATGAGAGGGAAGTCTCAATGGAGAGAGGGAGAGAGATGAGATTAAAATGTCTAACTCTTTTTGTCTAAGAGAGGGGATCGGCCCTAGGGTTTGAAGGTTGAGAGAGCGAGAGGGTGAGATGAAGAAAAGATAGACTTTAATTTGCTTCTTTATCTCCAACATCTCAGCTGGGGTCATCCGGTAATGCGGCATTGACACTGGAGCAGCACCAGAGTATAACTTAATCTCAAAATCAATCACCCTCTTTGGTGGCAACATAGGGAGTTCCGTTGGAAATACCTCTGCGTAGTCCTTCACTACCGTAGGTAGTTCAGCCATTGGCGTCTTGTCTAGCCTGATGTTGTTTAATAGAAGATGGTTCAATTTTTCATGCAGTCTCTTGGTCATAGGAATGCTCTATTTGTTGGCATGTACTACATATTGTTTTCCCTCGGGTGACCAAAATATCACTCTGCGGAGATGGCAGTCAATGTTGGCCTGGAAGTTAGCCAATCAATCCATGCCAAAAATGATATCGTACTCTATCATCTCGAGTACCAGATAATTGAACTCAAATCTGAGTCCAGCAAGTTCAGTGTTTACCGATGTGCATATCAGTCCCAGTGATGTGTCTCCAACAGGGGATACAATAGTAAGTGCAGTGGACAGTTGTTGTGCTAGAGTGTCAATAGTAGATATGAAAGCAACAGATACAAAGGAGTGGGATGCTCCTGAATCAAATAATGCACAAGCATAGGAACTACAAACTACTGCCATACCTTGAATCACTGAGTGATCCACCATCTCTGGATGAGGAGCCAAAGTATACAGTCGTCCAGATCCTGTCGGAATAGGTGTCCGTCCTGTCTGGTTATATGCTCTGGATGCTTGTGAATGAGCTGGTCGAGCTAGAGGACGAAATGAACCCCTGGAGTGAGAAGGTCTATTGTTCTGCGGAGACTCCCTCTTAAAATGGCCCTGCTGGCCACACTGAATGTAATAGCCTGAATTTTTGGATCAATATATAGTGGCATTTATTATTTTAAATTTGAAGTTTGATGTGATAAAATGTCAAATGGACCAAATTTTGGGACAATGGCCCAAGTGTGGTCCAATGGGCCATGGATTTGATTTATTCATTTAATGGGTCAATGATGATAAATTTGGGTCAAGGGTGGTCAATTGGGTCAAATAGCCATATGGAACCCAATGGGCCAAGGTAGCTAAGCCCTAAGGTAAGTGGATAGGAGGGAATTTAATTGGGCCATGGACCCAATGGTAATCCAATAAGAAGAATAGATTTAATAAAATTTAAATCACCTAAATTGATGATGAATTGAACAAGGTAATATGGCCAAATAGGGCCCACCTCCACCTCACCAAATTGAGGTGGCATGTGGACCAAGGCAAAGGTGGGGCCAACCATCATGGTTGACTTGGTCAACCATGGATAAATTGAGAGGACTAAGGTGGATTAAGGAGAATTAAATTGATTAAAATTATTGCAAAATTATCTAATTTAAAATTAATGGAATTAAAGTGGCATGGCCAAGTGGGGCCCACCTCCACCTCATCAAATGAGGTGGCGAGTGGGGTAGGTATAGGTGGGGGCCGTCCACCATGGTTGACTTGGTCAACCATGGGTGGATTTCTTAGATAGATAAATTTTATGAAATTAAATTGGATAGAAATTAATTAACCTAAGTGAGGATTTAATTTAATTAATTAGGTTGGTCAAGGGGTCAACATGGGAAGACCAAACCACCAAATTCAAACACCCAAAACCATTGGCTAGTGGTGGTTTGTCTCAACCACCACCACCAAAGTCAAGGTAGCCCATACTTTGGTTGGTGAGGCCATCATGGAGGAGCATGGTCCAAGTAAGACCAAAGAAATGAGATGGGTTTTCCATCTCATCCCTCTCATTTCACTCTCTCATTCTCACCACCTCTCCACCGTCCTACACCAAGAGAAAATAAGAAAAGAAAAGAAAAAAATTAGAAGAGAAGAAGAAGAGAAAGAAAGAAAGATTAAGCTTGGCCAAACCATTATCACTTCAAGACCAAGGAAGCTAGACATTTTCTATCCCCTCCTCCTCTCTCTCTCTCTCTCTCTCTCTCTCTCTCTCTCTCTCTCTCTCTCTCAAGCAAACCCACTCAATCTTGGCCGACCCTAAGCTTAGAGGGCCTCACCATTTGATCAAGCTCATCTTGACCGTACATCAAGGAGAAGAAGAGAAGAGAAGGCTAAGGAGAGCAAGAGGAGAAGCAAAGAAGGACCAGAGGAGTCGTCGGGTGGTAAGAATTCTTAAAACAAGAGTTTATATATTTTTTTAAGATAAGATATGGAATCCATTTCTTAGACTAAATATGGCCAAAAATGTTGTGGGCCATGGATCTAAGATCCATCCAACGGTAGGATAAGAAATGGATGAGATGGTTTAAGGAAAAAATAAAATGAATGGATTAAGCATGGAAAAATATAAATTTTAATGGATTGATGGGCCATAGGGTTCGGCCATGTAGCATGGCCGAACCCCATGGTAAATGATGGATGATTTTTAATTAGGGTTTGAGGTCTAAAATTATGGAGAAGGGTTAATGATGTTGAGGTTTTTAAGTGATTAAACAGTTGGTGATTTTTAAGGAGATTTAATGAGAAAACCATGAGGAATGTAAATAGGTATTTTGGTTTTAAAAATGGCATGAATAAGATGGACCATGAGCCATGGGTTCGGCCATGGTGTATGGCCGAACCCTATGGTGGTGATTAGTGATTTTAATGAATGGAAAAGGATGGAGATGGATAAAAAAATTTAAATGGATTTGTAAGTATAGTAGCTAATACTTTAAATGAGATGAAAATGGGGAGTTCAATGAATGATTTAAATTCAATTGTGATAGGATTAAATGAGGCAAGATGGACCCAAGAAATTGGAAAATGGACATCATGGGTTCGGCCATGGTGTATGGCCGAACCCATGACCTCCTTGTGGGCCATATTTAGGGCCAAGAATGGAATGAATTATGGGATTAAAATGTTTACAAAATTAATAAAAATAGGTGGCTGATTTTATGATGCTAGGTCATGATTAATGAATCACTAATGGATCTAAGTATGAATGAATTTTGGACTTGGAATGTACATAAATGAATGGATGATTAACCATAGAAGAGAGAGTGGCAAAATGGTAATTATTAGCCACCTTGAGGAACCATGGGTTCGGCCATGGTACATGGCCGACCCCTATGTATGTTAGACATAAAAATTGGATACATTGTAAATGATTAAATGAAATAGATAGATGCTGCGTTTTAGGCTCGCAAATCGGAATATTTAAAATGGCCAAAAATCGGATTTATGGATGCGCTTTAAACCACGAAAAACGAGGCTAAGTTAGGGGCTGATTTTGGTAAACGGATAACGTAATTAGGAACCTAAGGTTGTAATAAGTTAAGGACTTAATCATGGATAACATATGGACTAATTTGGTAAATATGTAATAAGGTACCGGGACGTCGCAAACGGTACGCGATCGGCGACCGGATTGTCAAACGGAAACGTAACGGGATGCTAAGCGGTATTCGGTAGGATTCCTACCTTTTTGTAAGCCTTGGATATGTGATGGTTCTTTAATTTGATGATTATATGATTTATCTTATGATGGAATTTCGAATTATGAATTATATGTTTAAGTACTATGGATTATGATTTAATGCTATGGATAATATTTTTTTAAGACTATGGACTATACTTAGATGCTATGGATTTTACATGGATTATATATATATAGTACATAGCATAATGCACTTACATCTCATGCATGGCATGGGCGGGAAAATAATGAAACCGGAGTCCATGCTCCGTCGGGGCGACCGAGAAGCAAACATGGGGATAGCCTGAGGGGCTATAACCGGAGTCCATGCTCCGTCGGGGTGATCGAGAATCAGACATGGGGATAGCTCTTATGCTATAACCGGAGTCCATGCTCCGTCGGGGCGACCGAGAAGCAAACATGGGGACCCCTTGACGAGGCTTTGCCGTCAAGGGGGATACGATATTTTATGATGATACGGTGGATGGGTGGGACACATGACATAGGCACCCATGGCATGGTATTCATCATATGTTTACTTTATTATTATTTGATATGCATGTTATCACTAATCCATGTGCTAGCCCTACTCGGAGTCCTACTAGGCGCGTTGACTAACGCCCTACTTCTACCCTAGCCGATGACGCAGGAGATGGCGGAAACGGTGGACACGTCGGGAGTCGAGCTTAGGAGCTTAGGAAGCGGATATCTAGTTTTATTTCAGTTTCATTTTGGAGATGTAATTTAAAGTAGCTTAGCTCGTCGGACTGTATAATTTATATTTCTTGCTATGGTTTGGACTGTATTATGGACAATATCGTTTTGAGGCATAAATGTGAACATAGGGGTATTTTGGTAATTTAATGTTGTATCCTCCCTTCTATCTAAAAACCGGTAGGATAAACTCTATTATCATGTTCCGCATTCAGTTAGTTTCCGCGAGCTTACTTTCTACACGTGAACTGTTCCCGTGGACTTAGTTCCGCGCACGTGTGGGGTTGGCCAGTTAAGGGTCAGGCTTTAGAAGCTCGGACTTAACTCACGTCGTGACGTTCGCGCCCTCTCTCACTCTCCATTTAAAAAAAAAATGACTTTGATTTTCGAAAAGCGAGTGAAAAAGGGGCAGGCGTTACACTGAAAACAGGTGCTCACACCTCAAGGAACCTGAGAGACGGATACTGATGTGGAGGGCTGATTGGGATGAAAGCCTTCGGTTGATCCAGTAGAAGGTGGTGGTCTCCCAAAGTTGGGTCGGAATCTCTTGTTTGGGCGAAAAACACTTCCTCCACTTTGACCTCGGCAGTTGTCCACAAACTGAACTGTCTTTGCTAGCTCTTGCTCAGCTATGGTAGCTCGACTGACCACTTCCGCCAACGTAGGTGACTTGAAGATCGTCACTTTGACCCTGATGCTTGGTCAAAGGCCTCGCTCAAATTTACAAGCCTTCCTGTATTCTGTGTTCACCATGTATTAAGCATAACATGATAGACGGAGAAACTCCTGATGATACTCAGCCACAGTCATGGTGCCCTATACCAAAGATATGAACGCTTGTGTCTGGCGCTCCTTCTCCTCTTCTGGAAAATAGTGATCCAGGAACATTGCAGAGAACTGGTCCCATGTCATCTCAATCCTTTCCCCTGCTGGAATTTGTCCCCGTTGTCGTTCAATCACTTCGCACCACTTGCCGGCATCATCGATCAATTGCGAAGTAGCCAGCAATATTTTATCTTCATTATTAGTGATCCTCAGTAATGTCAAGATCTTGGTGGTATTTCTCAACCAATTCTCCGCTCCTGCAGGTCCTTCTTTCCCTTTAAAATGAGGGGGATGCTGCTGTTGGAAGTCTTTAACCATGCTTCGATCACGTGCCTCATTGGTGGTCGCACTTCCATTGCCGTTCATATATTGCTGTAGAACGGAAGTGACCACATCCTGCACTAAATTCTGCAGCTCAAGGAGTACCACAGGAATATTTGCGCTGTTCTGCGCCTCTTCCTGGTGTGGTTGTTGCACCTCTTCCTCCACATGAGGGTTTTGTCGAGTTCTTCTTCTCGGAGACATTTTCCTAAGTCATTGAAACATGGTTTGACTTAGCTTTCTCCTAAAGTTTTGTGTTTACATAGTTTGGGGAATTGCCAAATTAGCATCTTGTATTTCCTATTTTTGGGGAACTTTCCTATGTATCAAGTATTGTTTCTCAAGTTGGGGAAATCCTGATGTTTCTTGTTTCAGGAAATATGTCCTACTTTGCTATGTTTGATAAGTCCATTTTTTATAGTGATTGTCCTTCCCTTACTGTTATAGTGTTGTTCTGAATTTGAATGCTTCAATCTGATTCTTAACAAAGTAAATTAAGCCGGCCCCCGTGCAGCAAACTCTAAAGAGTCGGTCAGTTGGGATTCTTATCTTGTCAGTGAAACATGATACCGTCTTAATCTTACTTTGAAAGATTCATACTTCCGGTTTCACTCTGATACCAACTGTAAACGCCCGCCTTTTTTCACTCGCCGAAAATCATAGTCTATTATATATATATATATATATATATATATATATATATATATATATATATATAAAGAGTGAGAGAGAGTGGGACGGCATGACGCGAGCTAAGTCCTAGCTTCCAAGCCCGGCCCTTAACTGGCCAACCATACATGTGCGTGGACCGAGTCCACGAAAATAGTTCACACTCTAAAGGTTATACTTGTGGAAATAAACATATTGCGGAATTCATATTTGATTATATAAC
Organism: Chimonanthus salicifolius; assembly: GCA_013350335.1. Classification (NCBI taxonomy): domain Eukaryota; kingdom Viridiplantae; phylum Streptophyta; class Magnoliopsida; order Laurales; family Calycanthaceae; genus Chimonanthus; species Chimonanthus salicifolius. Next base: position 41,306,740 of record CM023535.1, read on the forward strand.
CCAACCATGACTTTTACTTAGCAAGGAAGTCAATCACCCAAAACTTAACTGAACTTAATATCCGAAGGTAACGTCAAACGATAGCAAAATAATATCTAAGTTATTACAATCCCAAATTGCAATTAACTCAAATACAATGTCCAAGACTAAAACTTAAAAATAAGCAATAAGCTACCCAAGCTCCTAAGCTTGGCTCCTTTTGCGTCCATTGTCTGTTCCATTCCCTGTATCATCATCTAAAGTAGAAGTAGGGCTTTAGTCAACGTGCCCAGTAGGTATTCTGAGTAGGGCAAACACATGGGATTAGTATAAAAATCAGAATAGATATGAAATCATGCTAAATCAAGGCCATGCCATGATTTCTCACCCATCAACCATATATCAAAAATACATAGGTAAACCTCTTGATGAACAAGCCACATCAAGGTATTCACTGTCATGACTCCCAACGTATGCCTTATCGGTCCCACCGAACGGAGCGTGGACTCCTCTTTCATTTCAAAACATCATATACCATTTCTCAATCGGAATCAGTGCGGATCCCTCCCCACGTTTGTTTATCGGATACTCCGAATGGAGCGTGGACTCCTTTCATATGCTCCATCCCATGCCATGCATGAGATGTAGTGCATCATGCTATTTCACATTAAGTTACATAATAGCCTTGAAATCCATTCTTAAAATATAAGCATTTTGATACCAAAAATAGATCATCAATCATGGAAAGAAAAACCATTGCATGTACATAATCCAAGTGTTTCAACAAGGTAGGAATCCTACCCATGTCCAAGTATTGTATCCTTGCGTTTTCGTCAAAACCGATCACCGATCACGTCAAACCCGATAGTACACCCGTTTGTGAAATCCCGCTACCTTAAATTAATTCCATCATATAAAATGGTCAAATTATTTATCCAATTAATTTAAATCATTCCGTACATCCTTCCATTTAAACTTAACCAATTGGAAAAGGAAAATCATACAAAAACTTTGCTTTTAGAATCAATAGGGTACCCGTCCGCAGCCCATCCTACAGACGACAGAAACTCATCCTACCGACGGTGACCCGTCCTACATGCATATCTCTTGTCTGCAAATAGCACCATGTTATGTTTGTTACCCATCTGCGGACTGGTCGAAACCTGAAATCAGTCCTCATTTGTTTGATGTTAGACTCAACCCTTCCTCTAAAAATTTGTTTCCTGGTTCTTTAAAAACACTTTAAACATCATCCATATTTCCTCATTCCATCTCTTGGTTGTTGGTCCTCAACACCTACCCATTCCTTGAATGGATACCGACTCTTTAATCATTTATTTCAAAACATATTCCATCTTCAAATGGATATCCACCTTCATGGCTTGCAATGGTTTAGCCAATCCTATCCATCAAATATGGGACCCCATGGTTTCGGCCATTCCATAGCCGAAACCATGTTTTCCCTTAGCTTCTTTTAACCAATAAATCCTCGTTAAACACTACATACCTATTCTGCGTCTCCTCCATTTCTTTAGGTCTGATCTTGCTCCTCCGTCCTTCTTCTTCCTTAGTCCTTGTTCTTCCTCCAAGTCTAGAGCCGAAATGGGAGGGAGAGAGATTGAAAGCGTCCTTGATCTTCAATGGTGCTTTCGGCCAAGGTGTTGATTGAGAGAGGGAGGAAATGAGTGGAAATCTCTATGGAAGGATCGGCCAAGGTGTGTAGGTTGAGAGAGAATGAGGTGGAAAACCTTCTATCTTTTATTCCAAAGGGGAGGTCGGCCAAAGGTGTAGAGAGAGGAAGAGAGATGAGAGATAGGAGTGGAGATGAGATTTCTTTTGCTCAAGAGGGAGGGAGAGAGGATTGGCCAAAGAGGGTTTTGGTGGTGTGTCTTTTGTCTAGCCCTAGCCTCCCAACCACCCACATTAAGGTGTGGTCTTTCCCATGTGTCCCTTGGTCAACCAAGAAGATGCATGTCTTACACTTGGGGCTTTGTCTTTCCCATGTGTCCCAACCAAGGAGACACATGGCTTACACTTGGGGCTTGGTCTTTCCCATGTGTCTCAACCAAGGAGACACATGGCTTACACTTGGGGCTTGGTTTTTCCCATTCAACTCAATCCCAATTCACTTTGTCTCACTTAATTTTCTTGAACTCATTTCCATATAACTCAAGTGATTTTAATTTCCAACTCAATATAATTCAACTCACCCCATTTGAACACACCCATGGTTGACCAAGTCAACCATGGTAGCCGACCATGCATGTTACCTTAGACCACTCGCCACCTCACTTGATGAGATGGATTTGGGTCCCACTTGGCCATGCCACTTACATGTCACCTCACTTGATGAGGTGGATCCCTTGTCTTGGGTCTTAATTGGGTACATGACCCAATTAAATTAATTCCTTACCCATTTATCTTAAACATCAATTCATCTTGACCCATTGGGTATTTGACCCAATTAACTACATTTACCCAATTTATTAAAATCAAACTCTATCCATGATCCGTTGGATCATAATTGGGCCATTGCCCCAATTCTTACCCATCTAACATTCATTCCATCTATAAATCTTAAATTTAACAATTAAAATCGATAATTTCCAATATAATAATGCATTTGAAAATCCGGGATGTGACAAGAACAATGGCTATAAAAGAAAGCCATGATATTTCCAAACATCTATTTATGATGAAAAATGAATTGAAAAACTTTATATGCTTTCATCAACAAATATGTTCGGAAATAGGTGAATAGAAGGTGGTATGTGCCAATGGAAAAGGTATTGGATAAAACCTTCATGTCCATGACCATTCAGCCCAAAGACCAAAACTACTTGCACTAGTGATGAATTAGCTATACACTTAAATCAAACACTTGCAGCATTCATCATTTTTGTTTCATAATATGGGCTTAAAATATCCAAAATATATGAAGCAACAAAAGAGACTGAAAGAATCCACGGAAAAATTGCCTCTTCTAGTCCAATGGATGACCCCACCTGTCTTGACCAATGTGTGTACTAAGAATATAGGTGAATGGTTTATCCATTGAAAATGTCCAAGCTAAATCTGTAACGCCCCGCCCATTTTCACTCGCCGAAAATCAACGTCTATTTTTTTTTTTTTTTTTGAAATGAAAGAGTGAGAGAGAGCTGGACGTCACGACGCGAGCTAAGTCCGAGCTTCCAAAGCCTGGCCCTTAACTAGCCAGCCAAGCGTGTGCGTGGAACTAAGTCCACGAGAACGGTTCACACGCGCTAAGGCTAAGCTTGTGGAATTAACTTAATGCGGAAATTAAAATAGAGATCTATCCTACCAATTATTAAATAGCAAAGAAGTACATCACTTAATGATAATTACCTCAAATTAAAATGTCCAAAATAAAAGTCTAAACCATAGCAAGTAGTCTACAGTCCAACAAGCTAAGTACTCAAATTAAATATCCATGAATAAAACTTAAATAAATCAATCTAGCTCATCCAAGCTCCTAGGCTTGGTTCCGATCACGTCCTTCGCTTCGTCTATTTCCTGTGTCATCATCTAAGGTAGAAGTAAGGAGTTAGACAACGCGCCCAGTAGGTACTTCGAGTAGGGTCAACACATGGATTGGTATAACAAAACACATAGATATAAATAATATCAAAACCATGCAAGTAAATGCCATGCCATGGGTGTCATATGCCATGAGTCCCACCCATCATCCATATCACAATCAAATAATATCCCTCTTGATGGAAAATCTTCATCAAGATATCAAAATCACATAGTATCCCTCTTGATGGAAAATCCTCATCAAGGTATCACAATCACGTAGTATCCCTTTTGATGGAAAATCCTCATCAAGGTATCACATTCACATAGTATCCATCTTGATGGAAAACCCTCATCAAGGTATCACAATCACATAGTATCCCTCTTGACGGAAAATCCTCATCAAGGTATCACAATCACATAGTATCCCTCTTGATAGAAAATCCTCATCAAGGTATCACAATCACATAGTATCCCTCTTTATGGAAAATCCTCATCAAGGTATCCCCACGAATGCCTTATCGGACGCACCGAATGGGGTATGGACTCCGGTTACAATCACAATCACATAGTATCCCTCTTGATGGAAAATCCTCATCAAGATATCCCCATGAATGCCTTACGGACACCCCGACGGATCGCGAACTCCAGTTACAATTCAAACATAATATCCCTCTTGATGGATAATGCACATCAAGGTATCCCCACGTTCGTTTATCAGTCGCCCTAACTGAGCATGGACTTCGGTTACATCTCCAATCATAGTACCCCCCCCCCTTGGTGGATAATGCACATCAAGGTATCCCCACGTTTGTTTATGCAACACTTCAGAATCTCATGTTATCAATATTTACGGAATTTACCATTTTAATTGTGAATTAACGGATATGGACCTTAGATGGGTAAGGTGTTGGGTCAATGGCCCAATTAGGACCCAATGGTTATGGTATAAGGTTCAATTTAAAGTAAATGGGTAAGGCACATTTAATTGGGTCAATGTTGCTATTTGGGTCAAAATGCCCAATTGGGACCCAATGGGTCGTGGTTAACTTGGTTGACCACCAAGTGGGTTCAAGCCTAATTTAATGGGGCTAAATTAAATTGGTAATGCATTATATCAATAAATAATCGATTTTCTAGATGAGGATGACACACACGCATACATCACAGCTAAGGCTAGATTTCCTCTCAGAAAATCAAGGAGTTTAGTTGAACAAGGATTGTCGTAAGATGGGCAACACGCGTGGATGAGTTGGGATTAGGCAATGACATCTGATTGGATAATCCAAATAAAAAAGATGTCTAAAATTAAATATAGGTTGCTTGGCCATACATGAGATATGTGCATCCAAGATGATGCGTTGAAATCTCTTTAAAAGGGGTCTTTTCCTTTGTTAAGAGCAATACAAAGGAATTGCTAAATTGAAGGGTCTCGGCATCTTCTAAAGATAGAACTGAGTGGAAGTTTTTATAAAAGAGAGGCAGCATAAGACAAAAGGGACGCACGGCATACACAAATCAAGGGAGGGCTTGACGCTGTGTGCTCTATCAACAAGGAGTCCTCGGCAGTGTTCAGAGAAGAAGAGGGCAGCCAGTTGTGTGAAAGATCAAGAAGAAAGAGGAATACATACAAAAGAGGCTAAGGAAGGAAAGGATCGGAAGAACCAGTCGGAGCGAAGGAAAACCGGAGTAGTCGCGGAACCGGTAAGTATTTTGATAATTTTGTTTAAAGAAAGGACACATAGGGTTCAGCTATGGTGTATGGCCGAACCCCATGGAAGAAAAATTAGGGGAGGAATTTAATAATTTAATGGAAGGATGAACCATAGGGTTTGGCCATATGTATGGCCGAACCCCATGGAAGGACATTGGTTATTTTATGGGTTTTTAAGGGATGAAAACCATGGTATGTTATAAATGTTTTAAAAGGGTTTAAAATGGATATATGGTTAAGAACATGGTTCGGTGCATGGCCGAATCCTAATTTTTATTATGGCTAAGGTGCTAAGCATGAACCATGTATGGAATGGGTGGAAGATCAAGGATTAAAAGGGGGACCAAAGTCAAATGAGTGAGGTTCGGCCATGGTGTATGGCCGAACCCCACTAGGGTTTATTTTTATGGACTTGAAAATGGTAATGGATACAATGGAGAAATTGGAAAGTTAGACATCATAGGGTTCGGCCATGGTGTATGGCCGAACCCCATGAACCAATTTTATGGGTCAATTATGGATCTAATATGTCTATGTATATTTTTAATGAATGGTTCACCAAACCAAGGGATGAAGGGAATGATTAGGGTTTTATTTTATGAATTATGAATCAATCATGAATCTATGTAATGGAACAGTTTTGGACTTAAACATGAGGTGATGGAAACCATGACAAAATTGTAAATAAGAGTGAAAATGATAGACCATGGGTTCGGCCATGGTGTATGGCCAAACCCCATGGGAAATGATTTATGGATTTAATGTATGAATGGTTACATTAATGGAACGTTAGCCATGGATAGAAGAATGGCAATATTGTAATTAAGTGGAAATAATGGACCATGGGTTCAGCTATGGTGTTTGGCCGAACCCCATGGGGAAGGTTTGATGGACTTAGGGTTTATGTATGTTGAATTAAATAAATGGGAAGTGATATGATTTGGACTTAAGTTAAATGAGAAAAAAAAAAGAAAAAATGGAACTAAAACCGAAGGGGTGAGGTTCTGCCATAGTGTATGGCCGAACCCCACAAAGCTGGGTTTATGGACTTAGATATCATAAGAAATCATTTGGGACATGGGTTTAATTAATTGTTTTGTAATAAGGTAACGGACCTCACAAAGGGTGTATGATCATGAGCGGTTACCGGACGAAAGCATAAGGACACTTTAGTGGTCTTTGGTAGGATTCTACTTCTTTGAAACCATGGGTTTATGTACAATGTTTTTATCTTATTTTGATGAATTTACGTTGTAAAAGATATGTTTCAATTTGTGAGTTTTAATGCTGTGGTTACAATATAAAATAGCATGTGTTTCATTAGCATCTCTGCATGGCATGGGGTGAAGGATATGTAACCGGAGGGGCCACACTCCGTCGGGGCGTCCGAAAGACCATTGTGGGGATACCTTGATGTGCATTTCCTATCAAGAAGAACCGAACGGGCCACACTCCGTTGGGGCGTCCGAAAGACCTATGTGGGGGTACCTTGATGATGAGAATTCTGTCAAGAGGTTATTTGTACTTGTGATGGGTGAGACTCATTGCATTGGACATCATGACATGGCATTGTTTTATATGGTTTTGACTTTATGTTATTATATATGATTTGTACTAACCATGTGTAGACCATAAATGGAATACCTACTGGGCGCGTTGTTCTAACGCAACTACTTCTACCCTAGTGGATGATACAGGAAACTAGGGGAACGATGAACGTGAAAAGGGCCAAGCATAGGAGCTTGGATGCTTTTAGTTTTTATTTTTCTTAAGTTACTCATGGACTTGTATTTTAAGTAGCTAGATTTCGGGCATGTAATAACTTAGATAACTTTGCTATGGTCTGAATGGTTTGTTTAAGTTTAATTATGATTAAAGACTTGAAGTACTTTGCTATCTAAAATGGAATAGAATTAGGTTCTATTATAATTCCACAGTTATGATTTTAATCCGCATGTTTATGTGGTTATGTGTGAACCGTTTTCATGGACTTAGTCCATGCACACATAGGGTTGGCCAGTTAAGGGTCGGACTATAGAAGTTCGAACTTAGCTCACGTCGTGACGTCCCCCTCTCTATCACTCTTTAAAAAAAAATATATACTCTGATTTTCAGAAAGCGAGTGAAAAGGGGCGGGGCGGTGCAGTTGGTATAAGAACGAAACAGAAAGATTGAATCTTTTGAAGTTACATTAAGACGGTTTCATGTCTCACTGATAGATAAGCTTTCCAACTGACCGACTCTTCGGAGTCTGCTGCACGGGGACCGGATTTATTTACTTCGTTACACTCAGACTGAACATTCAATTTGAGAACAACAATGAATGATAGCAAAGTAAGTACAATCAAAATAAATGGATTTATCAAACATAGCAAATTAGGATATATTTCCCAATATACCCGAATTGAGAAACAAACAATAGATACTTAGGGAATTCCCCAAGAACAAAGAAAAATCAAGAGTGCTTATTTGGAAATTTCCCCAAAACAGGAAAATACAACTTTACGATGAAAACTAAATCATGATATTTTTTAATGGCTTAGGGAAAAATGCCTCCAAAGAGAAATACCCGACAAAACCAGAAAGGGAAAGAAGACCATCCCACCAAGAGGAGGAGGAATAAAGCAGCGTGAATATACCGGTGGTGCCTCCTGAACTACAAAACTTGGTTCAAGCGGTGGTCACTTCGGTGCTTCAACAGCACTTGAACGGGAATGGAACCACCAACGAGACCAATGACAGGAGCATGGTCAGGGACTTCCAGCAACAGTGCCCTCCTTATTTCAAAGGGAAAGAAGGGGTTGTCAGAGCAGAAAATTGGCTGAAAAAGATCACTCAGATCCTGACCCTACTCAAGATTTCAAGTCATGCTGACAAGATTTCACTGGCCACGTCACAACTGATCGATGATGCCGGTAAATGGTGGGAGGTGGCAGAGAAGCAGCGAGCACTTCTTCCGGAAGGAGAGAGGACTGCGATAACTTGGGATCAATTCTCAGCTACCTTCTTGGACCATTATTTCCTTGAGGAGAAGAAGGAGCGCCAGACTTAAGCTTTTTTATCTTTGGCACAAGGTACCATGACGGTGGCAGCGTACCACCAGAAGTTTCTCAGCTTGTCTTGCCATGCATTTTATATGGTGGATACAGAGTATCGAAGGGCACGTAAGTTTGAGTGGGGGCCTTCGGCCAAGTATTAGGGCCAAGGTAACCATATTCAAGGCAGCTACATTGGCGGAGGTGGTCAGCAGGGCCAATATAGCAGAGCAAGAAATGGTTGAGTTAGTGCGTTTTGACAACCGCCGAGCTCAGAGTGGGAGGGTTACATTTCAGCCCAACAAGATGTTCCGACCGAACTTTAGCAGACCCTCACCATCCACTGGATCAACGGGGGGCTTTTGTCCCAATCATCCCTCCCCATCGGCATCAGTCACTCAGGCTCCCAGAGGGGTGAACAACTGCTTTCATTGTGATCAGCCGGGCCATTTTAAGAGGGAATGCCCACAACTCAGCAAACCCTCTTATTCCAAAGGTTCATCTCGCCCACCAGCTAGACCAGCTAATTCACGAGAAGGTAAGACATTTAACCAGGCGGGACGGGCGCCTACAGGATCTGGACGGTTGTTTACCTTAGCTCCTCCAGCAGCAGTGGATCACTCTGTGATTCAAGGTATGGCTGTAGTTAGTAGTTCCTACGCCTTTGCTTTATTTGACTCTGGAGTATCCCACTCTTTTATATCTGCTGCATTCATATCTGTAACTGGAACTTTAGTACAAAAACTATCCACATCACTCACCGTTGTATCCCCCGTCGTAGACACGTCATTGGGGCTTATATGCACAGCAGTGAATACTGAACTCACTGGACTCAGATTTGAGTTCAACTATTTGGTACTCGATATGATAGAGTACGATATTATCTTTAGCATGGACTGGTTGGCTAGCTTTCAGGCCAACATTGATTGTTATCGCTGCAAGGTGACATTTTGGTCACCCGAGGGAAAACAACATGTGGTGCGTACTGACAAACAAAGCAGACTGCATGAAGGGTTGAGTCATCTGGTATTGAGCAATATTAGAATCAACAAGGCACCGGTGGCTAAACTTCCAGCAATAGTAAAGGACTATGCGGATGTATTTCCAAAAGAACTCCCTAGCTTGCCTCCCATGAGGGAGATTAATTTTAAAATCAAGTTATACCCTGGCACTGCACCAGTGTCATTACCACACTACCAGATGACACCAGTAGAGATGTCCGAGCTAAAGAAGCAGATTGATGAACTGCTCAGACTGGGTTGCATCCGGACAGTACATCGGCTTGGGGAGCTCCTGTTTTATTTGTGAAGAAGAAGGATGGTTCACTCCGTATGTGTGTGGATTAGCGAAAACTGAACTAGCAGACGGTCAGAAACAAGTACCCTCTACCCAGGATCGATGATCTATTTGATCAACTTAGATGTTCCAGTCATTTCTCTAAGATTGACCTGATGTCCGGTTATCATCAAATCCGGGTTAGAGAGGAGGACATAGAAAAGACAGCCTTCAGAACGTGGTATGGACTATATGAGTTTGTAGTCATGCCGTTTTGACTCACCATGCACCGACTATGTTCATGGATCTAATGAACAGGATTTTCCGTCCTTACTTGGACCAATTTGTCATTGTATTTATTGATGACATTTTGATTTATTCCAAAACTCAGGAAGAACACGCTGAGCACCTGAGGATAGTTCTGGACTTTTGAGGAAGAACGATTTATATGCCAAAGCCAGCAAGTGTGAATTCTGGTTACCCAAGGTTAACTTCTTGAGACATGTCATATCAGTAGAAGGTATAGCCGTGGACCCGGCTAAAGTGGCGCCAGTGGGAGAATGGAAAGCGCCAAAGAATGTGACCGAGATCCGTGGCTTCTTGGGATTGGCTGGTTACTACAGGAAGTTTATCATGGACTTCTCCAAGATAGCATCTCCACTTACCCAGCTCACTCAGAAAGGAGTCAAATTTGAGTGGTCAGATGTGTGCAACTAGAGATTTGAGGACCTGAAAGATAGACTTACAACGGTTGCTATTTTGATTTTACTAGAAAGAGCCAAGGATTATGAGGTACAATGCTACGCTTCAGGAGAAGGACTTGGGTGCATCCTCAGTCAAACTCATCGTGTGGTGGCTTATGGTTCAAGACAATTGAAAATACATGAACGCCTCTATCCTACGCATGATCTTGAACTAGCCGCAGTGGTCTTCGCTCTCAAAAGCTGGAGACATTATCTATATGGCGAGAAATGTAACACCCCGTATTTTCAAGCTAGGGATATATATGGAAATTGTCCATTTAATTTATGAATTAATGTATATGGACCTTAGATGGGTAAGGTGTTGGGTCAATTGCCTAATTAAGACCCAACGGATATTGGATAAGGTTCAATTGAAATAAAATGGGTAAGATGTATTCAATTGGGGCAAGATTGTTAATTGGGTCAAAATGGCCAATTGGGACCCAATGGGTCGTGGTTCACTTGGTTGACCACCAAGTAAGTTCAAGTTTAAATTATGTGGGGCTGAATTAAATTGGAAATAGAATCAAGGAAATGAGTTGATTTTAAGTGAGTTGAATGAGTTAAAGTAAAGTGGTGAGTGGAGTTAAGAAGATGAGTTGGATGGAAGATAATGGGACTTTCATATAAAGTAAGTTAGGTGATAAAATGGAAAGTTACATCTCATGAGGTCAAACCTAATGGTTACACGTTGGATGCATGGGAGTTTCATCTCATGCATGATAACTCCAAATGACTCATTAATGGGGAGATGAAAGGGTTTTGGAGATTACACAAGGCTTAACCTTAGCACATGTTGGAAATATGGGAGTTTCATTTCATAGAATGAAACTCAAAATTGTTTCACTAATGGGAGGTGGACTATTTTGTGGTTATTACACAATTCAACCATGGCACACGTTGGAAGCATGGAGGGTTTCCATCTCAAGATGGAAACCCAAGGGTCAATAGTGGGAGTGTTTCATCTCATGCATGAAACCTCCAAATGAACCATTAATGGAGAGAGAAAGGTTGGTGGAGGTTACACCATTCAAACAAGGCAGCACCATTGGGGGCCTTGGAGTTTCATCTTATGGATGAAACCCCCAAGATGGAACACCAATGGGAGGTGGACGGTTACACAAGCCAAGTGAAGGCACACCATTGGACACATGGGAGTTTCACCCCATGGATGATACCCCCATATGGGAATTAAATGGGAGGAGGACGGTTTTGGAGTGGTGACTCAATTCAAGCAAGACAACACCGTTGGAGCCTTGGGAGTTTCATCCCATGGATGAAAACCCCAAGGGAAGCACTAAGGAGGGAAGTAAAGGAGTTTGGGAGTTACAAGGGGTGTCACTAAAGGACACTAACCTTGGGTTGAATTTCATTAACCAAGAAAAGAGTGGAGTTTCATCTCACTCCCTCCCTCTCCCTCTTGGCTGTTTTCTCTCCTTCAAACACTCTCTTGGCCAACCACTCCTCAAGACTTAGAGCTTCATCTCAAGGTTCTGTCCCTCTCACACAAGGTCGATCACCCTCAAGACAAGGACTTGGAGTATCTTTCTATCCCAAGCTACTCTATCTCTCTCAAACATATATCTCTTGGCCGAACCACTTCAAGGGACTTCATCAAGTTCAAATTCGGCTAAGGATCAAGGAGGAAGAAAAGGCTAAGGAGGAGGAAGATTGGAAGAGCAAGAAGGAGTGAAAGAAACCGGAGGAGTTGCGGAATCGGTAAGTACTCGTTAAGATTTCATAAGTAAGAAAATGATGATCAAGGATCATGGTTTGGCCCTTGCATGGCCAAACCCTAAATGGTATACACAAGAACCATCAAAGACCAAAAAGGGGTTGGATGAGGTTCGGCCATGATGTATGGCCAAACCCCATCAAAAGACCAATCTTGGATTTATGATTTTTGGAATGGAAGGGTATTATTGATGTTAAAGGTTTTTAAGGATGAGATTGGTGGAAAAACATTAACAATGTAAATGGCCTTACAATAACGTAAGGGATGGAGAACCAAGGACCCTAGGGTTCGGCCATGGTGTATGGCCGAACCCCATAGAGAATTATTGAATTATGCTATGTATTTAGATCATGGAAATAATGGGAGGATGACGTTAAGTTTAATTGATTTTAAACATGGTAAATGATGTTTCAAAAAGATGAACCTAAATGTATGGTTAAATCCCATGGAGGGATCTTGGTTCATAGACTTAAATATTGTAATTGAGTTCATGGAGAAGATGGAGATAAGACATCATGGGTTCGGCGATGGTGTATGGCCGAACCCCATGAACCATTTTTTTTAAGGCGTTATGTATGGATATATGTATGTAAATGAATGGTTATCAAATTATGGAATGGAGACATTTGTTAGGAATTTATTAAGGTTGTATGTCATGATTAGTGGACCATCTATGGATATATGTTTATGGGTCAATTATGGACATAGATATGTAAAAATGATAGGAGAGTTTAGTCATGGAAAGAATAATGGCAAAAAGGTAAATATAGTTAAAATTGAAGGACCATGGGTTCGGCCATGGTGTATGGCCGAACCCCATGGGTGGTGATATTGGATATGGATTTGTACAAGTGGCTTAGATGTATGAATGAATCATGGAAATGAAAGACCATGGGTTCGGCCATGGTGTATGGCTGAACCCCATGGGGAATATTTTTATGGACAGGTGGATGTTAATGTTAAAAGGATTTAATTAGATATGAATGATTAAATCAAGTGAGAATGAACTTGGACAAAATTCAAGTGGGTGAGGTTCGGCCATGTTGTATGGCTGAACCCCACTAAGGAATTTTTATGGACCTAGGTTGTTGTGAGTGTTAAAAGGTTAATGTGTGAATGATTAGATTAATGGATTGGTGATTAGACTTAATTAAAAGGATCAAATGACTTGAAAGAGGGACCAAAGTCAAGATGGTGAGGTTCGGCCATGTTGTATGGCCAAACCCCACTAAGGTGGATTTTGGTGAACTAAGGGTTAAGTAATTAGTTAAGTGGTGATTGAGTAAGTGAGGTTTGGCCATGGTGTATGGCCGAACCCCACAAGGCTGTGTTTATGGACTTAGACCAAATGGTAAATCAAATGGAATATGTATTGACTTGTTGATACGTAACAAGGTGACGGGACCACACAAACGGTGCGCGATCTTGAACGGTTGCCGGTTTAAAGCTCAAATACACCTTAGTTGTCTTGGGTAGGATTCCTACATCATTGAAACCATGGATATGTATTATGTACTTATGATGATTTTAATTCATGTTTGATAAAATATTTTGGTATCAAACAACATGTTGCAATTATGGGATTTTCATGCTATGTTTTGTAATATTCTATAGCATGTTGGCATTTGCATCTCAAACATGGCATGGGAGGGATGGAATTTAACCGGAGACCCACGCTCCGTCGGGGCATCCGTAAGTCGTGAGGGGTATTGTAACCGGAGATCCACACTCCGTCAGGGCGTCCGTAAAGTGAGGGCTATTTTAACCGGAGATCCACACTCCATCGGGGCGTCCGTAAAATAATCGTAGGGGATACGTTGATGAGGAGAATTCCATCAAGAGGATACATGTGTTTGTGATGGGTGGGACTCATTGCATATGGTAGCATGGCATGGCATTGAATCGGCATGATAATGATCTTTATTATCATGCAAGGTTTCTAGTTTTTATCTGTATGATTAGATCTCTATTATCATACATTGTTTTGGATATGATGTTTTACAAGTACGATATGGTATATTATTATATCTGTAACACCTCGGATTTTCAATTTATGATTTAATATGAAAATTATCCATTAATTTGTGAATTTTAGATATGGATTTTAATTGGACAAAGAGTTGGGTCATTGGCCCAATTAAAACCTAATTGATTGTGGAATAGTTTTCATTAAAATTAAATGGGGTTGAATTAATTTAGTAATGCAATCCATGATATGCGCATGGAAGAAATTGATGAAAGATTTTAGGAGTTGCATAGGTTTATGTGGGATTTTCATAACCACATAGATATGATAAAATATCTTGAGAAAATTAGATAAGTGTGCATGGCCGAAATTTAAAGATAATTAAAGGAAGGTTTTAAAATAAGAAGGGGAGGTCGGCAATTACTAAACTAGTACAAGGGGCGCACGGCCCTAAAGGGGGTTGCCTATCTTAAGCACCTTCTAATTATGGGACCAAGGGAAGATTATAAAAAGGAGAGGTAGCAAGGGGCACATGGTTTACACACCATAGCCGAATTTCTTTCTCTCTATCTTTCATTCTCGGTAATACAACAAGAAGGAAAGAGGGTAGCCAGCAAGAGGGAAAAATCAAGAAGAAGGAAAAGGATTGGAGGAGAAAAGAACAACCGGGAAAAACCGAAGGAGTCGCGTAAACGGTTAATATCTTATTTATAAATTTGTTTTAAAGATAAAGAACCATAGGATTCGGCCATGATGTTTGGCCGAACCCCATGGAAAAAGATGGGTGTTGATTGATTTTTAAAAATGGAAAGAAAAGAACCATAGGGTTCGGCCATGGTGTATGGCCGAACCCCATGATTAATTAATGGAAGCACATGGCTTATTTAATGATGTTTGAATGAAAAAAACCATGGAAGTTGTTAATAAAATTATGGGGTTTCAAGTATGAAGATAATGGATTTATATTTATGTTTTAAGAAGATTTTAATGGAGATATGGTTAGGGATGTGGGTCGGCCATTGCATGGCCGAACCATGATTTGATTAAGGCTAAGATATAAGATCAAAGGAATGAAAGAAAAGGGGTGAGGTTCGGCCATGGTGTATGGCCGAACCCCACCAAATATGTTCATGAACTTTATGGGAGTTGTTGATAATGTTAATGCAATTAGATTATGGAATTAATGGAAGAAAATTATGGAGTTATGTTCAAGGAAAGAAATTAAAGAACCATAGGGTTCGGCCATGGTGTATGGCTGAACCCCATGGGGTTGTTTTGGAACGGTAGATGGATTTTGGTTGCTAAATTTGGAAAGCATCCAATTATGGAAAGATGGTTTCTAATTTAGGAAACTATCTAATTTTAGAAGGAGGTTGCTAAATTTGGAAAGCATCCAATTATGGAAAGATGGTTTCTAATGTAGGAAATTATCTAATTTTGGAAGGAGGTTGCCAAATTGGAAAGCATCTATTTATGGGAAGTAATATGATTAGAAAGTTGGACTCATGGGTCCGGCCATGTGCATGGCCAAACTCCATGAATCAATTTCTATAAATGTATGTCTATAAATATTCTTAAATGGAAGGTGGAGTTTAATTTAGAAAGGATCTAAGAATGGAAAGAATTGATTGTTTTTAAAAATATGGGGATTAAATTAGAAAAGCTTCTTGTTATGGACTTGCTATTTATGGATTTTCTTATAATGGCAAAGTGGTAATTAAAGGTTAAAATGAAAAGGGGTGAGGTTCGGCCATGGTGTATGGCCGAACCCCATGAGGTTCTTTATGGGCTTAATATTTAAATGAATGGTGGACCAATTGGAGAATGCAAATAAATGATTATGGACTTTATGGACTTGATATGCTTAGGTTAATGGATCATTAATGGAGCTCTAACATGGATTGGTCATGGATTTAACATAAGTGATTGATTAAATATTAATTGGAGCATACCAATTTATGTTTATCAATTATATTATTGGACTATAGGCTATGTTAGCTATGGATGGCATTGTTATAAATATAAGTGAAAGTGTTGGATCATGGGTTCGGCCATGGTGTGTGGCCGAACCCCATGAGGAATTATTTGGAGAACTTAGATGTTTATGATCTATGTTTTTGGACCTAAACATGGGAATTGTTTGGCAGACCTAGGGTTATCTATTTTGAATTAAAATAAATAGAATATTAACTAAGGTTTAGACCAATGGCATTTTGGTAATTAATGGAATAAATGAACAAAAAGGGTGAGGCTCGGCCATGGGTATGGCCGAACCCCACAAGTTTGGTTAATGGACTTTAAATGTTGTAAATCAAGTGGGACTTGGTTTTGATTGGTTATTATATTATAAGGTAACGGGATCTCGCAAGCGGTTCACAATCGGTGATCTATTCTTGGACGGAAGCTCAAGGATTCGTGAGTGGTCTTTGGTAGGATTCCACCTCTTTGAAACCATGGGCTTATGTACACTTGTTTTATCTTATGTTTGATGAAAATTATGTTTCAAAGGATATGCTTTATTGAATTTCAAATGCTATGTTTAATTGTATAAATAGCATGTGTTGAGTATGTTTCGAAAGGTGATTTTAAATGCGATGTTTATTTTATAAAATAGCATGTGTTTCATTGGCATCTCATGCATGGCATGGGGTGGAGGATTTGTAACCGGAGGGGTCACACTCCGTCGGGGCGTCCGAAAAATCTATGTGCGGTACCTTGATTTGATTTTCCATCAGGAGGTATCCGAAGGGTCCACACTCCGCCGGAGCGTCCGGAAGACCTATGTGGTGGGTACTTTTATGTACATGTGATGGGTGGGACTCATTACATCTGTCATCATTGCATGGCATGGATTTATATGGTTTTTGACATTACGATATTATATATGTTTTGTACTAACCATGTGTTAGTTGTAACTGGAATACCTACTGGGTCCGTTGTTTTAACGCCCTACTTCTACCCTAGTTGATGACATAGGTAATCAGGGGAACGAGTAACGTAAGACGGGCCAGGCATAGGAGCTTGGATGATTTAGTTTATTATTTTTAATAAAAGTTACTCATGGACTTGTATTTGAGTATCTAGATTTTGGAATATAATAACTTAGATGGATGGATGTTAATTTTGATAATTATGGTAATTTGAATGATGATTAAAGACTTGACGTAGTTTGCTATCCGATTGGAATAGAACTTGGTTCTATTATGATTCCGTAATTTTGATGTTATGATTCTGCAGGTTTGTGTTGCTATGTGTGAACCATTTTCGTCGACTTGGTCCATGCACACGTAGGGCTGGCCAGTTAAGGGTCGGACTTTGGAGTTCGGACTTAGCTCGCGTCATGACGTCCCACGTTCTATCACTCTACTCTGTTATAAAAAAAAAAAATAGACTCTGAATTTATGGGAAGAAACGAGTGAAAAAGGGCGGGGCATTACAATATCTGGATTTTATATACTAACCCATGTGTTAGCCCTAATGGGAATACCTAATGGGCGCGTTCTCTAACGCCCTACTTCTACCCGAGTTGATGACACAGGAAGAGAACGGAACGAGGACGTGATTGGAGCCAAGCTTAGGAGCTTGGATGATTAAGCTATATGTTGTCTATGTTATTCGGAATTGTAATAACGTAGATTTATTTGCTATGGATTAGATGGTTAATGTTTGGATATTTAAGTTATGATAATTATTATTAAGTGTTGGACTACTTTGCTATCTAAAATGGAATAGGATTGTTATCCTATTGTTATTCCGCATGTATGATTTATTCCGCAAGTTAACTTGAGTACGTGTGAATCATTTTAGTGGACTTGGTCCACATACACGTATGGTTGGCCAGTTAAGGGTCGGGTTTTGGAAGCTCGGATTTAGCTCGCGTCGTGACGTCCCACTCTCTCTCACTCTCTATCACTTTAAAAATAAAAAAATAAACTCTTATTTTCAGATTAAAGCGAGTGAAAAGGGTGGGTGTTACAAGAAATTTGAAGTGTTTTTAGATCATAAGAGCTTGAAGTACATATTTGATCAGAAAGAGCTCAACCTGAGGCAGCGCAGATGGATGGAATATCTGCAGGATTATGAGTTCGCACTTCGTTTTCACCCTGACAAGACGAACAAGGTGGCAGATGCCCTCATCCGTATATCACATGCATCAGTGGCATGTTTGATCAGGACAGAATGGGAGATGCTGAATACCATACGAGAGTTCAATTTATATATCAATAACCATGGGAGTATGTACAATTTGATCATACAGTCCAACATGGTTGCCAAGATTGAACAGGAACAGCGGGTAGTCCCGGAAGTGGAGAAGATATGGGCCAAGATGTCTACTGGTGAAGTCATACCGGAATGGGAGTTACGACCAGGACAAGGTCTTGTATTCCAAGGAAGGATATATGTGCCTAAGAACTGCAGAAGAGAATTATTGATTGATGCGCATCATACCAAACTCTCTATTCATCCGGGCAGCACCAAGATGTATCACTACCTGAAGAGATATTACTGGTGGCACGGACTCAAAAGGGATGTGGCAGAATTTGTGGCTCATTGCTTAACGTGTCAGCAGGTTAAGTCGAAACATCAAAAGCCACCAGGATTACTCAAACCCTTACCAGTGCCGGAGTGGAAATGGGAGCATATCTCCATGGATTTTGTGACAGGGTTGCCAAGGTCTTCAAAGGCCAACGATGCGATATGGGCCGTTGTAGACCGACTGACCAAGTCTGCACATTTCATTCCCATCAGGATGACCGACTCATCTGAAACCTTGGGTCGACAGTATATCGAGGATATCATCAGATTGCATGGTATTCCTCGGACCATTGTGTCCGACAGAGATGGTCAATTCACCGACAAAGAATGACAGAGCATGCAGTCGACCATGGGAACAGACCTACTGACTAGCACAACATTCCATCCACAAACTGATGGGCAGTCTGAGAGGACAATACAAACATTGGAGGATATGTTGAGTGCATGCATGCTAGATTTCAAGGGTGGATGGGAGGATCACTTGCCATTGTTAGAATTCACATACAACAACAGTTACCGGGCACGCCTCCAGATGGCTCCATTTGAGGTATTGTATGGTAGACCATGTAGATCACATGTGTGCTCCGGTGAACCTGCAGTGATTGGACCTGAGTTGGTTGCAGAGACTACAGCACAAATACAGTTGATACGGCAGCATCTATTGGCTGCGCAGAGTTGTCAGAAGAGCTATGCTGACAAGAGGAGGAGGTTCCTTGAATTTGAAAGGGGGACATGGTGTTCTTGAAAGTCTCGCCACGAAAGGGACACATGAGATTTGGAAAGAAGGGGAAATTGTCGCCAAGATATGTGGGACCATTTTCAATCATAAGAAGGATGGGGGACGTGGCTTACCAATTGGCACTTCCTTCACAGTTGGCATCTCTACACGATGTGTTCCATATATCGATGTTGAGGAAGTACAATCCTGATCCCTCTCATGTACTGAACATACAAGACATAGAGGTCGAAAGCGACATGACATACGTCGAAAAGCCTGTCCGAGTGGTGGACACAGAACAAAAGGTATTACAAAACCGAGCGATCCTGTTTGTTATGGTGGTACGGGATCGACATGGCATTGAGGAAGCCAGTTGGGAACTCGAGTCAGAAATGAGAACAGCTCATCCTGAGCTATTTATGTTAATGTTTGAAACCCTACTTCACTCGATTTTCGGGATGAAAATTTTAAAAAGAGGGTTGTATTGTAACACTTCGGAATCCCATCTTATCAATATTTACGGAATTTACCATTTTAATTGTGAATTAACGGATATGAACCTTAGATGGGTAAGGTGTTGGGTCAATGGCCCAATTAGGACCCAACAGTTATGGTATAAGGTTCAATTTAAAGTAAATGTGTAAGGCACATTTAATTGGGTCAATGTTGCTATTTGGGTCAAAATGCCCAATTGGGTCCCAATGGGTCGTGGTTAACTTGGTTGACCACCAGGTGGGTTCAAACCTAATTTAATGGGGCTAAATTAAATTGGTAATGCATTATATCTATAAATAAGGGATTGTCTGGATGAGGATGACAAACACGCATACACCACAGCTAATGCTAGATTTCCTCCAAAAAAATCAAGGAGTTTAGTCGAACAAGGATTGTCCTAAGATGGGCAACACTCATGGATGAGTTGGGATTAGGCAATGACATCTGATTTCCTAATCCAAATAAAGAAGATGTCTAAAATTAAATATAGGTTGCTTGGCCATACATGAGATATGTGCATCCAAGATGATACGCTGAAATCTCTTTAAAAGGGGTCCTTTCCTTTGTTAAGAGAAATACAAGGGAATTGCTAAATTGAATGGTCTTGGCATCTTCTAAAGATAGAACCGAGTGGAAGTTTCTCTAAAAGAGAGGCAGCATAAGACAAAAGGGGCGCACGGCATGTACAAATCAAGGGAGGGCTTGACGTTGTGTGCTCTGTCAACAAGGAGTTCTCGGCAGTGTTTAGAGAAGGAGAGGGCAGCCAGTTGTGTGAAAGATCAAGAAGAAAGAGGAATACATACAAAAGAGGCTAAGGAAGGAAAGGTTCGGAAGAACCTGTCGGAGCGAAGGAAAACCAGAGGAGTCGCAGAACTGGTAAATATTTTGATAATTTTGTTTAAAGAAAAGAACCCCACGGAAGAAAAATTAGGGGAGGAATATAATAATTTAATGGAAGGATGAACCACATATGGCCGAACCCCATGGAAAGACATTGGTTATTTTATGGGTTTTTGAGGGATCAAAACCATGGTATGTTATAAATGTTTTAAATGGGTTTAAAATGGATATATGGTTAAGGACATGGTTCGGCCATTGCATGGCCGAACCATAATTTTTATTATGGCTAAGATGCTAAGCATGAACCATGTATGGAATGGGTGGAAGATCAAGGATTAAAAGGGGGACCAAAGTCAAAATGAGTGAGGTTCGGCCATGGTGTATGGCCGAACCCCACTAGGGTTTATTTTTATGGACTTGAAAATGGTAATGGATGCAATGGAGAAATTGGAAAGTTAGACATCATAGGGTACGGCCATGGTGTATGGCCGAACTCCATGAACCAATTTTATGGGTCAATTATGGATCTAATATGTCTATGTATAATTTTAATGAATGGTTCACCAAACCAAGGGATGAAGGGAATGATTAGGGTTTTATTTTAGGAATTATGAATCAATCATGAATCCATGTAATGGATCAGTTTTGGACTTAAACATGAGGTGATGGAAACCATGGCAAAATTTTAAATAAGAGTGAAAATGATAGACCATGGGTTCAGCCATGGTGTATGGCCGAACCCCATGGAACTGATTTGTGGATTTAATGTATGAATGGTTAAATTAATGGAATGTTAGTCATGGATAGAAGAATGGCAATATTGTAATTTAGTGGAAATAATGGACCATGGATTCGGCCATGGTGTATGGCCGAACCCCATGGAGAAGGTTTGATGGACTTAGGGTTTATGTATGTTGGATTAAATAAATGGGAAGTGATATGATCTTGGACTTAAGTTAAATGAGCGAAAAAAAAAAAGGGAACTAAAACCAAAGGGGTGAGGTTCTGCCATAGTGTATGGCCAAACCCCACAAAGTTGGGTTTATGGACTTAGACATCATAAGAAATCAATTGGAACATGGGTTTAATTAATTGTTGTGTAATAAGGTAACGGACCTCACAAAGGGTGTACGATCGTGAGCAGTTACCGGACGAAAGCGCAAGGACACTTTAGTGGTCTTTGGTAGGATTCTACCTCTTTGAAACCATGGGTTTATGTACAATATTTTTATCTTATTTTGATGAATTTACGTTGTAAAAGATATGTTTCAAATGTGAGTTTTAATGCTATGGTTACAATATAAAATAGCATGTGTTTTATTAGCATCTCATGCATGGCATGGGGTGAAGGATATGTAACTGGAGGGGCCACACTCCGTCGGGGCGTCCGAAAGACCATTGTGGGGATACCTTGATGTGCATTTCCCATCAAGAAGAAACCGAAGGGACCACACTCCGTCGAGGAGTCCGAAAGACCTATGTGGGGGTACCTTGATGATGAGAATTCCGTCAAGAGGTTATTTGTACTTGTGATGGGTGGGACTCATTGCATTTGACATCATGACATGGCATTGTTTTATATGGTTTTGACTTTATGTTATTATATATGATTTGTACTAACCATGTGTAGACCCTAAATGGAATACCTACTGGGCGCGTTGCTCTAACGCCCTACTTCTACCCTAGTGGATGATACAGGAAATGAGGGGAACGATGAACGCGAAAAGGGTCAAGCATAGGAGCTTGGATGCTTTTAGTTTTTATTTTTCTTAAATTACTCATGGACTTGTATTTTGAGAAGCTGGATTTCGGGCATGTAATAACTTACATAAGTTTGCTATGGTCTGAATGGTTTGTTGGATATTTCAAGTTAAGTTTAATTATGATTAAAGACTTGAAGTAGTTTGCTATCTAAAATGGAATAGAATTAGGTTCTATTATAATTCCACAGTTATGATTTTATTCCGTATGTTTATATTGTTACGTGTGAACCGTTTTCATGGACTTAGTCCATGCACACATAAGGTTGGCCAGTTAAGGGTCGGACTTTAGAAGTTCGGACTTAGCTCGCCTCGTGACGTCCCACTCTCTATCACTCTTTAAAAAAAATAAAAAATATACTCTGATCTTCAGAAAGAGAGTGAAAAAGGGCGGGCATTACAGTTTATCGGTCGCCCCGACGGAGCGTGGACTCCAGTTACATTTGATCCCTCCCATGCCATGCATGAGGTGCAAGTGCAACATGCTATGTAATAATAATAAACACCATAGCATTCAAAATCCCATTATTAAGACATATTATTTGATACCAAAATAATTCAAGTAAAAACATCACATATACATATTCCATGGTTTTCAATGAGGTAGGAATCCTACCAACGACCAATTATCGTTGCCTTGTGTTTTCGTCCAAAAACCACTCGCCGATCGTACCCACGGTTGTGGAATCTTTTTACCTTAAATAAATTCCTTAAAATAATCAAATTAATTGGTTTAACCCATTCCCTTCATCCTTCCAATTTAATTTAACCATTTGAGAAATCGCACAAGTATTTCATTTTTAAAATCAGCCGGTTACCTGCTGCCCACTACCCACTGTCCACAGTCCATTGTCCACTGTCCACCGTCCACTGTCCACCGTCCACTAGTAGGGTTTGGCCATATCTTAGGGCTGAAATATGTTTTAAGTCCATAATCATCCATGAGTGGGGTTCAGCCATACAACATGGCCGAACCTCACAATACGTATAATTTGATCATACGGTCCAACATGGTTACCAAGATTGAACAGGAACAGCGGATAGACCCAGAAGTGGAGGAGATATGGGCCAAGATGTCTACTGGTGAAGTCATACCAGAATGGGAGTTACGACCAGGACAAGTTCTTGTATTCCGAGGAAGGATATATGTGCCTAAGAGCTGCAGAAAAGAGTTACTGATTGAGGCACATCAGACCAAACTCTCTATTCATCCGGACAGCACCAAGATGTATCACGACCTGAAGAGACATTACTGGTGGCACGGGCTGTAATAGCCCGAATTTTTGAAGCAATATATATTGGACATTTAATTATTTTAATTTGGAATTTGATGTGATGAAAATGCCAAATGGATCAACTTTGGGACAAGGGTCCAAGAATGGCCCAATTGGACCATGGGTTGGATGAAATCCATTTAATGGGTCAATGAGGACTAATCGGGTCAAGGATGGTTAAATTGGGCCCAATACTCATTTGGGACCCAATGGACCCAATTGAGGTAAGCCTAAGGTAAGGAGGGAATTTAATTGGGCCATGGGGCCAATGTCTACCCAATAAACCATGAATTGGAATTAATACAATTAATGGGTCAGTGGTAAGTAATTGGGTCAAGATAGTCAATTTGGGTCAAAGGGCCATAGGGGACCCAATGGGCCAAAGTAGGTAAGCCCTAAAATAAATGGAAAGACAAAATATAATTGGGCCATGGGCCCAATGGTAATCCAATTAAGATAAATTAAATGGATTAGATAATTATAAAATTATCTAAGTTAAGATGTATCAAGATTAAGTGATATGGCCAAATGGGGCCCACCTCCACCTCACCCATTGAGGTGGCGTGTGGACCAAGGGAAAATTGGGACCAACCATCATGGTTGACTTGGTCAACCATGGGTAAATTTAAGAAGACTAAGGTGGATTAAGGTAAATTAAATTGATTAAAATTATTGTAAAATTATCTAAGTTAAAATCAATGGAATTAAATATAACATGGCCAAGTGGGGCCCACGTCCATCTCATCAAGTGAGGTGGCGGGTGGGGTAGGTATAGGTGGGGGCCGTCCACCATGGTTGACTTGGTCAACCATGGGTGGATTTATTAGATAGATAATTTAATGGAATTAAATTGGATGGAAATTAATTAACCTAAGTGAGGACTTAACTTAATTAGGTTGATTAATTAGGGTCAACATAAACAAGTCAAAGAGGACATGGGAGCCATGCTTGGTGGTTGGGTCTCAACCACCACCACCCAAGTCAAGCTAGCCCATGCTAGGTGGGTGGGGAAATTAATGTGGAGTCTAAGTCACTCCAACCATCTCCATCTCATTTCAAACTACCCATTTCACTCTAGCCCTCCACACACACAAGAAAAATCGTTCCCCACCTTGCAAAGGAGAAGAGAAGAAAACTTAGAAGAAAGAAAGAAAAAGAAAAGAAGGAGAGAAGGAAAGGCAAGTCTTGGGCCACCCTAAGATCAAGATCCTTGAAGATTTCTTCCTCATCTCCATACTCTTTCCCTCCCAACCTAACACTATCTTAGCCGATCCAAGCATGTCCCACCATTGATCAAGCTCATCTAGCCGATCAAACAAGGAGAGGAAGAAGAAAGGAGGCCAAGGAAGTTGACGGGAGCGACAAAGACCGGAGGAGTCGTCGGGTGGTAAGATTTCTTAAAACAAGATTTTATTTTAGGATATGGAATCCATTCCTTAGACCAAATGTGGCCAAAACCGTTGTGGGCCATGGATCTAAGATCCATCAAAAGGTAGGATAAGAAATGGATAAAAATGGAGGAATGGATTAAGAAAAAGATGAAATGGAAAAATGGAATTTTTAAGCATAGGAAAATGGGATTTTAATGGATTAATGGGCCATAGGGTTCGGCAATGTAGCATGGCCAAACCCCATGGTCAATGTTGGATGATTTTTAATTAGGGTTTGAAGGTTTAAAAGTATGGAGAATGATTAATGGTTTTATGAGGATTTCAAGATGTTAAAATGATTAAAAGTGGATAAATTTTAAGAGGTTTTAAATAAGGAAATTTCATGAAAATATGGGTGATCTTTCATGGCCTTGAAAGGCATAGAAGGAATGAATGGATGACCATAGGGTTCGGCCATGTAGCATGGCCGAACCCCATGGTGAATAATGGGAAATTTGTTAAGATTATATGGTTTAAAAATAATGGAGAAAAATGGTAGATTTAAATGGAATTATTGAGTATAGAATGTGATGTTTAAATGGGGTGGAAATGGTGATGTAAATGGATGATTTAATTCAAATGGAGGTATGATGTTTTAAAAGAAATCATGGACTATAGGGTTCGGCCATACAAGGTGGCCGAACCCCATGGTTAGTGATTGTGAATTTTAGAGTTTTTATAAGAATGGAGGTATGGAGAATGGTTAATGAAAATTAGGTTTCCAATGATTAAAAATGGGTGATTTTAAAGGATTGTTAAGATGAGAAAATCATGGGCAATGCACATGATTATTATGGCTTCTAAAATAGCATGGAGGAGATAAACCATGAACCATGGGTTCGGCCATGGTACATGGCCGAACCCTATGGTGATGATTAATTATTTTAATGAGAGTGAAGAGATAGAAGATGATGGAGAAAATGATAAGTTTTAAATGGATTACAAAGTGTATGATATAAGTTTTAAAGGGCCAAAATGAATGAAGGTTAGTTATTTTAAAATGGATTATTTTTGGGACAAAACATGAGTCTTTGAAAATGGCATCCATAAAAGTGGACCCTAGGGTGGTGATGAGTGATTTTAATAAATGGAAAATGATGTAGAAGAATGCTAGATTTTAATGGATTTATAAAAATGATATGTGAGGTTTTAAATGGGATGAAAATGGGGACTTGAATGGATAATTTAAATTCATTGGAGATTGGATTAAAGGGAGGAAAATGGACCCAAGAAAATGAAGATAGGGTACCATGGGTTCGGCCATGGTGTATGGCCGAACCCATGATCTCTTTGTGGGCCACCTTTAGGGCAAAATGTGAAAGGACATATGGGGATTAAATGTTTTTCAAAATTAATTGGATAAGTGGCTGATTTTAGATACATGATGTCATGGTTAGGGAATCACAATTGGGCCCAAGTTTATGGGTCAAATATGAATTCAAAATGTACATGAGAGAGGAGTGGCAAAACGGTAAATAAGTGCCACATTGAAGAACCATGGGTTCGGCCATGGTACATGGCCGAACCCTATGGGGATTAGACATGGAATCGGATATTACGAATGATTAAATGAAACGGATAGATGCTGTGTTTTAGGCTCGCAAATCAGAATTTTTTTAATTGGCCAAAATCTGATTTATTTATGAGTCTAAAACCAATGGATAATGGGCTAAGTTAGGGACTTAATCATGGATGACGTATGGACTAATTCGGTAAATGTAATAAGGTATTGGACGTCGCAAACGGTACGCGATCGGCGACCGAATTATCGAACGGGAAGCGTAAAGGAACGCGACACGGTATTCGGCAGGATTCCTAGCTTTTTGTAAGCGATGGATATGTGATGGTATTTTCGATTATTTTGATTTGGCTTATGATGGATTTATGATTATGATTTATCTTATGATGAGTTTTAAGTTATGAATCATATGGATTATATTTTAACATTATGCATTATATGGCTATGTATGGTATATCAAAATTATGGTTTATCTATATACTACATAGCATAATGCACGTACATCCCATGCATGGCATGGGCGGGAAAATAATGAAACTGAAGTCCATGCTCCGTCGGGGCGACCAAGAATCAGACATGGGGATGGCCTGAGGGCTATAACCGGAGTCCATGCTCCGTCAAGGCGACCGAGAATCAGACATGGGGATAGCCTGAGGGCTATAACCGGAGTCCATGCTCCGTCGGGGTGACCGAGAAGCAAACATGGGGACAATACATTGTATGATCATACGGATGATGGGTGGAACACATGACATAGGCACCCATGGCATAGCATTCATCGCATGCTTATTTTGTTATATGTTATTTTATTGTATTGGTATGCATGTTATCACTAATCCATATGCTAGCTCTACTCGGAGTCCTACTGGGCGCGTTGACTAACGCCCTACTTCTACCCTAGCTAATGACGCAGGGGATGGCGGAAGCGGTGGACATGACAGGAGCCAAGCTTAGGAGCTTGGGAAGCGCAGTCTTAGTTTATTTACATTTACATTTTGGAGATGTAATTTTAAAGTAACTTAGCTTGTCGGGTTGTATAAATTTACATTTCTTGCGATGGTTTGGACGTTACTTATGGACAATTACATTTGGTGATATAAATATGATCATAGGGGCATTTTGGTAATTTAATGTTGTATCTTCCCTTCTATCTAAAAACCGGTAGGATAGACTCTATTATCATGTTCCGCAATGATTATAATCCACAAGCTTACTTCCTACGCGTGAACCATTCTCGTGGACTTAGTTCCGCGCACGCGTGGGGTTGGCCAGTTAAGGGTCGGGCTTTAGAAGTTCGGACTTAACTCGCGTCGTGGCGTCCGCGCCCTCTCTCACTCTTCTATTTCAAAAAAAAAAATAGACTCTGATTTTCGGAAAGCGGGTGAAAAAGGGTGGGGCGTTACACGGACTCAAAAGAGATGTGGCAAAATTTGCGGCTATTGCTTAACATGTCAGCAGGTTAAGACAGAACATCAGAAGCCACCAAGGTTACTCAAACACTTACCAGTGCCGGAATGGAAATGGGAGCACATCTCCATGGATTTTGTGACAGGGTTCCCAAGGTCTTCAAAGGGCAACGATGCGATATGGGTCGTGGTAGACCGACTGACCAAGTCTGCACATTTCATTCCCATTAAGATGACAGACTCATCTGAGACTTTGGGTCGGAAGTATATCAAGGATATAATCAGATTGCATGGTATTCCTCAGACGATTGTGTCCGACAGAGATGGTTGATGCACCGACAGAGTATGGCAGAGCATGCAGTCGGCCATGGGAACAGACCCACTGACTAGCACAACATTCCATGCACAGATTGATGGGCAGTCTGAGAGGACAATACAAACATTGGAGGATATGCTGAGAGCATGCATGCTAGATTTCAAGGGTGGATGGGAGGATCACTTGCCGTTGGTAGAATTCTCATACAACAACAGTTACCGGGCAAGCCTCCAGATGGCTCCATTTCAGGCATTATAAGGTAGACCATGCAGATCACCTGTGTGCTGGACAAAGGCCAGTGAGTCTGCACTGATTGGACTTGAGTTGGTTGCAGAGACTACAACGCAGATACAGTTGATACGGCAGAATCTATTGACTACGTAGAGTCGTCAGAAAAGCTATGCTGACAAGAGGAGGAGGTTCCTTGAATTTGAAGTGGGGGACATGGTGTTCTTGAAAGTCTCGCCACGAAAGGGACACATGAGATTTGGAAAGAAGGGGAAATTGTCGCCAAGATATGTGGGACCATTTTCAATCATAAGAAAAGTGGGGGACGTGGCTTACCAATTGGCACTCCCTTCACAGTTGGCATCTTTGCACAATGTGTTCTATATATCGATGTTGAGGAAGTACAATCCTGATCCCTCTCATGTACTGAATCTGTCCGAGTAATGGACATAGAACAAAGGGTACTACGGAACCGAGCGATTCAGTTTGTCAAGGTGGTATGGGATCGACATGGCATTGAGGAAACCACTTGGGAACTCGAGTCGGAAATGAGAGCAACTCATCCTGAGCTATTTATGTAAATGTTTGAAACCCTACTTCACTCGATTTTCGGGACGGAAAAAAAAAAAAAGGGTTGTATTGTCACACTTCGGAATCCCATGTTATCAATAATTACGGAATTTGCCATTTTAATTGTGAATTAACAGATATGAACCTTAGACGGTAAGGTGTTGGGTCAGTGGCGCAATTAGGACCCAACAGTTATGGTATAAGGTTCAATTTAAAGTAAATGGGTAAAGTACATTTAATCGGGTCAATGTTGCTATTTGGGTCAAAATGCCCAATTGGGACCTAATGGGTCATGGTTAACTTGGTTGACCACCAAGTGGGTTCAAGCCTAATTAAATGGGGCTGAATTAAATTGGTAATGCAATATCTATAAACAAGGGACACACGCATACAAAAATCAAGGAGGTTAGTCGACCAAGGTTTGTCCAAAATGGCCAACACTCCTAGATGAGTTGGATTAGGCAATGTCATCTAATTGCCTAATCCAAATAAAGAAGATGTCTAAAGATTAAATATAGATTGCTTGGCCATGTGTGGGATTTGCACATCCAAGATAATGCGCTGGAATCTCTTTAAAAGGGGTCTTTCCTTTGTTAAAAACGGCACTAGGCAATTGCTAAATTAAAGGGGCGAATGGCATCTTATAAATATAAGACCTATTGGAAGTTTTATAAAAGAGAGGCAGCAAGGGGCGCACGGCATACACACTCAAGGCCGAACTCTCCCTTTCTCTCTCAAGTCTCACTCTCGGCCAAAGAAGTAAGAAGAAAGGAGGAAGAGGTTAAGGAAGGAAAGGATAGGAAGAACAAATCGGAGTGAAGGAAAATCGGAGGAATCGCGGAACCGGTAAGTAATTTTGATAATTTTGTTTAAAGAAAGAAACCATAGGGTTCGACCATGGTGTATGGTCGAACCCCATGGAAGAAGATTGGGGGTTGACTTGAGTATTTTAATGGAAAGGAGGAACCATAGGGTTCGGCCATAGTGCATGGCCGAACCCCATGAAGGAACATTGGTTTTTTTTTTTATAATTTTGAGAAGGATGAAAACCATGGAGGGTTATGATGTTTTGTTGGATTTAAAAGAGGAAATATGGAACCATAAGGTTCGGCCATGGTGTATGGCCGAACCCCATGGAAGAAAAATTAAGGGAAGTATATGGTATTTTAATGGAAAAGTAATAAGAAATTTATATGGGTTTAAATGGTTTAAGAGAAGTTGATGAACCATAGGGTTCGGCCATGATGTAGGGCCGAACCCCATGGAGGAACATTGGTTATGTTTTATGGATGGTGTTGTTAAATTTAATTGATTTTGAAGATGTAAATGATGATTCAAAAAGATGAACCAAAATGTATGGTTAAACCTCCATGGAAGGACTTTGAATATGGACCTAAGAATGTAAACCATGTTAAGGAGAAAATGGGAAAAATAAGACATCATGGGTTCGGCCATGGGGTATGGCCGAACCCCATGAACCAATTTTATCGGTCATTTATGGATCTAATACGTCTAAATGAATGAAGGTTGTACATGGTGAATGAATTATGTATGGATCACTCTTGGACTTGGGGTAGTAATTAAATGAATGGACCTATGTTTTGGAACCCAAGCATAAGTTGATGGAGGTAATGGCAATATTGTAATATAGGCTAAAAATGAAAGATCGTGGGTTTACTTATTTGGAAATCTTCCCAAAAATAGTGAAAATGGCTCCAAAGAAAAAGATCCCTCAGAACCAGAAGGGGAAGGAAAAAGTGTTACAAATCACTCAACATGAGAAAGTGGTATCTCAACATGAAAAATCTTTACATGAGAAGGAGACATCTTTTCATGAAAAATCACACAATGAGGAAGAGTCACATCACTCTCGGCGAGAAGAGAAGGAGAGTGAACACTCATCTCGGAGGGAGGAAGAGGGGAACAGCGGCGTACATATACCACATGTGCCGCCTGAACTACAGAGCTTAGTTCAAGCGGTGGTGACTTCTGTACTCCAACAACATATGAATGGAAGTGAAAGTTCTAAAGACGTCAATGACCGGAGTATGGTCCGAGAATTCCAGCAACAGCGCCCTTCCCACTTCAGAGGGAAGGAAGGGGTTGTCGGAGCTGAACATTGGTTGAAGAAGATCACTCAGATCTTAACTCTACTCAAGATCTCGAGTCATGCTGACAGGACTCTACTGGCTACATCACAACTAATTGAAGATGCCGGTAAATGGTGGGAGGTAATGGAGAAACAGCGGGCACTCGTACCACTAAGGGAGAGGATGGCCATGACTTAGGATGAGTTTTCAGCGACCTTTTTGGAACACTATTTCCCGGAGGAGGAGAAAGAGCATCAGACTCAAGCCTTTCTATCCTTGGTACAGGGCTCTATGACGGTGGCAGAGTATCATCGGGAATTCCTCAGTCTATCCTGTTATGCATTTTACATGGTGGATATAGAGCATCGCAGGGCACGGAAGTTTAAGAGGGGTCTACGGCCAAACATCAGGGCCAAAGTGACCATATTCAAAGCAGCCACACTCGCTGATGTGGTCAGCAAGGCCACTATAGCAGAGCGAAAGTCGAATGAGATGGTACGGTTTGACAACCGCCGAGTTCCAAGTGGGAGGGGCGGGTTTCAGCCCAACAAGAGGTTCCGACTTAACTTCAGCAGACCCTCACCATCTACTGGGTCCACGGGGGGCTTTGTCCCAACCAGCGCTCCCCATTTGCATCAGTCACTCAGGTATTCAGACGGGTGAACAACTGTTTCCACTGTGATCAGCCGGGTCACTTCAAGGGAGATTGCCCAAAGCTCAACAAGCTCTCATATTCCATAGGATCTTTCCATCCACCAGCTGGGCCAGTTAACTCCCGGGGAGACAGGACTTATAATCAGGCGGGTCGTGTAATGGCCCAGAATTTTTAAATTAATATATATGTGAATATTATTTATTTTAAGGATGGAAATTAGAAAATTGGTGGAATGAATGGTAAATGGGCCAAAATTTGGACAAAGGCCAAAGTATGGCCCAATAGACTATGGTTTGGATTTAAATTTATTTAAATGGTCAATGAGGTTTAAATGGGTAAGATGGAAATGTAATTGGGCCATGGGCCTAATGGTGATCCATTTAGAATGAATGGAATGAAATTTAAATCACCTAAGTTATTTGGAATTAAACCAAGTTGATGTGGCCAAGTGGGACCCACCTCCACCTCATCAAGTGAGGTGGCATGTGGGCCAATGATTGGTGGGGCTGGCCACCATGGTTGATTTGGTCAACCATGGGTGGAATAATGGGAATTAGGTTAAGTACAAATGAATTAACCTAAGGAAATTATCAAATTAATTAAATAATTAAATTATTAAATTGGTGGCTAAATGGGTTAAAATTAGTCAAATGGAGACCAAGCTACCCCACTTCCAAGGTTAAACACGTTGGGCTTGGTTGTGGTTTAGATAACCACCACCATAAAGCAAATAAAAGATCTTTAAAATATCTTGCTTTGGTTGGTGAGAGTAGTTAATGTAAAGGGTAAGTTTAAGTCACCAAATGTGGGGTAAGTCTTGAGTTCTTTTCCATTTTCTTATCCTCTTTTCAACTCTCTCCATTGTCATTCTCCATGGCCGTCCCACACTAGGAAGGAGAAGAGAAGGAAATTAAGGAAAGGAAGCTAAGAAGAGAAGGAGAGAAGAAAGAAGTGGAAATTTACACAAAATCACTCTTAAGGTCAAGGTGATTATCTCCCCTCTCATCATCCTTTCCTCTTCCCTCTTTCAATTTAAACTTACCTTGGCCGATTCTAGGGTTGGGGATTGCCACCATTAATCAAGAACCTTGACCTATCAAAGATCAAGAGGAAGGAGAGAGGAGGCTACGGAGACCGACGTGAGTGACGGAAATCGGAGGAGACGACGGATTGTAAGTGTTTCTTAAACAAGAAATTTTGGATTTTTAGGGTGTAAGAATTGGAATTTATTTTGTGAAATAAATGGTGGATAGATAATTTTATGCTATGGAATTTAGATCCATCAAATGGAAGGGTGGAAGATGGAGAAAACCCTAAATTGGTGAATTAGGGTTAGGGAAAAGAAATAAGTAAATGTAGTATGTGCATTGTATAATTTATGGAATTGAGCATGGAATGGGGTGCTTGGAATAAGAATCATGGGCCATAGGGTTCAGCCATGTAGTATGGCCGAACCCCATGGTGGGTGATTTGGTGGTTGGTTTAATTGGTTAGGGTTTTATGGATGGAAGACAATGAGGGTTTGTAGCTAATGAAAATTAGGGTTTTAAATGAGTGAGTGTGGGTAAGTTTAAAAATGATTTTATGATAAAAAATGTAATGGAGTTTTATGGCTTTGAAATGCATGGATGGAATGAACCCTATGGTGATGAAATGGTGGGTTTAAAGGATAATGTGTTGATGAATTTAGGGTTTTAAATGAACAAATGTAATGATCCAAATGTGGCTAAGAGTAGTTGTTTAAAAGTGTGATTTAAACCACCTCAAGGAAGGATTTATTTTGGATCTAAATGGTGTAATTAGATCCAAGAAAAAATGGGGAAAGGACACCATGGGTTCGGCCATGGTGTATGGCCAAACCCATGGCCCAATTGTGATCCATTTTGATGGGTTAAATTGGAGGATGAGTGATGTTTATGGTTTCCAAAGGGTATGAATGGGTAATGGACTCATTGTAGTTTAAATGTATGAAGTAAATCCCATGGGAAGAGTTGATGAATGAGGTATTTTAAAACCATGATCCATTACGCATCTAAAGGGTTAAATGTGGGGTTTTGTATGGGTTTAAATGAATAAGGGTTAGGTTAATAAAAAGGCTAATTTTAATGATGTTATGACATGGCTCAATGGGTCATTAATGGACCTAAGTTAGGGATCTAAGTTTATGATCAATTAGGGATTTAATCATGATTGGATAAATGAGTGATTAATCATGGAAAATGAAGTAGTGGCAAAACTGTAATTAATGGCCAAATTCAAGAATTCCATGGAGATTGATCATGGACTTGGGGGCTTTAATGTAATAACCTTATAAGTGATTGATAAAGCCTAAGGTGGCCAATTTTTAAGACTTATGGGATTAAAAGTTTTAATAGATGAAATGGGACCCACAAAACCTAAATAGGGACCGGCTTTTCATATGGACTTGGAAATGTGAATGGGCTTAGAAATAGTTAAAATGTGAACTGATTATGTGTATGTAATAGGGTATTGCATATCGCGAGCAGTACGCGTGTTGGTAGCCAGATTATCGGGCGAAACAGTAAAAGGACGCGAGTCGGTGTTCGGTAGGATTCCTACCTCCTTGTAAGCCATGGATATGTGATGGTATCTTTATCTTATTTTGTGGACTACGGGATTTATTTTATGATGGGTTTTCACGATTATGAATGTTATGTTTAATACTATGATTTATATTTTAAGATGATGCATTATATGCCAAGGCCATGTATGATATACTAGAGTTATGAGATATATATGTTACATAGCATAATGCATTACATCTCATGCACGGCATGGGCGGGAAAATAATGGAACCGGAGTCCATGCTCCGTCGGGGTGACCAAAAAGCAGGCATGGGGATATTTTGATAACCGGAGTCCATGCTCCGTCGGGGCGACTGAGAACAGGCATGGGGACACCTTGACGAGGTTTTGTTCCGTCAAGAGGGATATGATATTATATGGTTTGGATGATGGGTGGGATGCATAACTTAGACACCCATGGCATGGCATCATGTTATATTTTCATTATATGATGGTTTATCAGTTTTCATTGTGTTATTATTTGTATGTTGTTATTACTAATCCACGTGCTAGCCCTACTCAGAGTCCTACTGGGCGCGTGTTCTAACGCCCTACTTTTACCCTAGCTGACGATGCAGGAGATGGCAGAACGGAAGGACGGGACGGGAGCCAAGCTTAGGAGCTTGGGAAGGCAGACTAATTATTGTGTTTAAGTTTATTTTCGAAAATGTGTATTTGTATAATTTAGCTTGTCGGAAATGTAATAACTTAGATGGCTTGCTATGTTTTATAAGTTATTTTGGACAGTACAGTATGAGGGCATTTTAGTAATTTAATGGATATTTCTTCCCTGCTATCTGAAAACTGGTAGGATTGTTTTATTATCATCCACATTTATTTTTATAATCTGCGAGCTTACTTTCTACGCGTGAACCGTACTCGTGGACTTGGTTCCACGTACGCGTAGGGTTGGCCAGTTAAGGGCTGGGCTTTAGAAGCTAGGAACTTAACTCGCGTCGTGACGTCCGTACCCTTTGTCACTTTTAAAAAAAAATAAACTCTGATTTTCGGTGAAAAAGGGGCGGGCGTTACAGGTCGGGTGCCTAATCCTACTGGATCTGGACGACTATTTACTCTAGCTTCTCCAGCAGATGTGGATCACTCAGTGATTCAAGGTATGGCAGTTGTCAGTAGTTCTTATGCTTATGCACTGTTTGATTCTAGAGCTTCACATTCCTTTATATCTGCATCATTTATAACTGCCACTAGAACTCTAGTTCAAAAATTGTCCACATCACTCACAATTGTATCCCCTGTCGGAGACACGTCATTGGGACTTATATGCACGGCTGTGAATACTGAACTAGCTGGACTCAGATTTGAGTTCAATTATCTGGTACTCGATATGTTTGAGTACGATATTATTTTCGGCATGGACTGGTTGGCTAGTTTTCAAGCCAATATTGATTGTTATCGCCATAGAGTGACATTTTGGCCACCCGAGGGGAAGCAATATGTAGTTCGTACAGACAAGCAAAGCGGACTGCAAGAAGGGTTAAATCATATGGTATTGAACAGTATCAGAATCAACACAACACCGGTAACTGAACTCCAGGCTATAGTGAAAGATTATGCAGATGTTTTTCCGAAAGAACTCCCTGGCTTGCCGCCTTTGAGGGAGATAAACTTTGAAATCAAGTTGTACCCTAGCACTTCACCAGTATCATTGCCCTATTATCGGATGGCACCGGCAGAGATGTCTGAGCTAAATAAGCAGATTGATGAACTACTTAGACTGGGTTGCATCCGGCATAGCACGTCGTCTTGGGCAGCGCCAGTGTTATTTGTGAAGAAGAAGGACGGTTCACTCCGAATGTGTGCGGACTAGCAGAAACTGAATTAGCTAACTGTCCGGAACAAGTACCCTTTGCCCAGGATCGATGATTTATTCAATCAATTGAGGGGTTCCAGTCACTTTTCGAAGATTGATCGGATGTTTGGTTATCATCAAATCCTGGTTAGGGAGGAAGATATAGAGAAAACAGCTTTCAGGACGCGGTATGGACTATATGAGTTTGTAGTCATGCCGTTTGGACTCACCAATGCACCGGCTGTGTTCATGGATCTAATGAACAGGATCTTCCGACCCTATCTGGACCAGTTTGTGATTGTGTTTATTGATGATATTTTGATCTTTTCCAAAAGTAAGGAAGAACATGCTGAGCATCTACGAATAGTCTTGGACACCTTGAGGAAGAACAAGTTGTATGTCAAAGCAAGCAAATGTGAATTTTGGCTATCTGAGGTCAAATTCTTGGGGCATGTCATAACAAAAAACGGTATAGCCATGGATCCGGCTAAGGTGGCGGCAGTAAGTGAATGGAAAGTGCCAAAGAATGTAACCAAGATCCGCAGTTTTTTGGGATTAGCTGGTTATTACAGGAAGTTCATCATGGACTTCTCCAAAATTGCATCTCCATTGACTCGACTCACTCAGAAAGGAGTCAAATATGAGTGGACAGATCTGTGCAATCAGAGGTTCGAGGAGCTGAAAGACAGACTTACAACTGCTCCCATCTTAATTTTTCTAGAAAAAGGTAAGGGTTATGAAGTAGAATGCGAAGCTTCAGGAGAGGGACTGGGGTGTGTTCTCAGTCAACGTCATCGTGTGGTGGCTTATGGTTCAAGACAACTAAAAATATATGAACACCTTTACCCCACACATGATCTGGAATTAGCTACGGTGGTCTTCGCTCTTAAAAGCTGGAGACACTACTTATATGGCGAGAAATTTGAAGTATTTTCCGACCACAAGAGCTTGAAGTATTTATTTGATCAGAAAGAGCTCAACCTGAGGCAGCGCAGATGGATGGAATATCTGGCGGATTATGAGTTCGCGCTTCGATATCATCCAGGCAAGGCAAACAAGGTGGCGAATGCTCTTAGCCGCATATCACATGCATTAGTGGCATGTTTGATCAGAACAGAATGGGAGATGTTGAATACCATTCGAGAGTTCAATCTTTACATCAACAACCATGGAAGTATGTACAATTTAATCATACGGTCCAACATGGTTACCAAGATTGAACAAGAGCAATGAACAGATCCGGAAGTAGAAGAGATATGGGCCAAGATGTCCACTGGCGTGGTCATACCGGAATGGGAATTACGACCAAGACAGGGTCTTGTATTCCGGGGTAGAATATATGTGCCAAAAAGCTGCAGAAAAGAGTTGTTGATTGAGGCACATCAGACCAAGCTCTCCATACATCCGGGCAGCACCAAGATGTATCACGACCTGAAAAGGCATTATTGGTGGCACGGATCAAAAGAGATGTGGCAGAATTTGTGGCACACTGCTTAACTTGTCAGCAGGTTAAGACGGAACATCAAACGCCACCAGGGTTACTCAAACCCTTAGCAGTGCCGGAATGGAAATGGGAGCACATTTCCATGGATTTTGTAACAGGGTTGCCTAAGTCATCAAAGGGCAACGATGCAATATGGGTTGTGGTAGACCGATTGACCAAGTCGGGCCACTTTCTACCCATCAGGATGACAGATTCGTCGGAGACATTGGGACGACGGTACATCCGGGGTATCGTCAGATTGCATGGTATTCCTCGGACTATAGTGTCTAATAGAGATGGCCGTTTCACCGGCAGTGTATCGCAGAGTATGCAGTCGGCCATGGGGACCGATCTACTGACTAGCACAGCATTCCATCCACAGACTGATGGACAGTCGGAAAAGACAATACAAACACTGGAGGACATGTTGAGGGCTTGCATGCTAGACTTCAAGGGTGGATGGGAGGATCATTTTCCATTGGTAGAGTTCTCATATAACAATAGCTACGAAGCAAGCCTTCAGATGGCTCCATTCGAGGCTTTGTATGGTAGACCATGTAGGTCACCAGTGTGCTGGACCGAGGTCGGCGAGCCTGCGCTGATAGGACCGAGCTAGTCACAGAGACTACAACACAAATTCAGTTGATTTGTCAGCACTTATTGACGGCACAGAATCGGCAAAAGAGCTATGCTAACAAAAGGATGAGGTTTCTCGAATTTGAAGTGGGGGACATGGTATTCTTGAAGGTCTCGCCACGAAAGGGGCACATGTGATTTGGGAAGAAGGGAAAACTGTCGCCAAGATATGTTGGACCGTTTTCAATTATAAGAAGGATGGGGGATGTAGCTTATCAGTTAGCACTTCCTTCACAATTGGCATCTCTACACAATGTGTTTCATGTGTCGATGCTGAGAAAGTACAATCCCGATCCGTCTCATGTTTTGAATGTGCAAGACATAGATGTGCAAAGAGACGTCACTTATATCGAGAAGCCTGTTAGAATAATAGAGACTGAGCAAAGGGTGTTGCAGAATAGAGCGATTCAGTTCGTCAAGGTGGTATGGGATCGACACGGTGTAGAGGAAGCCACTTGGGAACTTGAATCGGAGATGAGAACAGCTCATCCTTAGTTGTTTATGTAATTTATCTTGGAATCCTACTTCGTTCGATTTTCGAGACGAAAATTTCAAAAATGATTGTATTGTAATACCCTAGACTTTGCAATATATCAATATTTACGAAATTGTCATTGGAGTTATGAATTAAAAGGTTATGATCGTAGAAGAGTAAGTTGTGGGGTCCATTGTTCAGTTAAGACTCAATGGCTATGAGTTTTGTGTTTGAAATAAAATAAATGAGTAATGTATGTTTAATTGGGTCAAGATTACTAGTTGGGTCAAAGTTTGTGAAATGGGTCAAAATGGCCAATTTGGACCCAATGGGTTGGGTTTGACTTGGTTGACCACCAAGTGAGTCCAAGCTTAATTAGCTTGGGACTGATGTGAGGTGGAAATGGAATCAAATATTTGAGTTGATTCAAATGAATTAAAAGAATTAAATTAAAAAGGTGAGTTGAGTTAAATATATGAGTTGAGTTGAATATGTGAGGTAAGTTAAATGAGTTGATGGAAAGTTGGGGAGGTGCACTTCACCAAAATCAGCTCAAGGTGGTTTACACGTTGGCTGCATATGGGTGGACGGGGGGTGGGGGGGGGGGGGGGGGGGGGGGGGGGGGGGGGGGGGGGGGGTTGTTTACCTCATGCATGAAACACCTAGTCAAGTAATAAATGGAGTTGCCGTTTTGGGAGTTAGACTTGGTGAGAGGTAGTATTTCAAATTCAATGGTGATGCACGTTGGAATACATGGGAGTGTTATTTCATGCGTGTAATCCAAAGATGGAGAATGAATGGAGTTGCTGTTTTGTGGAGTTACAAAAGGGGTTTTGACATTTCAAATTCAAAATGCTAGTCTACACGTTGGAGGAGGGGGAAAGGTTTCATCTTGAGATGAAACCCCCATGTGAGACGATAGTGAGAGAAGGAGGAAAGGGGGAGGTTACACCAATGCAATCCATGGGAGACGTTGGATGCTTGGGGAGTTTCATTTCATAGATGAAAGCCCCAAGTAACATAAAGGATTTTGGTTAATGGGTATGGGAGTTACACAAGGACTTAATAAAAAACCCATACCTTGGCCCACCACCACTTTTGGAACAAAAGACTTGGATTTCCATCTCATACTCTCTTGGCTGTTTCTCTCCCTCAAGCACTCTCTTAGCCGACCAGCACCTTAAGGAAAAGAAGATCAATCACTTTGAGAATTCTATCTTATTTCTTCTCTCTCTCAAGACCGGTTCTCCTCTCAAAGACCAAGAAGGATTTGGAGCATTGTTCTAAGTTTCTCTCCCAATCCATATCACCTGGCTAAATTATTCCAAGGGGTCTCCAAGTAAGATCAGTCTTAGCTAAAGGAGAAGGAAGGAAGGACTAAGGACAGGATCAAGAAGAAGTGAAAGAACCGGAGGAGTCGTGGTTTTGGTAAGTGCTCAATAAACACTTGTTAAAAGGAATGATTAAGGGAACATGATCCGGCCATTGTATGGCCGAATCTATTAAGGGTTTAGATCAAGTATTATGCTGTTTTAAAATGACGAAACATGGACCATAGGGTTCGGCCATTTTGGATGGCCGAACCCCATGAAAGGATGTGGTGATTTTTATAGTTGTTAAGGGATAAAAACCATACTATGTAATGAAGGTTTTAAAGGGTTTAAAATGGAGATAAGTTTACTGTTTTGGAGAGGCTATGGCATGGCTGAACTATGTTGATGTTATGGCTAGTTGTTGATCAAAACCATGGACAAATATTGGAAGGTTTACATCAAGAAAACCATAGGGTTCGGCTAAGTGTATGGCCGAATCCCTTGGACTGTTTTTATGGATTAATTAGGGTAAGATCATGGTTGGATATTATGGATGATGATATGTTGTTGATTTAAGAATCACATATGTTTGGACTTAGTATAAGCAAATAACCAACCATGACAGATGATGGAATATGGGATAAAAATCCATAGGGTGAGGTTCGGCCATGTAGTATGGCCGAACCCCACCAATGGTCATTTGGTGGACTTAGTGTTAATTTATAATATAAATGGAGATGGATGAATGAAGGATTTAAGGGACCAAAAACTAAGTGGTGAGGTTCGGCCATGTCGTATGGCCGAGCCCCACTAAGGTGGATTGGATATAGACTTTGGTTTTAAAGTAAAATTAAACAAGGGATAGTATAGTGGCATTATTGTAAATATGGATGAAATGATCAAAAGTGAAGTAATCAAAGATGAAATGACCGAAGGATTTGAAATATGGGCCAAAGCCAAAGTGGTAAGGTTCGGCCATGTTGTATGGCCGAACCCTACCAAGGTTCATTTGGAGGTTTGAGTTAATTGAATGGTTTTAGTTAAATAAAAGAGAGACCAAAATTTAAATGGGTGAGGTTCGGCCATGGGGTATGGCCGAACCCCACAAAGTGGATTTTGGGACTTAGACTAAGTTGGAAATTATATGGACATATGATTGATTTGCTGTTATATAAATATGGTAACGGGACTTGCTTGAACGATGTACAAGTCGTGAACGGGTGACGGCTCAAAAGAACGGTTAATCTAAGTGACATTTGTGTAGGTTTCCTACCTTTTTGAACCACATTATATTTGTTGTTTTATCATAGTTTTGATGAATTATGTGCTAAGTTATTTTGTTTCAAAGTGGTTTTGTATAATAAGATGTATTTACAAATGGCATGAACACATTGGCATCTCATGCATGGCATGGGGTGATGATTATGGAAACAGGAGGCCACACTCAGTCGAGGCGTCCGAAAGACCACTGTGGGGTACCTTAATGATGAGAATCCCATCAAGAGGAATCCGGAGGTCGCACTCCGTCGGGGCGTCCGAAAGACCATTGTGGGGTACCTTGACGATGAGAATCCCATCAAGAGGAAGCTATGTATGTTTGTGATGCGTGGGACTCATTACATGTGCATTTCATACATAGCATTGTTTTTATGAGATTTTGATGAACATGTATTATTCTATTATTTGCATGTTTTGTTACTAACCTTGTGGTAGACCTAATCGGAAACACCTATTGGGAGTGTTGATCTAACGCCTTATCTCTATTCTTAGTGGATGATGTAGGAAAGGGGAAGAACGAGGATCATGAAGGAAACCAAGCCTAGGAGCTTGGGCTTTGAATGGACTTTTAATGGATTGACTTATGGACATTTTATATGGACAATGTAATTTGATAGTTAGTTGTTGTCGGCATGTAATAATGTAGTTAACTAGTTACTATGCTTTGGTTTATTTTGGATGGTTTGGAATGAATGTTAGCTTAAAGGTATGTTAGTAATTTTGGAGATTATGCATATTTATTTTGCTATCTAAAGATGTAAAATGGAGTAGTCTTAGGATCTATTATAAGCCGCAGTTAGACTAAGATTAAGTTTATTCCGCAAGTCTTATTGGTACAATGTGTGGATCAGTTCTTATGGAGTTAATTCATACGCACATGGGCTTGGCCAGTTAAGGGTCGGACTTGAGAAGTCCGAACTTAACTCGTGTCGTGACGTCCCGCCCCGATCACTTGTTTATTATTATAAAAAAAAACTCTGATTATTAGAGTGAAAAGGGCGGGGCGTTACAGGTTCAACCATGGTGTATGACCAAACCCCATGAATCTTGTTAGTGGGTTATTTATTAGCCTAAGCATATTTTAAATGAATAAAATCGACAGCCATAGATTAAGTGATGGCATGGATGTAATAAAGGGTGAAAGTGATGGATCATGGGTTCGGCCATGGTGTATGGCCGAACCCCATGAGGAATGTTTTATGGACTTAGGTGGCTACCAATGGTAGATGATTAATTGCTAAGTGATTAAATGATTAACTTAGGGGTTATTAATTAATAAACCAAAGGAGGGACTAAAACCTAGTAAGTGAGGTGCGGCCAAGGGGTATGGCCGAACCCCACAAGTTTACTTTATGGACTTGGACATTATTGTAAAGCAAATGGGACATGGTTTTAATTGATTGATATATTATAAGCTAACGGGACCTCATAAGGTGTGTACGATCGTGAGCGGCTACCGGACGAAAGCGCAAGGACACATTAGTGGTCTTTGGTAGGATTCCACCTCTTTGAAACCATGGGTTTATGTACAATGTTTCTATCTTAATTTGATGAATTTACGTTGTAAAAGATATGTTTCAGTTTGTGAGTTTTAATGTTATGTTTACAATATAAAATAGCATGTGTTTCATTAGCATCTCACGCATAGCATGTGGTGAAGGATATGTAACCGGAGGGACCACACTCCGTCAGGGCGTCCGAAAAACCAATGTGGGGTACCTTGATGATGAGAATCCCATCAAGAGGCAACTAGAGGGGCCACACTCCGTCGGGGCGTCCGAATGACCTATGTGGGGGTACCTTGATGATGAGAATTCCATCAAGAGGATACATGCGTAACACCCCGCCCTTTTCACTCGAAATCAGAGTCTATTTTCTTTTTTAAATAAATAAACAAGTGATAAAAGCGGAGTGTCACAACGCGAGCTAAGCCCGAGCTTCCTAAGCCCGACCCTTAAGTGGCCAACCATTCGTGTGCGTGGACCAAGTCCACTAAGATGGTTCACACGTACTCAAGTTAACTTGCGGAATAAAACATGTATGCGGAATTATATTAGGATAACAATCCTATTCCATTTTAGATAGCAAAGTAGTCCAACACTTAACCATAATTATCATAACTTAAATATCCAACAATAACCATCCAATCCATAGCAAATAAACCTACGTTATTACAATTCCGAATGCTAGCTATTCAAATACATAGGCCATGAATAACTTAAACAAAATATAACTTAATCATCCAAGCTCCTAAGCTTGGTTCCAATCACGTCCTCGTTCCGTTCCCTTCCTGTGTCATCAACTAAGGTAGAAGTAGAGCGTTAGACAACGCGCCCAGTAGGTATTCCAATTAGGGCTAACACATGGGTTAGTATATAAAATCCAGATATAATATACCATATCATACTTGTAAAGCATCATATCCAAAACAGAGTATGATAATAGAGATCCAATCATACAGATAAAAACCAGAAACCTTGCATGATAATAAAGATCATAATCATGCCGATTCAATGCCATGTCATGCTATCATATGCAATGAGTCCCACCCATCACAAACTCATAGTATCCTGTTGATGGAATTCTCATCATCAAGGTCTTCGTACATAGTATCCTCTTGATGGGATTCTCATCATCAAGGTATCATACATAGTATCCACTTGATAGAATTCTCCTCATCAAGGTATCCCCCACTAGTGCTTTACGGACGCCCCTATGGAATGTGGGTCCCCGGTTAAAATACCCCTCACGACTTACGGATGCCCTTACGGAGCGTGGGTCCCCGATTACATTCCATCCCTCCCATGCCATGCATGAGATGCAAATGCCAACATGCTTTAGAATATTACAAAACATAACATGAAAATCCCATAATTGCAACATATTGTTTGATACCAAAATAACTTATCAAACATGAAATAAAATCATCATAAGTACATAATACATATCCATGGTTTCAACGATGTAGGAATCCTACCAAGACCACTAAGTGTCCTTGCTTCTTAAACCGTCGACCGCTCCCGATCGCGTCCCACTTGTAAGGTCTCGTTTTCTTATTTACACCACAATCAATCAAACCAACAATCCATTTGATTCACATCAATGTCTAAAATCATATACACACCTTGTGGGGTTCGGCCATACACCATGGCTAAACCTCACTTATTTTGTTTGTCCCCCCTTTGGGTTCTTAAGCCCAATATCACACAATTCCATTGATTTATCCATTTATACATTACTCATCTAACCCACATAATAACCTAAGTCCAAAAACAACAACTTGTGGGGTTCGGCCATACACTATGGCCGAACCTCACCTATTTGATTTTATTATTTCCTTTGATTCATTAGTTCCTAATTTCTTAGTTAATCACTTAACAATAAATCATCCACCGTTGGTAACCACCTAATCCATAAAACCTTGGTCCATGAAA
Organism: Chimonanthus salicifolius; assembly: GCA_013350335.1. Lineage (NCBI taxonomy): Eukaryota > Viridiplantae > Streptophyta > Magnoliopsida > Laurales > Calycanthaceae > Chimonanthus > Chimonanthus salicifolius. Next base: position 41,351,575 of record CM023535.1, read on the forward strand.
ATCCATCTTAGTGGGGTTCGGCCATACAACATGGCCGAACCTCACCATTTTGGTTTTGGCCCCCTTTTCAAGTCCTTTGATCTTTTCATTCCATATTTACAATATTGCCATTGGCCTAACCCTTGTTTAACCTTTCATTTACTTTAATCCATCATACATAAGTCTCCATTTTGATTTGACCAATTATATTACAAGTTGACCACTTCAAAAGAAACTAAGTCCACCAAATAACCATTAGTGGGGTTCGGCCATTCAACATGGCCGAACCTCACCATATTGATTTTTGTCCTTTTTGTCATCATCTATCATGGCTGATTACTTACTTAATACTAAGTCCCAAGATAATCATATGTGATTCCTTAATCAAAAGCATAGAACCATTAATAATTTCTAACCATGTTCTTAACTCCAATTAACCCATAAAAATGGTCTATGGTTTTCATGTTTCAAACATTCCAATATTTATAAATGGTTTATGCTCAGCACCTTAGCCATAATAACATTATGGTTCAGCCATGCAATGGTCGACCCATAACCTTAACCTTATCTCCATTTAAAACACCTTTAAAACCTTCATAACATTGTATGGTTTTTATCTCTCAAAGACCCATAAAAATAACCAAGTCTTTTCATGGGGTTCAGCCATATGTACTCTGTATGGCCGAACCCTATGGTTCATCTACTCCTCTTAAAAATAATCATATGTTCCTTAATTTTCCTCCATGGGGTTCGGCCATACCCTTGGCCGAACCCTATGGTTCTTATTTTAAATACAATCCATCAAGAAAAACCTACCGTTTCCGCGACTCCTCCAATTTGTCCTTTGCTCCGGCTTGTTCCTTTCCTTCCTTAGCCTCTCCTTCTTCTTTCTTGCTCCTTTGGCCGAGACTAACCTTGCTGAAAGCCCCTTGGAATAATTCAGCCAGGTGATATGGATTGAGAGAGAAGCTTAGAACAATGCTCCAAATCCTTCTTGGTCTTTGAGAGGAGAACCGACCTTGAGAGAGAGAGAGAATGAGATAGAATTCTCAAAGTGTTTGATCTTCTTTTCTTTAGAGTGCTGGTCGGCTAAGAGAGGAAGAGTGAGATGAGAACACCACAATTTTTCCTTGTCTTGTGAGGTAGGGACGGCCAAGGAAAGGAGTGGGAGAGAGCGATGTAAAATTCTAACCTTCCTTGGTTAATGAGAGTTGCTCAAAGGTGATGCCCTTTGGTGACACCCCTTGGTAACCCCCATGTCTTTTCATCTCCTCCTTTATGGTTTATTTGGGCGTTTCATCCTTGATATGAAACACCCATGCCTTTTCATCTCTCATGTCCAATCGGCTGTAACCTTTGTTGTGTCCCATGAGACCGTCCATCTCCCCTTTGATTCTCATTAACGTCCCATGTGGGGGTTTCATCTTTAAGATGAAACTCCTCTCCCTCCCCCCCCCCCCCTTGTTTTCCTCCAACGTGTAGTGTGGTGTGTGAGTTTGAAACCTCAGCCCTTCAACTTCACACTACACACATTTGAAATAAATATCTCCATGATTTCCCATCCAACTCAATTGACTCAACTCACCCACTTAACTCATCATTTTAATTTAACTCATTTCACTAATCACTCCAAAGTCAACTTACTCATTTAATTATTTGTTTCCATTTCTAACTCAAATCAGTCCCAACTTAGTTAAGTTTGGACTCACTTGGTGGTCAACCAAGTCAACCACGACCCATTGGGTCCCAATTGGGTCTTTTGACCCAAATAACCACATTGACCCAATTAAATAATTCTTACCCATTTACTTCCATTGATCCACATCTACCATCTGTTGGGTCTTATTTGGGCAATTGACCCAACATTTACCCATTTATGGTTCATATCCATTAATTCACAATTTCAATGGCAAAAACCGTAAATATTTATAAACTGAAAATCTGGGGTATTACAATACAATCCTCTTTTTAAAATTTTCATCCCGAAAATCGAACGAAGTAGGGTTCCAAGGCTTCCGCTGATTCCACGTTAGCTAGGTTTCTAGCTTCAATCTCCCAAAATTCCATCGACTAACTACAGAGTCAGTTGGCCAGTCTAACTCGGCAGTCGCCCATAGCTTTCCATTCGAGTTTCACTAGACTCTTAACTTTTCCCTTAAGTACATATCCAAAATTAAGCATATCTTCATTTGCACCTAAGTCACTATGTGACTAACACCTTCTGTTCAAAACTTCTACGATACCAAGTATCTCTCCACACTAACTTTCCTGTGATACGAGTTGTAATACGACTAACACCTTTTTCCTTATAACGTGGGATGTAAATCGAAACATGTCCTAGAAATTAGAACAATACCTCATCTATGGGACCAACAAGTCCATTACACTGCCAACATGTCTACCATGGTACTGATACTCGTCATCAATCCAAACCACCATGGAAACCATCATCCACGGTTATACACATCCATGAATATAATCCCCCTCTGAGTATAATCCATTCATATGCATGACTAATACCTTCGTAGGGCTAATATATCTATCATCGGCTAATGGTCTAACATACGACCAATATGTCAACTTATGGGACAAAAATGTCCTTCATGTTATCCACACCTATACCCTAATGCCAATATCTGGCATCAATCCAAACCACCATGAAACTCTCATTCATGGGAAGATGATATCCCTCCATAGATCCATCACATTTACCATGGGGGCACCGTATCTATTGTGGGATTGATATATTCACCAATTGTCGTCATCGTCTATCAATAGGGAATACTATAGTAAGTGCAGTGGGCATTTGTTGTACTACGGTGCTAGTAATAGATGCGAAGGCAGTAGATCAAATAACGCATAAGCATATGAAGTACAAATTACTGCCATACCTTGAATTACCAAATGAACCACTATCTCTGGAGAAGAAATCGAAGTATTCAGTTGTCCAGATCCTTGTGACTGAGCTAGTCAAGCCGAACGACGGAGAGAACCCCTGACGTGAGGAGATCTTTTGTTTTGTGGACACTTTCTTTTGAAATGGCCCTACTAACCACATCCGAAACAAGAATGAGGAGATCCACCATTCCGTGGACACTCTTTTTTGAAATGTCCCTGTTGACCACACCGAGAACAGGAACTTCCAGTGGAACCAGTAGAGGCCGAAGATCTCCAAAAGTAGGGTTTGAATCTTTTGTGAGGGCAAAAAGTATTTCCCCCACCCTAACCTTTTCTGTCCTGTGTTTCATTGGGCGTTGTGTCCCCATTTCTGCTCAAGAGTTGCTGTAGAACGGAAGTGACTACCGCTTGTACTAGGTTCCGTAGTTCAGGAGGTACTGCAGGAATGTTTATACTGTCCTGACCCTCTCCGTTATGTTCTTCTTCCTTTTGTTGCTTTTGTTGTGTTTGTCTTCCTTCAGAAGGCATTTTCCTAAGTCATGGAAACATCGGTTGACTTAGTTTTTATGTAAAGTTTTGTGTTCTTCATAGTTTGGGGAAATTTCCAAATAAACAACTTGTCTTTCTTGTCCTTGGGAAAAATTGCCAAATCAGCACTCTTTGTATTTCTTTGTTTTTGGGGAAATTTTCTAAGTATCAAGTATCATTTCTCAATTTGGGGAAATCCTAATGTTCTCCTATTCTTGGGGAAAACCTCCCTAAGTATCATGTGTTTGTTTCTCCATTTGGGGATATTGGGGAAATAATCTCTTATTTGCTATGTTTGATAAATCCAGTTATTGTGACTGTACTTCCTTTGCTATCATTCCTTGTTGCTCTCAGATTGAATGTTTCAGTCTGAGTCTAACGAAGTAAATTAATCCGGCCCCCGTACAGCGGACTCCGAAGAGTCGGTCAGTTGGGATTCTTATCTGTCAGTGAGACATGATACGGTTTTAATTTTACTTCGAAGGATTCAATCTTCCGGTTTCGCTCTGATACCAACTGTAACATACGTGTACGTGGACCAAGTCCTCTAAGATGGTTCACACGTACTCAAGTTAACTTACGGAATAAAACATGTATGCGGAATTACAATAGGATAACAATCCTATTTCATTTTAGATAGCAAAGTAGTCAGCATTTTTCCTCTCAAAGATCAAAAAGGACTTAGCATGTTTTGATCTCAAGTTTCTCTCTCAAACCTACCTCCATCTTGGCCGAACCAACCCTTGGTGATCTCATTTTGATCAAGCTCATATATTGGCTGAGGAGTAAAAGAAAACCGGAAGAGCCGGGGGATTAGTAAGTAGTCCTCATCAAGATTTTATTTTCAAAGGAGTTGAAGAAACCTTGAAAAGTCCATTTTCTTGGATTAATTGGTGGCCGAAATATTATGGGCCACGGATCTAAAATCCATCCAAGAAAGGGGATGGGAAATGGATAAACCCTAATGGGTAAGGTAAGCTATGAATAATATAACACCCGCCCCTTTTCACTACGCTACTTAGCCAAAATCAGAGTCTATTTTTTTTTTTTTTGAAATAAAAAGTGACAAAGGGCGCGGGAGGTCACAACGCGAGTTAAGTCCGAGCTTCTAAAGCCCGGCCCTTAACTGGCCAACCCTACGTGTGCGTGGAAAGTAAGTCCATGAGAATGGTACACACGTAGAAAGTAAGCTCGAGGAATTATAACTTAATGCGGAATTATAATAGAGTCTATCCTACCAATTTTAGGTAGCAAGGAAGATTACACTACTTAAATTACTAAAATACCTCAAATCATAATGTCCGAAAGTAAAGTCCAAATTATAGCAAGAAATATAAATTATTACAGTCCGACGAGCTAAGTTACTCAAATTACATTTCCAAAATAAATCTAAGTAAATTAACTAGCCCGCTTCCCCAAGCTCCTACGCTTGGCTCCCGTCGTGTCCTTCCTTTCCGCCATCCCCTGCATCATCAGCTAAGGTGGAAGTAAGGGGTTAGACAACGCGCCCAGTAGGACTCCGAGTAGGGCCAACACATGGATTAGTGATAACAAGCACATAGGTAATAATATAATAAAAACCATAAAATGAATGCCATACCATGGGTGTCTTATGTCCTGAGTTCCACCCATCATCCATACCATTGTACAATGTCCTTTTTCCAATCATACATACAATCCCCCTTGATGGAAAAACCTCATCAAGATAAATCAACACAAGTATCCCCCTTGATGGCAAAGCCTCATCAAGATATCCCCATGTTTGCTTCTCCGTCGCCCCAACGGAGCATGGACTCCGGTTTCATTATTTTCCCGCCCATGCCATGCATGAGATGTAAATGCAATATGCTATGTAATATATATATATAATTCATAGCCTTAAAACCCATCTTAAAACAATCATATGATTACCAAAATAGATCAAGGAAAACGATCGTATAACACATAATCCATGGCTTACAATAAGGTAGGAATCCTACCGAATACCGACTAACATTCCTTTACATTTTCCGTCCACAAATCCTGTCACCGATCGCGCACCGCTTGCGATGTCCGATACCTTATTACATATCAATAATCAGCCCATGTTTTATCCATGATTAAGTCCCGAATACATGCCTTAGTGGGGTTCGGCCATATACCATGGCCGAACCTTACTATCTAGGTTTGTGGGTCCCATCTTAACCCATTAAATATTCCAATTAGTGAGTCTAAAAATCAGCAACCTTAGACTCCATAAATCAGCAATTAAGACTATTACTTAGAGCCCTTAAGTCTACAAACATCCCCCATGGGGTTCGGCCATACACCATGGCCGAACCCATGGTTCTTATTTTGGCCATATTTACGTTTTATGCCGCTACCTCTTCCATGGTTAATCATTCACTTATTCATGTACATTTTTGTCCATAAATGATCCATAACTTGGATCCATGAGTGCCCCGTTTAATCATGCCATAGGATCATTAAAAACAGCCCTTTTCTTAGCCTAATTTTCATTGATCTAAACACATGCATAATTCCAAATTTTAGCCCATAAAATGACCTACAAGTGGGTCATGGGTTCGGCCATACACCATGGCCGAACCCATGATGTCTTTTTCTTATTCTTTCCATGGACCCATTTACATCATTTAGCTCCACCATAAGTTCCACCATGAGGGAATTTAAATCATCATTAGATACATTTTGGTCCATCAACTTAACCCTAATTCCCATTTATTAAAGCATATACATAGACCTTAATCTTAGCCCATCAATTGGTTCACAATTGGGTCATGGGTTCGGCCATACACCATGGCCGAACCCATGATGTTAATTTCCTTACTTCTCTTGGATCATTTACCACATTTTTTATCCATAAACTTAGATCCCTCAATGGGTCACCAATCATGTCATGGAATAATTAAAATCAGCCCCTTTAATTTAACCTAATCCCCATTAATTTAAACACACACATAACTCCAACTTAACCCATTAAATGGCTTGTAAAATGGGTCATGGGTTCGGCCATACACCATGGCCGAACCCATGATGTCTTTGCTCCATTTTTCCTTGGATCCATTACAACACTTTAGATCCACCAATAGTCCTTTCTTGAGGGAGTTTAAATCACACATTTAAACCATCATTCTTAACCACATTGGAGTCCATTAACTTAGCCATATTCTCCATTTATTTTTCCATCATTTTACCCCCATCAAAGTCACCAATACACCACCGTAGGGTTCGGCCATACACCATGGCCAAACCCATGGTTCAAGGTTCATCCTCTTTGATGCCTTTTAAGGCCATAAAACCCATTTACATCTTCCATGAATTTCCCTCATTAAAATTCCTTAACATTTAACCATTTTAACCTCAATATCATTAACCATCCTTCTATGGTCTTAATCCTTTAAAATTCCATTAAAATTACTTAATTACCTACCATGGGGTTCAACCATACTACATGGCTGAACCCTATGGTTTATGATTCCTTCAAAAATCACTGCTCCATGCTTTAATAATCTTAATACTTAATGTCCTTAATAGTCCTTTATTTTCCTTAACCTATCTTTCCCATTTTGTCCATTTCTCATCCTTTCCTTGGATGGATTTTAGATACATGGCCCATAACATTTTTAGCCATCATTTAATCTAAGAAATGGACTCCATTTTTAAACCTTAAAAATGTAAATTCTTGTTTAAGAACACTTACAAATCTGGCGGCTCCTCCGGCTTCTTTTTCTCCCCTTGATTTCCTTAGCCTTTCTCCTTCTTCTTCTCTTTGATGTTCGGCCACTAGGTGTGTTTGATCAAATGATATCTCCAATGTTTGGGTTCGGCTAAGGTGAAGGTAGATTGAGAGAGGGAAGGGAGGAGAGGATGAGAAAGAATATCCTAAGTCTTGATCTTGAAGTGGTGGGCCAATGCTTGAGTTTTTTCTTCTCTTCTTCTAAGTCTTTTCTTCCTCTTTGGTCATGTGAGAGTGAGGGACGGTTTTGGAGAGTGAGAGATGGAGAGAGTGAGATGAGATTAAAACCCATCTCATTTGGTTGCTTAAGCTACACTTCACCATCATTTCCCTCCACCCACCAAGCATGGGCTTACATGCCTTAGTGGTGGTGGTAGGGACAAAACCACCACCAAGCTAACGGTTTTGGTGCCTTGAGATGGGCTGGTTTGGTCTTCCATCTTGGCCATTTGACCATCATCATGGAGGGGTACGGGTCATCATGCTTTGGGTGGTGGTGGTTGAGATGAAACCACGACCCTAAGCCCATGGTTTGTTTATGTTTTTTTAAGTGGTTTGGGTGGTTTCAATGAGATGAAACCACCCATTGATTTATCCCTTTGACTCCCCAATTGACCCAATTTGACTAACCTAATCATTTAATTAATTGGATCATCAACTTAGGTTAATTAATTCTTATTTAATCCCCTTTAATCTCCTTGATTCTTCTCCATTAATCCACCCATGGTATACCAAGTCAACCATGGTGGCCGGCCCCACTAACTTCTAGCCATACCTGCCACCTCACTTGATGAGGTGGAGGTGGGCCCCATTCGGCCATGTCACCTAGGTTTTATAAATTCTAACTTAGGTGATTCACATTAATTAAATCAACTTAATTTTAATTTGTTCCTCCTCAATTCCCTTTGACTTATCCATGGTTGACCAAGTCAACCATGATGGTCGGCCCCACCTATGCCTTGGTCCACACACCACCTCACTTGGTGATGTGGAGGTGGGCCCCACTTGGTTATGCCATCTTGATTTATTCACCACTAACTTAGGTGATTTAAATTTAATTAATTACACTTTAACTTAGGTGATTTTAATCACTTCAATCCCTTCTAACTAATTGGATCACCATTGGGCCCATGGCCCAATTAAATTCACCTCCTACCCATTTACCTTAAAGCTTAAATCATCTTGACCCATTGGGTCCCAAATGGGTATTGGACCCAATTGGTCATCCTTGACCCAATTAATCATCATTGACCCAATTAAGTGAATTCATTCCAATCCATGGTCCATTGGACCATACTTGGACTATTGTCCAAATTTTGATCTATTTAACATCTATTCCATCAAAATTCCCAATTCCCATCATTAAAATAAATAATAGCCAACATATATATTGATTTAAAAATCTGGGCTATTACAATATAATCCTCTTTTGAAATTTTCATCCCGAAAATTCGAGCGAAGTAGAAGTTCAAACAACTCATACAAAAAGCTCCGGATGAGTGCCTCTCATTTCTGATTCAATTTCCCAGGTGGCTTCCTCATTGCCATGTCGTTCCCATACCACCTTGATGAACTGAATGGCGCAGTTCCGCAACACCCTTTGTTTGCTCCCGATCACTCTGATCGGCTTCTCCACATATGTCACGTCGCTTTGCACATCGACGTCTTGTACGTTCAACACATGTGAAGGATCGGGGTTGTACTTCCTCAGCATGGACACATGGAACACGTCATGTAAAGATGATAACTGTGGATGAAGCGCCAACTGATAGGCCACCTCCCCCACCCTCTTCAGGATTGGAAACGGTCCCACAAATCTAGGCAACAATTTCCCTTTCTTTTCGAATCTCATGTGTCCCTTCCGTTGTGAGACTTTTAAGAACACCAAGTCTCCCACCTCAAACTCGAGGAACCTTCTCCTCTTGTCAGCGTAGCTCTTCTGACGGCTTTACGCACTGAATAGGTGTTACCGTATCAACTTGATCTGCGCCGTAGTATCTGCGACTAACTCGGGTCCAATCAATGCAGGTTCACCGGCCTCTGTCCAGCACACTGGCGATCTACATGGCCTACCATACAAGGCCTCAAATGGAGCCATCTAGAGGCTTGCCTGGTAACTGTTGTTGTAAGAGAACTCCACTAGTGGCAAATGATCCTCCCATCCACCCTTGAAGTCTAGGATACATGCTCTCAACATATCCTCCAATGTCTGTATCGTCCTCTCTGACTGCCCATCCGTCTGTGGATGAAATGCTGTGCTAGTCAATATGTCGGTCCCCATAGCCGACTGCATGCCCTGCCATACTCTGTCGGTGAATCGGCCATCTCTGTCAGACACATTAGTCCGGGGAATACCATGTAGTCTGATGATATCCCGGATGTACCGTCAACCCAAAGTCTCCGATGAATCTATCATCTTGATGGGAAGGAAATGCGCAGACTTAGTCAACCGGTCCACTACGACCTATATCGCATCGTTGCCCTTAGGTGACCTTGGCAATCCTGTTACAAAATTCATGGATATGTGCTCCCATTTCCACTCCGGCACTGGCAAGGGTGCGAGTAAACTCGGTGGTTTCTGATGTTCCGCCTTAGCCTGCTGACAAGTTAGGCAACGAGCAACAAACTCTGCCACATCTTTCTTGAGTCCACGCCACCAATAGTGCCTCTTAAGATCATGATACATCTTGGTGCTGCCCGGGTGGATAGAGAGCTTGATTTGGAGTGCTTCAATCAACAACTCTCTTCTGCAGCTCTTAGGCACATATGTCCTGCCTCGGAACACAAGACCCTGTCTTGGTCGTAGTTTCCACTCCAGTACAGCTTCACCGGTAGATGCAATGGCCCAGAATTTTTAAATTAATATAAATGTGGATATTATTTATTTTAGTGATGGAAATTAGAAAATTTGTGGATTAGATGGTAAATGGGCCAAAGTTTGGGCAAAGGCCCAAGTATGGCCCAATGGATTATGGAGTTGATTTAAATTCATTTAAAGGGGCAATGAGGGTTAAATGGGTCAAGAATGGTCAAATTGGGTCAAATACCCATTTGGGACCCAATGGGTCAAGATGGTTAAGCTCTAAGGTAAATGGGTAAGATGAAAGTGTAATTGGGCCATGGGCCCAATGGTGATTCATTTAGAATGAAATTTAAATTACCTAAGTTATTTGGAATTAAACCAAGGTGATGTGGCCAAGTGGGACCCACCTCCACCTCACCAAGTGAGGTGGCGTGTGGACCCAAGGTTTGGTGGGGTCGACCACCATGGTTGAATTGGTCAACCATGGGTGGATGTATAAGGTAATTTAAGTAAATGAGAATTAAAGTAACCAAAATATCTAAATATTAAATGATTAAAATTATCCAAATGAGGTGGTCAAAGTGGGGTCAAAAGGTGAAAACCAAATCACCTCATCCCAAACTCAAAAAAATAAAACACGTTGGGACTTAGGGGGTGGAGTCATAAGCCATAAAGCAAGATAAATATCTTGTGGGTGGGTGGAGAGAGTTAATGTAAAGTGAAGGTTAAATAACCAAAGAGATAAAGATGGGTTTACACCTTATCCTTTTCATTTTACCCTCAACTCACTCTCTCCATCTCTCCCATTCTTCCATTGCCGTCCCCCATTAGCAAGGAAAAGAGGAGAAGAAAATTAAGAAAGAAAAGAGAAGAGCTCAAGGAGAGGAAGAAAAGGTTGGACCACCATCTCAAGGTAAAGATCTTGAGACATTTTTCCCATCTCCATCCTCTTCCCTCTCTCAATTCAAACCCTACCTTGGCCGATCCTAAGGTTGGGGGTTGTCACCATTGATCAAGCATCTTGACCTATCAAAGATCAAGAAGAAGGAGAGAGGAGGCTAAGGGAACCGACGGGAGCGGCGGAAGTCGGAGGAGACGACGGATTGTGAGTATTTCTTAAACAAGAAATTTTGGATTTTTAGGGTTTAAGATTTGGGAATTATTTTTGTAGAATTTAATGGTGGTTACATAAATTTATGCCATGGATGTTAAACCCATCAAATGAGAGGGTGGAAGATGGAGGAAACCCTAAATGGGTAAATTAGGGTTAGGGTAAGAAAATAAATAAATGGATTATGTGCATTGGGTAATTTGTGAAATTAAGAGTGGAATTAGGTTATTGGAAGGAAATCACGGGCCATAGGGTTCGGCCATGTAGCATGGCCGAACCCCATGGTGGGTGATTAACTAGTTGATGTAAATAATTAGGGTTTTAAAGAATGGAAGACAATGAGGGTTTTTAGCTAATGAAATTTAGGGTTGTAAATGAATGCATGTGGGTAAGTTTTTAAAATGGTTTTATGATGAAAATGCAAATGGATTTTTATCACATTGGAAGGTATAAAAGAGAATGAATTATGAACCATGGGTTCGGCCATGGTGTATTGTAACGCCCGCCCCTTTTCACCGAAATATCAGAGTCTATTTTTTTTTTTTTAATAAAAGTGACAAAGGGCGCGGACGTCACGACGCGAGTTAAGTCCGAGCTTCTAAAGCCCAGCCCTTAACTGGCCAACCCTACGTGTGCGTGGAATGAAGTCCACGGAGAATGGTTCACACGTAGAAGTAAGCATCAGGGAACATTTAAACTAATTGCGGAAATTATAAAAGAGCCTAACCTACAAATTCTTAGATAGCAGGGAAGTTACATTCATTCAATCACCAGACATCCTTAAAACCATAATGTCCAAAATATAGTAAGTAATCTCAATTATTACATTTCCGACAAATTAAACTACATCAAATACACATTTCTCAAAATAACATAAATAAAATAATTAGTCCGCCTTCCAAAGCTCCTAAGCTTGGCTCCCGTCTCGTCCTTCTGCTCCGGCATTTCCTGCGTCATCAGCTAGGGTAGAAGTAGGGCGTTAGACCACGCGCCCAGTAGGACTCCGAGTAGGGCTAACACATGGATTAGTGATAACAAAGCAGATAGATAATACATAACGAAAAGCCATAGAATGAATGTCATGCCATGGGTGTCTGTGTTATGAATCCCACCCATCATCCTTACTATCCCGATGCCATATCCCCCTTGACGGTAAGGCCTCGTCAAGGCGTAACCACAAATACAATATTCCCCTTGATGGAAGAATCATCATCAAGGTATAACAATAAATACAACATCCCCCTTGACGGTAAGGCCTCGTCAAGGTACAATAATACATATGTGAAATGTCCCCATGCTTGTTTATCGGTCGCCCCGACGGAGCATGGACTCCGGTTTCATTTCATCCTTCCCCTGTCATATGCCTCCCATGCCATGCATGAGATGTAGATGCCATTTGCCATGTAATATATGAAATTCAAAAGTAATAAAACCCATCTTAAAACAATTACAAGATTACCAACTAAATCCAAGGGAAAACATCCCACAATATTTAATCCAAAACCCATCATAAGCATTCACATAATTTCCAAAATAATTTAGAGTAAAACATCACATGATACATAATCCATAACATATCTTAAAGACAACCACATGATTTCCAAACTAGATTAAAGAAAACATCACCCAAATCCATGGCTTACAAAAAGGTAGGAATCCTACTGAATACCGACTTGCGTCCTTTTTCGTTTTCCGTTCGATAAACCCGGTTGCCGATCGCGCACTGCCTGCGATGTCCAGTACCTTATTACACATTCATCATTAGTCCATGTTTTAACCATTTCTAAGCCCATATGAAAAACCGGTGACTATTTAGGTTTTGTGGGTCCCATATCATTTATTAAACCTTTTAATCCCATAAGTCTTAAAATTCGGCCACCCTAGGCTTTATCAATCACTTATAAGGTTATTACATTAGATCCCCTAAGTCCATGATCAATTTCCATGGAATTCTTGAATTTGGCCACTAATTACGGTTTTGCCACTACCCCTTCTACATAAACAATTACTCATTCATTCATGCCTTCCTAAGCCCAAAATTGATCCACAACTTAGGTCCATTAATGATCCGTAACCATGTTACAAGATCATTAAAAATCAACCCTTAACTTAGCCTCATTTCCATTGATTTAACACATGCATAATTCCAAATTTGGCCTATAACATGACCTAACATTGGGTCATGGGTTCATTAAAAATCAGCCCTTTCTACTTAACCAAACACCCATTTTTTTCTTTGGCCTATTTACACATTTGCACCCATCACAAGCCCTTCCATGAAGAGGTTTACATCATACAATTTAAATCATCAATTTTGATCATCACTTGATACATTTTTGAGTCCATTAATGACCCCTTTAATCATGACCTATTCCCCATTAATTTAAACACGCACATAAGTCCAACTATGAGGGATTTTAACTCATACATTTAAATCATCCTTCCTTAATCATCATGAAATACATTTTGGTCCATTAGTTTAACCATAACTCCCATTTATTTTTTTCATGGTTCCAAAACACCAAATTCATCCCAATGTCCCCATTGAAATCACTTAGCCACCTTCCATGATTTCCTTAACTAAAAACCCCTTAAAATTTACAAACCTTTGACCCCTTTTAAGCCTTCAATTTATTAGTACATTATTCCATACCATCCATCCTTCCAAACCCATTTAAATTTACAAACACATAACCCTAAAACCTCCATTAAAGATCCTTAATTACTTACACTTAACCATTAAAATCTTAAAACCCTAAATCATCCTCCATGGCTTCCATTATTTATAAACCCTAATAATTCACTTAAACACCTACCATTTTTGAGGTCATTACCATTATTCACATCTCCCATGCATTTCTTCATTTAAACCCCTTTAAAATTATCACCACATTTAATCATTAAAACCCCAAAATTCCAAATCATTCTTCCATGATTTTAAACCTAAAAATCCCATTACAATTCCTTTCCAATTCCACATAATTCCATGCTTAATAACTTAATTACATTACATTCCTTAATCCATTTATTTTTCCTTAAACTAACCCTAATTTATCCATTAGGGTTTTGTCCACTTTCCATCCTTCAATTGATGGATTTGAAATCAAAGGCATAAAATCATTTGGATACCATTAAATTTACAAATTGAATCCCAAATCTTAAACCCTAAAAAAATCCAAAATTTCTTGTTTAAAAAAAAATACTTACAATCCGATGCCTCCTCCGACTTCCGCCACTCCCGTCGGACTCCTTGGCCTCCTTTCTCCTTCCTCTTGATCTTTGGTAGGCCAAGATGGTTGATCAATGGTGAAACCCTCCTAACTTAGGATTGGCCATAGTAGGGCTTAATTTGAGAGAGAGAGAGAGGAGAGGATGGAGATGAGAAAATAGGATTCTATAGTTTGATCTTAAAGGGATGGCCAAACTTACAACTTCCTCCTCTCTTTTCTTCCAAGCTTTTTTTCTTCTTCTTCCTTAATTTTTCTACTTCTCTTTCCTTAGAGATGAGGGACGGTGGTGTGGGAGAGATGGAGTAAGTAAAATTGAGAATGGGATAAGATGGAAACCCATCTTATCCCAAGGTAGCTTACTTTACACTTTAACATAAATTTCCCACCAACCAAGCCTAAGATATTTTTCATGCTTTTTTGACCCAACCAACACTAGCCAACGTTTTTTCATGTTTGAAATGGATTGTTTGGTCTTCCCATTTGACCATTCTTTTAACTTAGCTTAATTAACTAATTAATTAATTGAATCATTAGGTTAAGTTAATTAATTCCCACTTTAACTTAATCCCATCTACTTAAATTTGCCTTCATACATACACCCATGGTTGACCAATTCAACCATGGTGGCTGGCCCCACCAATCATTGGCCCACACGCCACCTCACTTGATGAGGTGGAGGTGGGTCCCACTTGGCCACACCACCTTGGTTTAATTTTTAACTTAACTTAGGTGATTTAATTTCATTGAATACCCTCTAAATGGATCACCATTGGGCCCATGGCCCAATTACATTTCCATCTAGCCCATTTACCTTAGAGCTCAACTACTTTGACCCATCGGGTCCCAAATGGGTATGTGACCCAATTTGACCATTCTTGACCCATTTAACCCTCATTGCCCCTTTAAATGAATTTAAATCAACTCCATAGTCCATTGGGCCATACTTGGGCCTTTGTCCAAATTTTTTGGCCCATTTACTCTTTACTTCACCAATTTTCCAATTTCCATCACTAAAATAACTTATATCCACTTTTTTTTTATTAATTTAAAAATTTTGGGCCCTTACATGTATGGCGTTGTGTGTGAAGTTAATTAGGGTTTTAGGGTATGAAGCCATGGAAAAAAAATGGGAAGATTGATGAAATTAATATTTTGGTGAATGTAGGTATTTTGGAGCAATGAATGGTGGATCATGAACCATGGGTTCGGCCATGGTAAATGGCCAAACCCTATGGTGATGTAATGGTGATCAAATGATGGGTTTAAAAGATGGAAAAGATGGATTAATGTGTTAATGAGTTAGGGTTTCAAATGAACAAATGTAGTGATCCAAATAGGGCTAAGAGTAGTGGTTTAAAAGTGTGATTTAAACCACCTCAAGGAAGGATTTATTTTGGATCTAAATGGTGTAAATAGATCCAAGAAAAATGGGGAAAGGACACCATGGGTTCGGCCATGGTGGATGGCCGAACCCATGGCCCAATTGTGATCCATTTTGGTGGGTTAAATTGGATGATGAATGGTGTGTGTGTGTGTGGCCTCCAAAGGAAATGAATGAGTAATGGACTCATTGAAGTTAAATACATTAGGTAAATCCCATGGGAAGAGTTGATGAATTAAGTATTTTGAACCCATGGCCATTGGTGAACCATTTAAAGGGTTAAGTATGGGGTTATGGATGGGTTTAAATGAATAATGGTGAAATTAATAAAAAGACTAATTTTAATGATGTTATGACATGGTTCAATGGGTCATTAATGGACCTAAGTTAGGGATCTAAGTCTATGATCAATTATGGATTAAATCATGCATGGATAAACGAGTGTTTAATCATGGAAAATCAGGTAGTGGCAAAACCGTAATTAGTGGCCAAATTCAAGAATTCCATGGAAATTGATCATGGACTTAGGGGATCTAATGTAATAACCTTATAAGTGATTAATAAAGCCTAGGGTGGCCAAATTTTAAGACTTATGGGATTAAAAGGTTTAATAGATGACATGGGACCCACAAAACCTAATTAGTGACCGGTTTTTCATATGGGCTTAGAAATGGTTAAAACTTGAACTGATTTGGAAATTTAATAAGGTATTGGATATCGCGGGCAGTACGCGTGACGGTAGCCGGACTATCGGACGAAAACGAAACGAAGGAGCTAGTCGGTATTCGGTAGGATTCTAACCTTTTTTGTAAGCCATGGATTGAGTGATGGTTGCTTTGAATTATATTGGAAATTATATGGGTTGTTTTAATATTGGTTTTGAATTATGTATTACGTAGGGTTTTTACTTGATTTACTCTGGTAAGCATATAATTGGTTTAAAACGGGTTTTTAAAGCTATGATGTGTTTATTGAGGTTTTACTTGATCTACTTTTGATAATCAAGTCATATGTTTGATTGATGGGATTTTTTTAAATGTCATGGTTGTTATTATATTCATTACATGGCATATGGCACCTACATCTCATGCATGGCATGGGAGGGATATGGCAGGGGAAGGATGAAATGAAACCGGAGTCCATGCTCCGTTGGGGCGACCGAGAACAGGCATGGGGACACCTTGACGAGGCTTTGCCGTCAAGGGGGATATTTTACGATTGGATCATATCTTGATGAGGTTTTTCCATCAAGAGGGTCACGTCATGATGATGGTATGGATTATATTTTGAACATTATGTATGGATGAAAAAGGGGCATTGTACAATGATGATGAGATTGATGGGTGGGATTCATGACATAAAACACCCATTGCATTACATTGTACCAAATGGCATGATTTTGATATAATATTTTTATATGCTTTGTTATCACTAATCCATGTGTTAACCCTACTCGGAGTCCTACTGGGCGTGTTGTCTAACGCCCTACTTCTACCCTTGCTGATGACGCAGGAGGTGGCGAAGTGGAAGGACGAGACGGGAGCCAAGCTAAGGAGCTTGGAAAGGAGTGCTAGATAGTTACTAATGTTTATTTTGGATAATGTAATTTGAAATAGTTTAGCTTGTCGGAAATGTAATATGTTAGACTTATTGCTATGTTTTGAATTTAGTGGTAAACATATGAAGTTATGGCATTTTGGTAATTAAATGATGAAATCTTCCCTGCTATCTAGAAAAGAAAATTTGGTAGGATAGTCTGTAATGTCTTTCTGTATTTAATGTAACTTTTTGTGAGCTTTCTTCTACGGATAAACTATTCTCTGTGGACTCCATTCCACGCATCCGTAGGGTTGGCCAGTTAAGGGCCGGGCTTTAGAAGCTCGGACTTAACTCGCGTTGTGACATCCGCGCCCTTGTCACTTTTAAAAAAAAAATAGACTCTGATTTCAGTGAAAAGGGGTGGGCGTTACAGTAGACATCTTAGTCCATATCTCCTCCACCTCTGGATCTGTCCGTTGCTCCCGTTCAATCTCTGAGACCATGTGGGATCGTATGATCAGGTTATGTATGGTCCCATGATTATTGAGGTAGAGTTTAAACTCTCTAATGGTATTCAATACCTCCGATTCCGTCCTGATCAAGCTGGCTACTGTCGCATGTGACATACGGCTGAGGGCATCCGCCACCTCGTTTGCCTTGCCCGGATGATACCCAAGTGCGAACTCATAATCCGCCAGGTATTCCATCCATCTGCGTTGTCTCATGTTGAGTTCCTTCTGATCAAATAAGTACTTCAGGCTCTTGTGATCTGAGAACACCTCAAACTTCTCACCATAAAGGTAGTGTCTCCAGTTTGTGAGAGCGAAGACCACTGCTGCTAGCTCCAGATCATGTGTGGGATAATGGGGTTCATGAATTTTCAACTGTCTTGATCCGTAAGCCACCGCACGATTACCTTGACTGAGTGTACACCCCAGTCCCTCACCTGAGGCATCACAGTATATCTCATAACTTCTGCCTCTTTCCGACAAGATCAGAATATGAGCGGTTGTAAGCCTCTCATTTAGCTCCTCAAATCTCTGGTTGCACAGATCTGACCACTCAAATTTGACTCCTTTCTGAGTGAGTCGGGTAAGTGGAGCTGCAATCTTGGAGAAGTCCATGATGAATTTCTTGTAGTAACCGGCCAATCCCAGAAAACTGCGGATCTCGGTCACATTCGTCGGTGCTTTCCACTCCCTAACTGCCGCTACCTTAGCCAGGTCCACGGCTATACCTTCCTCTGATATAATGTGCCCCAAGAAGTTGACCTCAGATAGCGAGAACTCACACTTGCTGGCTTTGGCATACAACTGGTTCTTCGTCAAGGTGTCCAGGACTACCCGCAGGTGCTTAGCATGTTCCTCCTGACTCTTGGAATAGACCAGAATATCATCAATGAATACAATCACAAACTGATCCAAGTAAGGGTGGAATATCCTATTCATCAGGTCCATGAACACAGCCGGTGCATTAGTAAGTCCAAATGTCATGACCACATACTCATATAAGCCATACCGTGTCCTGAAGGCTGTCTTCTCTATGTCCTCCTCCCTAACCCGGATTTGATGGTACCCAGACATCAGATCAATCTTGGAGAAGTGAGAGGAACCCCTAAGTTGATCAAACAGATCGTCAATCCTGGGTAGGGGATACTTGTTCCTGACAGTCAGCTGGCTCAATTTCCTGTAGTCCACACACATCCGCAGGGTACCGTCTTTCTTCTTTACAAATAATACTAGTGCTCCCCATGCTGATGTGCTGTTCTGAATAAAACCCAATCTGAGCAGTTCATCAATCTGCTTCTTCAACTAGGTCATCTCAGCTGGTGCCATCCTATAATGTGGCAATGATACTGGAGCAGTGCCGGGATATAACTTGAACTCAAAGTCTATCTCCCTCTTGGGTGGCAAACCAGGGAGCTCTGTTGGGAATACCTCAGCATAATCTGCTACTACTGCTGGAAGTTCAGCCACTGGTGCCCTGTCTAATCTGATGCTGTTCAAGACAAAGCGGTTCAATTCCTCCTGCAGCCTTATAGGGATTCCCTGTCTATCAGCATGTACCATATACCGCTTTCCCTCGGGTGACCAAAATATCACCCTACGAAGATGGCAATCAATATTGGCCTGAAATGTAGCCAACCAGTCCATGCCAAATATAACATCGTACTCAGCCATATCGAGTACCAAATAGTTGAACTCGAATCTGAATTCAGTGAGTTCAAGGTTCAGTACCGTGCATATGAGTCCCAAAGATGTGTCTCCGACGGGGGATACAATGGTAAGTGATGTGGACAGTTTCTGTACTAATGTGCCCGTAGCAGATATGAATGCAGCAGATATAAATGAATGGGAAGCTCGAGAATCAAATAATGCCACAGCATAGGAACTACCAACTACGACCATACCTTGAATCACGGAGTGATCCACCGTTGCTGGAGGAGCTATGGTAAAAAACAGTCTAGATCCTGTAGGGTTTGGCGCCCGCCCCGCCTGGTTGTATGCCCTGCCTCCTCGCGACTGGGCTGGTCTAGCTGGAGGGCGGAAGGGACCCCTGAAGTGAGAGGGTTTGCTAATCTGTGGACACTCCCTCTTGAAGTGGCCCTGTTGGCCACACTGGTAGCATGTGTTCCCACCCCGTGGAACCTGAGTGACTGATGCTGATGGGGAGGGCTGATTGGGGCGAAAGCCCCCTATAGATCCAGTGGAGGGTGAGGGTCTGCTAAAGTTCGGGCGAAACTTCTTGTTGGGTTGAAATGAACCTCGCCCACTCTGCCCTTGGCGGTTGTCAAACCGCACCATCTCATTCAACTCTCGCTCCGCTATAGTGGCCTTGCTGACCACCTCAACCAGTGTGGCTGCCTTGAATATTGTCACCCTAGCCCTGATGCTCGGCCGAAGGCCCTGCTCAAACTTACGGGCCCTCCGGTGCTCGGTATCCACCATATAAAATGCATAGACTGATAGACTAAGGAATTCCTTGTGATATTCTGCCACCGTCATATTGCCTTGTACCAATGATAGGAAGGCTTGAGTCTGGCGCTTTCTTTCCTCCTCCGGAAAATACTGCTTTAGAAAAGTAGCTAAGAACCATTCCCATGTCATGGTTGTATTTTCCCCTTCCGGCACAAGTGTTTGCATTTTTCTACAACCTCCCACCAATTACCGGCATTCTCGATCAGTTGAGATGTAGCCAGTAAGATCCTATCAGCATGGCTGGAAATCTGAAGCAGAGTCAAGATCTAAGTGATCTTTTTCAACCAATGTTCCACTCTGACAGCCCTTTCTTTCCCGTTGAAGTACGGGGGGACGCTGTTACTGGAAATCCTTGACCATTTTCCGATTATTAGAGTCGCTGGTGGTTGCATTCTCATTCAAATGCTATTGCAGGACAGAGGTGACCACTGCTTGAACCAATTTTTTCAACTCAGGAGGCACAACAGGTAGGTTCACACTATTCTTTCCCTCTTCTTGATGAGGTGGCTGTACCTTCTCTTCCTGACGAGGTGGTGGCACCTCTTCCTCTACCCGTGGGTTTCGGCGAGTCCTTCTCGTTGGAGGCATTTCCTAAGTCATCGAAAAATATTTATTGACTTAGTTCCTTCATAAAATAGTCGTGTTCATATTTTGGGGAAATTTGCCAAATAAGCATACTTAGTTTTTGGGGGAAAACTCCCAAAGTATTGTTTCTCATTTTGGGGGAAAATTACCAACTAAGTATACTTTGTTTTGGGGGGGAAATTTCCTAAGTATTAAATATTTTTCCTTCAAGTTGGGGAAAAATTACCGACAAAGTATACTTTGTTTTGGGGGGGGGGGAACTTCCTAAGTATCAACTATTTTTCCTTCAAGTTGGGGGAAAATTACCGACTAAGTATACTTTGTTTTTAGGGGGGAAATTTCCTAAGTATCAAATATTATTTCTCATTTTCGGGGAAAATAAGCCCTATCTTGCTATGTTTGATAATTCCAACTTAAAGTGATTTTTCTTCCCTTGCTATCATTTTTTTGGATCAAATGTTGCTTTCAGATTGAATGCTTCAGTCTGAGTCAATCGAAGTAAATTAACCCGGCCCCCGTGCAGCGGACTCCGAAGAGTCAGTCAGTAGGGGTTCTTATCCGTCAATGAGACGTGAAACCGTCTTAATCTTACTTCGAGAGATTCATTCTTCTGATTTCACTCTGATACCAACTGTAACACCCGCCCCTTTTCCCTACGCTACTTAGCCAAAATCAGAGTCTATTTTTTTTTTTTTTGAAATAAAAAGTGACAAAGGGCGCGGGACATCACGACGCGAGTTAAGTTCGAGTTTCTAAAGCCCGGCCCTTAACTAGCCAACCCTAAGTGTGCGTGGAAACTAACTCCATGAGAACGGTTCACACGTAAAAAGTAAGCTCGAGGAATTATAACTTAATGCGGAATTATAATAGAGTCTATCTTTCCAATTTTAGATGGCAAGGAAGATTACACTACTTAAATTACTAAAATACCTCAAATCATAATGTCCAAAACATGGATTACGCTTGGCACCCGTCGCGTCCTTCCTTTCCACCATCCCCTGCGTCATCAGCTAAGGTGGAAGTAAGGGGTTAGACAACGCGCCCAGTAGGACTCCGAGTAGGGCCAACACATGGATTAGTGATAACAAGCACATAGGTAATAATATAATAAAAACCATAAAATGAATGCCATGCCATGGGTGTCTTATGTCCTGAGTCCCACCCATCATCCATACCATTGTACAATGTCCTTTTTCCAATCATACATACAATCCCCCTTGATGGAAAAACCTCATCAAGATAAATCAACACAAGTATCCCCCTTGATGGCAAAGCCTCATCAAGATATCCCCATGTTTGCTTCTCTATCGCCCCGACGGAGCATGGACTCTGGTTTCATTATTTTCCCGCCCATGCCATGCATGAGATGTAAATGCAATATGCTATGTAATATATATATATATATATATATATATATATATATATATATATATATAATTCATAGCCTTAAAACCCATCTTAAAACAATCACATGATTACCAAAATAGATCAAGGAAAACAATCGTACAACACATAATCCATGGCTTACAACAAGGTAGGAATCCTACTGAATACCGACTAATATTCCTTTACGTTTTCCGTCCACAAATCCGGCCACCGATCGCGCACCGCTTGCGATGTCCGATACCTTATTACATATCAATAATCAGCCCATGTTTTATCCATGATTAAGTCCCTAATACATGCCTTAGTGGGGTTCGGCCATATACCATGGCCCAACCTTACTATCTAGGTTTGTGGGTCCCATCTTAACCCATTAAATATTCCAATTAGTGAGTCTAAAAATCAGCAACCTTAGACTCCATAAATCAGCAATTAAGACTATTACTTAGAGCCCTTAAGTCCACAAACATCCCCCATGGGGTTCGGCCATACACCATGGCCGAACCCATGGTTCCTTATTTTGGCCATATTTACGTTTTATGCCGCTACCTCTTCCATGGTTAATCATTCACTTATTCATGTACATTTTTGTCCATAAATGATCCATAACTTGGATCCATGAGTGCCTCGTTTAATCATGCCATAGGATCATTAAAAACAGCCCTTTTACTTAGCTTAATTTCCATTGATCTAAACACATGCATAATTCCAAATTTTAGCCCATAAAATGACCTACAAGTGGGTCATGGGTTCGGCCATACACCATGGCCGAACCCATGATGTCTTTTTCTTATTTTTTCCATGGACCCATTTACATCATTTAGCTCCACCATAAATTCCACCATGAGGGAATTTAAATCATCATTAGATACATTTTGGTCCATCAACTTAACCCTAATTCCCATTTATTAAAGCATATACATAGACCTTAATCTTAGCCCATCAATTGGTTCACAATTGGGTCATGGGTTCGGCCATACACCATGGCCGAACCCATGATGTTAATTTCCTTACTTCTCTTGGATCATTTACCACATTTTTTATCCATAAACTTAGATCCCTCAATGGGTCACCAATCATGTCATGGAATAATTAAAATCAGCCCCTTTAATTTAACCTAATCCCCATTAATTTAAACACACACATAACTCTAACTTAACCCATTAAATGGCTTGTAAAATG
Organism: Chimonanthus salicifolius; assembly: GCA_013350335.1. Classification (NCBI taxonomy): domain Eukaryota; kingdom Viridiplantae; phylum Streptophyta; class Magnoliopsida; order Laurales; family Calycanthaceae; genus Chimonanthus; species Chimonanthus salicifolius. The sequence goes on from CM023535.1 coordinate 41,374,908, forward strand.
GGTCATGGATTCGGCCGTACACCATGGCCAAACCCATGATGTCTTTTCTCCATTTTTCCTTGGATCCATTACAACACTTTAGATCCACCAATAGTCCTTTCCTGAGGGGGTTTAAATCACACATTTAAACCATCATTCTTAACCACATTGGAGTCCATTAACTTAGCCATATTCTCCATTTATTTTTCCATCATTTTACCCCCATCAAAGTCACCAATACACCACCGTAGGGTTCGGCCATACACCATGGCCGAACACATGGTTCAAGGTTCATCCTCTTTGATGCCTTTTAAGGTCATAAAACCCATTTAAATCTTCCATGAATTTCCCTCATTAAGATTCCTTAACATTTAACCATTTTAACCTCAATATCATTAACCATCCTTCTATGGTCTTAATCCTTTAAAACTCCATTAAAATTACTTAATTACCTACAGTGGGGTTCGGCCATACTACATGGCCGAACCCTATGGTTTATGATTCCTTCAAAAATCACTTAATGTCCTTAATAGTCCTTTATTTTCCTTAACCTATCTTTCCCATTTTGTCCATTTCTCATCCTTTCCTTGGATGGATTTTAGATCTATGGTCCATAACATTTTTAATCAAGAGTGAAGATGATCCACCGTATTGAAGCTCATCGTTTTGGAAATCACAAAACAGGTATTATGGCCATAGATGATTTTAGGTGGAATCCACATCATAGAGAGGACCACCCATAAGCTTAGTTAAACAAATGATAAAATCATAAAAAGCCTAGAAAGGAAGCTTGACAGTGAATTGGAACCCAACTTGGAAATATGTATATGGTTTCACTGTCAGCTCGACCAGTCGTTCTCACCCACCCTTCGGTGGAGACAGGATCGACCCATCGTGGTCAAAGATCGGTCGGCCATATTGACATAGGTTCTGGATCATAGAACTGTCATTCTGGGAAAGCCTCTGATCGAGAGTCTCGTATGCACCGATCCATCTGTGAAAGGCTGAAACGACCCCTCGTGGTCAACGACTCTTCAATAAAGACTTATGAGTTATGAACTTTGAATTCAAGTGGGCTCTGAGAAAATAAACATATCTTTGTTCAAGACTAATCGAGAGTATCAAGAGCAACTCCTTAGTAAAGGGCGACAGATCGTTCTAGGTAAGACTAGTTTCTGGAAATAAAACTCTGTCAGCATGATGTTGCCCAGACCAAGCATCTCGTATGGACCGACCTCTCGGTGCCATGACTGTCGACCCATCGGACACATGGACATATCGGCTGGGAAAGATTATTACTGTTGGGAATGCATTTAATGCACAATGGTCGAGTTTTTAACGATAACATTTCTAGTCACCGACCCCTTGGTGCGACCGACCTGTCTGTACATTACCGTTGAAACAACTGGTTGCCTTCTTTATAAATATCGATCTTTATGAGACCAGTTGGCATCCTTTTGCAAAACTGTTGGACCCTCATCATTATTAGTGAATTTAAACAATGACGAACAAAAGGATCACTCTCTCTTGTACCTACACTTAGGGAATCTAATATAACCTATCATATGGATTGAGTTTGTGAGATAGAGAGGAAAGGATAATAAACTAGGAAAGTTGTGGGATAACCAGTTTCATTGTCGCCCTGGATTGTGATTGCTTTACGACGGCTATATGGCAGAGCGTCCACATTGGGTGAATCTTGAAAAAGCACACATCAAGAGATAGAGCTACAAGGGCAAGTGCTTATTGGTTTTAATTTTGTTTTAAAACCTTTGTTCCAAAAGTGGATTAAGGAGGATTGGCTCCAGAACCACTATAAAAAATGTAACGCCCCTCATTTCTCACCTTCACAAAATCAGAGTATATATTTTTTTTTTTATAAATGAGTAAGAGAGAGTGGGATGTCACGACGCGAGTCAAGTCTGAGTCTTCAAAACTCGACCCTTAACTGGCCACCATTACGTGTGCGCTGACTAAATCCATAAAAACATTTCACACGCTTTTATGAATACTTGCGGAATTATTTATATGAATAAGATACTATTCATATACTTGTCATTATTAGGCAAGGAAAGCCAATCACCATATACTTAAAATGAAACTTCAATATTATCAAACCATAGCAAATAAATCTAAGTTATTTCAATCCAAAATGTAGTCCTCCTAATACATCAATGAAATTAAAACTGAGTAGTTTAAACATTATCCTCCCAAGCTCCTACACTTGGCTTCCTTCTGGTCCCACGTTCATTTCCTGATCATTACATGTTCCATCATCTATAGGATAGAAGTAGGGCATTAGTCAACATGCCCAGTAGGTATTCCAAGTAGGGTTGTGGTACACATAGGAGTTATATAAATCAAGGGTACATATATCATGTCATATTTGTAAAACAACTTATAAGTATTAAAAATAGTGCATGATGTTCATATCATAATTATGCTAGTATATGTGTTATGTCATGGGTGTCAATACCAAATGAACTCTCACACAATGCCCATATCAAATCACATAATCAATCATATCAATAGTTTCCTTGGCCAATTATGTCCATAGTGTTTGAGGCGGCAACCACTAGGGCACTGTATACTCATCCACAAATTAATCGGGATTACTGATGGAGTGTGGACGCCTCCCACTGTGCAGGGTTTCGGGACTGCCTACCTAGGACCTCTTTGGCCCAATAAGTCATACCTTTCCTTTCAATTGGACGATGCCAAATCTCAACAATTCACATAGCTTCATACAAGCTAGTCTCAAACCTAAGTCATGTCCGGACCGCTCAGAACTTGGCTTGCTGGTTGTATATGTTCCCTCCCATGCCATGCATGAGGTAATGTATGCAAGAATGCCATTTCATTTAAAACACATCACATCATTTAAAAATCAGTTCATAAACATATACAATTTGTTTAATCAAAGTAATCATCATATTTGGAATAAAAGCCAGTATCATATCATATTCCATAGTGTTCTCAATAAGTAGGAATCCTACAACGCCCGCCCCATTTTCACCAAAAACAGAGTCTAATTTTTATTTTTTTTTGAAATAAAAGTGACAACGGGCGCGGACGTCACGACGCGAGTTAAGTCCGAGCTTCTAAAGCCTGGCCCTTAACTGGCCAACCCTACGCGTGCGCGGAACGAAGTCCACGAGAACGGTTCACGCGTAGGATATAAGCTCGCGGAATATAATTACATGCGGAGTATTCTAATAGAGACTATCCTACCAGTTTTAGATAGCAAGGAAGTACGGCGCTCAAATTACTAAAATACCCCTATGTTCATAATTATATCTCAAAATGATAACATCCAGAGTACAGTCCAAACCATAGCAAGAAACAGTAATTATTACAATCCGACAAGCTAAGCTACTTAAATTACATTTCCAAAATAAAACTTAAATAAAACTAAGTAGCTGCTTTTCCAAACTCCTAAGCTTGGCTCCCGTCGCGTCCACCGTTTCCGCCGTCTCCTGCATCATCAGCTAGGGTAGAAGTAGGGCGTTAGACAACGAGCCCAGTAGGACTCCGAGTAGGGCTAGCACATGGATTAGTGATAACAAGCATACCGATAACAATATAATAAAACCATAAAATGAATGCCATGCCATGAGTGCCTATGTCGTGTGTCCCACCCATCATCCATAACATCATACAATGTCATATCCCCCTTGACGGCAAGGCCTCGTCAAGGTGTCCCCATGTTTGCTTCTCGGTCGCCCCGACGGAGCATGGACTCCGGTTATAGCATATCAAGCTATCCCCATGTTTGCTTCTTGGTCGCCCCGACGGAGCATGGACTCCGGTTTCTTTATTTTCCCGCCCATGCCATGCATGAGATGTAAGTGCATTATGCTATGTAGTATATATATAATTCATATCCTTAATATATAATCCATAGCATTTAATAATATCATCGATAGCATTAAAATATAATCCATAGCATTTAAAACCCATCTTAAAATAAATCATATAATTACCGAAATAAAACAAGGAAACCATCACATACACATAATCCACGGCTTACAAAAAGGTAGGAATCCTACCGAATACCGACTAGCGTCCTTTTTCGTTTCCGTCCGATAAATCCGATCGCCGATTGCGTACCGTTTACGATGTCCCGATACCTTATTATACATTTACCAAATCAGTCCATATTTTATCCATGACTAAGTCCCTAACTGATCACAAACTTAGATCCATTAACGATCCCTAACCATGTTACAAGATTATAAAAAATCAGCCCTTAACTTAGCCTCATTTCCATTGATTTAAACACATGCATAATTCCAAATTTTAGCACATTAAACATTCTAATTTTGTGAGCCTAAAATGCAGCAACCCTAAGCTTCATTTAATCACTCATAAGGTCATCTTAATGCACCCAAGTCCATGTCCAACCTACATGGGGTTCGGCCATGTACCATGGCCGAACCCATGGTTCTTCATTTTGGCCAATAATTACGGTTTTGCCACTACACTTCCATGGTTTAATATTTCCTCCATCCATGTACATTTTTGTCCATAATTCATCCATATACTTAGCCCCATTAATGATTCGTTAACCATGACATAACATCCCTAAAATCAGCCACTTAATTTAATCAAATTTCCAATCATCTAATCCCATACATAATTCCAATTTTTTGCCCATAACATGACCTACAAATGGGTCATACACCATGGCCGAACCCATGATGTCTTTTTTCCTATTTTTCTTGGGTCCATTTTACCTCATTTGGTCCCACCATAACTGAATTTAAAAACATACATTTAAATCATCCTTCCATAATCATCATGAGATATATTTTGGTCCATTAATTTAACCATCATTCCCATTTATTTTTCATGGTTCCAAAACACCAAATTTCCTCAAAGTCTCCCCATGGGGTTCGGCCATGTACCATGGCCGAACCCATGGTCCATGGTTTTTTATTTTAAAAACCTCATTTCCACCCATTTAAAACTTGTTTAAGATACTTTAAAAAAAATCCACTTAATTACCATCAACCTTCTCCATTAATTTTCATACTTTTATAACCAATAGATATACCATTCCATCACCATAGGGTTCGGCCATACACCATGGCCAAACCCATGGTTCATGATTCACCTTCATTCACCATTTCTGGAGGCCATTAAATCATTTACATATCCCACGATTTTTCTTGTTTAAAACCCCTTTAAAAATCATTAATATTTACTCAATAACAACTTGACATCATAGATTACCCTTTCATGGTTTTTAATCCCAAAAACCCTATTTAAATTTCTTAATTGCTCACGATGGGGTTCGGCCATACTACATGGCCGAACCCTATGGCCTATAATTCCTTAAAACACCCATACTTCCACACTAAATTAATCTTAATAGTGTCTATAATGTCTATTTATTTTCCTTAATCTATCTCTCCCATTTTCATCCATTTCTCATCTTATCATTGGATGGATCTTAGATCTAAGGCCCATAACATTTGTGGCCACCATTCATTCTAAGAAATGGATTCCATAAACACATCTTAACCTTTAAAATATAAATTCTTGTTTAAGAATTACTTACCACACCGACGACTCCTCTGGTTTTTCTTTCTCCTTTTGATTTCCTTAGCCCTTTCTCTTATTCTTCTCCTTGTTGTTCGGCCAAGATGTGCTTGATCAAGATGGAGTCTCCAAGGTTTGGGTTCGGTTAAGGTAGGGTTAGATTTGAGAGAGGGAGAGGGGAGGAGAGGATGGAAAATTATCTCAAGCTTTGGGTCTTGAGGTGGTCGGCCAATACTTGGGTTCTTCTTCCCTTTTCTTCTAAATTTTTCTCCTTCTTTTTCCTTGAATGTGGGTCGGCAATGATAGGGAGGAGGAGAGGAAGAGAGTGAATGGGAGTGGGCTTGAGTGGTAAGGTGAAAACCATCCCATTCTTGGTTCCTTAGACAATACACTTCCATGATGGCCTTCACCCACCAAGTATGGGCTCCCTTGACTTTGGTGGTGGTGGTTGAGACCAAACCACCACCAAGCCAACGGTTTGGTCTCTTGTGAGGGAGTGGTTTGGTCTTCCCACTTTGACCACTTGACCACATTATGAGAGGTATGGGTCCTCATACCTTGAATGGTGGTGGTTGAGATGAAACCACCACCCTAAGTCCATGGTTTCTTTTGTGTTTCTTTGTGTGGTTTCAATGGGATGAAACCACCCCTTGACTTGCCCCTTTGACTTATTCAATTGACCCTCATTTGACCAACCTAGTTAATTAAATTAGATCCTTACTTAGGTTAATTAATTCCCTTTTAATTTAATTCCATTAAATTTTCTCTCTCTCTAAGAAATCCACCCATGGTTGACCAACCATGGTGGACAGCCCCCACCAACACCTATCCTACCCGCCACCTCACTTGATGAGGTGGAGGTGGGCCCCATTCGGCCACGTCACTTAAACCCCATTAATCTTAACTTAGATGATTTAAAATAATTTAATCAACTTAATCTACTTTAATCCTCCTTAGTCCCCTTAACTTATCCATGGTTGACCAAGTCAACCATGATGGTCGGCCCCACCTTTTCCTGGGTCTACACGCCACCTCACTTTGTGAGGTGGAGGTGGGCCCCACTTGGTTATGCCATCTTAATCATCTCATCATTAACTTAGGTGGTTTAATTTCAATTCAACCCATTTCAATCAATTGGGTCACCATTGAGCCCATGGCCCAATTAAATTATTTTCTACCATTTACCTTAGAGCTTGAATCATTTTGACCCATTGGATCCCAAATGGTTATCGGGCCCAATTTGACCATTATTGACCCCTTAAATGAATTCCATCCAATCCATGGTCCATTGGACCATACTTGGGCCTTTGCCCCAAATTTTGATCCATTTAACATCCATAACATCAAAATTCCAATTTTTCCATCATTAAAATAATTAACAGCCAATATATGTTGATTTAAAAATTCGGCCTATTACAAATCCTACCAATGCCTAATACACTATCCTTGCTTGTCTTGTGAGGACAACGCTAAGATCACGTGAAACGAATCACAATCCCTTTGGGAACCTTTTTACCTTATCAAATTCAACCACATATATTAATTTGATTTTCTATTTTAATTTCATTACCCCTTCCATCCTACTGGATAGACAGGGGCATCTGGAAAATAATCCAGAATACAAACTTTCTAATTTAGTCGACTGAATCTGGGATTCAGTAGATTGATTCACACCTAAATACCATCTGTGTTTTACCCGTAAGCTTTTAGTTGACTGAAAATACAACCAGGCACTATATAAACTTGACCCGTAAACTTTCAGTAGCTGAATCGAGGATTCAGTCGGCTGACTTTGGGTCAGATCATTTGTGTGTTCAACCAGTATACATTCAGTCGACCGAATCAAGGATCCAGTCTGCTGAAATACCAACAAATTGTTTACGTGTTCAGTAAGTATACCTTCAGTCGACTGAATCATAAGATTCAGTCGGCTGAAGCACACCAGGTCACTTACATGTTTCGTACGTATACATTCAGTCGACTGAATCATAAAATTCAGTCGGCTGAAATACCAATAGACCCCATCTGTGCTTAGCCAGTGTACTTTCAGTCGACTGAATTACATATCCAGTCGGCTGACTTTGAGTTAGATGCTTTCTATTCTTGGCCAGCACGTTTTTAGCCGACTGACTCAGAAGACTCAGTCGGCTGAAACACCAAGATATCCTTTGTGTGCTCAGCTTGTACATTTTCAGTCGACTGAATCATAAGATTCAGTCAGCTGAAATACCAAGATATCCTTTGTTTGTTTTGCCAGCACAAGTTTAGTCAATTGAATTTTAAGATTCAGTCGACTGACTTTATGTCAGATCCTTTTGTTTGCATGTATGGTGAGGCCCTTCTCCTTGAAATCCCTCCTTATCATTATTTAAACATGGATTTCATCTTCCATACTTCACTTAGTAAATTTACCCTACCCACTAGCCAAGGTTTGGGTTTCTCATGATCCATTCAATCATTGTACCATTATAGTATGGTTATGAATTTAATCCTATGATTGTTTTGTTTCCATCCTTTAAATGGATTTCCAATTCCATGACCTTATAACAATTTGGCCACTCATTCAAATCAATCATGGAACCCATGGGTTCGGCCACACCATGGCCAAACCTATGGTTTCCTTGGATTCATTCCTATGTTATCAAGCCTTAAGCATACCTTCCTTCAGTCTCTTTCTTTTCTTCAATCTGTCTATTCTTCCTTAATCATTCTTCTTCTTTCTTTGCTCTTCAAAGTCTCTAAGTATAGAGATAGAAGTGGGAGAGAGGGGGAGAGGAGAGAAAACTCTTTGCTCAAGAGGAGGAGTCGGCCAAGGGGTGTGGAGTGCCCCTTGATTTGTGTTTTTTTGTATAACAGCTAGTCCCTTCATTCCTTCCCATAATAGCTTGGCCTTTAACCAATGAGTCCCTTGGCTTAACCAAAGAGACCCTTGGCTTCATGCCTTTTGAGATGAAAAGCCTTCATCTTCTCAAGTCAAGCAACACCTTAATTCAACTTGAACTCACTAGTGGTTGAACAAGTCAACCAGGTCACGGCCGGCCATGCATGTGGTGACTTGGTCACCACGTGGCACTTGCTCCCACTTTGGCCATGTCATTTGATGATGTGGCCTCCTAGCTTAGTTGGCTTCCATGTGATGACATGCATGCCACATGGCAATGCCACATCACTCACATGCCACCTCACTTAATGAGGTGGACTTTAATGCATTGGGTCTTAATTGGGTAATTGACCCGTTTACTTTAAACTTACCCAATTACTTTAAAATCAAGTTCACCCATGACTCATTGGGTCGTAATTGGGTAATTGACCCATTTCCTTGCCCATCTAATGTACATTTCAACCATTTAATGTCAAATTCAATTAATTCGTAATTCAAATGGACCAATCCAATATCTTTATAATCTAAAGAAAATCCGGGGTGTTACAAAAAAACTCTAGAGCGTTGTCTCTGGGACAGTGGTGGGTGGAATTCCCACCCTAATGGATAGGTGAATTCCTATTCTACCGTGGTGGGTAAAATTTCCAGCCAATTGAGTGAGGTGAAATTCCTACTCTAGTTGTAACGGTGTAACTCCCCACTTAGTGGATTTGGGGATAACTCGAGGTTGAGTTAGCCCCTAACAGTGGATGTAGGTTGGCTAATCGAACCACTTTAAATTGGTCTTATGGTGTTTGATCATTGCGTGTTTCTATTTACTATTTAATTACTATTCTCAACACACGTCACTTTGCATGTTGATTATCTTATTTTACACATTATGCGCAAGCATCGATAATCAAGCAATATGTAAAGGGTTATAATCTTAGTGTGATCGTTTAAAGAAATTGTAAACAAATCTATCACACTAAACAAATCACTTGATTTATGTTCCACTACACTTAAATCAATCAAGAAATTTGTAAACACCATGGAAACTGGGATTGACCTGTTCCCCCCTCCTTCTCTCTCCTAAGGTCAATCGTGTTTTTCTAGCACCATGAAAAAGGGACTTTCAATACATTTTACACAAGTTTGAGCACATAGTTCATGAAAGATGAGATGATGCAATGAGATTTACCAATATTAGTATAAATGCATCAAATAAAAAATCAAGTTCATCATTGAAATCAACATAGGCAATTTACATATTAATTCTTCCCACGCTCTTATGCTTGGCTCCCTTCCGGTCCCATGTCCTTTTCCTTATCATTCCATGTTCCATCATCTATAGGGTAGAAGTAGGGCATTAGTTAATCTGCCCATTAGGTATTACAATTAGGGTTATCGTACACATAGGAGTAATATTAGATTAACATAAATCAAGGGTATATACATCATTAACGTCATATTTGTAAAAGATGTTGTAGATAACAAAAACAATGCATGATGTCCATATCGTAATCATGCTAATATAAGTTTCATGTCATGGGTGTCAATGCCAAATGCAATCCCACCCAATATCCATACTCAATCACATTATAAATCATATCAATGGTTTCCTTAGCCAATTACCCATAGTGTTTAAGTCAGCAACCACCAGGGCACTGTATACCCATCCACAAATTAATCGGGATTACAGATGGAGTGTGGAGTCCTCCCACTGCGCAGGGTTTCGGGACCTTCCCAGGAGCTATTTGGCCCAATTAGGTCGTACCTTTCTATCAACTGGACGAGGCCAAATCTCTACTGTTCATATAGCTTCTTACAAGCTAATCTCAAGCCCAAGTTATGTCCGGACCACTCAGAACTTGGCTTGCTGGTCATATGCATTCCTTCCATACCGTGCATGAAATAATGTATGCAAAAATGCCATATCATTTAAAATACATCATATCATTTGAAAATTAGTCTATAATCAAATAACATTTATTTAACCAAAATCATCATATTTTGAATATAAACCAGTGTTATACTATACTCAATAATGTTCTTAATGAGGTAAGAATCCTACCAATGTCCGAATCACTAACAATCACGTGAGAGGAATCGTAATCCTTTTGTGAACCTCCTTACCTTATCAAATTCAACCATATATATATATATATATATATTAATTTGATTTTCCATTTTAATTTCATCACCCCTTCCATCTTAAGAGATAGACAGAGGCATCTGGAAAATAATCCAAAATAAAATATTCTAATTCAGTTGACTGAATCTGGAATTCAGTGGACTGAAACACAACCAGATACCTTATCTGTTTTACCCGCAAACTTTGAGTCGACTGAATCATAAGATTCAGTCGGCTGAAATACAATCAGATATCATACATGTTTTGGCCTATACACTTTCAGTCGACTGAATCACAGCTACAGTCGGTTGACTTTGGGTCAGATCCTTTATGTGTTCAGCTAGTATACGTTCAGTCGATTGAATCATAAAATTCAATCGGCTGAAATACCAACAGATCGTTTATGTGTTTAGAAAGTATTCTTTCAATCGACTGAATCACAGATTCAGTCAGTTGAAATACCAACAAACCCCATACGTGTTTATCCAGTATACTTTCAGTCAACTGAATTATAAGATTCAATCGACTGACTTTGGGTCAGTTCCTTTTTATGCCTGGCCAGTCCACTTTCAGTCGACTGAATCATAAGATTCAGTCGACTGACTTTTTGTCAGTTCTCTATGTTTACTTGCATGGCACTGTCATTCTTCTTGAAATCCATTCTTAATCATATTAAATCATGGATTTCATCTTCCATACCTTTTTTAACAAACTTATGTTACCCACTAGCCAAGGTTAGGGTTTTTCATAATCCATCCAATCCTAGTATCATCATAACATAAGTTCGGATTAATCCATAACCTTTCCTGTAATGCCCGTCCCTTTTCACTATGCTTAATTGACCGCAAAATCAGAGTCTATTTTTTTTTTTTTTTGAAATAAAGAGTGACAAAGGGCGCGGGACCTCACGACGCGAGTTAAGTCTGAGCTTCTAAAGCCCGGCCCTTAACTGGCCAACCCTACGTGTGCGTGGAACTAAGTCCACGAAAACGGTTCACACGTAGAAAGTAAGCTCACGGAATATAACTTAATGCGGAAATTATAATAGAGTCTATCCTACCAATTTTAGATAGCAAGGAAGATTACACTACTTAAATTACTTAAATACCTCAAATCATAATGTCCAAAAGTAAAGTCCAAACCATAGCAAGAAATATAAATTATTACAGTCCGACGAGCAAAGTTACTCAAATTACATTTCCAAAATAAATTTAAGTAAACTATCTAGCCCGCTTCCCCAAGCTCCTACGTTTGGCTCCCGTCACGTCCTTCGATTCCCCCATCCCCTGCGTCATCAGCTAGGGTAGAAGTAGGGCGTTAGACAACGCGCTCAGTAGGACTCCGAGTAGGGCCAACACATGGATTAGTGATAACAAGCACATAGATAATAATATAATGAAAACCATAAAATGAATGCCATGCCATGGGTGTCTTATGTCATGAGTCCCACCCATCATCCATACCATCATTGTGCCATGTCCCTCTTGATGGAAAAGCCTCATCAAGATATGATCAACATTAGGCATCCCCCTTGATGGCAAAGCCTCATCAAAGAATCCCCATGCTTGCTTCTCGGTCGCCCCGACGGAGCATGGACTCCGGTTGTACCTTATAGTACCCCTCTTGTGGATGAATCACATCAAGATATCCCCATGCTTGCTTCTCGGTCGCCCCGACGGAGCATGGACTCCAGTTTCATTATTTTCCTGCCCATGCCATGCATGAGATGAAAATGCATTATGCTATGTAATATATATAATTCATAGCCTTAACATATAATTCATAGCCTTAAAACCCATCTTAAAACAATCACATAATTACCAAAATAGATTAAGGAAAACAACCGTACAACACATAATCCATGGTTTACAATTAGGTAGGAATCCTACTGAATACCGACTAACGTTCCTTTACGTTTTCTGTCCACAAATCCGGTCACCGATTGCGCACCGCTTGCGATGTCCGATACCTTATTACATATCAATAATCAGCCCATGTTTTATCCATGATTAGGTCCCTAATACATGCCTTAGTGGGGTTCGGCTATATACCATGGCCGAACCCATGATGTTAATCTCCTTACTTCTCTTGGATCATTTACCACATTTTTGATCCACAACTTAGATCCCTCAATGACTTACCAATTATGTCATAGGACCATTAAAATCAGCCCCTTTAATTTAACCTAATCCCCATTTTTCCTTGGGTCTTTTGATACATTTTAGATCCACCACAAGTCCCTCCATGAGGGGATTCCATCATACATTTAAATTACCCCTTTGATCAACATTAGGTTCATTTTTATGAGTCCATCAAAACTACCAACATTCCCCGTTTATTTTTCATGGTTCCAAAATACCTAATCCATCAAAGTCTCCCCATGGGGTTCGGCCATACACCATGGCCGAACCCATGGTCCATGGTTTTATTTTTTAAAACATTATTTCTACCCCTTTAAAACCTTATTTATAATACTTAAAATCCACTTAAAAACAATGAACCTTCTCCATCATTTTTCCATCTTTTCATATCCATTAAAATTATTAATACATCACCATAGGGTTTGGCCATACACCATGGCCGAACCCATGGTTCATGGGTCACCTTCATCTATGCCTTTTGAGGCCATAAAAACCATTTACATCTTCCATGAATTTCCTCATTTAAAATCCCTTTAAAAATCACTACATTTAATCATTAAAACCTTAAAAATCATAAATCATCCTTCCATGATTTTAATCCTAAAAACTCCATTAACATTTACTTAATCACCTACCATGGGGTTCGGCCATACTACATGGCCGAACCCTATGGTCCATGATTCCTTCAAATATCCATTTTTCCATGCTTAAGAAAACCTTAATTCCCTAGTGTCCTTATCATTCCTTTATTTTTCTTTTCTTAACCTATCTTATCCATTTTGTCCATTTCTCATCCCTTCCTTGGATGGATCTTAGATCCATAGCCCACAACATTTTTGGCCACCATTCAATCCAAGGAAAGTGTATTTCATGATCTCTTCTTAACCCCTAAAAATGTAAATTCTTGTTTAAGAATTACTTACCACTCCGCGGCTCCTCCGGCTTCTTTTCCTCCACTTGGATCCTTAGCCTTTTCTCCTTCTTTTTCTTCTTGATCTTTAGTCAAGATGTGTTTGATCAAAATGAGATCATCTGTAATGCCCCACCCTCTCCGAGAAATCAGAGTCTAATTTTTTTTTTTTAAAATAATAATGTAATAACACCGGAAGATAGCGAGCGGCGTCACGACGCGACCTAAGTTTGGACTTCCCAAGTCCGACCCTTAACTGGCCACCCATGTGTGCATGGACTAAACCCATGATAGCAAACCACACATGGAACTAAACAAGCTATGCGGAATAAACTAGAATAACTGCGGAATTAAACTGAATAGATAGCAAGTACCAGTCTCAATTATTAAAATAACTTAATCCAACCATCCATTGTCAATATCATAAACAAACCATAGCAAATGTATCAACTTATTACATGTCCATAAACGAAATCCAAATAACAGTAAATTATAAAAATCATTCCAACATCAAGCTCTTAAGCTTGGCTCCCCTCCTGGTCATCAACCTTCTCTTTCCCCTTCCTTGTTCCTACATTATCCTCTGAGGGTAGAATTAGGGCGTTAGATCAACGCACCCAGTAGGTTTTCCGATCAGGCTACCACATGGTTAGCATATAAAACATGCATATATATCATAGTACATGATTATCAATAAAACATCTGAAAACAATGTTATGTATGTGAGTGCATATGTAATGAGTCCCACCCATTACCAGTATACATAGCCATCAAGTTCTTTCACAGTATTCTTTCATTGAGACTCACACGATAAGGTAATCCACAGTAATCCTCATTTCCTGTGGAAAGACTCTCATCATTGAGTTGTTTCACAGTGTTCTTTCTTTGGGACTCACACGATAAAGTAATCGACAGTAATCCTCATTTCCTGTGGAAAGACTCTCATCATTGAGTTGTTTCATAGTGTTATTTCATTGGGACTCACACGATAAGGTAATCCACAGTAATCCTCATTTCCTGTGGAAAGACTCTCATTATTGAGTTATTTCACAGTGTTCTTTCATTGGGACTCTCAAGTCAAGATAATCCATAATCATCACCCCATGCCATGGATGAGATGTCAATGTATATGTATGTCATTTGTAAATACATACCTCATCATTCAAAACCAATTTGAAACATAATTTCAATAACAACATATCTCATAAAAACATGATAAAACCAAATCATAATTGTTGTTACAAGTAGGTAGGAAACCTACCGAAGATTAGCTTCGGTGTTTGTTCTTTCTTAAAGCGTCACTTGCTCACGACTTGCACGTCATTCAACTTCCGTCACCTTGTGATGTAACAGTAAGTAAATCATACTATCAATTAAATGTCCATTCACATCTAAGACCCAAAAAACCATCTTGTGGGGTTCGGCCATACCCATGGCCGAACCTCATCATCTTAGGGTTTAACCTCCCTTTTCATTCGATCTCTCTTTTATTTAATCCTTATTAAACATCATATACCACAAAAATACCTTCGTAGGGTTCGGCCATACAACATGCCCGAACCATACCACTTTGGTTTGGGTCCATACATCCAATCCCATGATCATTCCATCTTTGATCATTTCATCAATAATTACCTTTATGCCATTGCTACCAATAAATAATTTTATCATGCACTAACTTTAAAACCACCAATTATTTCTATGAAATTGATTCATAACACCAAAACCATGGTCCATGGGGTTTGGCCATACATATGGCCGAACCCTATGGCTTTCACATTTGAATCTCTATGTTATAACTTAACCATAGAAACCCCATGGTTCGGCCATGAAATGGCCAACCCATATCTTGTCCAATTGTTCACTTAGAACCCTTTTTAAAAACGTCATATTGTTCCATAATCTTCAAACTTGAAACCCTTTGATTAAACAAAACAGTCCACATAAAATGGTCCATGGGGTTCGGCCATACACATGGCCGAACCCAATGGTTCCCTTGGCTCAATGATTCCCTCCTATGTACTTACTTAGGTTCTACTATTTTAACCATGATAAACCCCATGGTTCAGCCATCCTATGGCTGACCCAAAATAGTAACCATATCTCCATTTTAATCTCATTGAAACCCCATGATATTGCATGGTTTCTATCTCTCCAAAGCCATACCAATCATCAAATTCTTTGATGGAATTCGGCCATCCAAGGTGGCTGAACCCAATGCTCTAAGTTTCCATCCTTTTTTACCTCATCATCATATTTCAAACCATTGATAAATTCAGCATATAATGACCTAATTAAAACATGTAAATACCTCCACCGCTGGTATGTTTTGTGGACTTCACAACCATAGCCCAACCAAATGAATTTCATGGGGTTCGGCCAATCATGGTGGCCGAACCCGATGGTATATTTTTTTTACCATTATACACAACTTTTATCCAAGATTAAATTCCTTGATACAATCGGCCATTCCATGGCCCAAAACATGGCACTAAATTCTGTTATTTAAACCTTTTTAAAACATGCAACTTAGGTCTAAATATAACATCCAAATCAGTCCATTATTTGTCTTACAAAAAACCATCAAAATTAACCAATTCTTTTCATAGGGTTCGGCCATCCAAATTGGCCGAACCCAATGATACATTTTTCATCACTTTTATGAAACACCAACCAAGGTCTAACCCTTGATAGGTTCGGCCAACCCATGGCCCAATCATGTTTCATTTACCCCATTTTATTAAACAAAACCCATGGAAATACTTACCAAATTTTCCAAGCTTTTCCTCATGCCTTTGCTCTTTACTTCCTATCTTTCTTAGCCTCCCTTCCTTTGCTGGTTTATGCTTGATCAATTGGTGAAAACACCACTGCTGGTTCAGCCAAGAGAAAGAGTTTGGAGAGAGGGAGAGAGATGAGGATTCTTAGGATTTTCTTTGTGTGAAAATCGGCCAAATGGGGTGGTCATCCTCTTTTGTAAATTAGCCACTACGACCTCTCAATGTAATAGCCCGGAATTTTTAAATCAACATATATGTGGCTATTATTTATTTTAATGATGAAAATTGAAAATTTGATGGAATAAATGGTGAACGGATCAAAATATGGACAAATGCCCAAGTATGGCCCAATGGACCTGGATTGAATTTAAATTCATTTAAAGGGTCAATGATGGTCAATTGGGCCAAGGATGGTCAAATTGGGCCCAATACCCATTTGGGACCCAATGGATCAAGATGAGGTAAGCTCTAAGGTAAATGGGTAGGAGGTGAATGTAATTGGGCCATGGGCCCAATGGTGATCCAAGTAGTTGAAGTGGTTTTAATTAAATTTAAATCACCTAAGTTGGTGATGGAATGATCAAGGTAGCATGGCCGAATGGGACCCACCTCCACCTCACCAGGTGAGGTGGCGTGTGGACCAAGGATTGGTGGGGCCGGCCACCATGGTTGAATTGGTCAACCATGGGTGGATACGTGGAGGGAAATTAAGAAATGGAATTAGGTTAAGTGGGAATTAATTAACCTAAGGTAATTATCTAATTAATTAAATGATTAAATTATCCAAAAGGAGGTCAAATGGTCAAAGGTGGGAGACCAAACCACCTTATCTCTAACACACAAAAACATTGGCTAGTGGTGGTTTATTCTAACCACCACCATAAAGCATAAAAAATATCCCATGTGGTTGGTGGGAAAATTAATGGTTGAGTATAACTTAAGCAACCAAAAAGAGATGGTTTTCATCTCATCTCTCAAATCCCATTCTCATTTTCACTCTCTCCCTCTCTTGCTCTCTCATTGCCGTCCCTCACCTCCAAGAAGAAGAAAAGAAGAAAACTTAGAAGAGAAGAAGAGAAGAAAGGAAAGATCAAGCTTGGCCAATCATCACCACCTCAAGACCAAGGAGACTACGCATTTTTCTTATCCTCTCCTCCTCTCCCTCTCTCAAATCTAACCCTACGTTAGCCGAACCCAAACCTTGGAGACTCCATCTTGATCAAGCATCTTGACCCAAAAATCAAGGAGAAGAAGAGAAGAGAAGGCCAAGGAATCTAAGAGGAGGAAGAAAAGTCGGAGGAGCCGTCGGATTGTAAGTATTTCTAAACAAGAGATTAGATTTTTTTTTTTAGGGTTTAAGATTTGGGGGCCATTCTTCTTGGATTTAATGGTGGCCAAATTATCATGGGCCTTGGATCTCAAATCCATCCAAAAATGAAGTAAGGAATGGACAAACCCTAATGGGTAAATTAGGTTAAGAAAAAATAAATGGATTAAGGACATTATGTATTTAAATTATTTAAGCAATGGATGTATGGAATTTTTGAAGGGATTAATGGACCATAGGGTTCGGCCATGTAGTATGGCCGAACCCCATGGTAGGTAATTAGGGGGAATTTTAATGGGGTTTAAAGGTTTAAAATCATGGAAGGATGATTATGATTGTTAGGGTTTTTAATGATTGAATGTAGTAATTTTTTAAAGGGATTGTAAATGAGGAAATGCATGGGAGATGTGAATGATGTTGATGGCCTTAAAAGGCATGAGTAAATGATGGATCATGAACCATGGGTTCGGCCATGGTGAATGGCCGAACCCTATGGTGAGGTATTGTAATGTTTTTTGGGTGTGAATTTATGGAAATTAATGGAGAAGATTGACAATTTTTAAATGTACTTTAAGCATTGTAAATGAGGTTTTAAAAATAAAACCATGGAGAGATTTTATGGAGGGAATGTTTTTGAACCCATGACCCATTTTACAAGACAATTGATGGGCTAAGTATGGGACTATATATGTGTTTAAATGAATAAGGATTAGGTTAATTAAATGGCCGATGTTAATGATCTTATGACATGGTTGATGGATCAATTATGGACTCAAGATGTGGCTAAGAATGATGATACAATTATAAGTCATTTTTATGCGCTAAGGAGGGGTTTATGTATGTGTTTAATTAATGAGGATTAAGTTAAGAAAAAGGGTTGTTTTAATGATGTTATGGCATGATTAAATGGGTCACTAATGGATTTGAGTGTATGGATCAATTATGAACAAAAATGTACATGGTTAAGTGAATGATTAACCATGGAAAAGAGGTAATGGCAAAACCATAAATAATGGCTAAAATGAAGAACCCCATGGAGGATGAACTTGGACTTAGGCATTTTTGTTATGACCTTAGGTATGATTAAATGAAGCCTAGGGTGCTGGTTTTTGAACTCACAAAATTAATATGGTTAAGGGATTAAATGGGACCCACAAACTTAACTAGTAGGGTTAGGCCATGGTGTATGGCCGAACCCCACTAAGGCTTGGGTAATGGACTTGGACATGATTAAAACATGAGTCTAATTGATTATGTATAATAAGGTACTGGACATCGCAATCGGTGCGCGATCGGCGACCGGATTCGGGAACGGAAACGTAAAAGGGACGCTAGTCAGTATTCGGTAGGATTCCTACCTTTTTGTAAGCCATGGATATGTGATGATTCCTTTAATTTATTTTGATAATTATGTGATTTGTCTTATGATGGGTTTTAAGGCTATGAATTTTATGTTAATGCTATGAATATATTTTAAGGTTATGCATTATATGTTAAAGCTATGTATGATATATTAAGGTTATGAGTTATATATATTACATAGCATAATGCATTTACATCTCATGCATGGCATGGGCGGGAAAATAAAGAAACCAGAGTCCATGCTCCGTTGGGGCGACTGAGAAGCAGACATGGGGATGGCCTGATGTGCTATAACCGGAGTCCATGTTCCGTCGGGCGACCGAGAAGCAAACATGGGGATAGGCTGATGCGCTATAACCGGAGTCCATGCTCCGTAGGGGCGACCGAGAAGTAGACATGGGGATATCTTGATATGTGGAGATATAACCGGAGTCCATGCTGAATCGGGGCGACCGAGAAGCAAGCATGGGGATATCATGATGGTATGGATGATGGGTGGGACACATGACATAAGACACCCATGGCTTTGCATTCATTTTATGGTTTTTCATTATATTATTACCTATGTGCCTGTTATCACTAATCCATGTGTTAGCCCTACTCGGAGTCCTACTGGGCGCGTTGTCTAACGCCCTACTTCTACCCTAGCTGATGACGCAGGAGATGGAGGAAATGGCAGACATGACAGGAGCCAAGTGTAGGAGCTTGGAGGAGAGAGCTAATTAGTTTACTTTAATTTATTTTTGGAAATGTAAATGGAGTAGCTTAGCTCGTCGGATTGTAATATTTTCGATTACTTGCTATGGTTTGGATTTTATTTTGGACATTATGCTTTTGAGGTATTTTAGTAATTAAATGGATGTTTCTTCCCTGCTATCTGAAAAATTGGTAGGATAGTCTCTATTACAATTTACGCACTTAATTTAAATATTCCTCGAGCTTACGTCTACGTGTGAACCGTTCTCGTGGACTTCGTTCCACGCGCACGTAGGGTTGGCCAGTTAAGGGCCGGGCTTTAGAAGCTCGGACTTAACTCGCGTCGTGACGTCTCGCGCCCTTCGGCACTCCTTATTTTAAAAAATAAAAAATAAAATAAAATAATAGACTCTGATTTTGGTGAAAAGGGGCAGGCGTTACACTCAATTTCCATAAATTCTTGATCAACTCAAAGGGTCATTTGGCACAACCAAGACACCCATTGGCATCAGCCAATGCAAGCATTCAGCTCCCCATGTATCTCATCCAATTCCCATGCATTTCCATTTAAAACTTAGCATGGAAACCACCATAACAAGTCCCCAACGTGTGGGACTTGTTTTGGTTTGTTTGAGACCAAGACACCTCCTCATATTCCCTTCAACTCTCTGATTTTACAGCCCCTTTGATTTTCACTTTGACTCACCTAACTCAATGGCTTAACTCACCACATTAAATACCATACATTAATTACACTTGAGTCAACCCAACCATTTAATTTAGATGCAACTCATTCCAATCCAACTCAACCTGATTTGACTCACCATTGAGCTCATTTGAGGGCCCACAGGTCAGCCGTGGTCAATCTTGGTCAACCCGACCTATTGGATCCCCATTTAGCTCGTTGACCCATTTTGACAACATGACCCATTTATGGGCTGATTTAACCAATTGTATGTGGTTTTCCCATGCACCTCAAGCCTAACCATTTTTGCTCCACTTGATTTCCAATCAATTCAGCTTAACCCCATTAAATTTGGGCTCACCCAATGGTCTAATAAGTCCATTATGACCCATTGGGTCCAATTGGGTCCTTTGACCCAATTAGCCATATTGACCCAAATTGATGTACATTACCCATCCAATCAAATTTGACATTTATAATGTGCTCATAGGGTCTTAATTTGAGCAATGGGCCCCACTATTTTCTCATTTAACATCATAATTAATAAATTTACCAATCCAGGGGTATTTTCGTAATTATCCATTTCATTGAGAAATTGGGGTGTTACGTCATCAAGGTTTGGGTCGGCTAATGATGGAGTGGGTTTGAGAGAGGGAAAGGAGGAAAGGATGGGAAAAACTATCCCAAGGTTTGGTCTTGAGGTGGTTGGCCAATGCTTGATTTTTTCTTCTCTTTTCTTCTAAGTTTTTCTTCTTCTTTCTCCTTGTGAGAGTGAGGGACGGTTTTGGAGAGTGAGAGATGGAGAGAGTGAGATGAGAATGGGATGAGATGAAAACCCATCTCATTTGGTTGACTAAGCTACACTCCACCAAAATTCCCTCCACCAACCAAGCATGGGCTCCCATGCCCTAGTGGTGGTGGTTGTGACAAAACCACCACTAAGCCAACGGTTTTGGTGCCTTGAGATGGGGTGGTTTGGTCTTCCATCTTGACCATTTGACCATCATCATGGAGGGGTATGGGTCATCATGCTTTGGGTGGTGGTGGTTGAGATGAAACTACCACCCTTAGTCCATGGTTTTGTTTTGTGTTTCTTTAAGTGGTTTGGGTGGTTTCAATGAGATGAAACCACCCCTTGACTTATTCCTTTGACTCCCCATCGACCTATTTGACTAACTTAATTAATTAATTAATTGGATCCTTAACTTAGGTTAATTAATTCTCAATTAACCCCTTTAATCTCCTTGATTCTTCTCCATTAATCCATCCATGGTTGACCAAGTCAACCATGGTGACCGGCCCCACTAACTCCTAGCCTACCGCCACCTCAGTTGGTGAGGTGGAGGTGGGCCCCATTCAGCCATGTCACCTAGGCTTAATCAAAATTAACTTAGGTGATTCATATTAATTAAATCACATTAATTCACTTTGATCCTCTTTAATTCCCTTTGACTTATCCATGGTTGACCAAGTCAACCATGATGGTCGGCCCCACCTATGCCTTGGTCCAAACGTCACCTCACTTGATGAGGTGGAGGTGGGCCCCACTTGGTGATGCCATCTTGATCATTTCATCACTAACTTAGGTGGTTTAATTCCAATTCAATCCATTCCAACCAATTGGGTCACCATTGGGCCCATGGCCCAATTAAATTTATTTCCTACCCATTTACCTTAGAGCTTAACCATCTTGACCCATTAGGTCCCAAATGGGTATTTGACCCAATTTGACCATTCTTGACCCAATTAATCATTATTGACCAATTAAATGAATCTCATCCAACCCATGGTCCATTGGACCATACTTGGGCCTTTGCCCCAAATTTTGATCCACTTAACATCTATTCCATCAAAATTCCCAATTTCCATCATTAAAATAAATAATAGCCACATATATATTGATTTAAAAATTCCGGGCTATTACATTTCCTTGGATGGATTTCCAACTCTATGGCCTTATAACAATTTGGCCATCCATTCTAACTATTCATGGAACCCATG
The DNA here is from genome assembly GCA_013350335.1 of Chimonanthus salicifolius. Lineage (NCBI taxonomy): Eukaryota > Viridiplantae > Streptophyta > Magnoliopsida > Laurales > Calycanthaceae > Chimonanthus > Chimonanthus salicifolius. The sequence goes on from CM023535.1 coordinate 41,397,327, forward strand.
GGTTCAGCCACACCATGGCCAAACCTATGGTTTCCTTGGATTCATTCCAATATTATTAAGCCTTAGACATACCTTCCTTCAGTCTCCTTCTTTTCTTTTGATCTGTATTTTCTTCCTTAATCCTTCTACTCCTTTCTTTGTTCTTCAAAGTCTCCAATGTATGGAGGTAGAGGTGGGAGAGAGAGGAGAGGAGTGGAGAGAAACTCTTGTGCAAGATAAAGGGTCAGCCAAGGGGTTTGGAGTGCCTCTTGGTTGGTGTCTTTTGTATTAAGCCTTAGTCTCTTCACTTCCTCTCATAATGCCTTGGTTTAACCAATGAGATCCTTGGTTAAACCAAAGAGTCCCTTGGCTTTTGAGGTGAAAACTCTTGGGTTCATGGCTCTTGAGATGAAAATCCTTCATCTTCTTCAACTCAAACAAAAATCTTAACTCAACACTTGACCCACATGTGGTTGACTAAGTCAACTCATGTCATGGCCGGCCATGCATGTGGACTTGGGTCCCACATTGGCCATGTCACTTGATGATGTGGCATCCTTGCTTAGTTGGCTTTGTAATACCCCAGATTTTCAGTTTATCAATATTTACGAAAATTGCCATTGAAATGGTGAATTAAAAGGATATGACCTTAGATGGGTAAGTTGTGGGCCTCATTGTTCAATTAAGACCCAATGAATATGTTATAAGGATCAATTCAAGTAAAGGGTAAGGTGCATTTAATTGGGTGAAGGTGGTTATTTGGGTCAAAAGGCCCAATTGGGATCCAATGGGTCGTATTTGACTTGATTGACCATTGGGTGAGCTCAAGTTTAAATTGGGTTAAGTTGAATTAAATGATTGAGATTGAGTTGAAATAAATGATTGAGTTTGGATTGAGTTGAAGTAAATGATTGAGTTTAGATGGAGTTGAATTTATTGGTTGAGTTGAATTAAATGAATGGGTCGAGTTGAGGGAGTTAAATTAATTTTAAGTGAGTGAAGTTTGTGAATGGGAGTGGAGTGTATTGATTTCAAGTTTCAAACAAAGAAAAACATTGGATGCATGGGAGGTCAGCTCATGCATGAAACTCCTAGATAATTAAAGGAGGTAGTGGTTTTATGGGAATTATATAAGGTGAGAAGTTTGTTCAAATTCAAAATGATATACACATTGGGTTGCATGAGAGTTTATTTTATGCATGAAACTCCAAAGGGACAGCCAATGGAAGGACGGTTTAGCATATGGGAGTTTCATCTCAAAGATGGAACCCACATGAAACATAAATCAGGGGAGGTTACACCAACAGTTCAAGTTCAAATTGCACCATACGTTGGAATGCATGGGAAGTGTCTCTCATGCATGAAACCCCCAAAGTGGATATTAAAGAGTTAAGGAGTTTATCATTTTTAAATGCAAATTCAAATAAGAATTAAGAGGGAGTTGGATAGTTGGGTGGTCCGAGATTAAGACAAGTCAAAACCGTTGGCTTGTGGGAGTTTCATCTCATGGATGAAACCCCCACATGGACAAATAATGAAAGGTGGCGGTTATGGATTTCATACTCATGGCACATGGGAGTTTCATCTCAAGGATGAAACCCCCAAGATGGAAGATGAATGGGGCTTGTAGAAATTATACAAAACATTGTATGGAAGCCGTTGGGTGCCTTGGGAGTTTCATCTCAAGGATGAAACCCCCAAGGGAGGCATTAATAAATGGAGTTACAAATGGGTTCACACATGAAGTAGGTTGCACGAAGACAGCCCAAGAGTCAAAACCGTTGGGAGGGTTTCATCTCATGGATGAAACCCCCAAATGGATTAAGTGAAGGAAATGAATGGGGAGGGGAGTTACAAGTGGTGCCACCAAGAGACATCACCATGGGCTGAATTTCTTTAAGCCAAAGGAGTTTTCAATTTCACTCTTTCTCCCTCCCTTGGCCTTTTTTTTTTTCACTTACTTTCCGAAAATCAAAGTCTATTTTTTTTTTATAATAAACAAAAGTGATAAGAGCGGAGTGTCATGATGCGAGCTAAGTCCGAGCTTCCAAATCCCGACCCTTAACTGGCCAAACATACGTGTGCGTGGACCAAGTCCACTAAAATGGTTCACACGTACTCAGCTTAACTTGCGGAATAAAACATATATGCGGAATAACAATAGGATAACAATCCTATTCCAATTTAGATAGCAAAATAGTCCAACACTTACCATAATTATCATAACTTAAATATCCAAACATTAACCATCCAATCCATAGCAAATAAACCTACGTTATTACAATACCGAATGCTAGCTATTCAAAAACATAGTCCATGAATCACTTAAACAGAATATAACTTAATCATTCAAGCTCCTAAGCTTGGCTCCAATCACGTCCTCGTTTCGTTCCCTTCCTGTGTCATCAACTAGGGTAGAAGTAGGACGTTAGACAATGCGCACAGTAGGTATTCCAATTAGGGCTAACACATGGGTTAGTATATAAAATCCAGATATAATATACCATATCATATTCGTAAAGCATCATATCCAAAACAGTGTATGATAATAAAGATCCAATCATACAGATAAAAACCAGAAACCTTGCATGATAATAAAGATCATAATCATGCCGATTCAATGTCATGCCATGCTATCATATGCAATGAGTCCCACCCATCACAAACTCATAGTATCCTTTTGATGGAATTCTCCTCATCAAGGTATCCCCTGATGGAATGCTCATCACCAGGGTCTTCATACATAGTATCCTCTTGATGGGATTCTCATCATCAAGGTATAATACATAGTATCCTCTTGATGGAATTCTCCTCATCAAGGTATCCCCCACTAGTGCTTTACGGACGCCCCGACGGAGTGTGGGTCTCCAGTTAAAATACCCCTCACGACTTACAGACGCCCCGACGGAGCGTGGGTCTCCGGTTACATTCCATCCCTCCCATGCCATGCATGAGATGCAAATGCCAACATGCTATAGAATTTTACAAAACATAGCATGAAAATCCCATAATTACAACATATTGTTTGATACCAAAATAACTTATCAAACATGAAATAAAATCATCATAAGTACATAATACATATCCATGGTTTCAATGATGTAGGAATCCTACCAAAAGACCACTCAAGTGTCCTTTGCTTCTTAATCCAGCAACCGCTCACGATCACGTCCCACTTGTGAGATCCCGTTACCTTATTACACATCAACACATTAACCCAATGTTTCAACAATGCCTAAGTCCATCATACATGCCTTAATGGGGTTCGGCCATACACTATGGTTGAACCTCACTAATTAGGTTTTTGGGTCTCTATTTGATCCATTGATCATTTAATCTTGTGGGTCTAAAATCAGCCACCTTTTGGTTCATTTATCCAACACATAAATTCATCATTAAAAGTCCCTAAGTCCACAACCATCCCCCATGAGGTTCGGCCATACACCATGGCCGAACCCATGGTTCCTCATTTTTGGCCATGTTTACATTTTTTTGCCACTTCTTCTTCCATGGTTAAACATTTCTTCCATTCATGCACATCTATGTCCATAACTGATCCATAAGCATGGATCCATTAATGACTCATCAACCATGACATAAAAATCATTATACATCATCCATTTCCTTAACTTAATACCCATTCATTTTAGTACATGCGTAGACCCAAACTTAGCCCATAAAATGGCTCATGGGGTTCGGCCATACAGCATGGCCGAACCCATGATGTCATTTTCCTCATTTTTCTTAGATCCTTTACCACAATTTTGATCCACAACAAAGTCCCTTCTTGAGGGGGGTTCCATCATACATTTCGGTTATCATCATTAACCACTTTTAAACCTTTTAAACTTACCAACATTCCCCTCATCTCCATGGTTCCAAAAACATCTAAGTCCACAAAATCTCTCCATGGGGTTCGGCCATACAACATGGCCGAACCCATGGTCCATGGCTCACTTTTATTTGCAACATTTAAGACCATAAATAATCATCACCATTTCTCCATGGTTTCCCTCACTTAATCCCTTTAAAATTTACTAAAATTTAACCATTTAAAAACCCTAAAACCATTCACCAATCATTTCATGGTTTTCATCCTTTATACCCATGGAGAAGTACTTAATATCCTTCTATGGGGTTCGGCCATACAACATGGCCGAACCCTATGGTTCATTAATTCTTCAAAAATCATATTTCCATGATTTGTTACTTGATGGTTCTCATACAAGAAACCCTAGGGTTTGGCCATGCAAAGGCCAAACCATACATCTTGATCATTCACCATATCTTTGACATACATGAGGTCCTTTCCACATCTCCATAACAGTTATGGTTTGGCCATGCAATGGCCAAACCATGATCTTTGAACCCCTTTTGCCATGCATGCATACATAACTCGTAGATATACATAATGTCCTTAGTTGTTCCATTATTCATAGCTTACCTTACCCATTAGGGTTTATCCATTTCCCATCCCTTTTCTTGGATGGATTTTAGATCCATGGCCCATAATATTTTGGCCACCAATTAATCCAAGAAAATGGACTTTTCAAGGTTTCTTCAACTCCTTTAAAAATAAAATCTTGATGAGGACTACTTACCAATCCCACGGCTCTTCCGGTTTCCTTTTGTTGGTTTTGTTGTGTTTATTTTCCTTCTGAAGGCATTTTCCTAAGTCATGGAAACATCGGTTGACTTAGCTTCTATGTAAAGTTTTGTGTTCTTCATAGTTTGGGGAAATTGCCAAATAAACAACTTGTCTTTCTTGTCCTTCGGAAAAATTACCAAATCAGCACTCTTTGTATTTCTTTGTTTTTGGGGAAATTTTCTAAGTATCAAGTATCATTTCTCAATTTGGGGAAATCCTGATGTTCTCCTGTTCTCGGGGAAAACCTCCCTAAGTATCATGTGTTTGTTTCTCCATTTGGGGATATTGGGGAAATAATCTCCTATTTGCTATGTTTGATAAATCCAGTTATTGTGATTGTACTTCTTTTGCTATCATTCCTTGTTGCTCTCAGATTGAATGTTTCAGTCTGAGTCTAACGAAGTAAATTAATTCGGCCCCCGTACATCAAACTCCGAAGAGTCAGTCAGTTGGGATTCTTATCTGTCAGTGAGACATGATACCGTCTTAATCTTACTTCAAAAGATTCAATCTTCCCGTCTCGCTCTGATAGCAACTGACCGACTCTTCGGAGTCCACTGTACCGGGGCCGGATAAGACATATGGCATGACATGATTTTACATGATTTTGATGATATGATATTTTATATGATATTTGATACTAACCTATGTGATAGCCCTACCTAGAATTCCTATTGGGCGCGTTGTTCTAACGCCCTACTTCTACCCTAGTGAATGACACAGGAAAGGAAGGGATCAAGGGTCGTGAAAGAAGCCAAGGATAGGAGCTTGGATATATGAATGGATTTTATTTATTATATTTTGTTAAGTTATCATGGAATGTAATAACTTAGATATTATTGCTATGGTTTGGAATGGTTTGATTGAATGATTAAGTTAAGGTAATTCTGGATAAATGACTAAGTACTTTGCTATCTAAAATGGACTAGTGTTAGGTTCTATTATAATCCGCAATCAGTTTATATTTTATTCCGCAAGAATTGTAAAGTACCATGTGTGAATCGTTCTTCATGGACTTAGTTCATGCACACATAGGTTTGGCCAGTTAAGGGTCGGACTTTAGAAATCCGGACTTAGCTCGTGTCGTGACATCCCGCTCTTATCACTTGTTTATTTTTTTTTAAAAAAAATTAGACTCTAATTTCGAGTGAAAAGGGCGGGGTGTTATAGTTGGTATCAGAGCGAAACGGGAAGGTTGAATCTTTCGAAGTAAGATTAAGACGGTTTCATGTCTCACTGACAGATAAGAATCCCAATTGACCGACTCTTCGGAGCCCGCTGACTAGGGGCCGGATTAATTTACTTTGTTAGACTCAGACTGAACATTCAACCTGAAAACAGCAATGAAAGATAGCAAAGGAAGTACAGTCCACATAAATGGATATACCAAACATAGCAACATAGGAAACACTTCCCCGATATCCCCAAATGGAGAAACGAACACATGATACTTAGGGAGGTTTTCCCCGAGAACAAGAGAACATCAAGATTTTCCCCAAATTAAGAAATGATACTTGATACTTAGGAAGTTTCCCCAAAAACAAAAGAAATACAAAGAGTGCTAATTTGGCAATCTTCCCAAGGAAAAGAAACACAAGATGTTAATTTGGCAAATTCCCCAAACAAGAGGCATTATATGATACATAGGAAAATTCCCCAAACAAGAAATACAAGATGATGATTAGGGAAATTCTCCAAAAAAGATTAGTTTGATCAGAACTGCTGTTGTTATTGATATGCTCTTATTGTTGTGATACAGATATGTCGAGCAACATAGAGTACACGGAGTTGTGGGACAGAGGGACACCTAGCTGTCCGATAGATCTGGTTTCTTCTTTTGACGATGCTAGCATGCCAAACTTCATCAATGAAGTTGAAATCAGTCAGAACATGGAGGTAAGATCGCCCGAGTACAATGTTGGGGTTGCTCCAGCCATTGTACCCGAAGAGGACGAGGAATATGTCCCAAATTTAGAAGAATCCGTAGGGGAGATAGGCTCGCCTGAGTATACTCCGACTACTCCGACTTCGAATGAGTTGTCAGATTATATGTGTGAGTTGTGCAATCGGAAGGGGCACAACTGTACTTTATGCCCCTACCCCCTTGAGATTATTTGCCCAGTTTGTGGACTTCATGGGTACGGGAAGGAGAGGACTAACTGTCCTTACATTAGGGGACCTAGAATAATACCCTGTCTGACTCGTGGAGTGTTAGGGCACAGATCGATGACATGCCCTGACAACTTCTTTGATTTTGGTGATGATGCAGGGTCTTCTACGGAAGATTAGGCTAAGAGACTGTAAGAATATGTCAAGGAAAGGGGAGATTTTGTAAGGGTTGTGGGTATCTTTTGTTCTTTAAGGGGATTTTCTAACCCTACCCACCCTTGTGACGGAAGTTTGAAGGATTTTCAATAAAGTATGAAACTTTAAGAGTCCATGAAGATTTTGGCACTGAGATGTATGTGACTAAGTCATTAGATTATATTGAGACATGGAATGGGTGCGTCCCTCACGTGATATTGATGATTGAGACTGTGGGAACCTCAATACGAAATACGGAGACTTGGTTCCGTAGGGTTAACATTGAGGTGTGGGTCCCTCGCATGCTACGCCTGGAGGGCGCTCTCACGGCTAATTCGCACACTTGTTGTGCGTTGATGCGTAGAGCTAGGTATTATTTTATCCTGTGGGGGTGGTGCTAGTTTCGTTAGACGCGGTCCAACCGCCTTAGAACTTGACGGAATCACCTTTGGGGTGAAGGGATACAGGGTGAGGTAGACCGGATCACGTTGGACGTGGGTCTTCCGCTTAGTAAGTCATGGGCCCTAAGTCTTGCTAGGGGTCGGGGTGTATTTGTGAGTTGATATGGTTGCCACAGTCGGGTAGTGACTCATTTGAGTGTTGTTTCCATGGATAAAATATCTCATGGTAGAGGATGTGACCTGGAGTAATTATGCACAAGGATGGATTAGTTATGCCCATGAATGGATTATACCCAGAGGAGGGTTATATTCATGGATGGTTATTAACCATAGATAGATGATACGCACTGATAGAGTGATACCAGGGTGGATGTATATAACCATGGATGATGGTTCCCATGGTAGTTTGGATTGATGTCGGGTATTGGTAAAAGGTGTTAGTCATATAGTAAAAGAAGATGTGCAAAATTTTTGGAGATGTATCTAATGGAAAAGATAAGAGTCTAGTAAAACATAAATGGGAAGCTATGGGCGACTACCGAGTTAGACTAATCAGTTGAGTCTCTAGTTAGCTGATGGAATTCCAGGAGGGTGAAGCTAGAAACCCAGTTAAAGCAGAATCAGGGGAAGCTTTGGAACCCTACTTCGTTCGATTTTTGGGACAAATTTTTAAAAAGAGGATTGTATTGTAATACCCTAGATTTTCAGTTTATCAATATTTACGAAAATTACCATTGAAATGGTGAATTAAAAGGATATGACCTTAGATGGGTAAGTTGTGGGGCTCATTGTTCAATTAAGACCAATGAATATGTTATAAGGATCAATTCAAGTAAATGGGTAAGGTGCATTTAATTGGGTCAAGGTGGTTATTTGGGTCAAAAGGCCCAATTGGGATCCAATGTGTCGTATTTGACTTGATTGACCATTGGGTGAGCTCAAGTTTAAATTGGGTTAAGTTGAATTAAATGATTGAGATTAAGTTGAAATAAATGATTGAGTTTGGATTGAGTTGAAGTAAATTGTAACGCCCCGCCCTTTCCGAGAATTTCAGAGTCTAATTTTTTTTTTTTTAAAGTTATAATAAAACATCGAAAGAGAGCGGGCGGCGTCACGACGCGAGTTAAGTTCAGACTACCCAAGCATGAATCTTAACTGGCCACCCATGTGTACATGGACTAGACCATGATTACGAATCACACATGGAACTAACATCAACATGCGGAATAACCTAGATTAATTGCGGAAAAGAAAGACCAGATAGCAAGTAACAGTCTTAATCATTATTTAACATAGATCAACCATCCAAATGTTATCAACCTAATCAAACCATAGCAAGTAGTGAATTATTACATGTCCCACAAAAATATTCAAAGACAGTAATATAAAGTAGTTCAGTCCTTCATTCAAGCACTTAGGCTTGGCTCCCCTCCCGGTCAACGACCTTTCCTTTCTCTTTGCTTGTACCTGCAATCTCCTCTGAGGATAGAATTAGGGCGTTAGATCAACGCGCCCAGTATGTTCCCGAATCAGGGCTACCACATGTTAGCATATAAAACATGCATATATATCATATTACATGATCATTAAAAATAGTTAAAACAATGCTATGAAATATGCACATGCAATGGGCATCCCCCATTATGTACTTTCATAGCCATCACTTGACGTGCCTTGCACCGACAAGGTAAATTACAACACACTTTCATCTCTTCTATAAAATATGTACATGTAATGAGCAACCCCCATCATGTACATTCGTAGCCATCACTTGACGTGCCTTGCACCGACAAGGTAAATTACAACACACTTTCATCTATTCTATAAAATATGTACATGCAATGAGCAACCCCCATCATGTACATTCGTAGCCATCACTTGACGTGCCTTGCACCGACAAGGTAAATTACAACACATTTTCATCTCTTCTATAAAATATGTGCATGCAATGAGCAACCCCCATCATGTACATTCGTAGTCATCACTGTAGAACTTCATTCATTATCCCATGACTATGCATGAGATGCCAATGCCTGTATGCCATTTGTTAATGCATAATATATCATTTGAAACACATATATTAAAACAAGAGTATCATAAGAAAAACTGGGTAAAAACCGTGGTTACAAGTAGGCAGGAAACCCACTGAAGAATCACTTCAGTGTCCGTTCTTTCTTAGGCTTTAGCCGGTCACGACTCGTTCGTCGTTCATCTTTCGGTACCTTATTATGCAACAATAAGTAAATCATAATCTTATTTACATGTCCATCCACATATGAGACCTAAAACATCTTATAAGTCCTTTTGATCAATCTTTTCATTTGGCTTGTATTCACAGATTTGCCATTGCCACCAATACCTTGATTAAATTCTACAACCTTAACCGTAACCTTAACATGGTTCAGTCATGTTTTGGACGACCAAAACAACAAACATAATTCCATTTTTAATCACACCTACATCCATAAAATGGCCCATGAAAACAGTCCATGGGGTTCGGCCATACTCATGGCCGAACCCTTATGGTTCTTTGCTCAATGATGTCCTTTGTTTAAATACTAATTGGCTCTACCCCCTAGCCATATTAACCCCATAGTTTAGCCATCCTATGGCCAACCCAAAGTCAGTAACCTTATCACATAAAAACCTCCCAAAAACAGTCCACAAAGGTCTGTGGTTTCCATGTTTTCCAACATGAAAACCAACCCTCTTTTACATGGGGTTCGGCCCTCCATGTTGGCCGAACCCAATGGTTATTCTTACTATTTTTAAACCTCCAATAATCATGTATAAACAGTATATTAATATCAGGTTTTAACTTTCAAAGAAACCATCCAAAGCAGTCCATAAAAAGTCTATGGTTTACATGTTTTTCCAACATGAAACCAACATTCTTCTACATGGGGTTCGGCCCTCCATGGTGGCCAAACCCAATGGCTATGTTTACTGTTTTTAAACCTCAGATAATCATGTATAAAAAGTATATTAATATCAGGTTTTAACTTTCAAAGAAACCATCCAAAACAGTCCATAAAAAGTCTATGGTTTACATGAAAACCAACATTATTTTACATGGGGTTCGGCCCTCCATGGTGGCCGAACCCAATGGCTATGTTTAGTGTTTTTAAACCTCAGATAATCATGTAATAACAGTATATTAAAATCAGATTTTAACTTTCAAAGAAACCATCAAAAAATTAGCCCATTTTCATAGGGTTTTAATTTCCAAAAACTATCAAAAACAGTCCACAAAATCCATGGTTTTCATGTTTCAAAACATGAAAACCAAGCCATCTCTTACATGGTTTAGACCCTTGTCAAATTCGGCCATAGCATGGCCAAATTATGACATTCAAATCCATGCTTTCAATCTTTCCAAAGTATGTATCTTAAACCTCCAAAATCAGTCCTATACTTGCATGGTTTAAATCTTACAAAACCATCAAGATTAACCATAATATTTCATGGGGTTCGGCCATCCAAAGTGGCCGAACCCTATGTCCATGTTTTCCATCTAATTGGGCATAAAACAAAAATCATACTTTAACCCTTTGATAGATTTGACCATCACATGGCCGAATCATGTCTTATTTTACCCATTTTATTAAACATAAATCAATGGGAAAAACTTACCACTTTCCTTTGCCTTTTGCTCTTGACTTTTAATCCTTGTTTCCTTAACTCCTTGCTGGTTGTATGCTTGAATATTTGGTACCAAAAGCCTCTGCTGTTCCAGCCAAGAACACCAACTGGAGAGAGGGAGAAAGAGATGGGATTGTAAGGCTTTCACAATGATTAAAATCGGCCAACCATGGGTGCTTATTGTTTTTGTAATTCAGCCCCCAAAACCTCTCAATTCCCTCATAACTTGTTGCACAAAATGGTGGGCATTGGGTGCCATCCAAGGCACCCCTTGGCAGCTACCCATGCAGCCATACAGCTTCCCAAGCAACTCACCTCAAACCCCATGCATTTACATTTAATATTCACCATGGAACTCACCAAAACAAGTCCCCATCTTGTGGGACTTGTTTTGGTTGGTTTGAGACCAGCCAACCTCTTCCAATTCCCTTTAGACTCACTTATTTACAGCCCCTTCAATTTCCCTTTTGACTCACCCAACTCAAGATCATTTAAATTTCCATTTCAACTCACCCAACTCACATACTTAATGCATTTCATTTAATGCACATGAGTTGACTCGTAACTTGATTTAATTCCAACTCACCTCAGTCCCATTCAACTGATTTGACTGGTGTTTTAGCTCCCTTGAGGGTTCACACGGTCAACAATAGTCAACTCGACCCGTTGGGTTCACTTTTAGCTCCTTGACCCGTTTTTGTCTCCATGACCCAATTATGGTATTTTGGTCATTTGTAAATGGTTTTCACATATGGATCAAGCCTATCCATTTCTTCTCCACTTAATTTCCAATCAAATAGGCTTAACCCCATTTAATTTAAGTTTACAGAATGGTCAAATAATCCAATAAGTCCCGATGGGTCCCATTTGGGCCTTTTGACCCATTTAATCATTTTTGACCCAATCGATGTAAATTACCCAACCAATCAAACTTATCATTCATAATGTGCTCATATGATCTTATTTTGAGCAATGGGCTCCACTATTTCCTTACTTATCATCACAAAATAATTAATTTAACAACTCAGGGGCATTTTGGTAATTTTCCACTTCATTGAGAAACTGGGGTGTTACATAAATGATTGAGTTTAGATGGAGTTGAATTTATTGGTTGAGTTGAATTAAATGAATGGGTCGAGTTGAGGGAGTTAAATTAATTTTAAGTGAGTGAAGTTTGTGAATGGGAGTGGAATGTAATGATTTCAAGTTTCAAACAAAGAAAAACATTGGATGCATGGGAGGTCAGCTCATGCATGAAACTCCTAGATAATTAAAGGAGGTGGCGGTTTTATGGGAATTATATAAGGTGAGAAGTTTGTTCAAATTCAAAATGATATGCACGTTGGGTTGCATGCGAGTTTATTTTATGCATGAAACTCCAAAGGGACAGCCAATGGAAGGACGGTTTAGCATACGGGAGTTTCATCTCAACGATGAAACCCCACATGAAACATAAATGAGGGGAGGTTACACCAACAGTTCAAGTTCAAATTGCACCATACGTTGGAATGCATGGGAAGTGTCTCTCATGCATGAAACCCCCAAAGTGGATATTAAAGAGTTAAGGAGTTCATCATTTATCATTTTTAAATGCAAATTCAAATAAGAATTAAGAGGGAGTTGGATAGTTGGGTGGTCCAAGCTTAAGACAAGTCAAAACCGTTGGCTTGTGGGAGTTTCATCTCATGGATGAAACCCCCACATGGACAAATAATGAAAGGTGGCGGTTATGGATTTCATACTCATGGCACATGGGAGTTTAATCTCAAGGATGAAACCCCCAAGATGGAAGATGAATGGGGCTTGTAGAAATTATACAAAACATTGTATGGAATGTAACGCCCCGCCCTTTCCGAGAGTTTCAGAGTCTAATTTTTTTTTTTTTTTTTTATAAAACGGAAGAGAGCGGGCGGCGTCACGACGCGAGTTAAGTTCAGACTACCCAAGTCTGAACCTTAACTGGCCACCCATGTGTACATGGAATAGACCATGAGAGTGATTCACACATGGAACTAACATCAACATGCGGAATAAAAAGACGAGATAGCAAGTAATATTCTTAAATATTAAATAACATAAATCAACCATCCACAAGTTATGATCCTAAACAAACCATAGCAAATAACGAATTATTACATGTCCATCAATAGTATTCAAATAACAGTAATAAAACGTAATCCAAATCCATTATTTAAGCACTTAGGCTCAGCTCCCCTCTTGGTCAATGACCTTCCCTTTCCCCTTGCTTGTACCTGCAATCTCCTCTGAGGATAGAATTAGGGCGTTAGATCAACGCGCCCAGTAGGTTCCCGAATCAGGGCTACCACATGTTAGCATATAAAACATGCATATACATATCATATTACATGATCATCAAAACAGGTAAAACAATGCTATGAAATATGCACATGCAATGAGCATCCCCCATCATGTACTTTCATAGCCATCACTTGACGTGCCTCGCACCGACAAGGTAAATTACAACACACCTTCATCTCTTCTATAAGCGATGTACATGTAATGAGCAACCCCCATCATGTACCATCGTATCCATCACTGTAGAACTTCATTCATTATCCCATGACTATGCATGAGATGCCAATGCCTGTATGCCATTTGTTAATGCATAATATATCATTTGAAACACATATGTTAAAACAAGAGTATCATAAGGAAAACTGGGTAAAAACCGTGGTTACAAGTAGGTAGGAAACCTACTGAAAATTTGCTTCGGTGTTTGTTCTTTTTCACTTCATCACGACTTGCCCGCCGTTCACGATCCGTTACCTTGTCATGTAACAATAAGTAAATCATACTAATAATTAAATATCCATTCTCATATAAGACCCAAACATCTTGTGGGGTTCGGCCATACCCATGGCCGAACCTCACCCACTTTGACTTGATCTCTTTGGTTTTGGATTAACACCATCCAAACGATTTATTAATACTTCAAACCACTAAATATCACTTGGTGGGGTTCGGCCATACAACATGACCGAACCTCACCATATTGGTTTGAGCCCTCTTCTTTAAGTCCTTTGTTCTTTTTATTCATAATTACCATAATCACTTGTATTTACAGCTTTGCCACTCGGCCAAGCCTTGTTTAATTTTTGCTTCACAATCAAAGCCCATATGACCAAACCACCTTAGTGGGGTTCGGCCATACAGCTTGGCCAAACCTCACCAATCCCATTTGGATTTCTTAATCCATTCTAATCACATTAATCATCCAAACTTTAATCCACTAAAACCACTCCATGGGGTTCTTTTATCCATTATTCTTCACCATAATGTCATAACTTAGACCCTTCTCTTTAATCATAAACACCATTTGGTTCAGCCATTCAATGGCCAACCAAAAACAGTAACATTATCACATAAAAATCTCCACTATTGGTATGGTTTTATCTCTCCAAAAACCATACCAACTTATCAAACACTTTTATGGGGTTCGGCCATCCAATGTGGCCGAACCCTATGCCCATGTTTTGGACCCTTTTTAACTTACATTATATGTCCATTAAATCATGTAATAATCAACATAGTATTGTATGGTTTTTACACTTCAAAAGCCATCCAATTACCCAAACAAGATCATGGGGTTCGGCCATCCCATGTGGCCGAACCCAATGATACATTTATGCCATTTTAATTAATCTTAATCCAAGGTTTTATTCCTTGATGTATTCGGCCATTCCATGGCCCAAACATGACACCCAATTTCATGATTTAAAAACCCTTTCACCTTGTATCTTAGATCATACAAAAACAGCCCATGATTTTACAAAAACCATCACTTTATACAAATAAAATTCATGGGGTTCGGCCACCCAAAGTGGCCGAACCCTATGGTCCATGTTTTCCATCTTTTAAACCATTGTTTTAGACCATGTTAACTTCAGCCTTTTTGTCATTCAGATCCAGGTTTATAATCCTTTCTATAACATGTATTTGATTCTTAAATAAAACCCAAAAATCAGTCCCTAAACCTCCATGGTTTCCATGTTTCAAAACATGAAAAACCACCCATCTTTTACATGGGGTTCGGCCCTCCATGGTGGCCGAACCCAATGGTTATTTTTTACTATTTTAAATCCTCCATTAATCAGGGTTAAAACCCTGGTGTAATCGGCCATAACCTTGGCCCAATACACATCCATTTTATTAATCAAAAGTCCATGGAAATACTTACCAAATTCCAAGCTTTTCTTATGCCTTTGCTCCTTGCCTTCTTCCCTCTTGTTTCCTTCCTTCTTTCTTCCTTTGTCTCAGCTGGTTAGAGGCATGAACAATGGTGAAATCACCAAGGTAAAACTCGGCCAAGAGAGTGTGTTCTTGAGTGAGGGAAAGAGATGAGAATTCTAAGGTTTTGCAATGATAAAATCGGCCAAATGATGGTGTTGGTTGTTTTTGTTAAACAACCCCATAACACCCATTTAATCCTCATCAAATCTTACTCAAACCAAGGAGTCACTTGCAGCCAAGCAAAGCACCCCTTGGCACTCCCAACACACCCATTGGCAGCCCCATGCAATCTTATCTTATTCCCATGCATTTCATTTAATTATTTACCATGAACTCACCAAAACAAGTCCCCAACGTGTGGGACTTGTTTTGGCTGATTTGAGACCAGCTAAACTCCTCCAATTCCCCTTGGACTCACTGAATTTATAGCCCCTTGAGTTTCCATTTTGACTCACTCAACTCAAGGTATTTTTTATTCCAACCCAACTCATCACATTTAATGCATTTCATTTAATGCATATGAGTTAACTCACCTTTTGACTTAATTCCAACTCACCTCCATCCCACTCAATTGATTTGAATCGTGTTTGAGCTTCCTTGAGGGTTCACACGGTCAACAATAGTCAACTCGACCCGTTGGGTCCACTTTTAGCTCCTTGACCCGTTTTGACAACATGACCCATTTATGATATTTTGATCATTTCCAATTGGTTTTTACATATGGATCAAGCCTACCCATTTTTCCTCCACTTGATTTCCAATCAAATAGGCTTAACCCCTTTTAATTTGAAATCACAAAACGGTCAAATAACCCAGCAAGACCCGATGGGCCCCATTTGGGCCCTTTGACCCATTTAGCCATTTTTGACCCAAATGATGAAAATTACCCAACCAATAAAACTTAACATTCATAATATGCTCATATGATTTTATTTTGAGCAATGGGCCCCACTATTTCCTTACTTAACATCACAAAATAACTAATTTAACAACTCAGGGGCATTTTGGTAATTTTCCACTTTCATTGAGAAATTGGGGTGTTACAATATAACCCTCTTTTTAAAATTTTCGTCCCGAAAATCGAGTGAAGTAGGGTTCTCAAATTAAATTACACAAACAATTCGGGGTGAGCTGTTCTCATCTCCGATTCAAGTTCCCATGTGGCCTCTTCATCACCATGACGGTCCCATACCACTTTTACGAACTGAATCGCTCTGTTTCGCAACACCCTTTGTTCGGTCTCCACTATCCTGACCGGCTTCTCGACGTACGTCACGTCGCTTTGTACTTCAATATCTTGAACATTTAAAACATGGGACGGATCCGGATTGTATTTCCTTAGCATCGACACGTGGAACACATCGTGTAGAGCTGCTAATTGCGATGGAAGTGCTAATTGGTAAGCTACATCTCCCATCCTTCTTATGATGGAAAACGGTCCCACATATCTTGGCGACAGTTTTCCTTTCTTACCAAACCTCATATGTCCCTTCCGTGGTGAGACTTTTAGAAACACCAAGTCTCCCACTTCAAATTCCAGAAACCGTCTCCTTTTATCAGCATAGCTCTTCTGCCGACTCTGTGCAGTCAACAAGTGTTGACGTATCAACTTAATTTGTGCAGTAGTTTCTGCGACTAGTTCCGGTCCGATCAATGCAGGCTCACCTGCCTCTGTCCAACATACCGGTGACCTACACGGTCTACCATATAAAGCCTCATAAGGAGCCATTTGAAGGCTTGCCTGATAGCTGTTATTATAGGAGAACTCCACCAATGGTAAGTGGTCCTCCCATCCTCCTTTGAAATCTAACATACACGCTCTCAGCATGTCTTCCAAGGTTTGTATTGTTCTTTCAGACTGACCATCAGTCTGTGGATGGAATGCGGTGCTAGTCAATAGCTCAGTCCCCATGACTGTCTGCATGCTTTGCCATACTCTGCCAGTAAAACGGCCATCTCTGTCCGATACTATCGTTCGGGGAATACCATGGAGTCGAATGATTTCTTTAATATAACGCCGACCCAACGTCTCAGACGAATCCGTCATCTTGATAGGAATGAAATGTGCAGACTTGGTCAGCCGGTCGACTACGACCCAAATGGCTTCATTACCCTTTGAAGACCTCGGCAACCCGGATACAAAGTCCATGGAAATATGTTCCCATTTCCATTCTGGCACGGCTAAGGGTTTGAGCAACCCTGGTGGCTTTTGGTGTTCAGTCTTAACTTGTTGACAAGTTAGACAGTGTGCCACGAATTCCGCCACATCCCTTTTTAGTCCATGCCACCAATAATGCCTCTTTAGATCGTGATACATTTTGGTGCTACCCGGATGAATAGAGAACTTGGATTGATGTGCCTCAATCATTAGCTCTTTCCTGCAACTCTTTGGCACATAAGTTCTTCCCCGGAATACAAGACCCTGTCCTGGTCGTAGTTCCCATTCCGGTACAACGGTGCCAGTAGACATCCTGACCCAAATGTCCTCCACTTCCGGGTCTGCTCTTTGTTCTTGTTCAATCTTGGTGACTATATTGGACCGTATGATTAAATTGTGCAAAACTCCACGGTTTGTAATGTATAGATTGAACTCTCGAATGGTATTCATCATCTCCCACTCAGTTCTGATCAGACATGCCATGGATGCATGTGATATGCGGCTAAGAGCATCAGCCACCTTGTTTGCCTTGCCTGGATGGTATCGAAGTTCGAACTCATAATCCGCCAGATACTCCATCCATCTGCGCTGCCTTAGATTAAGTTCCTTCTGATCAAATAAATATTTCAAACTCTTATGATCAGAATACACTTCAAACTTCTCGCCATAAAGATAATGTCTCCAGCTTTTGAGAGCGAAGACCACTGCGGCTAGTTCAAGATCATGCGTAGGATAGAGGCGTTCATGTATTTTTAGTTGTCTTGAACCATAAGCCACCACACGATGATTTTGACTGAGGACACACCCCAGTCCTTCTCCCGAAGCGTCGCATTCTACTTCATAACCCTTGCCCTTTTCCGGCAAAATCAAAATAGGAGCGGTTGTAAGTCTGTCTTTTAGCTCTTCAAATCTTTGATTGCACAGATCTGACCACTCATACTTGACTCCTTTCTGAGTGAGTCGAGTCAATGGAGACGCTATCTTGGAAAAGTCCATGATAAATTTTCGATAATAACCCGCCAGCCCTAAGAAACTGCGGATCTCGGTCACATTCTTTGGCGCTTTCCATTCACTTACTGCCGCCACCTTTGTTGGATCCACGGCTATACCGTTTTCGGTTATGACATGTCCCAAGAAATTGACCTCGGATAACCAGAATTCACATTTACTGGCCTTGGCATATAGTTTATTCTGCCTCAAAATATTCAAAACTATACGTAAATGCTCTGCGTGTTCCTCCTGACTCTTAGAATAGATCAGGATATCATCAATGAATACAATTACAAATTGATCTAAATAGGGACGGAAGATTCTGTTCATCAAATCCATGAACACTGCCGGCGCATTCGTGAGTCCAAATGGCATGACCACGAACTCAAACAGTCCATACCGCGTCCGAAAAGCTGTCTTTTCTATATCTTCCTCCCTAACTCGAATTTGATGATAACCAGACATCAAATCGATCTTTGAAAAATGGCTTGAACCCCTCAATTGATCGAATAAATCATCGATCCTGGGTAGAGGGTACTTGTTCCGGACTGTTAGCTGATTCAGCTTTCGGTAGTCCACGCACATCCGAAGTGAGCCATCCTTCTTCTTCACAAATAACACTGGTGCTCCCCACGATGACGTACTGTTCCGGATGCAACCCAGCCTAAGCAGTTCATCAATCTGCTTCTTTAGCTCTGACATCTCTGCTGGTGCCATCCGATAGTGTGGTAACGACACTGGTGTTGTGCCAGGATACAGCCTGATCTCGAAGTTAATCTCCCTCATAGGTGGTAAACCAGGGAGTTCCTTTGGGAACACATCCCCAAATTCTTGTACAATTTCCGGAAGTTCAGTAACTGGAGCTTTGTTTATGGTGATATTATTCAATACCACGTGGTTTAATCCTTCCTGTAATCCACTTTGTTTATCTGCACGAACTATATATTGCTTGCCCTCGGGTGACTTAAATGTCACCCTTCGACCATAACAGTCGATGTTGGCATGAAACTTTGCCAGCCAATCCATTCCGAATATAATATCATATTCCGACATGTCCAGCACTAAATAATTGAACTCAAATCTGAGTCCAGCTAATTCGGTGTTAACCGCAGTACAAATAAGTCCCAATGCCGAATCTCCGACAGGGGATACAATAGTAAGTTCTGTGGCTAATCTTTGCACTAATGTACCAGTAGCAGTAATAAACGATGCAGCTATAAAGGAGTGTGACGCTCCGGAATCAAATAGTGCATATGCATATGAGCTACTCACTACCGCCATACCTTGTATCACAGGATGATCCTCCTCCTCTTCCTCTGGAGAAGTTAGAGTGAATAATCTTCCTGCTCCAGCAGGGTTAGACCTTCGACCTCCCCGGCCCTGCATTCTGCCTCCTCTGGAGTATGCCGGTCTAGCTGGTGGACGAAATGATCCTCTTGAGTTAGACAGCCTGTTGAGCTTTGGGCAATCCTTTTTGTAGTGACCAGGTTGATCACAGTGAAAGCAAGTATTCACTCCTCGGGATGCTTGAGTGACCGCAACAGATTGAGTGGGCTGGTTGGGGCGAAAGCCCCCACTTGATCCAACAGACGGTGAGGGTCTGCTGAAATTCGGTCTGAACTTCTTATTGGGTTGGTACCCACCTCTCCCACTCGGAGCTCGGCGGTTGTCCACTCTGGCAAATTCCGCCATCTCCTGTTCCACAATGGTGGCCCTGCTGACCACTTCCGCCAGCGTGGCTGCTTTGAACACAGTTACCTTGGCCCTAATGTTTGGCCGTAACCCACGCTCGAACTTGCGAGCCTTTCGATATTCTGTGTCCACAATATAGTATGCATAGATTGACAGGCTGAGGAATTCTTGGTGATACTCAGCCACCGTCATTGAACCTTGTACTAACATCATAAAGGCCTGAATTTGACGTTCTCTTTCTTCCTCTGGAAAGTAGCGCTCTAGAAATGTCGCGGAGAATTGCTCCCAGGTCATAGCAACTCTTTCTCTTCTTGGCACAAGTGCCTGTTGTTTCTCCACCACCTTCCACCATTTGGCAGCGTCATCCACCAGCTGTGACGTGGCCAATAATATTTTATGGGCATGACTCTTGATGTTCAAAAGAGTCAATATATGCGAAATCTTCTCCAACCAATTCTCGGCCGCAATAGGCCCTTCTCTGCCCTTGAAGTAAGGTGGGCGCTGGTGCTGAAAATCTCTGACCATATTTCGGTCATTATTTTCGCTCATGTTTCCCCCTCCGTTCAAATGTTGTTGGAGGACAGATGTAACCACGGCTTGCACCAAGCTGTGCAGTTCAGGAGGTACAAAGGGTACAGTCATATTACTATTCTCCTCCTCCTCGCGTCGATACGACGAGTCATATTCCTCCTCGTCGTCCTGTTGATTCGTAGGGTCACTCCCTTCTTCTTCCCGCCGTGAGTGGTGAGATTCTTCCTCACTGTGAGGTTGTTCATGTATAGACCTCTCTTCGTCATGAACGGATTGCTCTCTATCAGGTTCCGATGACGCCTTCTTGCGTCGGGATACCACCTTCCCTTGTGGTGGGATAATGAGCACATCATCCTTCTTTTTATCGTCCTGACGAGTCCTTCTCTTTGACACCCCCTCACCTAGTCCGATCGGTAAAACTTTCTCTTTTCCCTTCAGATCTTTTACCACCTTTTTCTGTGGTGCCATTTAGTCCTAATTCATGGAAACATCATAGACTTAGTTTCCATTAATAATATACAACACATGCCATGAATCCTCATAAAAACATGAAATCACATATTTATATAAATTCAAACTGCATCTTTGTACAAAGGTGGGTAGGGTGAAACAAACCCTATGTATAACAAAATATACCCCCTTACAAAATTAACCCTCTTTTTAATACCCCTACTATTACTTCCTATCCTAGTCTTCCGTAGAAGACTCCGCATCAAAAGCGAACTTGAATCGGTTATCAGGACACGTCATCGCCGTGTGCCCCAATACTTCACATGTTGTGCAGGGGATTATTCCAGGTCCTCCAATACAAGGACAATTAGTCCTCGTCTCTCCATGCCCGTGTAGTCCACAAACCGGACATACAACTCCCAATGGATGAGGACAATACAACCTGTTGTGGTCATCCTGATTACACAACTCACAGGTATCATAGGGATCTACTTCCCCCGCCGATTCCAGTATTATAGGAAAGTCTTCCATTGGATCCTCATAAAAGAAAAATCCCAGATCCTCCTCTTCCTCCTCAGGAGGTTCCACCATCTCAGGAACGTCATCCATCAGATCCTCTGGAAGAGGTGCTAAGTCCATCTCATCTTCTTCAGGAGGTCCCTCCTGAAGGTCCACTTGAGCTTCTACATTGATGTTGTTAGAAGTTGACACCAAGTCTATGGGATGGCTAGGAGTTCCGCTGTGCCATTCCGAGTACTCCACATTACTCGACATATCTGTATCATATCAATAGAACACAAGCATATTTAACAACAATTCTAATAAACCAACCTTGGTTTTCAGGGGAATTTGATCATGCATAAAGTCATGTACTTTGTTTGGGAAAATCACCAAATCATCACTCTTTGTGTTCTTTTGTTTTCTGGGGAAATCTCTAATTTCCTATTGTTTGTTTCTCAGTGTGGGGATTTCAGGGAAGTACATCCTACTTTGCTATGTTTGATATGTCCAGTTATGATGATTGTACTTTACTTTGCTATCTTTCATTGTCGTTCTCAGATAGATTGTTCAGTCCGAGTCACTCGAAGTAAATTAATCCGGCCCCCAGTCAGCGGACTCCGAAAAGTCGGTCAGTTGGGATTCTTATCCGTCAGTGAGACATGAAACCGTCTTAATCTTACTTCGATGATTCAACTTCCCGTTTCGCTCTGATACCAACTGTAACGCCCCGCCCTTTCCGAGAGTTTCAGAGTCTAATTTTTTTTTTTTTTTTTTATAAAACGGAAGAGAGCGGGCGGCGTCACGACGCGAGTTAAGTTCAGACTACCCAAGTCTGAACCTTAACTGGCCACCCATGTGTACATGGAATAGACCATGAGAGTGATTCACACATGGAACTAACATCAACATGCGGAATAAAAAGACGAGATAGCAAGTAATATTCTTAAATATTAAATAACATAAATCAACCATCCACAAGTTATGATCCTAAACAAACCATAGCAAATAACGAATTATTACATGTCCATCAATAGTATTCAAATAACAGTAATAAAACGTAATCCAAATCCATTATTTAAGCACTTAGGCTCAGCTCCCCTCTTGGTCAATGACCTTCCCTTTCCCCTTGCTTGTACCTGCAATCTCCTCTGAGGATAGAATTAGGGCGTTAGATCAACGCGCCCAGTAGGTTCCCGAATCAGGGCTACCACATGTTAGCATATAAAACATGCATATACATATCATATTACATGATCATCAAAACAGGTAAAACAATGCTATGAAATATGCACATGCAATGAGCATCCCCCATCATGTACTTTCATAGCCATCACTTGACGTGCCTCGCACCGACAAGGTAAATTACAACACACCTTCATCTCTTCTATAAGCGATGTACATGTAATGAGCAACCCCCATCATGTACCATCGTATCCATCACTGTAGAACTTCATTCATTATCCCATGACTATGCATGAGATGCCAATGCCTGTATGCCATTTGTTAATGCATAATATATCATTTGAAACACATATGTTAAAACAAGAGTATCATAAGGAAAACTGGGTAAAAACCGTGGTTACAAGTAGGTAGGAAACCTACTGAAAATTTGCTTCGGTGTTTGTTCTTTTTCACTTGATCACGACTTGCCCGCCGTTCACGATCCGTTACCTTGTCATGTAACAATAAGTAAATCATACTAATAATTAAATATCCATTCTCATATAAGACCCAAACATCTTGTGGGGTTCGGCCATACCCATGGCCGAACCTCACCCACTTTGACTTGATCTCTTTGGTTTTGGATTAGCACCATCCAAACGATTTATTAATACTTCAAACCACTAAATATCACTTGGTGGGGTTCGGCCATACAACATGACCGAACCTCACCATATTGGTTTGAGCCCTCTTCTTTAAGTCCTTTGTTCTTTTTATTCATAATTACCATAATCACTTGTATTTACAGCTTTGCCACTCGGCCAAGCCTTGTTTAATTTTTGCTTCACAATCAAAGCCCATATGACCAAACCACCTTAGTGGGGTTCGGCCATACAGCTTGGCCAAACCTCACCAATCCCATTTGGATTTCTTAATCCATTCTAATCACATTAATCATCCAAACTTTAATCCACTAAAACCACTCCATGGGGTTCTTTTATCCATTATTCTTCACCATAATGTCATAACTTAGACCCTTCTCTTTAATCATAAACACCATTTGGTTCAGCCATTCAATGGCCAACCAAAAACAGTAACATTATCACATAAAAATCTCCACTATTGGTATGGTTTTATCTCTCCAAAAACCATACCAACTTATCAAACACTTTTATGGGGTTCGGCCATCCAATGTGGCCGAACCCTATGCCCATGTTTTGGACCCTTTTTAACTTACATTATATGTCCATTAAATCATGTAATAATCAACATAGTATTGTATGGTTTTTACACTTCAAAAGCCATCCAATTACCCAAACAAGATCATGGGGTTCGGCCATCCCATGTGGCCGAACCCAATGATACATTTATGCCATTTTAATTAATCTTAATCCAAGGTTTTATTCCTTGATGTATTCGGCCATTCCATGGCCCAAACATGACACCCAATTTCATGATTTAAAAACCCTTTCACCTTGTATCTTAGATCATACAAAAACAGCCCATGATTTTACAAAAACCATCACTTTATACAAATAAAATTCATGGGGTTCGGCCACCCAAAGTGGCCGAACCCTATGGTCCATGTTTTCCATCTTTTAAACCATTGTTTTAGACCATGTTAACTTCAGCCTTTTTGTCATTCAGATCCAGGTTTATAATCCTTTCTATAACATGTATTTGATTCTTAAATAAAACCCAAAAATCAGTCCCTAAACCTCCATGGTTTCCATGTTTCAAAACATGAAAAACCACCCATCTTTTACATGGGGTTCGGCCCTCCATGGTGGCCGAACCCAATGGTTATTTTTTACTATTTTAAATCCTCCATTAATCAGGGTTAAAACCCTGGTGTAATCGGCCATAACCTTGGCCCAATACACATCCATTTTATTAATCAAAAGTCCATGGAAATACTTACCAAATTCCAAGCTTTTCTTATGCCTTTGCTCCTTGCCTTCTTCCCTCTTGTTTCCTTCCTTCTTTCTTCCTTTGTCTCAGCTGGTTAGAGGCATGAACAATGGTGAAATCACCAAGGTAAAACTCGGCCAAGAGAGTGTGTTCTTGAGTGAGGGAAAGAGATGAGAATTCTAAGGTTTTGCAATGATAAAATCGGCCAAATGATGGTGTTGGTTGTTTTTGTTAAACAACCCCATAACACCCATTTAATCCTCATCAAATCTTACTCAAACCAAGGAGTCACTTGCAGCCAAGCAAAGCACCCCTTGGCACTCCCAACACACCCATTGGCAGCCCCATGCAATCTTATCTTATTCCCATGCATTTCATTTAATTATTTACCATGAACTCACCAAAACAAGTCCCCAACGTGTGGGACTTGTTTTGGCTGATTTGAGACCAGCTAAACTCCTCCAATTCCCCTTGGACTCACTGAATTTATAGCCCCTTGAGTTTCCATTTTGACTCACTCAACTCAAGGTATTTTTTATTCCAACCCAACTCATCACATTTAATGCATTTCATTTAATGCATATGAGTTAACTCACCTTTTGACTTAATTCCAACTCACCTCCATCCCACTCAATTGATTTGAATCGTGTTTGAGCTTCCTTGAGGGTTCACACGGTCAACAATAGTCAACTCGACCCGTTGGGTCCACTTTTAGCTCCTTGACCCGTTTTGACAACATGACCCATTTATGATATTTTGATCATTTCCAATTGGTTTTTACATATGGATCAAGCCTACCCATTTTTCCTCCACTTGATTTCCAATCAAATAGGCTTAACCCCTTTTAATTTGAAATCACAAAACGGTCAAATAACCCAGCAAGACCCGATGGGCCCCATTTGGGCCCTTTGACCCATTTAGCCATTTTTGACCCAAATGATGAAAATTACCCAACCAATAAAACTTAACATTCATAATATGCTCATATGATTTTATTTTGAGCAATGGGCCCCACTATTTCCTTACTTAACATCACAAAATAACTAATTTAACAACTCAGGGGCATTTTGGTAATTTTCCACTTTCATTGAGAAATTGGGGTGTTACATGGAAGCCATTGGGTGCCTTGGGAGTTTCATCTCAAGGATGAAACCCCCAAGGGAGGCATTAAGAAATGGAGTTACAAATGGGTTCACACATGGAGTAGGTTGCACCAAGACAGCCCAAGAGTCAAAACCGTTGGGAGGGTTTGATCTCAAAGATGAAACCCCCAAATGGATTAAGTGAAGGAAATGAATGGGGAGGGGAGTTACAAGTGGTGCCACCAAGAGACACCACCATGGGCTGAATTTCTTTAAGCCAAAGGAGTTTCCATTTTCACTCTCTCTCCCTTCCTTGGCCGTTTTTCACATCTCAAGACAAAGAACCTTGCCTGGTTGCCTCTCACACAAATCAGTCCTTGGCCGATCCCTCCACCAAGACAAGAGGACTTAGAGAAAAGGAGTTGCATCTCTAGGTTTATCACTTCCATCCAAGGCCAAGTTTCTATCTCTCTCTCTCTCAAATCAATACTTTGGCCGATCAACTTCAAGGAGTTTCCAGCAAGATTAAGTTCGGCTAAAGGACAAGAAGGAAGGAGGAAGGAAGGACTAAGGAAGGAGAAGATCAAGAAAGAGTGAAAAAACCAGAGGAGTCGCGGTATTGGTAAGTGCACTATAAACCCTTGTTAAATAAATTGGTTAAGGGAACATGTTCCGGCCATTGTATGGCCGAACCTATCAAGGGTTTAAATCATGGATAATGATGTTTAAAAAGGGTAGAAAATAGATCAGAGGGTTCGGCCACTTTGGACCGAACCCCATGAAAAGACTTGGTTATTTTTATGGTTTTTGAGAGATAAAAACCATACATTGTTATGAAGGTTTTAAGGTGTTTTAAATGGAGAAAAGGTTAATGCTTTGGGTCGGCCATTGCATGGCTGAACCATGTTGTTTTTATGGCTAAGGTGCTGTGCATAAACCATGTATAAATGTTGTAATGTTTGGATCAAGAAAACCTCATGGCCAAACCCCATGGACCATTTTTATGGATAATTGGAGTTAAGAGCATGGTTGGAAATTATTAATGGTTATATGCTTTTGATTAAGGAATCACATATGTTTATCTTGGGACTTAGTATTAAATAATCAGCCATTATAGATGATGGAAAAAGGGACAAAATCAGTATGGTGAGGTTTGGTCATGTTGTATCGCCGAACCCCACTAATGGATAATTGGTGGATTTAGTTTCTTTGAAGTGGTTAACTTGTAATATGATTGGTCAAATCAAAATGGTGATTTGTCAAGGATTAAAAGGACCAAATTTAAGATGGTGAGGTTCGACCATGTTGTATGGCCGAACCCCACTAAGGTGGATTGTTTTGTGGACATTGGTTATTGGCAATATTAAGCAAGGGTTAGGTTAATGGCAATATTGTAAATATGAATGAAAAGATCAAAGGACTTGAAAAAGGGGCTCAAACCAAAATGGTGAGGTTTGGCCATGTTGTATGGCCGAACCCCACCAAGGTATATTTGGTAGATTGAGGTTTTTAGATAAGTTATTTGGATGGTATAGGTTAAATAAAAAGAGAGATCAAATTCAAGTGGGTGAGGTTCGGCCATGGTGTATGGCCGAATCCCACAAGGATGGTTTTTGGACTTATACTTATTTGTGAATCAAATGGATATTGTCTTGACTTGTTGATACATAAACAAGGTGACGGGACCTCACAAACGGTGCAAGATCGTGAGCGGTTGTCTGATTAAGAAGCAAAGGACACTTGAGTAGTCTTTTGGTAGGATTCTACCTTATTGAAAGATGGATATGTATATGGTTTTATTTTATTTGCTGGTTTATGTTGCAATTTATATTATGTTTCAAAAGTGAGGTTTTTAATGCTATGGTATTTACATTACATAGCACATCGACATGTACATCTCATGCATGGCATGGGAGGGAAGTTTGTAACCGGAGGTTACGCTCCGTTGGGGCGTCCGTAAGGCATTTGTAGGAAGACCTTGATGTGGATAATGCCATCAAGAAGAATCCGGAGGCCACACTCTGTCGGGGCGTCCGAAAGACCACTGTGGGGATTCCTTGATGAGGAGAATTCCATCAAGAGGTTACATGGAATGTGATGGGTGGGACTCATTGCATAAGACATATGGCATGACATGATTTTACATGATTTTGATGATATGATATTTTATACTAACCCATATGATAGCCCTACCTAGAATTCCTACTGGGCGCGTTGTTCTAACGCCCTACTTCTATCCTAGTGAATGACACATGAAAGGAAGGGATCGAGGATCGTGAAAGAAGCCAAGCATATGAGCTTGGATATATGAATGGATTTTATTTATTATATTTTATTAAGTTATTATGGACATATAATAACTTAGATATTATTGCTATGGTTTGGAATGGTTTGATTGAATGATTAAGTTAAGGCAATTCTGGATAAAGGACTAAGTACTTTGCTATCTAAAATGGACTAATGTTAGGTTCTATTATAATATGCAATCAGTTTATGTTTTACTCTGCAAGAATTGTAAAGTACCATGTGTGAATCGTTCTTCATGGACTTAGTTCATGCACACACAAGTTTGGCCAGTTAAGGGTCGGACTTTAGAAGTCCGGACTTAGCTCGCGTCGTGACATCCCGCTCTTATCACTTGTTTATTTATTTTAAAAAAAAATTAGACTCTGATTTCGAGTGAAAAGGGCAGGGTGTTACAGATTTCCATGTGATGACATGTATGCCACATGGCATGTAATAGCCCGAATTTTTAAATCAATATATATATATGGCATTTATTTATTTTAATAATGGAAAAATCGAAATTTTGATGTCATGGATGTTAAATGGATCAAAATTTGGACACAGGCCCAAGTATGGTCCAATGGACCATGGATTGGATGGGACCCATCTAAAGGGTCAATAATGGTCAAAGTGGGCCCGATAACCATGTGGGACCCAATGGACCAAAATTGATTCAAACTCTAAAGTAAATAGTAGAAAATAATTTAATTGGGCCATGGGCCCAATGGTGACCCAATTAATTGGAATTAAACCCCCCCCCCCCCCCCCAAAGGTAATGATGAGATGATTAAGCTAGCATAACCAAGTGGGGCCCACCTCCAGCTCATCAAGTGAGGTGGTGGGTTGGCTAAGGAATTGGTGGGGGCCGGCCACCATGGTTGACTTGGTCAACCATGGGTGGATTCATGAAGGAATTGAAGGGAAATGAATAGGAATTAAATTATAAAATTAAAGGGGCTAAGTTAAATAATAAATTAAATAATTAAGTGAGTTAAGAGGGGAGTGAGTCACATAGGAAATGGGGTGAGTCAAGATGGTTTCCATCTTACTTGACTCACCAAACTCGTTGGAATGGGTGGTGATTCAAACCCATTCCAACCACCTCCACTAAAGGGGACAATGGCCCTAAAATTGGGGGCATGCAAGGCCATACCCCCCTCCATGCTTAGTTGGTAGATTGAGTCAAAACCAATCATCACACTCTCTCCATCTCTCCATCTCTTCCAAAACCGTCCTCCCCTCCATTCCAAAGAAAACACCCAAGAGAAAAGAAGAGAAAGAGACTTAGAAGGGAAGAAGAGAACCCAAGCTTGGCCGACCATACGCCTAAGACCCAAGACTTGAGATATTTTTCTATTCTCTCCTCCTTTTTCCCTCTCAAACATACTACACCTGGGCCGAACCAAACCTTGGTGATCTCATCTTGATCAAGCTCACCACTGGCCGAGTATCAAGGAGAAAGAAGAAGAAAGAGAAAAGCTAAGGAAATAAGAGGAGCAAGAGACAACCGGGAGAGCCACAGATTTGTAAGTATCTCCAAACAAGATGTTATTCTTTTAATGGAAATCACGAAGGAAGGATGTACAAAATATGCAATGGAAAAGACGGACAAAATAGTCAGTCGACTGAATCAAAGATTCAGTCGACTGAACTGATAATGGACGAATCAGAAACGAGTTTCTGGGAGTTTCAGCCGACTGAATAAGGGATTCAGTCGACTGAACTAATGGTGGCTGATAATAGAAAGAGTTTCTGGGAGTTTTAGCCGACTGAATCTGACGATTCAGTCTACTGAACACAAACGTCTCGGACAAGAAAAGGGTTCTGGAAGTTTCAGTCGACTGAATATGTGATTCAGTCGACTGAAGGGATGCATATTAAACACGTAAATGGATGATTGATAGTTCAGCCGACTGAATCTATGATTCAGTCGACTGAAAATATACTGGCGAGACAAACAGACAATCTGATTCAAAGTCAGCCGACTAAATCTGTGATTCAGTCGACTGAACTCCTGATTTAGTCAACTGAACTCATAATTTAGTCGACTGAATTGAAAATGTACAGTTTGGAGTATTTTCAGAGGTCACTGTTAATCCGGTAGTATAAAGAGGGGTTATGTTTAAATTAAAGGGACGAATTTTAATGATCCTACGACATGATTGGTGAATCATTAATGGACCTAAGTGTATGGATCAGTTATGGATTGAATTATGTACGTGTTTTAATCAATGGAAAAAGAGGCTAAGTTAAGGGCTGATTTATGACAATCTTGTAACATGGTTAAAGAGCATTAATGAACCTAGGTTTATGATCAGTTAGAGACTTAATCATGGATAAGATATAGACTAACTTGGAAAAATGTATAATAAGGTATCGAGACATCGCAAACGGTACGCGATCGGCGACTAGAATTATCGGACGAAAACAAAAAGGGACGTTATCAGTATTCGATAGGATTCCTACCTTTTTGTAAGCCGTGGATTATGTTTATGTGATGGTTTTCGTATTTTATTCCGGAAATTATATGGTTTGTTTTATGGATTATAGTTTAATGCGATGGATTACATTTTAAAGGCTATGGTTTATATATTAAATGCTATGGATTACATTTCCAATACTATGGATTACATAGCATAATGTACCTACATCTCATGCATGGCATGGGCGGGAAAATAAAGGAACCGGAGTCCATGCTCCGTCGGGGCGACCGAGAACAGACATGGGGATAGCCTGATAGGCCATAACCGGAGTCCATGCTCCGGCGGGGCGACCGAGAACAAACATGGGGATAGCTTATTGTGCTATACCGGAGTCCATGCTCCGTCGGGGCGACCGAGAAGCAAACATGGGGACACCTTGACGAGGTTTTGCCGTCAAGGGGGATGTGACATTTTATGATAATATAGATGATGGGTGGGACACATGACATAGACACCCATGGCATAGCATTTATCATATGGTTTTATTATATTGCTATCAGTATGCTTGTTATCACTAATCCATGTGCTAGCCCTACCCGGAGTCCTACTGGGCGCGTTATCTAACGCCCTACTTCTACCCTAGCTGATGACGCAGAAGATGGAGGAAATGGTGGACGCGACGGGAATCAAGCTTAGGAGCTTAGGAAAACGGCTACTTTGTTTATCAAAGTTTTATTTTGGAAAAGTTGTAACTTAAGTAGCTTAGCTTGTCGAATTGTAATAATTTTGGATTTCTTACTATGGTCTGGATTAAACTCTGTACGTTATCATTTTGGGACATAATATGAACATTGGGGTATCTTAGTAGTTTAATGATGTATCTTCCCTTCTATCTAAAACCGGTAGGATAGTATCTATTATAATGTTCCGCATGTAATTATATTCCGCGAGTTACTTCCTACGCGTGAACCGTAATCGTGGACTTCGTTCGGCACGCGCATGGGGTTGGCCAGTTAAGGGCCGGGCTTTAGAAGCTCGGACTTAACTCGCGTCGTGACGTCTGCGCCCGTTATCACCTTTATATAAAAAAAATAGACTCTGATTTCGGTGAAAATGGGGCGGGCGTTACATGGCAGTGCCACATCACTCACATGCCCCCTTACTTGATGAGGTAGACTTTAATGCATTAGGTCTTAGTTAAGTAATTGGCCCATTTACTTTAAACTTACGCAATTACTTTAAAATCAAGCTAATCAAGCTCATCCATGACCCATTGGGTCTTAATTGGGTAATTGACCCATTTCTTGCCCATTTAAAGTCAATTTCCACTTTTTAATCTCAAAGTCAACTAAATTGTAATCCAAGTGGGCCAATCCAATAGATTTATAAGCTAAGGAAAATCTGGGGTGTTATACTAAGTGGGGACTTACACCCTCACAATTAGAGTAGGAATTCCACCTCAGTCAATCGATTGGGAATTTCACCCACCACTGTCAAAAAAGGAATTCCACATATCCATTTGGCTGGGAATTCCACCGACCACATGTGCCGGAGACAGCGCTCTAGATTTTTAATAGTGGTTCCAGAACCAAACTTCCTTAATCCACTTTCGAAAAAAAATTAAAATAAAATTAATAGCAAAAAGTACTTGCCTTTGAAGCTTTGTCTCTTGCTGTGTGCTTCTTCAAGATCCCACCCAATGTGCGTCGACACTCCGCCTCGTAGCCGCCTTTTAGCAATCACCATCAAGGGTGTCAAGGAAACTGGTTTTACCAAAGGTTTCCTAGATATGATCCTTTCTTTCTTCTCTCTTTCTCACTTCAAACCCAATCCTTAGATTAGTTGTTTATGAGTTTTCATCCTTCATCTCTCTCTCACAACTCAATCCATCTAATTGGTTGTATTTGATTCTCCAAGTGTAAGCATAAGAGAGAGAGTGATCCTTCTGTTGGCACTTGTTTAAGCTCACTGGTGAATATGTGGGTCCAACTGATCCTCCGAAGGATACCAACTGGTTGCATAAAGATTGGTTTATATAGTCAAGGCAACCAGTTATAGTAACAGTAATGTACCGACAGGTCGGTTGCACCAGGGGTCGGTGACTAGAAATGCTACCGTTACAATCCCGACCATTGTGCATTAAGTGCACTCCCAACGGTAATATTCTTTCCCGGTCAACATGTCATTGTCGTCGATGGGTCGACACTTATGATACTGAGAGGTAGGTCCATTCGAGAGGCTAGTTCTGGTGCAAAATATGTTTGATAGTAATTTCATCTGTAGAAACCTGTTACCCAGAATGTGTAACGTCCCTATTTCTCAATGAAATGGAAAATTACGAAAATGCCCCTGGATTTGGTGAATTTAATAATTATGATGTTAAATGAGAAAATAGTGGGGCCCATTGCTCAAACTAAGATCCTATGAACATATTATAAGGGTCAAATTATAATGGATGGGTAATGTACATCAAATTGGGTCAAAATAGTTAATTAGGTCAAAGAATTCTCAATGATTGGAATAATTACGAAAATGCCCCTAGATTGGTGAATTCAATAAATATGATTGTAAATAAGGAAATGGTGGGGTCCATTGCTCAAATTAAGGTCATATGAGCACATTATAAATGTCAAGTTTGATTGGATGGGTAATGAACATCAATTGGGTCGAAAATGGCTAAATGGGTCAAATGGCCCAATTGGACCCAATGGGTCAAAATGGATGATTTGACCATTGTGTAAGCTCAAATTAAATGGGGTCAAGCTGAATTGATTGGAAATCAGGTATAGTAAAAATGGGTAGGCTTGGAACACAAGTGGAAACCAATTAAAAATGGCAAAAATCAGCCCATGAATGGGTCATGTTGTCAAAACGGGTCAAGGGGCTGATTGGGGACCCAATGGGTTGGGTTGACTAGGTTGACCACGGATGACCGTGTGGGCCCTCAATTGAACTCAAGTGTGAGTTAATTCAGCTTGAGTTAGACTGATTTGTAATGAGTTTGATTTAAGAAAAGAGTTGACTCAACTATGGAGCATTAAATGTGATGAGTTGGATGAGTTAGTTTAGAATAAAAATATCCCAAGTTAAGTGAGTCAAGAGGAGATGGAAATGAGTTGTAATCTCACACAACAATTGATCAGAATCAATTTCAGCCGTTGGTATGAAAGGGTGCTTTGGCAAGGCCAAAAGACACCAAGGTTGGGGCGGCACCTATTCATGAAGGGATGCAATGGTTCATTCCCAAGTGATGCAATGTTTGGCACCAAGGGGTGTCTTGGTTAACACCCAATGCCCCATCGGTTTTAACAAAATTAAATGAGGGAGGATGAATGGGAGTTGGGGGCTGAAACTACAAAAGAAAAACATTACCATACTTGGCCGTTTTTCACACAAGGAAATCCAAGAATTCCCATCTCTCTCTCCCTCTTTCCAATTCATTTCCTTGGCTGAACAGCAGAGGTTTTTGGCACCAGTTAATCAAGTATAAACCAAGAAGAAATTAAGGAAATAAAGAAGAAATAAAAGGGAGAAACCAAGGATCAAAGGCAAGAAGGAAGTTTGGAAAATTTGGTAAGTATCTATCTGTTATTTTGGTTTAATAACATGAAACAAGTGGGGTATGTATTGGGCCATGGTCATGGCCGAATACACCAATGTTTAACCTTGATTAATGGAGGATTTAAAATGGTAAAAATAACCATTGGGTTCGGCCACCATGGAGGGCCAAACCCCATGTAAAAGAAGGGTTGGTTTTCATGTTTTGAAACATGGAAACCATAGAGCTTTGGTGGACAGTTTTTGGGTTTTACTTAAGATTCAAATGCATGTTTTAGAAAGGGTTAAAAACATGGATTTGAATGACATAAGGACTGAAGTTAACATGAGTTTAAACAGTAGATTTAAATTGATAATATGGACCATTTGGATCGGCCATTTTGGATGGCCGAATCCCATGGAATATTATGGTCTTTTGGGACAAATAGATGAATTTATTTGGATGGTCTCCAAGAGTTACAAATGCAGCAATATGATACTGATATTGTATGTTTAAATAACACATAAAGCATGTTTGAAAGACCAAAACATGGACATAGGGTTTGGCCACCTTGGATGGCCGAACCCCATGTATGTAATTGATGTGATTTGGTGAAGTTGAATTTACTGTTTTGGTGGATGTTTATGCGGCTGAAACATGTATATGTCATGGTTGAGTTAGCATGATTAAACCATGAATAATCATGGGTAATTGATGGATCAATCAGATCAAGAGAACCATTGGGTTCGGGCATGTGCATAGCCGAACCCCATGGGGCTATTTTTGGGATGAATAGATCAAGAGTATGGGTTTTCTTATGTATGTTAAATGGAAATAAGCTTGCTGTTTTGGGTTGGCCATGGGATGGCTGAACCATGTAGTTAACATGGCTAAATTGTAACACCCTGGAATTTCAAAGATAACAATTTCTATGAATTTACTCATATTTACGGAATTGCCATTGTGAAATATTTGAGTTGAATTTAAATGGGTCAATGGTTCAATCAAGACCCAATGGTTAGTAGTTTTGATTACAAAACAATAAATGGATAAGATGTATATAAACGGGTCGAAAATCATAATTGGGTCAAATTTTGTTAAATGGGTCAAAATGGCCAAATTGGACCCAATGGGTTGTGGTTGACATGTTTGACCATTAATTGAGTTCAAAGCTTAATTGGGTTAAGATGAGTTAAATGTTTGAGTTGGGTTTGAGTTGAAATAAATGATGGAGTTGAGTGGAATTTATTAGTTGAGTTACATTAATGAATGAGTTGAGTTTTGGGTGAGTTAAATAAAAGAGTTGGATGAATAAATATTTTAAGTGAGTGTATGAGAGTGGTGTGTGCTGATTACAAGTTTTTAAACAATGAAAAACGTTGGAATTGCATGGGAGAGGTATTTCATGCATGTAACTCCAAGATAAGAAATTTATGGAGGTGGCGTTTTTGGGAGTTACAAAGTGGGAGGTTTATTTCAAATGCAAATGGTAGGCACGTTGGAAATGGTTGGGTGTACATGGTTTGGGTCTTCAAAGGACAGCCAATAGATAGGTTTATAATTCATGCATGTAACTCCAAGGTTGGAGAATAAATGAGTTGCTGATTGGAGGAGTTACACACAATAGTTTATGGCTTTTTAAAATTCAAATTTTAGTCTAAACACGTTGGAGAAGGGGAAGAGTTTCATCTTAAGATGAAAGCCCCATATGAGTTGTTAATGAGAGGAGGAGGTTTCACCAATGCATACAGCAAGAGGCCGTTGGGTACCCTTGGAGGTTCATCTCAAAGATGAAACCCCCAAGGAAGGTATTAAGAAATGAAGGTTACACAAAGGTTTCATGTTCAAAATTGTTACATACGTTGGAACCATGAGGATTAACCACCTTAGATGGAAGGTCAAGGGTTAAAAACGTTGGAGGGTTTCATCTCAAGGATGAAACCCCCAAATGAAATAAGAGTTAAAGATAAATGCAATAGGAGTTACAATTTTTGGTACCAAAGAGATCACATGGGCTGAATGGAATTTAGCCAAAGAAGTTTCATTTTTACTCTCCCTATCTCTCTCTCTTGGCCGTTCTTTATCTTTCCAAACACTAAGAGCAGCAGTTGGTTGTTTAATCAGTCCTTGGATTGATCCCTTTTCATCAAGACAAGTTCAGCAAAAGGGAAGGAACAAGCGGGAGTGAAGATCAAGTGGAGGAGTCGCGGAAACGGTAGGTTTTCGATAAACTATCTTTAATTAAGAATTATGATCCGGCCATTGGATGGCCGAATCTAACAAGGGTTAGATATTGGTTGGAAGTGCATGAATAAGATAAAAAAATGGGTTATAGGGTTCGGC
The DNA here is from genome assembly GCA_013350335.1 of Chimonanthus salicifolius. Classification (NCBI taxonomy): domain Eukaryota; kingdom Viridiplantae; phylum Streptophyta; class Magnoliopsida; order Laurales; family Calycanthaceae; genus Chimonanthus; species Chimonanthus salicifolius. The sequence goes on from CM023535.1 coordinate 41,433,618, forward strand.
CACTTGGGATGGCCGAACCCCATGAAAAGAATGGGTTAATTTACATGGTCTTTTGGAACAAAATTATGGACTGTTTTTGGATGCTAAGTTAGATTGTTTTCATGCTTTGAAAAATTCTAAAATTATGGTTTTAAGTGTCATGTGTTGGGTTATGGATTGGCCAAACACATCAAGGGATTAATCTTGAATGAGATTGTTCAAAAAGGAGAGAAAATACATCATTGGGTTCGGCCATTTTGGTTGGCCGAACCCCATGATAAAAGTGGATTAGGTTTGGTGTTTTTTTAAAGGACAAAAATCATGTCAAAACATGGTAAATTTTATATATGTCAAATGGGTCATCTTGTGGCCAAAAATCAGTAAGTAGGATGAGAAGATTTACATCAAGGAAACCTTGGGGTTCGGCCATGTGTATGGCCTAACCCCATGGACTGTTTTGATAGTTATTTGGGTCAAGTGTAGGATGGATTTTTATGTAAACATAATGTGCTTTGATTTAAGAATAAGATAGGTTTATCTATGGACTTAGTGCTAAGTTTATAATTGGATAAATGGATCTAAACCATAGGCCATGAGGTTCAGCCAATTGGGTTGGCCGAACCCCATGAAATGATATGACATTTTATGGAATTATTTAATGGTTTTGTGAGATTTTAAAGGATTTAAAGTGAAGATAAGCTTACTGTTTTTAGGTAACTATGGCTTGGTTGAACCATATTAATACTATGGTTAAATTGTGGATTAAAACCATGGACAAAGGTTGGAATAATTACACCAAGAACCATAGGGTTCGGCCATATGTATGGCCGAACCCCATGGACTGTTATGTGGATATTTGGATTGAGTTTTACAAAATGGAAATCATACAAAGTGATGGGCTTATTGGATGGTTTTGAAAGGTAAAAACATGATAACATTATACAGTTATCCTATGTCTAAATGAGACCAAAAACATGTTTAAAAGGACCAAAACATGACATAGGGTTCGGCCACCTTGGATGGCCGAACCCCATGTAAATATTTGATTGTTTGGTTTGGCTTTCAAGAAGATGGAAATCAAATCAATTATGGACTTAGTACTAAGGTGGCTTATTGATGGATTTTGTTTTCTAAGACAAAATTAAACAAAGGGTTAATATAGTGGCGTTGTTGTAAATATGATTGAAAAGATTAAATGATCAAATGAATAGACTTATGAGCCAAAACCTAAGGTGGTAAGGTTCGGCCATGTAGTATGGCCGAACCCTACCAAGGTTCATTTGAAAGTTTGGGATACTTAGATGGTATTAATTAAATAAAAGAGTTACCAAGGTTTAAATGGGTGAGGTTCGGCCGTGGGTATGGCCGAACCCCACAAAGTGGATTTTTGGGTTTTAGATCAAATTAGAATCATATGGTCAAATGATTAACTTGCTGCCATGTACATAGGGTATTCAGATTTCTAGAACGGTGTACAAGCCGTGATCGGAAGACGGTTCAAAGGAAGGGTCGAACAAAGTAAACTAGTGTAGGTTTCCTGCCTTTATTGTAACCACTATTCCATATAGTGTTTTATGTTGATTTTGATATCTTATATGATTGTAAAGTTATGTTTCTAAATGACATGTTTGCATAGACATCTCATGCATGGCATGGGATGATGGTGTTGTAACCGAAGGCCACACTCCGTCGGGGCGTCCGAAAGACCACTGTGGGGTACCCTGATGATGAGAATCCCATCAGGAGGAATCCGGAGGCCACACTCTGTCGGGGCATCCGAAAGACCACTGTGGGTTACGTGGACAATGAGAATCCCGTCAAGTGATGGCTGTGTTGAATGGTGATGGGTGGGACTCATTACATGTTCATTTCATACATAGCATGTTTTTATGGAATTTTGTCTCACATGCATTATTAATATATTATTTGCATGTTTTTGACTAACCATGTGGTAGCCCTATTCGGAAACACTACTTGGCGCGTTGATCTAACGCCCTATCTATATCCTTAGTGGATGAAGCAGGGAAAGGGAAGAACGTGGATCGAGAAGAGGACCAAGCAAGGAAACTTGGGCGGTTTGAATGATTTTGAATGGACTTGAATGGACTATTCATGGATGTGTTATTTGAATTGTGTGGACACTGTAATTTGGTAACTAGATTTGTTGGCATGTAATAAGTAGATAAGTAGATGCTGTGGTTTGGTTTATTTTGGATGGTTGGATTGAATGGTAGATTAATATTATTTAATAATTTTGGAGAATAAGATTATGTACTTTGCTATCTAAGAATGGAAAATTGGAATAGTCATAGGTTCTATTATAACCTCAGTTAGATTAAAACTAAGTAAATTCCGCAAGTTATATATGTACCATGTGCGGATCTGTTTTATGGACTTAGTTCATACGCACATGGGCTTGGCCAGTTAAGGGTCGGATTTAGAGATCCGAACTTAACTCGCGTCGTGACACTCCGCCCCGATCACATGATTATTATATTTAAAAAATAAATGAACTCTGAAAATTAGAGTGAAAAAGGCGGGGTGTTACATAAATAGTAGAGCCTAACTTGTAAACAAATGATGGGATCATTGAGTAGGAGGATCATAGGGTATGGCCGAACCCCATAGATTGTTTTGTTGGAGATTATATGAGTTGGATTAAGTAAACATATGGATTTATCTTTGGACTTAGTGATATGTAAATAACCAGCCACTAAGGTAGATTACTTTTATGAACTTTGATTATGAGCAAGATTTGACATTGGTTAGACCAATGGCAAATCTGTGAATACAAGCCAAATGAAGGGATTGATCAAAGGACTTACAAGATGTTTTGGGTCTTATATGTATGGACATTTAAATGATAGTATGATTTACTTATTGTTACATCACAAGGTGACGAGAGTTGAACGACGTGTGAGTCGTGACCGGGTGAAACTCAAAAAGGAACGGACACTTAAGCAAAGTTTATGTAGTTTCCTACCTACTTGTAACCACAGTTTTTACCCTAGTTTTCTTTATGAGACTCTTGTATATTTTTATGTGGTTTCGAATGATATGTTATGCATTTAAAAATGGCATACAAAGCATTGGCATCTCATGCATGGACATGGGATGATGACTGAGGTTCTACAGTGTTACAATTATGGGTTACGTCTTCCTTAGGTGATGAGAGTCCCGCCAGGAAGAGTAACATGAGGATCATAGTCACATTGGTCTCCTTAGGCGATGAGAGTCCCGCCAGGAGGACTAATTGGTGATATGAATCAACTCAATGATGAAGAGATGGAAAATGTATTGTGATTTACCTTGACGGTGCAAGGCACGTCAAGTGATGGCTATGAATGTACATGATGGGAGAGACTCATTGCATGTGCATACTTCATAGCATTGTTTTACCTGTTTTGACTAATCATGTACTATGATATATATGCATGTTTTATATGCTAATCAGTGGTAGCCCTGATTCGGGAACCTACTGGGAGCGTTGATCTAACGCCCTAATTCTATCCTCAGAGGAGAATGCAGATACAAGGAAAGGGAAAGAGAGGGTTGATGACCGGGAGGGGAGCCAAGCCTAAGTGCTTGAATGATGAACAGGATTATCTATCTATTGACATTTAAATTATATTTTGATGGACATGTAATAAGTTAATACTTGCTATGGTTTGATTAGGTTACTATCTTGGAATGGTTGATTTATGTTAATTAATATTTGAGATTGTTACTTGTTATCTAGTCATTCTATTCCGCAAATAGTCTAGTTTATTCCGCAAGTTGTAGTTAGTTCCATGTGTGTTTCATTATCATGGTCTGGTCCATGTACACATGGGTGGCCAGTTAAGGTTCAGACTTGAGTAGTCTGAACTTAACTCGCGTCGTGACGCTGCCCGCTCTCTTTCGATGTTTTATTATTATTATTTTTAAAAAAAAATTAGACTCTAATTTCTCGGAGAGGGCGGGGCGTTACAGAATGACCTGTCACCCTTTACCGAGGGGTCTGTATTTCCCCGCACTTTTCCCCTCGCCGAAAATCAGAGTCAATTTTTCTTTTGAAATAAAAGAGTGAGAGGGCGCGGGAATGTCACGACGCGAGCTAAGTCTGAGCTTCCAAATCCCGGCCCTTAACTGGCCAACCAAGCATGTGCGTGGATTAAGTCCACGAGAACAGTTCATACGCAATAAAGTTATACATGCAGAACAATTGATAGATGCATAATTATATCAGAATAATTATCCTATTCCATTTTAGATAGCAAGGAAGTCCATCGCTTAACAATAATTACCTTAAGTTAAAATATCCAAAATTAACAATCCAAACCATAGCAAATAATCTAAGTTATTACAGTCCCAAATGCTAGCTACTCAAATTACATTGTTCATGAATAAACTTAATTAAATGAAACTAGATCATCCAAGCTCCTAAGCTTGGCTCCGATCGCATCCTTCGTTTCGTCCATTTCCTATGTCATCATCTAAGGTAGAAGTAGGACGTTAGACAACGTGCCCAGTAGGTACTACGAGTAGGGTCAACACATGGTTAGTATAGAAATCACATAGATATAGATAAATATCAAAACCATGCAAAACAATGCCATGCCATGGGTGTCATATGCCATGAGTCCCACCCATCATCCATATCACACTCACATAGTATTCCTCTTGATGGAAAATCGTCATCAAGGTATCCCCACGAATGCTTTATCGGTCGCCCCAACGGAACGTGGATTCCGATTACATTACAAACGTAGTACTCCTCTTGATGGAAAATCCCCATCAAGGTATCCCCACGAATGCCTTATTGGTTGCCCCGACGAAGCGTGGACTCCAGTTACAAATCCATAGGAATCAGTGCGGATTCCACCCCACGATTGTTTTATCGGTCCAATCATACGAAGCGTGGACTCCGTTTACAATTCAATCATGTATTCATAGGAATCTGTGTGGATTCCTCCCCACGGTTATTTATCGGAAATCCGAATGGAGCGTGGACTCCCCTCATTTGATCCCTCCCATGCTATGCATGAGATGCAAATGCCAACATGCTATGTAATAATAAACACCATAGCATTAAAATCCCATAATAGAAACATATCATTTGATACCAAAATAACTCATCCAAAACATGAAGTAAAATCATCACATATACATATTCCATGGTTTTCAATAAGGTAGGAATCCTACCAACGTTTAATTATCTGGTCCTTGTGTTTCCGTCCAAAAATTGATCACCGATCGCGTCAAGCCGATCGTACACCTTTTGTGAAATCCCGTTACCTTATTACATTTAACACATATATACATTAATTTGGTGATCCATTTAATCCCATAAAATAACCAAATTAATTATTCCAATTGATTTAAACCATTCCCTTCATCCTTCCAATTTAACCTAACCATTTGGAAAATCATATAAATATTTCATTTCTAAAATCAGCCGGTTACCCGCTGTCCACTACCCACCGTCCACTGTCCACTGTCCACTGTCCACTACCCACTGTCCACTGTCCACTGTCCACTACCCACTGTCCACTGTCCACTGTCCACCAAAGGTCACTTGTGGGGTTTGGCCATACAACATGGCCGAACCTCACTCTTTGGTTTTGACCCCCCTTTTTAACCCTTGTTTTATTTTACACAAAATGGGTCCAACACCATCCATCTTTTGATTTATTCATCCAATCACATATAGTTAATCATTTAACAACCTAAGTCCATAAAGATGTCATCTTCATCATACACCTAGGTTCATGACAAGCCCTTCATGGGGTTCAGCCATACAACATGGCCGAACCCATGGTTCGTTATTTTGCCATTTCTCAGCTTAACAACCATTCATTTTCATAGTTAATCACCTAAGTTATTTACACATAACTTAGGTCCATGAATGATTTATTAACATAAACATAGATCCACAATAACTTCCTCCATTTTCTTAGCTTGATCATTCATCCTTTAAACAAGCATAGATCTACCAAGTGATCCATCAAAATGGTTCATGGGGTTCGGCCATACAACATGGCCGAACCCATGGTCCTTTGTTTCCATTTTTCCATAGTCTAAATACATGTAAATCCATCAATATTTCTCCATCATTTCATACTTTAAAACCCATTAAAATTAATAACCTACTTCCATCTTTCCATCCCATTCCTTGGATGGATTTTAAATCCATGGCCCATAACATTTTGGCCAACCATTTCCAATCTATATGGAATGTTCCCTTTAATCTTTTTTTACTTAATAAAATCTTGTCAAGTACCACTTACCGATTCTGCAACTCCTCCGATCTTCTTTCGTTCCTTGGTCTTTTCTTTTTTCCTCCTTGATCTTCGGCCAAAGTGTGTTGCTTGAGAGGGAGAGGGTCTAAGATGAAAACCCCCAAAAGATGGTTCCGCCAAGGAAGAGGTTTGAGAGAGAGGGAGAGGATTTGAGAATGGAAAACGCTAAGTCTTTTCCGTGTCTTGTGAGAGATCGGCCCAAAGAGTGAGAGATAGAGGAGTTGAGATAGAACATGGGTGAAGGATATGTAACCGGAGGGGCCACACTCCGTCGGGGCGTCCGAAAAACCTATGTGGGATACCTTGATGTGCATTTCCATCAAGAAGAAACCGGAGGGGCCACACTCCGTTGGGGCGTCCGAAAGACCTATGTGGGGGTACTTATATGTACTTGTGATGGGTGAGACTCATTGCATTTGACATCATGACATGGCATGGTTTATATGGTTTTTGACATTATGTTATTATGTATGATTTGTACTAACCATGTGTAGACCCTAAATAGAATTCCTACTGGGCGCGTTGTTCTAACGCCCTATTTCTACCCCAGTGGATGATACAGGAAAGGAAAGGGATGATGAACGTGATCAGAGCCAAGCATAGGAGCTTGGATATCTGATTGGATGTTATTTTATTTTAGTTACTCATGGGCTTGTGTTTTGAGTAGCTACTGATCGGCATGTAATAATTTAGATATTTGCTATGGTTTGTGAATGGTTACTTTGGTTAATTAAGTTAAGTTAATCATTTATAATTGACGGAGTACTTTGCTATCTGAAATGGAATAGATTTAGGTTCTATTATAATCCGCAGTTTATGATATAATCCGCATGTTTATATTATCACGTGTGAACTGTTTTCATGGACTTAGTCCATGCACACGAAGGGTTGGCTAGTTAAGGGTCGGACTTTAGAAGTTCGGACTTAACTCGCGTTGTGACATCCAACTCTTTATCTCAATCCTTATTTTTTTAAAAAAAATAGACTTTGATTTTCGGAAAGTGAATGAGAAAGGGCGGGGCGTTACATACCGCTGGTGAAATTCTCTTACAACAACAATTACCAGGCAAGCCTCCAGATGGCTCCATTCGAGGCCTTCTATGGCAGACCATGTAGATCACCAGTGTGCTGGACAGAGGCCGGTGAGCCTGCACTTATTGGACCCGAGCTAGTTGCAGAGACTACGGCGCAGATTAAGTTGATACGACATCACCTAGTTACTGCACAGAGTCGTCAGAAGAGCTACGCTGAGAAGAGGAGAAGGTTCTTTGAGTTTGAGGTGGGAGACTTAGTGTTCTTGAAAGTCTCGCCACGAAAGGGACACATGCTATTCGGAAAGAAAGGGAAACTGTTGCCTAGATTTGTGGAGCCATTTCCAATCCTAAAGAGGGTGTGGGAGGTGGCTTATCAATTGGCACTTCCTCCACAGTTGTCATCTTTGCACGATGTGTTCCATGTCTCCATGTTGAGGAAATACAACCCTAATCCTTCACACATGTTGAACATGCAAGATGTTGATGTGCAAAGCGACGTGACCTATCTGGAGGAGCCGGTCAGAGTGATCGGGAAGGAACAAAGAGTGCTACAGAACCGCGTCATTCAGTTCTTCAAGGTGGTATGGGATCGACATGGTAATGAGGAAGCCACTTGCCATTCAGTTCTTCAAGGTGGTATGGGATCGACATGGTAATGAGGAGCTTTTTGTATAAGTTGTTTGAAACCCTACTTCGCTCGATTTTCGGAACAAAAATTTCAAAAGATGGTAATATTGTAATAGCCCGGATTTTCAATTCAATAATATATTGGCTATTATTTATTTTAATTTGTTAAAAATTAAGATTTATAGATGGATCAAAGTTGGGGCAATGGCCCAAGTATGGTCCAATTGACCATGGATATGATTAATTCTATTTAAATGGGTCAAAGTGGTCAATTGGGTCAAATGCCCGATTGGGACCCAATGGTTCAAGATGGGTTGATGATTAGGGTAAATGGGTAAGGAATGGATTTAATCGGGTCATGGACCCAATTAAGATCAAAGGCATGGGGTCCACCACATCAAGTGAGGTGGCAAAGATATGAGGTAATATCCAAGTGGCATAACCAAGTTGGGTCCCACTCCACCTCATCAAGTGAGGTGGCATGTCGACTATGGCACAAGTGGTGCCGGCCACCATGGTTGACTTAGTCAACCATCGATGAGTCAAAGGTGAATTAAAGAGGATTAATTGTACTGAGTGGAATTAAATTATTTAATTAAATCACCTAAGTTAAATGGAAATAAAATCAATGCTTGAGTTAGGAGTTGAGTTTCATTTAAATGGAGTGAGTCAAATGGAGGTGAGTCGCACGAAAGATAAAAAAAATATGGAGTGAGTCAAAGGGGAGGTGGTGGTTCCATCTCATGCAAACCACTAACCACCAAAGAAAACCACCAAGCCTAAAACCGTTGGATGAGGGTGGTGTATGCCATGTGGAGGCATGCAAGACCATGGTTTGTCAAAGGAGAGGTGGTGGTTCCATCTCATGCAAACCACTAACCACCAAAGGAAACCACCAAGCCCAAAACTGTTGGATGAGGGTGGTGTATGCCATGTGGAGGCATGCAAGACCATGATTAGTCAAAGGAGAGGTGGTGGTTCCATCTAATGCATACCACTAACCACCAAGCCAAAAACCGTTGGATGAGGGTGGTGTATGCCATGTGGAGGCATGCAAGACCATGGTTGGTCAAAGGAGAGGTGGTGGTTCCATCTCATGCAAACCACTAACCTGCAAAAGAAAACCACAAGCGAAAACCTTTGGATGGGGTGGGTATGTGCCATGTGGAGGGCATGCACTCCCTTGTTTAGTCAAAGGACTCATGGGGAAGACTCCACATTGATGAGGGTGGAGTCTAACTCAAGGAAACCCTAGACAAAATAGAAAGAAGGCTTTCCATCTCATTCACTCTCTCACTCTCTCCCTCCCACTCAAGGCCGACCCTTATAAGACAAAGAAACACTTAGAGTATTTTCCATCTCAAACTCCTCTCCCTCTCCAAAATCCTAAGGCAAGATAGAAAGGGTTCTCACAAAGAAACCCTAAGGCCGACCTCTCTCATTAGACAAGAAAGGACTTGGAGTTTTCATCTAACTCTCCCTCTCTCAAACCTTCACCAAGGCCGAAACATCTCTTTGGGTTTTTCATCTTGAACCCTCTCCCTCTCAAGCTACACACCCTTGGCCGATGATCAAGGAGAAAGAAAGAAAAGACTAAGGAAGGAGAAGATCGGAGGAGCAAGGAGTGAAAGAAAATGAAGGAGTGACGGAATGGGTACGTATGGTTTATAAATTAAAAGGAAGTTTGTAACGCCTGCCCTTTTTCACCGAAATCAGAGTCTATTTTTTTCTTTTTTGAAGAGTGACAAAGGGCGCGGACGTCACGACGCGAGTTAAGTCCGAGCTTCTAAAGCCCGACCCTTAATTGGCCAACCCTACGTGTACGTGGAACGAAGTCCACGGAGAATGATTCACACGTAGAAATAGCTCACGGAATATTAAACTACATGCGGAATTACAATAAAGATTGTCCTACAAATTTGAGATAGCAGGGAAGATACCTTCATTTAATTACCAAAATACCTTAACAACATAATATCCAAAATAAAATCCAAAACATAGCAATTAATCTAAAATATTACATTCCGACGAGCTAACCTATCAAATACATTTCCAAATTAAACTTGAATAAACTAAATAGTCTGTCTCCCCAAGCTCCTAAGCTTAGCTCCCATTCGTCCTTCTGCTTCGTCGTCTCCTGTGTCATCAGCTAGGGTAGAAGTAGGGCGTTAGACAACGCGCCCAGTAGGACTCCGAGTAGGGCTAACACATGGATTAGTGATAACAAAGATATAGATAATATTATAATAAAACCATGCACTTTGGGCAATGTCATGCAATGGGTGTTCTATGTCATGAATCCCACCCATCAATCTCATCATCATTGTACAATGTCCCTTTTTCAACCATACATAGTGTTCCAAATAAAATCCATACCATCATCGTGCCATGACCCTCTTGATGGAAAAGCCTCATCAAGATGCGATCCATACTAGGCATCCCCCTTGATGGAAGAACCATCATCAAGGTATAACAATAAATACAACATCCCCCTTGATGGAAAACCATCATCAAGGTATCATAATTACAAAGGTCCCCCTTGATGGCAAAGCCTCATCAAGGTATAATAATACATATATGAATTATCCCCATGCTTGTTTATTGGTCGCCCCGACGGAGCATGGACTTCGGTTTCATTTCATCCTTCCCCTGTCATATCCCTCCCATGCCATGCATGAGATGTAGATGCCATATGCCATGTAATATATGTAACTCATAGTCATAAAACCCATCTTAAACAATGCCATCATTATCAAAATAAATCAAAGGAAACCTATCACATAATACCAAAATCCAAAACCCATCTTAAAAACAACCACATGATTTCCAGAATAAATTAAAGGAAAGCATCACATAATACTTAGTCCAAAACCCATCTTAAAACAAACCATATAATTTCCAAAATAATTCAAAGAAACCATCACTCAATCCATGGCTTACAAAAAGGTAGGAATCCTACCAAATACCGACTAGCGTTCTTTCTTTCGTTTCCGCCCGATAGACCCGGTCGCCGATCCGCGTACCGCTTACGATGTCCGGTACCTTATTACATATTAACAATTAGTCCATGTTTTAACCATTTCTAAGCCCATACATCATGTCTTAGTTGGTTTTCCTCATTTTGGCCAATATTTACGGTTTTGCCATTACCCTTCCATGGATAATTCATTCCCTCTTCCATATACATTATGGTCTATAATGGATCCATAACTTAGACCCATTAATGATCCATAACTTAGGTCCGTTAATGACCCAGCAACCATATCATGTGATCATAAAATTAGTCCTTTTATTAACCTAACCCTTATTCCTTTAAACCCATACAAAACCCCATACTTAACCCTTTAAATGGTTAATGGATCATGGGTTCAAAATACCCAATTCATCAAATCTTTCCATGGGGTTTACATCATGCATTTAACCCACAATGAGTCCATTATCCACTCATTCCCTTTATTCATAATTGATCCATACACTCACCAATCATGAGATACAACCATATCTTAACCTAATCCCCATTAGCTAAAGCATATCCATAGACTTTAATCTTAGCCTATCCATTAGTTCACAAAAATGGGTCCATTGATGTCTCATTAACCATGACATAAGAACATTAGCAATTAACCATTTAATTAACCTAACCTCCATCTATTTAAAACATAAATATATAACCCCATACGTAGACCATTAAGTGGCTCATAACAATGGGTCATGGGTTCATTAAAAATCAGCCCTTTCAACTTAACCAAATCCCCATTTTTTCCTTGGTCCTTGGTTACACTTTAGATTCATCACAAATCCCTCCATTGAGAGGACCTAAACCATACATTTAATTCATCATTCCTTAGTCACATTTAAGTCCATTAACTTAGCCACATTAAGTGGTTCATATAATTGGGCCATGGGTTCGGCCATACACCCTGGCCGAACCCATGATGTTGATTTCCTTATTCCTCTTGGATCCTTTCCCACATTTTTTATCCACATCTTAGATCCCTTAATGCCTTACCACTTCATGTTATAGGATCATTAAAATCAGCCCATTTTAATCAACATTAGGCTCACTTTCTTGAGTCCATCAAAACTACCAACATTTCCCATTATTTTTTCCATACTTATATATCCATTAATATTATGAATGCATTACCATAGGGTTCATGGTCCAATCTTCATTCATTCATGCCTTTTAAGGCCACAAAATTATTCATATCTCCCATCAATTCCTCATTTACAATCCCTTTAAAAAAATTACCAACATTTGATCATTAAACCCTAAACCCATAATTCATCCTCCAAAAATTTAACCATAAAACCCCACTAAAATTTCCACAATTACCCACCATGGGGTTCGGCCATACTACATGGCCGAACCCTATGGCCTTTGATTTCTTCACCAATCCTCACTTTCAAAAATATTTACATCTATCCATTGTTTAAATAATTTTAAATACACCATGTCTTAATCCATTCTTCAAAACCCTAATTTACCCATTTAGGGTTAGTCCATCTTTCCTCCTTTCACTTGGTGGATTTAAGATCCAAGGCCATGATGTTTTGGCCACCTCAAATCTAATAAGAATGGATCCCAATTCTTAAACCCTAAAAAGAAAATCCAAATCTCTTGTTTTAAAAATACTCACAATCCGACGGCTCCTACGGTTTTTTGTCCTCTTCTTGTTTTCCTTAGCCTCCTTTCTCCTTCTTCTTGATCTTTGGTCGGCCAAAATGCTTGATCAATATGAGAAACCTCCAAGCTTGGGTTTGGCCATGGTAGGGTTAGATTTGAGAGAGAGAGAGAGAGAGAGAGAGAGAGAGGAGAGGATGGAGATGAGAAATAAGATTCTATGACTTGATCTTGGAGTGATGGCCAAGCTTACACCCTTTCTCCTCTCTTTCTTCCAAGCTTTTATTCTTCTTTCTCTTGGTTTTCTTCCTCTCCACTTCTTGGGCATGAGGGACGACTATGAGAGAATGGGAGAGATGGAGTGAGTAAAAAAAACCGAGAATGGGATAAGATGAGAACCCATCTTATCCCGAGGTAGCTTACTTTACACTTTAACATAAATTTCCCACCAACCAAGCCTAAGATATTTTTCATACTTTAATGGTTTATGCTTTATGCTTTAAGATTCATGGTGGTGGTTGAGATAAACCACCACCCAACGTTTTATGTGTTTTATCGATAAATGGCTTTTGGTCTTCTACCTTTTGACCATTTGACCACCCTTTTGGATAATTTAAACATTTAATTAATTAGATAATTACGTTAATTTAATTCCCATTTTAACTTAATTTGTAATACCCTGCCCCAGATTAGGCATGGCTTAGCTTAATATTTCCTGTTTAACCGGTTAATCTCGGAGATTACGGTTAGGGCTTCGAGGGAAGCCCAGTCATGGTCCAATCCGAGCTCGAGAGCTCAGTGATCCAGCTCGTTCAGCTGAGGGGTATTTTGGTAATTTACCGCTTTTAGTTATGTTTTTATAAATTATATTGTTATGTGATTATTATTGGTGAATAATATTCTCTTTAATGAAGGATTTACATATCTGATTTTAAAATGAAATTATTTTCAGAAAATGATATCTAAATATCGCCCGTCGAAACCCCGAAAGGGAGTTTTAATTATTTTAAATAATTTCGGAAAGGAGATAAATTTCAAAAATGGTGTTTGATGGTAGACCATTTTAAGAATGGTCTAGTTATTTCATTTCACCTCAAAATACAATTTACAAATTTGTTATTTTAACAATTCTTTATTTAAGTAAATAGTGTAAATTTATGTTTTTCTTTAAATAAATGATTTTCAGTAAGAGATAAATTCTGAAAATTTTATGGTGACCAATAATTTCAAAACTCAACCCATCTGTAAGGTTGGATCAAGTTTTTGAGTTTTTAAATCTTTGCTTTTAGTTTTAAAAACGGTTTTTAACAAAACCGGGAGTTATCTGCAATATAGAAACTATTGAGGGGTTGATCTGCAACAGCAGAAAACCTGCACACGCCATGCAGGCGCGTGTACTACTGCTCGGTCCATTTTCCGGCTGATGATTCCGTCCCGTCCCATCGCCGCAGCTGAATTCTAGCATCTCTCCCCGGCTGAATTCCTATAAATTCAGCCGTCCCCATCAGTTTGAAACTCCCACAATTTCTTTTCTTGTCTCTGCTATCTGTTAAACCCGACCGAACCCCCTTGCCGTTGCCTCTCTGTTTACAAACCGAAGCTTAGGAAGGATTTCAAAATTCCAAATTTCAGCCCAGGAACCTCAGCAAAGGTATCCTTTGCATTCCTCTTTCAATTCTAACTGGTTTAGAATCAAACAAAACCAAATTTGACCCTGTTTTGATTGAGAAAAACCAGTTTTAAGTTTTAAGGAAAACCATGGGTTTCATATACCCGTGACGATTTACCATTAAAATCAGATGACCCAGTGAGCTTCTGAGCTCCAAACCTTTCCCTATGGAAAGAGGACTCCCAGAGGAGTCCATCAGACCAGATAGATGTGAAAATCGAATCCGGGAAGCCTTCCCTTTCTGGAATCGCATTTTACTGTATTTCCGCCGTGACTTTCTGCTGGCGCAGACAGTTGGGGAAGACGACTCTCAGAAGGTCCGAGAGCCGATATTCGGACGGTCTGAACCTTCGGACTATCCGAGCCTTGACCGTCGGACGTTCCGAGCTTCACCCGAAGCCCAGTTACGCCCGAGGCGAGCCTGACCCTTCGGAAGGACCGAGCCCAGCTCGGAAGGACCGAACTCACTCGGACGTTCCGAGACCCAGACCTTCGGACGTCCGACCTTTACAGACCCACCGAGACTGTTTTATCTATTTTATTAGTTCGGATGGACTTCGGAAGGTCCGAGACCCAGTTTTCGGATGATCCGAAGTCAGGCCCAAATTCCGAGGCCAGTGACTTAGTTTAGTGTGGTTCGGATGATCCGAAGCCACTGTGCCCAGTTCCGAGGGGATGCTCCAAGGAACCCGTTATTAAATGATAAAATATTGTTTGATTAGTGTTTTTGTTTAATCTTGATTGATTATTAATGTGTTTGATTGTTGTGATGATTTATACCCCCCCTTGTTAATTAAAAATGTACTAACCCCTTTTCTCTTATTATTTATAGTGTAAATACTATTGTATCCGCTTTTAGGCTGACCCTATTGGTCGAGAACTGAGTGATTCACTTTCAGGACGACACTATAGTCGGGCACTGAGTGACCTCGAGGCCTACTCAAAATGTCAGATCTGGTCCTATCCAGAAGACAACCGAGAAGTGACTCGAGGATCTAGACGTAACTCAATAAGTCAATCTGGTCAATGCCCAGAAGACAATATGAGTTTGGACTGAGCCCTTTTTATTATATTATTATCTTGTGGATGATTTAAAAAGGATAGAAACCACGTAGGAGACTCAATTCCATGAACCCTGGATATTTTGTGGGAAAACTGTATGATTTCCAAATACTACGTATGTGTACGTATTAATTATATATATTGATTGTGCACTTGTGTGTTGTTTGAACAGAGACCGCGTAACCACACGATCACGGTGAGGGAACTTAACTCTGCAGATTTTGTAAATAGGTTTTCATGTGCCTAGACTTGATGCACTATGGTAAGAGTGCTTATGATGTTGGCCTAGACTTGATGCACTATGGTAAGAGTGCTTATGATGTAGGCCTAGACTTGTTGCACTATGGTAAGAGTGCTAATGATGATTGAGAATGATATGATGTTGATCATACGAGTTTGTAAGACTGCTTCCACGTACCTGGACTATTGAATCAATATCGGCCATATGGGAAATAGTTTACGTCTACTAATCATGGGTGGTGACAGTTACTGAGGGTGTCGGTACAGGCCATGGGAGTCCTGGAGATGTACTTGCAAAGATGTATTTTGACCGTGTCGGGACTTAATACTATTGTTGTCAAGGTGGTGCCTAGAGGTTACGGTGGATAATGGCAGTGATTGATGATGTTGACGTATTACTTGAGATTATGCTTATTGTTATCGAGTATGTGATATTGAACTGTTACTAACCTGTTTTCTATTTACTTAATGTGCATTGTTATATTTCCTTCACTGGGCTAGTTAGCTCACACCACTCACCTTTCAGGCGATGAACCCGAGGAGGAGGACCCTCTCTTTCAGGCTTAGGGCGTTTAAGCTAAAGCAGTGTTTTGGGATTCCCCCGGAGGGGAATGCCCCGATCTTTTCTTGTTGGTTCTTGGAACCGTTGTCTTTTATTAAGTACCGGATGTGGTACTTAATTTATGTTAATTTGATGTAATAGGCTATGTTGCCTTTTGAGACAATGTTTGAATGATGAATTAATGATTGATTTTCTTATGCTCTGTATTAATCAATGTTAGATTTGATTTGAGCATGTTATGATGTTATTATTTTTATGGGGCAGGCATATGGTACATGTTTGAGTCCACATGGCGGGGTCATGTGTGACTTCTGGGCCCAACTGTTGATCCGGCCTAGTAAGAATGCTTGTGGTTCAGTTTATCTTTAAAAAAAAAAAAATCAGTCGCATTCCGGGCCCACCTGTCGGGTCGGGGCATGACATAATTCCATTTACTTAAACTCCTTCATGCATCTACCCATGGTTGACCAATTCAACCATGGTGGACGGCCCCACCAATCCTTGGTCCACATGCCACCTCATTTGGTGAGGTGGAGGTGGGTCCCAATTGGCCACATCACCTTGGCCATTCCACCACTAACTTAGGTGATTTAAATTTAACTAAGTCCATTCCAACCAATTGGATCACCATTGGGTCCATGGCCCAATTACATTCACCCTTACCCATTTACCTTAGAGCTTACATTATCTTGACCCATTGGGTCCCAAATGGGTATTGGGCCCAATTTGACCATCCTTGACCCCTTAAATGAATTTAAATCCAATCCATAGTCTATTGGGCCCTACTTGGGCCTTTGTCCAAATTTTGGTCCATCTATCATTTATTCCATCAATTCTCCCAATTTCCATCATTAAAATAAATAATATCCACCTTTATATTAATTTACAAATTCCGGGCCATTACAAAGTTAAAGGAAACCATGGAATTCCATTGGAGAGTTGGCCAAAATATTATGGGCCATGGATTTAAAATCCACCCAAGGAATAAGATAGAAAATGGACAAAACCCTAAAGGGTGAGATAGATGTTATGAATGAAGACTAAGGACAATATGTATGCATGCATGGCTTAAGCATGAAAATGGTCAAGGATATGGTTCGGCCGTTGCATGGCCGAACCCTAATTATTATGTATATATGGTAGGGACCTCATGCATGTCCAAGATAAGGAATATGATCAAGATCATGGTTTGGCCCTTGCATGGTCAAACCGTAGGTTTTATGCGTGGACCATTAAGGATAAAAGAAAGATTGGGAGGTTCGGCTATGATGTATGGCCGAACCCCATCAAAGGATATGATCATGGTTATTTGATTGATAAGAGAAAGTAATGAACCACAGGGTTCGGCCATGTTGAATGGCCGAACCCCATGGGAGGATGTTGGTAATTGTTAATGGGTTTTTAAGGATGAAAATCATGGAAGTGTGTTAGTGATCTTAAAAGGGTTTTTAAGGGTGAGAATGATGGAAGAATATTAATGATGTTAAATGCTCTCAAATGTTGTAAATGATGAAGAACCATGGACCATGGGTACGGCCATGTTGTATGGCCGAACCCCATGTAAGACATGTTAATGGATTTTGGGTTGCAAAATGATGGACCTAAGTGTATAATTAAACCCCCCATGGAGGGACTTTGTTTATGGACCTAATGTTTGTGATGATTTATGTAGTGGCCCGGAATTTTTAAATTAATATAAATGTGGATATCATTTATTTTAGTGATGGAAATTAGAAAATTTGCGGATTAGATGGTAAATGGGCCAAAGTTTGGGCAATGGCCCAAGTATGGCCCAACGGATTATGGAGTTGATTTAAATTCATTTAAAGGGGCAATGAGGGTTAAATAGGTCAAGAATGGTCACATTGGGTCAAATACCCATTTGGGACCCAATGGGTCAAGATGGTTAAGCTCTAAGGTAAATGGGTAAGATGAAAGTGTAATTGGGCCATGGGCCCAATGGTGATTCATTTAGAATGAATGGAATGGAATTTAAATTATCTAAGTTATTTGGAATTAAACCAAGGTGATGTGGCCAAGTGGGACCCACCTCCACCTCATCAAGTGGGGTGGTGTGTGGGCCAAGGATTGGTGGGGCCGGCCACCATGGTGGAATTAGTCAACCATGGGTGGATGTATGAAGGTGATTCAAGTAAATGGAATTAAGTTAAAATGGGAATTAATTAAATTAACCTAAGTTGATTATCTAATTAATTAATTAAATAAATTATTCAAATGAGGGTCAAAGGTGGTCAAATGGTCAAAGGACCAAAAGCCATGTTATCTTTAAAGACACCAAAACGTTGGGCATGGTACCATAAAGCATAAAGTGAAAAAAAAAAAAAATGAAAATATCCCATGGGTTGGTGGGAGGAGTTATTGTGGAAAATATCTTAAGCAATCAAGAGGTGAGATGACTTTTCATCTCAATTTCTCCATTCCAACGAGTTCTTCACTCTCTCCCTCTTTTCATCTCTACCACCGTCCCACACTAAGAGATGAAAGAAAGGAAGAAAACCAAGAGAAAGAAGAAGAAAAGTTTGGAAGAAAAGAAAGGGAAGTGCAAGGGTAAGCCATTACACCAAGGTCAAGACTAGGTACTTGTGTTTTTTTTTCTCATCTCCATCCTCTTTTCTCTCTCTCTCAATTTAAACCCTAACTTGGCTGATCCTAAGGTTGGGGGTTGCCACCATTGATCAAGCCTCTTGACCTATTAAAGATCAAGAGGAAGGAGAGAGGAGGCTAAGGAAACCGACGGGAGCGGCGGAAGTCGGAGGAGACGACGGATTGTGAGTATTGCTTAAACAAGAAATTTTGGATTTTTAGGGTTTAAGATTTGAAATTTATTTTTGTAGAATTTAATGGTGGTTACATAAATTTATGCCATGGATGTTAAACCCATCAAATGAGAGGGTGGAAGATGGAGGAAACCCTAAATGGATGAATTAGCGTTAGGGAAAAGAAATAAGTAAATGTAGTATGTGCATTGTGTAATTTATTAAATTGAGCATGGAATTGGGTGATTAGGTGTTTGGTTTAATTAGTTAGGGTTTAAGGAATGGAAAGTGGGTAAAACCCTAATGGAGAAAAATTAGGGTTAAGGAAAAATAAAAGGGACTAAGGATAGTACATGCTTAATGTGATCAAACATAGAGGTATATGCAATTTTTTTTTGAGTCAAGGACCATAGGGTTCGGCCATGTAGCATGGCCGAACCCCATGGTAAGTAATGTATGATTTATTAGGGTTTGAAAAATGGAAGGCAATGAGGATTTTTAACTAATGAATTTTAGTAAATGAATGAATGTGGGAAAGTTTTAAAATGGTGTTATGATGAAAATGCAAAGAAGTGTATGGCCTTGAAAGGCATGGATGAAGTGAACCTTGAACCCTATGGTGATGAAATGATGATTAAATGGTGGGTTTAACGGATAATGTGTTGATGAATTTAGGGTTTTTAAATGAACAAGTGTAATGATTCAAATGGGGTTAAGAATATGGTTTAGTTGCATGATTTAAAACCCTCAAAGAAGGATTATTGGTGGATCTAAATGATGTAAATGGACCCAAGAAAAAATGGGAAATAGGCATCATGGATTCGGCCATGGTATATGGCCGAACCCATGACCCAATGTTAGGTCATGTTATAGGCCAAATTTGGAATTATGCATGTGTTAAATCAATGGAAATGAGGCTAAGTTAAGGGTTGATTTTTAATGATCTCATAACATGGTTAGGGATCATTAATGGACCTAAGTTGTGGATCAATTTTGGGCTTAGGTAGGCATGAATGAATGAGTAATTGTTTATGTAAAAGGGGCAGTGGCAAAACCGTAATTAGTGGCCAAATTCAAGAATTCCATGGAAATTGATCATGGACTTAGGGGATCTAATGTAATAACCTTATAAGTGATTGATAAAGCCTAGGGTGGCCGAATTTTAAGACTTATGGGATTAAAAGGTCTAATAAATGATATGGGACCCATAAAACCTAAATAGTGGCCGGTTTTTCATATGGGCCTAGAAATGGTTAAAACATGGACTAATGATGAATGTGTAATAAGGTACTGGACATCGCAGGCGGTGCACGATCGGCAACCGGGTTTATCGAACGGAAAACGAAAAAGGACGCGAGTCGGTATTCGGTAGGATTCCTACATTTTTGTAAGCCATGGATTGGGTGATGTTTTATTTAATTTATTTTGGAAAGCATGTAGTTGTCTTTAAGATGAGTTTTGGATTATACATCTTGTGATGTTTTCCTTTAAATTATTTTGGAAATTATGTGAATGCTTATGATGGGTTTTGGATTAAATATTGTGGGATGGTTTCCCTTTGATTTAGTTAGTAATCTTGTAATTGTTTTAAGATGGGTTTTATTACTATTGATTTCATATATTACATGGCATATGGCATCTACATCTCATGCATGGCATGGGAGGCATATGACAGGGGAAGGATGAAATGAAACCGGAGTCCATGCTCCGTCGGAGCGACCGATAAACAAGCATGGGGACATTTCACATATGTATTATTGTACCTTGACGATGCCTTACCGTCAATGGGGATGTTGTATTTATTGTTATACCTTGATGATGGTTCTTCCATCAAGGGGGATATTGTATTTGTGGTTACACGTTGACGAGGCCTTACCGTCAAGGGGGATGTTGTATTTATTGTTATACCTTGATGATGGTTCTTCCATCAAGGGGGATATTGTATTTGTGATTACACCCTGACGAGGGCTTACCGTCAAGGGGGATATGGCATCGGGATAGTAAGGATGATGGGTGGGATTCATAACACAGACACCCATGGCATGACATTCATTCTATGACTTTTCGTTATGTATTATCTATCTGCTTTGTTATCACTAATCCATGTGTTAGCCCTACTCGGAGTCCTACTGGGCGCGTGGTCTAACGCCCTACTTCTACCCTAGCTGATGACGCAGGAAATGCCGGAGCAGAAGGACGGGACGGGAGCCAAGCTTAAGAGCTTGGGAAGGCGGACTAATTATTTAATTTAAGTTATTTTGAGAAATGTGTATTTGAAGTAGTTTAACTTGGTCGGAAATGTAATAATTTAGATTACTTACTATATTTTGGACATTATGATTTTAAGGATGTTTGGTGATTGAATGAATGTAACTTCCCTGCTATCTAAGAATTTGTAGGTTAGGCTCTTTTATAATTTTCCGCAATTGGTTTAAATGTTCCCCGATGCGTACTTCTACGTGTGAACCATTCTCTGTGGACTTCATTCAACGCACACGTAGGGTTGGCCAGTTAAGGGCTGGGCTTTAGAAGCTCGGACTTAACTCTCATCGTGACGTCCGCGCCCTTTGTCATTTTTCCTTTAAAAAAAAAATAGACTCTGATTTTCGGTAAAAAGGGGAGGGCGTTACAATTTAAAGGGAGGATGAAAATGAGACATCATGGGTTCAGCCATGTTGTATGGCCGAACCCCATGAACCATTTTGATAGATCATTTGGTAGATCCATGCACGTAATGTTTAGCTATGGATCTATGTTTAGTATGGACCTAAGTTATGTGCAAATAAGTTAAGTGATTAACTTTGAAAATGAGTGATGGCTAATATGGGGATGTGGTGAAAGTAAAGGACCATGGGTTCGGCCATGTTGTATGGCCGAACCCCATGGAGAAGGTTTTATGGAGTTAGGGTTTTATTAATGTTAAATGATTAACTTATGTGTGTTTGGTTTAATAAATCAAAAGTTGGAATGATCTTAGACCCACATATGTTCAAAATGATCAAGGATTAAAAAAAGGGGCCAAAACCAAAGGGGTGAGATTCGGCCATGTTGTATGGCCGAACCCCACAATACATTTTGTGGACTTAAAACAATTTTTTAGCCTAAGGTATAGCCGAACCCCCCTATTGGACAGTGGATAGTGGACAATGGACAGTGGGTAGTGGGTAGCGGGTAACCGGCTGATTTTAAAAATGAAATACTTATATGATTTTTCAAATGGTTAAATTAAATTGGAAGGATGAAGGGAATGGGTAAAACCAGTTAATTTGATTATTTATGGAATTTATTTAAGGTAAAAAGATTCCACAACCGGGGGCGCAATCGTTGAACGGTTTTTGACGAAAACACAAAGACCCGGTATTTGGACGTTGGTAGGATTCCTACCTTATTGAAAACCATAGAATATGTATATGTGAATGATTTACTTCTATGTTAATTTTGGTATCAAAGTTCTATGTTTCAATGATGGGATTTTAATGCTATGATGTTTATTAGTACATAATATGTTTGCACTTGCATCTCATGCATGGCATGGGAGGGATCAAATGAAGGGAGTCCACGCTCCATTCAAATTTTCAATAAACAACTGTGGGGAGGAATCCATACTGATTCCAAGGGATGTATGATTGAATTGTAACCGGAATCCACGCTCCGTCGGGGCAACCGGTAAGGCATTCGTGGGGATACCTTGATGTCGATTATCCATCAAGAGAAATACTATTAACCGGAGTCCACGCTCCGTTCGGGGCGACCGATAAGGCATTTGTGGGGATAATTTGATGTGGATTTTCCATCAAGAGGGATACTATGTGATTATGATACCTTCATGAGGATTTTCCATCAAGAGGGATACTATATGATTATAATACCTTGATGAGGGTTTTCCATCAAGAGGGATACTATGTGAATGTGATACCTTGATGAGGATTTTCCATCAAGAGGGAGACTACGTGATTGTGATACCTTGATGAGGATTTTCCATCAAGAGAGATACTATGTGATTGTGATACATTGATGAGGATTTTCCATCAAGAGGGATACTATTTGATTGTGATATGGATGATGGGTGGGACTCATGGCATATGTGTAACGCCCCGCCCTTTCCGAGAATTCAAAGTCTAATTTTTTTTAAAAAAATAATAATAAAATATCAGAAGAGAGCGGGCGGCGTCACGACGCGAATTAAGTTCAGACTACTCAAGTCTGAACCTTAATTGGCCACCCATGTGTACATGGACTAGACCATGATAATGAGTCACACATGGAACTAACATCAACAAGCGGAATAACCTAGATTAACTGCGGAATAGAAAGACTAGATAGCAAGTAACAGTCTCAAACACTAATTATCATAAATCAACCATCCAAAGTTATTAACCTAATCAAACCATAGCAAGTAATGACTTATTACATGTTCAACAAAATATAGTTCGAATGACAGTAATATAAGAAGTCCAGTCCATCATTCAAGCGCTTAGGCTTGTCTCCCCTCCCGGTCAACGACCTTTCCTTTTCCTTTACTTGTACTGCATTCTCCTCTGAGGATAGAATTAGGGCGTTAGATCAACGCGCCCAGTAGGTTCCCGAATCAGGGCTACCACATGATTAGCATATAAAACACGCATATATATCATAATACATGATTAGTAAAAACAGGTAAAACAATGCTATGAAGTATGCACATGCAACGAGCCTCCCCCATCATGTGCATTCATAGCCATCACTTGACGTGCCTTGCACCGACAAGGTAAATCACAATACACTTACATCTCTTCATCATTGACTGATTCATATCACGTATTAGTCCTCCTGGCGGGACTCTCATCGCCTAAGGAGACCAATGTGACTATGACCATCATGTTACTCCTCCTGGCATGACTTGCACCGCCGAAAGAGGACGTAACTCATAAATTGCAACACTGTAGAACCTCATTCATAATCCCATGTCTATGCATGAGATGCCAATGCCTGTATGCCAATTGTGAATGCATAATATATCATTTGAAACACATAAAATAAAACAAGAGCCTCATAAGAAAACTGGGGTAAAAATGTGGTTACAAGTAGGTAGGAAACCTACTGAAGCTTTGTTTAAATGTCCGTTCCTTTTTGAGCTTCACCCGGTCACGACTCGTTCGTCGTTCAACTCTCATCACCTTGTGATGTAACAATAAGTAAATCATACTAATATTTAAATATCCATTCTCATATAAGACCCAAACATCTAATATCAGTCCCAACTTATATGGTTTTAACTTCCAAAAACCATCGAAACCAAGCACTTGTTTCCATGGGGTTCGGCCATCCAAAGTGGCCGAACCCAATGGTCCATTTCCAATACTTTTAAACCATTGTTTTAAACCATATTAACTTCAGCCTTTTTGTCATTCAGATCTAGGTTTATAATCCTTTCTATAACATGTATTTGATTCTTAAATAAAACCCAAAAATCAGTCCATAAACCTCCATGGTTTCCATGTTTCAAAACATGAAAAAACCACCCATCTTTTACATGGGGTTCGGTCCTCCATGGTGGCCGAACCCAATGGTTAGTTTTACCATTTTAAATCCTCCATTATTCAAGGTTAAAACCTTGGTGTAATCGGCCATAACCTTGGCCCAGTACACATCCATTTTATTAATCAAAAGTCCATGGAAATACTTACCAAATTCCAAGCTTTTCTTATGCCTTTGCTCCTTGCCTTCTTCCCTCTTGTTTCCTTCCTTCTTTCTTCCTTTGTCTCAGCTGGTTAGTAGCATAACCAATGGTGAAATCACCAGGTAAAACTCGGCCAAGAGAGTGTGTTCTTGAGTGAGGGAAAGAGATGAGAATTCTAAGGCTTTGCAATGATAAAATCGGCCAAGTGATGGTGTTGGCAGCTTTTGTTAAACAACCCCATGTTACCCATTCAATCCTCATCAAACCTTGTACAAACCAAGGAGTCACTTGTAGCCAAGCAAAGCACCCCTTGGCACTCCCAACACACCCATTGGCAGCACCATGCAATCTTATCTCATTCCCATGTATTTCATTTAACATTCATCATGGAAATCACCCCAAACAAGTCCCCAACGTGTGGGACTTGTTTTGGTGGTTAAAGCTGAGCCAACCTCTTCATACTCCCTCTAAACTCACTAATTTACAGTCCCATTGAGTTCCATTTTGACTCACCCAACTCACATGTCCAACTCACCATACTTAATGCATTTCATTTAGTGCATATGAGTTGACTCACCACTTGATTTAATTCCAACTCACTTCAGTCCCACCCAACTGATTTAACTCGTGTTTTAGCTCCCTTGAGGGTCCACACGGTCAACCATAGTCAGCTCGACCCGTTGGGTCCATTTTTAGCTCCTTGACCCGTTTTTGACTCCATGACCCAATTATGGGTATTTTGGTCATTTGTAATTGGTTTTTACATATGGATCAAGCCTACCCATTTTTTCTCCACTTGATTTGCAATCAAATAGGCTGAACCCCAATTAATTTAAGTTCACAAAATGGTCAAATAATTCAGTAAGACCCGATGGGTCCCATTTGGGCCCTTTGACCCATTTAGCAATTTCTGACCCAATTAATGTAAATTACCCGTCCAACCAAACTTAACATTCATAATGTGCTCATATGACCTTAAATTGAGCAATGGGCCCACCATTTCCTTATTTGACATCACAAAATAATTAATTTAATACTCAGGGGCATTTTCGCAATTTTCCACTCCATTGAGAAATTGGGGTGTTACAATATAACCCTTTTTTTTAAATTTTCGTCCCGAAAATCGAGTGAAGTAGGGTTCTCAAATTACATTACATAAATAATTCGGGGTGAACTGTTCTCATCTCCGATTCAAGTTCCCATGTGGCCTCTTCATCACCATGACGGTCCCATACCGCTTTTACGAACTGAATCGCTCTGTTTCGCAACACCCTTTGTTCGGTCTCCACTATCCTGACCGGCTTCTCGACCGTATGTCATGTCGCTTTGTACTAAAATATCTTGAACATTTAAAACATGGGACGGATCCGGATTGTATTTCCTTAGCATCGACACATGAAACACATCGTGTAGAGCTGCTAATTACGATGGGAGTGTTATCTGATAAGCTACATCCCCCATCCTTCTTATGATGGAAAACGGTCCCACATATCTTGACGACAGTTTCCCTTTCTTACCAAACCTCATGTGTCCTTTCCGTGGCGAGACCTTTAAAAACACCAAATCTCCCACTTCAAATTCCAGAAACCGTCTCCTTTTATCAGCATAACTCTTTTGCCGACTCTATGCAGTCAATAAGTGTTGACGTATCAACTTAATCTGTGCGGTAGTCTCTGCGACTAGTTCCGGTCCAATCAACGCAGGCTCTCCAGCTTCTGTCCAACATACCGGTGACCTACACGGTCTACCATATAGCGCCTCGTATGGAGCCATCTGAAGGCTTGCCTGATAGCTGTTATTATACGAGAACTCCATCAGTGGTAAGTGGTCCTCCCATCCACCCTTGAAATCTAACATGCATGCTCTCAACATGTCTTCCAAGGTTTGTATCGTTCTTTCAGACTGTCCATCAGTCTGTGGATGGAAAGCGGTGCTAGTCAATAAGCCTGTCCCCATGGCTGACTGCATGCTTTGCCATACTCTGCCGGTAAAACGGCCATCTCTATCCGATACTATCGTTCGAGGAATGCCATGTAGCCGAATGATCTCTTTAATATACTGCCGACCCAACGTTTCAGATGAATCCTGTAACGCCCCGCCCTTTTCGAGAATTTCAGAGTCTAATTTTTTTTTTAAAAGTAATCATAAAACATCGAAAGAGAGCGGGCGGTGTCACGACGGGAGTTAAGTTCAGACTACCCAAGTCTGAACCTTAACTGGCCACCCATGTGTACATGGAATAGACCATGATTATGAATCACACATGGAACTAACATCAACATGCGGAAAAACCTAGATTAATTGCGGAAAAGAAAGACGAGATAGCAAGTAACAGTCTTAAACATAAGTTAATATAGATCAACCATCCAATGGTTATTAACCTAATCAAACCATAGTAAGTAATGAATTATTACATGTCCCATAAAAGTATTCAAAAGACAGTAATATAAAGTAGTTCAGTCCTTCATTCAAGTGCTTAGGCTTGGCTCCCCTCCCGGTTAACTACCTTTCCTTTCCCTTTGCTTGTACCTGCAATCTCCTCTGAGGATAGAATTAGGGCGTTAGATCAACGCGCCCAGTAGTGTTTCCGAATAGGGCTACCACATGGTTAGTCAAAAACATGCAAATAATATAATAATAATACATGTGAGACAAAATTCCATAAAAACATGCTATGTATGAAATGGACATGTAATGAGTCCCACCCATCATAGCCATCACTTGACGGGATTCTCATCGTCAAGGTAACCCACAGTGGTCTTTCGGATGCCCCGATGGAGTGTGGCGTCCGGATTCCTCCTTATGGGATTCTCATCATCAGGGTACCTCACAGTGGTCTTTCGGACGCCCCGAC
Source organism: Chimonanthus salicifolius (assembly GCA_013350335.1). Taxonomy (NCBI): domain Eukaryota; kingdom Viridiplantae; phylum Streptophyta; class Magnoliopsida; order Laurales; family Calycanthaceae; genus Chimonanthus; species Chimonanthus salicifolius. The sequence continues at coordinate 41,460,986 of CM023535.1, forward strand.
GGAATGTGGCCTCCGGTTACAACAACATCATCACCCCATGCCATGCATGAGATGTCTATGCATACATGCCATTTGTAAATATAACATAACATTCAAATAACTTATCGAAATCAACATAAAACGGCAATATCATATGTGGTTACAAAAAGGTAGGAAACCTACTGAAGAATCACTTCAGTGTATGTTCTTTCTTAGGCTTTATCCGATCACCGCTCGCAGTCGTGCACCGTCACCGATATCTGTCACCTTATTCACATAAATCATGGACCAACTTTTAATCCCTTACTTTATTTGATTCCCATTTTTGAGTCTAAGTCCACAAATACCAACTCATGGTTGTGACGTTTATTTACAAACATGCCATTGCTACCAATACCTTGATTAAACTTTACAACTTACCCACAACCTTAACATGGTTCAGCCATGTTTTGGCCGACCAAATCAGCAAACATAATTCCATTTTTAATCACACCCACATCCATAATATGGCCCATGAAAACAGTCCATGGGGTTCGGCCATATACATGGCCGAACCCTTATGGTTCTTTGCTCAATAGTTTCCTTTATTTAAATACTAATTGGCTCTACCCCCTTAGCCATGTTAAGCCCATGGTTTAGCCAACCCATGACCAACCCAAAATCAGTAACCTTATTACATAAAAACCTCCCAAAAACAGTCCACAAAGGTCTATGGTTTCCATGTTTTCCAACATGAAAACCAACCCTCTTTTACATGGGGTTCGGCCCTCCATGGTGGACGAACCCAATGGTTAGGTTTACTGTTTTTAAACCTTAGATAATAATGTAATAACAGTATATTAAATCAGGTTTTAACTTTCAAACAAACCTCCAAAAATTAGCCCATTTTCATAGGGTTTTAATTTCCAAAAACTATCAAAAACAGTCCACAAAATCTATGGATTTCATGTTTCCAAAACATGAAAACGAAGCCATCTCTTACATGGTTTAGACCCTTGTCAAATTCGGCCATAGCATGGCCAAATTATGACATTCAAATTCATGCTTTCAATCTTTCCAAAGTATGTATCTTAAACCTCCAAAATCAGTCCTATACTTGCATGGTTTAAATCTTACAAAACCATCAAGTGTAACCATAATATTTCATGGGGTTCGGCCATCCAAAGTGGCCGAACCCTATGTCCATGTTTTCCATCTAATTGGGCATAAAAGAATCCTACTTTAACCCTTGATAGATTTGACCATCACATGGCCGAATCATGTCTTATTTTTCCCATTTTATTAAACATAAATCAATGGAAAAACTTACCACTTTCCAAGCTTTTCTTATGCCTTTGATCCTTGTCTTTTAATCCTTGCTTCCTTAACTCCTTGTTGGTTATATGCTTGGATATTTGGTACCAAAAGCCTCTGCTGTTCCAGCCAAGAACACCAATTGAAGAGAGGGAGAAAGAGATGGGAACAATTGGGTTTCCTTTGACAAAAACGGCCAACCATGGGTGTTTATTGTTTTTGTATATCAGCCATCATAACCCCTCCACTCCCTCATCAATTCTTGCCTAAACCAATGGGCCACTTGCTGCCAACAAATGCAACCATTGGCATTCCAACGTTGAAGGCTTGGGGTTTCCAAATGGGATAGAAATATTGTTTTTGTATATCAGCCATCATAACCCCTCCACTCCCTCATCAATTCTTGCCTAAACCAATGGGCCACTTGCTGCCAACAAATGCACCCATTGGCATTCCAACGTTGAAGGCTTGGGGTTTCCAAATGGGATAGAAACCCCCCATATTCCATTTAATGTTTTGCATGAAACTCTCCATAACAAGTCCCCAACGTGTGGGACTTGTTTTGGTTTGTTTGAGATCACCACACCTCCTCATATTCCACTTAACTCACTGAATTTTCAGCCCATTTGACTTCCATTTTTTACTCACTCAACTCAATGTCCAACTCACCATAATTAATGCATTTCATTCAATGCACATGAGTTAACTCAACCCTTGATTCAATTCCAACTCACTTCAGTCCCACTCAACTGATTTAACTCGTGTTTTAGCTCCCTAGAGGGTCCACACGGTCAACCATAGTCAACTCGATCCGTTGGGTCCACTTTTAGCTCCTTGACCCGTTTTTGACTCCATGACCCAATTATGGTATTTTGGTCATTTCTAATTGGTTTTTACATATGGATCAAGCCTACCCATTTTTGTCTCCACTTGATTTCCAATCAAATAGGCTTAACCCCATTTAATGTAAAATCACAAAACGGTCAAATACTCCAGTAAGACCCGATGGGTCCCATTTGGGCCCTTTGACCCATTTAGCCATTTTTGACCCAATTGATGTAAATTACCCATCCAATCAAACTTGACATTCATAATGTGCTCATATGATCTTAATTTGAGCAATGGGCCCCACCATTTCCTTACTTAACATCATAAAATAATTAATTTAACACATCGGGGGCATTTTCGTAAGTATCCACTTCATTGAGAAATTGCCCATCCAATCAAACTTGACATTCCTAATGTGTTCATATGACCTTAATTTTAGCAATGGGCCCCACCATTTTCTCATTTAACATCATAATTATTAAATTCACCAAATCTAGGGGCATTTTCGTAATTATCCATTTCATTGAGAAATTGGGGTGTTACAAATCCGTCATCTTGATAGGAATGAAATGTACGGACTTGCTCAACTGGTCGACTACGACCCATATGGCGTCATTGCCCTTTGCAGACCTTGGCAACCCCGATACAAAGTCCATGGAAATGTGTTCCCATTTCCATTCTGGCACTGCTAAGGGTTTGAGTAACCCTGGTGGCTTTTGGTGTTCAGTCTTAACTTGCTGGCAAGTTAGACAATGTGCCACGAATTCTGCCACATCCCTTTTTAGTCCATGCCACCAATAGTCTATTTAGATCATGGTACATTTTGGTGCTACCCGGATGAATAGAGAGCTTGGATTGATGTGCCTCAATCAGTAGCTCTTTCCTGCAACTCTTTGGCACATATGTTCTTCCCCGGAATGGAAGACCTTGACCCGGTCTTAATTCCCATTCCGGTATGTCTACGCCAGTGGACATCTTGGCCCATATGTCCTCCATTTCCGGGTCTGTTCATTGTTTTTTTCAATCTTGGTGACTATATTGGACCTTATGATTAAATTATACATACTCCCATAGTTGTTGATATGAGGATTGAACTCTCGAATGGTGTGCAGCATCTCCCATTCTATTATGATCAAGCATGCGACCGACGCATGAGATAGGCGGCTGAGAGCATCCGCCACCTTGTTCGCCTTGCCTGGATGGTATCGAAGCGTAAACTCATAATATGCCAGATATTCCATCCATCTTCGCTGCCTGAGGTTGAGTTCCTTCTGATCAAAAAGATATTTTAAGCTCTTATGATCAGAAAATACCTCAAATTTCTCTCCGTAGAGATAGTGTCTCCAACTTTTAAGAGCGAAGACCACTGCAGCTAGCTCCAAATCATGTGTGGGATAGAGACATTCATGCACATTCAACTGCCTTGATCCATAAGCCACCACACGATGACGTTGCATGAGCGAACACCCTAGTCCCTCTCCTGAAGCATCGCATTGTACTTCATATCCTTTGCCTCTGTCCGGCAAAATCAAGATAGGAGCAGTGGTAAGCCTACTTTTCAGTTCCTCAAACCTTCGATTGCACAGATCTGTCCACTCATATTTGACTCCCTTCTGAGTGAGTCGAGTCAATGGAGATGCAATTTTGGAAAAATCCATAATAAATTTTCGATAATAACCCGCCAATCCTAAGAAACTGCGGATCTCGGTCTCATTCTTGTGCGCTTTCCAATCACTTACTGCTGCCACTGTAGCTGGATCCACGGCTATACCATTTTCTGTTATGACATGCCCCAAGAAATTGACCTCGGATAACCAGAATTCACATTTACTGGCCTTGGCATACAGCTTATTTTGCCTCAAAGTATTCAAAACTATACGTAAATGCTCTGCATGTTCCTCCTGACTCTTAGAATAGATCAGGATATCATCAATGAATACAATTAGAAACTGATCCAGATAGGGACGGAAGAATATGTTCATTAAATCCATGAACACAGCCGGTGCATTTTTGAGTCCAAATGGCATGACTACGAACTCAAACAGTCCATACCGCGTCCGAAAAGCTGTCTTTTCTATATCTTCATCCCTAACTCGGATTTGATGATAACCAGACATCAAATCGATCTTTGAAAAATGGCTTGAACCCCTCAATTGATCGAATAAATCATCGATCCTGGGTAGAGGGTACTTGTTCCGGACTGTTAGCTGATTCAGCTTCCGGTAGTCCACGCACATCCGAAGTGAACCATCCTTCTTCTTCACAAACAGCACTGGTACTCCCCATGATGACGTACCGTTCCGGGTGCAACCCAGCCTAAGCAGTTCATCAATCTGCTTCTTTAGCTCCGACATTTCTGCTGGTGCCATCCGATAGTGTGGTAACGATACTGGTGTTGTGCCAGGGTACAGCTTGATCTCGAAGTTAATCTTCCTCATAGGTGGTAAACCAGGGAGTTCCTTTGGAAATACATCAGCAAATTCTTGTACAATTGCCGGAAGTTCAGTAACTGGAGCTTTGTTTATGGTGATATTATTCAATACCACATGGTTTAACCCTTCCTGCAATCCACTTTGTTTATCTGCACGGACTACATATTGCTTGCCCTCGGGTACTTAAATGTCACTCTTCGACAATAACAGTCGATGTTGGCATGAAACTTAGCCAACCAATCCATGCCGAATGTAATATCATACTCAGACATTTCCAGTACTAGATAATTGAACTTAAATCTGAGTCCAGCTAATTCGATGTTAACTGCCGTACATATAAGTCCCAATGTCGAGTCTTTGACAGGGATACAGTATTAAGTGTTGTGGCTAATCTTTGAACTAATGTACCAGTGGCAGTAATAAATGATGCAGCTATGAAGGAGTGTGATGCTCCAGAATCAAATAGTGCATATGCATATGAACTATTCACTACTGCCATACCTTGTATTACGGCATGCTCCTCTTCCTATTTCGGAGAAGTTAGAGTGAATAATCGTACCGCCCCAGCAGGGTTAGATCCTCGACCTCCCTGACTTTGCATTCTACCTCCTCTGGAGTTTCCCAGTCTAGCTGGCGGACGAAATGATCCTCTGGAATATGACAGTCTGTTAAGTTTTGGGCAGTCTTTCTTGTAGTGACCTGGTTGATCACAGTGAAAACAAGTGTTCACTCCTCGAGATGCTTGTGTGACTGCTACAGATTGAGTGGGCTGGTTGGGGCGAAAGCCCCCACTAGATCCAACAGACGGCGAAGGTCTGCTGAAGTTCGATCTGCACCTCTTGTTGGGTTGGTATGCACCCCTCCCACTCGGAGCTCGGCGGTTGTCCACTTTTGCAAATTCCTCCATTTCTTGTTCCACAATGGTTGCCCTGCTGACCACTTCTGCCAACATGGCTGCTTTGAACACGGTTACCCTGGCCCTTATGTTTGGCCGTAACCCACGCTCGAACTTGCGAGCCCTCCGATATTCCGTGTCCACCACATAAAATGCATAAATTGACAGGCTAGAAACTCTTGGTGATACTCAGCCACCGTCATTGAACCTTGTACTAACGTCATAAAAGCCTGAATTTGACGTTCTCTTTCTTCCTCCGTAAAGTATCGCTCTAGGAATGTCGTTGAGAATTGCTCCCAAGTCATAGCAATTCTTTCTCTTCTTGGCACAAGTGCCTGCTGTTTCTCCACCACCTTCCACCATTTGGCAGCGTCATCTACGAGCTGTGACGTGGCCAATAGTATTTTATGAGCATGACTATTGATGTTCAAAAGAGTCAATATGTGAGAAATCTTTTCCAACCAGTCTTCGGCTCCGACTGGCCCTTCTCTGCCCTTGAAGTAAGGTGGGCGTTGCTGTTGAAAATCTCTGACCAAGTTACGGTCATTATTTTCACTCATGCTTCCCCCTCCGTTCATATGTTGTTGGAGGACAGATGTTACTACAACTTGTACCAAGCTGTGCAGTTCAGAGGCACATAGGGTACAGTCATGTTACTATTCTCTTTCTCCTCTTGTCGATATGACGAGTCATATTCCTCCTCGTCCCGTTGATATGTAGGGTCACTATCTCCCTCCTCTCGCCGGGAATGTTGTGACTCTTCTTCATCGCGCGATCGTTCGTGAACTGATCTCTCTTCGTCATGAACGGACCGCTCTTCATCATGTACCGATGGCACCTTCTCATGTACCACCTTCTTGTGTTGGGGTACCACCTTCCCTTGTGGTGTGATTATGAGCACTTCATTTTTCTTTTTATCGTCTTGACGGGTCCTTCTCTTTGATGCCCCTCACCTAATCCGATTTGTAAAACTTTCCTTTTCCTTTTGGATCCTTTACCACCTTTTTCTGTGGCGCCATTTATTCCTAATTCATGGAAACATCATAGACTTAGTTTCCATTAACAATACGCATTAAATGCCATAAATCCTCATAAAGTCATAAATCACATATTTTATATAAATTCAAACTTCATCTTTGTACAAAGGTGAGTAGGGTGAAACAAAACCCTATGTATAACAAAATATGCACCCTTACAAAATAACCCTCTTTTTAATACCCTTCATATTACTTCCTGTCCTAGTCTTCCGTAGAAGACTCCGCATCAAAAGCGAACTTGAAACGGTTATCAGGACATGTCATCGCCGTGTGCCCTAATACTTCACAAGTCGTGCAGGGTATTAATCCAGGTCCTCCGATATATGGACAATTAGTCCTCGCCTCACCACGTCCATGTAGTCCACAGGACGGGCTGACAACACCCAAAGGATGAGGACAGTACCTACAGTTGTGCCCATCTTGATTGCACAACTCACATGTATCGTAGGGGTCTATCTCCCCAAGCGACTCCAATACAATAGGCACATCAGCAATGGGATCCTCCAGAAAATGTGCTAGATCATCTTCTTTTTCCTCAGGAGGTCCCTCCTGAAGGTCCACATTAACTTCCATGCTGATACTGTTGGAAGTTGATACCAAATCTACCGGACAACTAGGTGTCCCTTTATCCCATAACTCAGTGTATTCTTCGTTGCTTGACATATCTGTGCCACATCATTTCAAACACAAAAATATTCAACAATAATTCTAAATTAACCACTCTTGGTTTTCAGGGAATTTGTCATGCATAATATCATGTACTTTGTTTGGGAAGATTGCCAAATCAACACTCTTTGTTTTCTTTTGTTTCTGGGGAAATCTCTAATTTCCTATTGTTTGTTTCTCAGTGTGGGGATTTCAGGGGAGTACATCCTACTTTGCTATGTTTGATATGTCTAATTATGATGACTGTACTTTACTTTGCTATCTTTCATTGTCGTTCTCAGATTGATTGTTCAGTCTGAGTCACTCGAAGTAAATTAATCCGGCCTCCAGTCAGCGGACTCCGAAGAGTCGGTCAGTTGGGATTCTTATCCGTCAGTGAGACATGAAACCGTCTTAATCTTACTTCGATGATTCAACTTCCCGTTTCGCTCAGATACCAACTGTAACGCCCCGCCCTTTCCGAGAATTCAGAGTCTAATTTTTTTTTAAAAAAATAATAATGAAACATCAGAAGAGAGCGGGCGGCGTCAGGACGCGAGTTAAGTTCAGACTACTCAAGTCTAAACCTTAACTGGCCACCCATGTGTACATGGACTAGACCATGATAATGAGTCACACATGGAACTAACATCAACATGCGGAATAACCTAGATTAACTGCGGAATAAAAAGACTAGATAGCAAGTAACAGTCTCAAACACTAATTATCATAAATCAACCATCCAAAGTTATTAACCTAATCAAACCATAGCAAGTAGTGACTTATTACATGTTCAACAAAATATAGTTCGAATGAGAGTAATATAAAGAAGTCCAGTCCATCATTCAAGCGCTTAGGCTTGGCTCCCCTCCTGGTCAACGACCTTTCCTTTTCCTTTACTTGTACCTGCATTCTCTTCTGAGGATAGAATTAGGGCGTTAGATCAACGCGTCCAGTAGGTTCCCGAATCAGGGCTACCACATGATTAGCATATAAAACATGCATATATATCATAGTACATGATTAGTAAAAACAGGTAAAACAATGCTATGAAGTATGCACATGCAATGAGCCTCCCCCATCATGTACATTCATAGCCATCACTTGACGTGCCTTGCACCGACAAGGTAAATCACAATACACTTACATCTCTTCATCATTGACTGATTCATATCACGTATTAGTCCTCCTGGCGGGGCTCTCATCGCCTAAGGAGACCAATGTGACTATGACCATCATGTTACTCCTCCTGGCGTGACTTGCATCATCGAAAGAGGACGTAACTCATAAATTGCAACACTGTAGAACCTCATTCATAATCCCATGTCTATGCATAAGATGCCAATGCCTGTATGCCATTTGTTAATGCATAATATATCATTTGAAACACATAAAATAAAACAAGAGTCTCATAAGAAAACTGGGGTAAAACTGTGGTTACAAGTAGGTAGGAAACCTACTGAAGCTTTGTTTAAATGTCCGTTCCTTTTTGAGCTTCACCCGGTCACGACTCGTTCGTCGTTCAACTCTCGTCACCTTGTGATGTAACAATAAGTAAATCATACTAATATTTAAATATCCATTCTCATATAAGACCCAAACATCTAATATCAGTCCCAACTTATATGGTTTTAACTTCCAAAAACCATCGAAACCAAGCACTTGTTTCCATGGGGTTCGGCCATCCAAAGTGGCCGAACCCAATGGTCCATTTCCAATACTTTTAAACCATTTTTTTAGACCATGTTAACTTCAGCCTTTTTCTCATTCAGATCCAGGTTTATAATCCTTTCTATAACATGTATTTTATTCTTAAATAAAACCCAAAAATCAGTCCATAAACCTCCATGGTTTCCATGTTTCAAAACATGAAAAAACCACCCATCTTTTACATGGGGTTCGGCCCTCCATGGTGGCCGAACCCAATGGTTAGTTTTACCATTTTAAATCCTCCATTATTCAAGGTTAAAACCCTGGTGTAATCGGCCATAACCTTGGCCCAATACACATCCATTTTATTAATCAAAAGTCCATGGAAATACTTACCAAATTCCAAGCTTTTCTTATGCCTTCGCTCCTTGCCTTCTTCCCTCTTGTTTCCTTCCTTCTTTCTTCCTTTGTCTCAGCTGGTTAGTAGCATAACCAATGGTGAAATCACCAAGGTAAAACTCGCCCAAGAGAGTGTTTTCTTGAGTGAGGGAAAGAGATGAGAATTCTAAGGCTTTGCAATGATAAAGTCGGCCAAGTGATGGTGCTGGCTGCTTTTGTTAAACAGCCCCATGTTACCCATTCAATCCTCATCAAACCTTGCACAAACCGAGGAGTCACTTGCAGCCAAGCAAAGCACCCCTTGGCACTCCCAACACACCCATTGGCAGCCCCATGCAATCTTATCTCATTCCCATGTATTTCATTTAGCATTCATCATGGAAATCACCCCAAACAAGTCCCCAACGTGTGGGACTTGTTTTGGTGGTTAAAGCTGAGCCAACCTCTTCATACTCCCTCTAAACTCACTGATTTACAATCCCATTGACTTCCATTTTTACTCACCCAACTCACATGTCCACCTGACCATACTTAATGCATTTCATTTAATGCATATGAGTTAACTCACCACTTGATTTAATTCCAACTCACTTCAGTCCCACCCAATTGATTTAACTCGTGTTTTAGTTCCCTTGAGGGTCCACACGGTCAACCATAGTCAACTCGACCCGTTGGGTCCATTTTTAGCTCCTTGACACGTTTTTGACTCCATGACCCAATTATGGGTATTTTGGTCATTTGTAATTGGTTTTTACATATGGATCAAGCCTACCTATTTTTTCTCCACTTGATTTGCAATCAAATAGGCTTAACCCCATTTAATTTAAGTTCACAAAATGGTCAAATAATTCAGTAAGACCCGATGGGTCCCATTTGGGCCCTTTGACCCATTTAGCCATTTCTGACCCAATTAATGTAAATTACCCATCCAATCAAACTTAACATTCATAATGTGCTCATTTGACCTTAAATTGAGCAATGGGCCCACCATTTCCTTATTTGACATCACAAAATAATTAATTTAATACTGAGGGGCATTTTCGTAATTTCCACTTCATTGAGAAATTGGGGTGTTACAATATGACACCCATGGCATGGCATTTACTTGCATGGTTTTGATATTATTTATGTCTATGTGTTTTGTTATACTAATCCATGTGTTGACCCTACTCGGAGTACCTACTGGGCGAGTTGTCTAACGCCCTACTTCTACCTTAGATGATGACACAGGAAATGGACGAAGCGAAGGACGTGATCTGAGCCAAGCCTAGGAGCTTGGATGAGCTAGATTGATTTATTTAAGTTTTATTCATGGATACGTAATTTGAGTACTTAGCTTGTTGGACTGTAATAAGTTAGACTACTTGCTATGGTTTAGACTTTTATTTATATCTATGTGTTTTGTTATACTAATCCATGTGTTGACCCTACTCGGAGTACCTACTGGGTGCGTTATCTAACGCACTACTTCTACCTTAGATGATGACATAGGAAATGGACGAAGCGAAGGACACGATCGGAGCCAAGCTTAGGAGCTTGGATGAGCTAAATTTATTTATTTAAGTTTTATTGATGGAAATGTAATTTGAGTAATTAGCTTGTTGGGACTATAATACCTTAGACTACTTGCTATGGTTTGGACTTTTATTTTGGACATTTTAAGTTAAGGTAATTATTATTCAGTGATGGACTTCCTTGCTATTTAAAATTGGCAGGACAGATCTTTATTATAATTCTGCAATATGTTTTATTCCGCAAGCTTAACTTATTACGTGTGAACCGTTTCCGTGGACTTAGTCCATGCACACGTATGGTTGTCCAGTTAAGGGCCGGGCTTTGGAAGCTCGGACTTAGCTCTCGTCGTGACGTCCCATTCTCTCTCACTCTTTATTTTTTTTTTAAAAATAGACTCTGATTTTCGGCGAGTGAAAGACGGCGGGACGTTACAGTTGGTATCAGAGTGAAACCGAAAGAATGAATCTTTCTTGTAACACCCCGGATTTTCAATTCATGAATATGTAATACCCCGGATTTTTCAATTTATTATTTACATAAGAAATTATCCATTTTTAATTATAAATTTTAGATTGGATCTTATATGGATAAAGAATTGGGCCATGACCCAATTAGGATCCAATTGATTGTGGAATTGGTTTTATTAAAATTTAAATGGGTTGAATTATTTTAGTAATGCATTATGTCAAAAAAAAATTAATTAAAAGATTTTATGGCCGTGTATGGGATAAGTTTGGCCAAATTTTAGATAATAAAATCTATCATAGGCACAGGGATCTTTTAAAAAGGGTGTGCATATTTTCTTAAAATAAATAAAAGAAGTATCAAAATTAAAAGAAGGGGCAAACGGCATAGGGGATTTGTTTAGCTATAGTACATTCCAAATTAATGAAGAGAAGTCAGCAATGGCTAAAAATAACACATAGGGTGCAAGGCCAACGAGAGGAGTAGCTATCTTAGGCACTTCCTAAATATGGACCAAGGGAAAATTATAAAAGGGAGAGAGGGACAAGGGCACAAGGTTACACTCTATTCGAATTCTCTCTCTCTATCTCTCTCATTCTCTCTCACGCCAAAGAGCAAGGAGAAGAAGAAGGCAACCAGCAAGAGGAGTTTTTGGTTGAAAGAATTAAGAAGAAAGGAGAAGGATTGGAAGAACAAGGAATCAGAAAAAAGTTAGTATCTTGTTTGATAAATTGATTTTGAAATAAAAGAACCATAGGGTTCGGCCATGGTGTTTGGCCGAACCCCATGGAGGAAGATTGGAGATAAGTTTAATGATTTAAATGGAAAAGAAAGAACCATATGCTTCAGCCATAGTGCATGGCCGAACCACATGGAAAGACTTGATTTATTTTATTGGGTTTTTAAGAATGAAAACCATGGGAGTTGGGTAATAAATTCATACGGTTTTGATAGATGTTGTTGGTGATTTTTAATGGAAGATCATTGATGATGTAAAATGATGTTTGGAGGGGTGAGGTTCGGCCATGGTGTATGGCCGAACCCCACCAATTAAATTTATGAATTTGGGGTTTTCATAGGCATTGGATTATATGGACATAAGGTTAATAATTTTTAATGGAACCATAGGGTTCGGCCATGGGTATGGCCGAACCCCATGGAAGGGATATTGATAAAATGTAATGGAGTTAAATTAATGATCAAGATCATGAACCATAGGGTTCGGCCATGGTGTATGGCTGAACCCCATGGGGTTGTGTTGGAATGGAGATAGATTTTGGTTGCTAAATTTGGAAAGCATCCAATATTTCTAATTTAGGAAACTATCTATTTATGGAAGGAGATTGCTAAAATTAGAAGCTACCTAATTTATGGACCTTAGATTAAAATGGAAGGTGGAGTTTAATTATGGAAACCTTCCAATCATGGAAAGGTGGAATTTATTTATGGGAACTTTCTAATTAGGGAATTTTAAAGTGGTAAGTTTTAATTAGGGAAGGTTATTGGATAAATATGGGCTTTCTAAATAAGGATTTTGGAAACCATAGGGTTCGGCCATGGGTAGGGCCGAACCCCATGGAGTTGGATTGGTATTTTAATGTAAGTAAATTTATTAAAATACAAGGATGGTTATTAATTTAGAAAGGATCTAAGGAGGAGATTAAATTAGTAATTACTAATTATGGAACTTAGATTAAATGGAAGGTGATTCTAAATTGGGAAACCTTCTATTTATGGAAGGTTGGCCATGAATGGCAATTTTGTAATTATGGAAGTTGGATGCTAAAATAGGAAACTTTCTAAGTATGGAGTATTAATGTTGTAATTGGAAATTATACACCATAGGGTTTGGCCAAGGTGTATGGCCGAACCCCATTGACCAAATTAAGGGATTTTATGGATCGGTTTTGAACATAAACATGAGGTAATGGAGACCAATGGCAAGGTTGTAAATACTTGCAAAATATAGAAGGTTACCCATGAATGGCAATCTTGTAAATATAGGAAATATTGGACATAGGGTTCGGCCATGGTGTATGGCCGAACCCCATGAATAAATTCTATGGGTTAGGTTTATGTGTTAATGAATCAAGGCGAATGGATGGTATGAATTTAATATGATGATTGGATTAATGGGAAGACATGAACCTAAGCTACTGGCAAAATGGTAAATATTGCCTAAATTGAAAGATCATGGGTTCGGCCATGATGTATGGCCGAACCCCATGAGATATTTTGTGGATCAAACATTAACTTAGGCAATTGTTTTAATGATTAAAAGGATGGGATTATGGAATGATAGCCATGGATGGCATTTTCGTAATTAGGTGTGAAAATGGTAAGCCATGGGTTCGGCCATGCTGTATGGCCGAACCCCATGGGGTTTTATTATGGACTTAGAACCTTGTAAATCAAGTGGGATTTGGTGTTGATTTATTATTATATTATAAGGTAACGGGATCTCGCAAGCGGTGCGCGATCGGTGATCGATTCTTGGACGGAATGTTCCATCTCTTTGAAACTATGGGCTTATGTACACTTGTTTTTATCTCATGTTTGATGAAAATATGTTTCAAAGGATATGCTTTATTATTGAATTTCAAATGCTATGTTTAACTGTATAAATAGCATGTGTTGATTATGTTTCAAAAGGCGATTTTAAATGCTATGTTTATGTTATAAAATAGCATGTGTTTCATTGCCATCTCATGCATGGCATGGGGTGGGGGATTTGTAACCGGAGGGGTCACACTCCGTCGGGACGTCCGAAAAACCCATGTGCGGTGCCTTGATGTGATTTCCATCAAGAAGAATCCGGAGGGTCCACACTCCGCCGGGGCATCCGGAAGACCTATATGGTGGGTACATTTTATGTACATGCGATGGGTGGGACTCATTGCATTTGTCATCATTGTTGTAATACCCCAGATTTTCAGTTTATCAATATTTACGGAAATTGCCATTGGAAATGTGAATTAATGGTTAAGAACCTTAGATGGGTAAGATGTTGGGCAATGGCCCAATTAAGACCCAATGTGCATGTTATAAGGATCAAACTAAAGTAAATGGGTAATGTGCATCTAAATGGGTCAAGGTGGTTATTTGGGTCAAAAGACCCAATTGGGACCCAATTGGTCGTGGTTGATTTGGTTGACCACCAAGTGAGTCCAAGCTTAACTAAGTTGGGACTGATTTGAGATAGAAATGGAAACAATTAATTAAATGAGTAAGTTGACTTTGGAGTGATTAGTGAAATGAGTTAAATTAAAATGATGAGTTAAGTGGGTGAGTTGAGTCAATTGAGTTGGATGGGAAATCATGAAGATATTTATTTCAAAGGTGTGTAGTGTGAAGTGGAAGGACTGAGGTTTCAAACTCACACACCACACTACACGTTGGAGGAAAACAGGACCGGGGGGGGTGGTGGAGTTTCATTTCAAAGATGAAACCCCCACATGGGGCGTTAATGAGAATCAAAGGGGAGATGGGCGGTCTCATGGGACACAACAAAGGTTGCAGCTGATTGGACATGAGAGATGAAGAGGCATGGGTGTTTCATCACAAGGATGAAACCCCCAAGTAAACCATAAAGGACGAGATGAAAAGACATGGGGGTTACCAAGGGGTGTCACCAAAGGACACCACTTTTGAGTAACTCTCATTAACCAAGGAAGGTTAGAATTTTACATCACTCTATCCCTTTCCTTTCCTTGGTCGTCCCTACCTCACAAGACAAGGAAAATTGTGGTATTCTCATCTCACTCTCTTCCTCTCTTAGCCGACAAGCACTTTAAGGAAAAGAAGATCAAACACTTTGAGAATTTCTATCTCATTCCCTCCCTCCCTCAAGGCCGATTCTCCTCTCAAAGACCAAGAAAGATTTGGAGCATTGTTCTAAGCTTCTCTCTCAATCCATATCCCTTGGTCGAACCACTTTTGGAGGAGTTATATAGTCAGGATCATCTTCGGCCAAAGAATCAAGAAGAAGGAGAGGCTAAGGAAGGAAAGGAACAAGTCGGAGTGAAGATCAAATTGGAGGAGTCGCGGAATTAGTAAGTGCTCCATAAACTTTTGTTAAATAATTGGTTAAGGAAACATGATCCGGCCATTGTATGGCCGAACCTATCAAGGGTTAAAATCATGGCTAATGATGTTTAAAAAGGGAAGAACATGGATCATATGGTTCGGCCACTTTGTATGGCCGAACCCCATGAAAAGATATTGGTTTAATTTTATTGGATTTGGAGAAAAGAAATCATAAGTGTAGGTGTTTGGTTTTATTTAAAAGGATTTAAATTGATGGAAGAAAGATGAAGGGACAAATGATATGTTAAATGCAAGGTTATCATAGATTTCTAAAGGGACTAAATGGAGGTATGAATGGGAAACATCAAAAGATCACACTATATTTGTATGTTACATTTTGAAGGAAAATAAAGAACCATAGTGTTCGGCCATGTGTATGGTCGAACCCTATGGAGAGTTATTGATGTTTTAAAAGGTTTAAAATGTATGGAAAGAGATGGACTTGGATGTATTATGTTTATAAAAAAGAATGGAAAAGAGGAGCACCAAAACCAAAGGGGTGAGGTTCGGCCATGGTGTATGGCCGAACCCCACCAAGTATTATGTGTGGTAATTTATTTATAAAAGGGTCAAAGAATTTAAATGGATGGAAGTGTGAAAATCAATTATAGATGGATAAAATGTTTAAATGGAAATAAGGAACCATAGGGTTCGGCCATGTGTATGGCCGAACCCCATGGAGTGACAATGGTGGATGATTAAGGGTTAGATGAGTAAGATGTGAATGCTTAATGGATTGGTAATTGGTCTTGATTAAAAAGGATTAAAGGACCAAAATTTATGATGCCCACTAAGGTGGATTTTTATGGACAATGATTGTTAGCAATATTAAACAAGGCTTAGACTAATGGCAAAAATCGTAAATACAAGCTAGAATGTAAATGTGTGAAATTGTTCGATCATGGATTCGGCCATAATGTATGGCCGAACCCCATGGGTAATATGTTTATGGATCTAGCTTATTATAAATGATTGCTGTCTAAGTAAGGAGATTAATGGACTTGAAGAAGGGATTAAATTCAAGATAGTGCGGTTCGGCCATGTAGTATGGCCGAACCCCACTAAAGGTGTATTTGGTGGGTTTAGACTTAATGTTAAAACAAAAGGAATATGGGTTTGACTTTTCGTTTTGTAACAAGGTAACGGGACTTCTTGAACGGTACGCAATCGTGAACGGGTGACGGTTTAAGAAGAGCGGACATTTTAAGTGACCTTTGTGTAGGTTTCGTACCTCTTTGTAACCATGGCTTATACTTGCGGTTTTAATCTTGATTTTGATGAGATATGTGTTAAATTATTATGTTTCAAAGAGGATTTGAATGCTAAGATTTTATTACAAATGGCATGTATTCATTGACATCTCATGCATGGTATAGGGTGATGGTTATGTAACCGGAGGGTCCACACTCCGTCGGGGCGTCCGAAAAACCTATGTGGTGGTACCTTGATGATGAGAATCCCATCAAGAAGAAACCGGAGGGTCCACACTCCGTCGGGACGTCCGAACAACCTATGTGGTGGTACCTTGTTGATGAGAATCCCATCAAGAGGCTATGTATACTTGTGATGGGTGGGACTCATTACATTTGCATACATACATAGCATTATTTTTGTAAGTTTTTGAATGATCATGTATTATTATGTTATATGCATGTTTTATACTAACCTTGTGGTAGCCCTAATCGGAACACCTACTGAGCGCGTTGTTCTAATGCCCTATTACTACCCTAGTGAATGACACAGGAAAGGAAAAGGTCGAGGATCGCGAAGGAAACCAAGCATAAGAGCTTGGATATTTGAATGGATTTATTTATGGATATTTTGTTAAGTTTACATGGACATGTAATTTTGAGTAGTTAGATGTTCGCATGTAATAACTTAGTTAATATTTGCTATGGTTTGGATTGGTTTGAATGAATATTTAGTTTAAGGTAATTTTGGATATATGACTTGTACTTTGCTATCTAAAATGGAGTAAACTTAGGTTCTATTATAATCCGCAGTTAGATTAAGTAATATTCTGCAAAGATTATATTGTACTATGTGTGAACTATTTTCATGGACTTAGTCCATGCATACATAGGTTTGGCCAGTTAAGGGTCGGACTTTAGAAGTCCGGACTTAACTCCCGTCGTGACACTCCACTCTTATCACTTGTTTATTTATTTTAAAAAAATAGACTCTGATTTCTAGTGAAAAGGGCGGGGTGTTAAAATTGCATGGCATGGATTTTACATGGTTTTGGATATTATGTTATAATATATGTTTTGTACTAACTATGTGTTAGCTGTAACTGGAATACCTACTGGGCGCGTTGTTCTAACGCCCTACTTCCACCCTAGTTGATGATACAGGTAATCAAGGGAACGAGGAACGCATGACGGGCCAAGCTTAGGAGCTTGGATGATTTATTTCATATGTTTTGAATAAAGTTACTTATAGACTTGTAATTGAGTAACTAGTTTCAGAATGTAATAACTTAATCGTCGGATGTTTAGTTTGATGATTATAACGTTTTAATGATGATTAAGGACTTGACGTACTTTGCTATCTGAATGGAATAAAACTTGGTTCTATTACGATTCCGCAAAATGATGTTATGATTCCACAGTTTATGATTTTTATTCCGCATGTTGATATTGCTATGTGTGAACCATTTTTGTGGACTTGGTCCATGCACACATAGGGTTGGCCAGTTAAGGGTCGGACTTTGGAAGTTCGGACTTAGCTCGCGTTGTGATGCCCCGCGCTCTATCACTCTACTCTGTTATAAAAAAAAAAAAATTTAGACTCTAAATTTACGGGAAAAAGCGAGTGAAAAAGGGCGGGGCATTACAGTTGGTATCAGAGAGAACCCGAAACTTGAATCACTCGGAGTAAATTAATCCAGTCTCGTGCATTAATTTACTTCGTTAGACTCAACGGATGATATCAAAGGAAGTACAGTCAAAATAATCGGATTATCAAACAAGCAACATAGGATGTATTTCCCTAGAAACAAAACAAAATCAAGAGTGCTTATTTGGAAATTTTCCCCAACAGGTAGGAATTACAAATTTTGTTTATGGAAACTAAGTCTTGATGTTTTTAATGGCTTAGGGAAAAATGGCTCCAAGGGGAAGGCTAAGGAGAAATACCCGACAAAACCCAAATGGGGCTGATGAGGAGGAATGCCACTCTCACCGTGAGGAAGAACAATCTCACCATGATGAGGAACGACACTCTCACCGTGAGGAAGAACAATCTCACCACGATGAGGAAGCAAGTAGTGTAAAATGCCGGTAGTACCTCCTGAATTGCAGAATCTGGTTCAAGCGGAGGTTACTTCGGTGCTGCAAAAACACCTGAATAAGAATGGAACCGCCAATGGAAACAATGACAGGAGCATGGTCAGGGACTTCCAGCAACAGTGCCCTCCTTACTTCAAGGGAAGAGAAGGGGCTGTCGGAGCGGAAAACTGGCTGAAGAAGATTTCTCAGATTCTGACTTTATTGAATATCACGAGTCATGCTCATAAGATTTTACTGGCCACATCACAGCTGATTGATGATGCTAGTAAATGGTGGGAGGTGATAGAGAAGCAGTGAGCACTTATTCTAGAAGGAGAAAGGACTGCCATGATTTGGGAGCAGTTCTCAGCTACTTTCCTGGAACATTATTTTCTTGAAAAGGAGAAGGAACGCCAGACACAGGTTTTCCTATCTTTGGTACAGGGTACCATGATGGTGGCAGAGTACCACCAGGAGTTTCTCAGTCTATCTGTTTATGCATTCTATATGGTGGATACAGAGTATCGGAGGGCACGCAAGTTTGAGTGGGGCCTTCGGCCTAGCATAAGGGCCGAGGTAACTATATTCAAGGCAGCCACATTAGCAGAGGTGGTCAGCAAGGCCACTATAGCAGAACAGGAGATGGCTGAGTTGACGCGGTTTGACAATCGCCGAGCTCAGAGTGGGAGGGGTACATTCCTGCTCAACAAGAGGTTCCGACCGAACTCTAGCTGACCCTCACCATCTACTGGGTCAACAGGGGGCTTTCGACCCAATCATCCCTCCCCATCTTTATCAGTCACTCAGGCTCCCAGAGGTGGGAGCAATTGTTTTCATTGTGATCAGCCTAGCCATTTTACGAGGGAATGTCCACAACTCAACAAACCCTCTAATACCAGGGGTTCATCTCGTCCACCACTTAGGCCAACTAATTCACGTGGAGGCAGGACAATTAACCAGGCGGGATGGCCGCCTACAAGATCTAGACTAGTATTCACTTTAGCACCTCCAGCAGCAGAGGATCATTCAGTGATTCAAGGTATGGCAATAGTCAGTAGTTCCTACGCCTTTGCATTATTTGATTCGGGAGCATCACACTCTTTTAAAACTGCTGCATTTGTAACTGCTATTGGTACATTGGTACAAAAACTGTCCACATCATTCACTATTGTATCCCCCGTCGGAGACACATCATTGGGACTTATATGCACAGCAGTGAATACTGAACTTGCTGGACTCAGATTTGAGTTCAATTATTTAGTGCTCGATATGTCAGAATATGATATTATTTTCGGCATGGATTGGTTGGCTAGCTTTAAGGCCAACATTGATTGTTATCGTTGCAGGGTGACATTTTGGTCGCCCGAGGGAAAACAACATGTGGTGCGTGTTGATAAACAAAGCAAACTGCATGAAGGGTTGAATCATGTGGTATTGAACATTATTAGAATCAACAAGGCACTGGTGGTTGAACTTCCGGAAATAGTAAGGGATTATGCAGACATTTTTCCAAAGGAACTCCCTAGTTTGCCTCCCATGAGGGAGATTAATTTTGAAATCATGTTGTACCTTGGCACTGCACCACTTTCATTATCACACTACCGGATGGCACCAGTAGAGATGTCCGAGTTAAAAAAGCAGATTGATGAACTGCTCAGACTAGGGTGCATTCGGAACAGTACATCGGCTTGGGGAGCTCCAGTTTTATTTGTAAAGAAGAAGGATGGTTCACTCCGTATGTGTGTGGATTACCGAAAATTGAACCAGCTGACGGTCAGAAACAAGTACCCTCTACCCAGGATCGATGATTTATTTGATCAACTTAAAGGTTCAAGTCTTTTTTCTAAAATTGATCTGATGTCCGGATATCATCAAATCCAGGTTAGGGAGGGGGACATAGAGAAGACAGCCTTCAGAACGCGGTATGGGCTATATGAATTTGTAGTCATGCCGTTTGGACTCACCAATGCACCGGCTGTGTTCATGGATTTAATGACCAAGATTTTCCATCCTTATTTGGACCAATTTGTTATTGAATTCATTGATGATATTTTGATTTATTCCAAGACTCAGGAAGAACATGCTGAGCACCTGAGAATAGTTTTGGACACTTTGAGGAAGAGCAAACTATATGCTAAAGCCAGTAAATGTGAATGTTGGCTATCTCAGGTCAACTTTTTGGGACATGTTGTAACACCCCGCCCTTTTCACTCTAATAATCAGAGTTTATTTTTTTTTTTAATATAATAATCAACCAAGTGATCGGGGCGGAGTGTCACGACGCGAGTTAAGTTCGGACTTCTAAAGTCCGATCCTTAACTGGCCAAGCCCATGTGCGTATGGATTAAGTCCATAAGAATCGATCCACACATGGTACAAATACAACATACGTAATATACTTAGTCTTAGTCTAACTGCGGTGATAATAGATCCTAAGACTAATCCATTTTATAACTTAAGATAGCAAAGTACATGATCATATTCTCCAATATTACTAAATAACCTTAGTCTACCATTCATTCCAAACCATCCAAATAAATCAAACCATAGTAACTAGTTAACTACATTATTACATACCGACATCAACTAATTACCAAATTACATTGTCCATATAAAAGTCCATGAGTCAATCCATTAAAAGTCCACTCAAAGCCCAAGCTTCTAGGCTTGGTTTCCTTCAAGATCCTCGTTCTTTTCCTTTCCTGCATCATCCACTAAGGATGGAGATAGGGCGTTAGATCAACGCGCCCAGTAGGTATCCAATTAGGGCTACGACAAGGTTAGTACCAAAACATGCAAGTAATAGAATATTACATGTTCATCAAAATCACATAAAACAATGCTATGTATGAAATGCACATGTAATGAGTCCCACCCATCACAAACATACATAGCTTCCTCTTGACGGGATTCTCATCGTCAAGGTACCCCACAGTGGTCTTTCGGATGCCCCGACGGAGTGTGGCCTCCGGATTCCTCTTGATGGGATTCTCATCATCAAGGTACCCCACAGTGGTCTTTCGGACGCCCCGACGGAGTGTGGCCTCCGGTTTCCATAATCACCACCCCATGCCATGCATGAGATGTCCATGATGTCATGCAATTTGAAATTATACATCACCATATAAAACTACTTTGAAACATGATAACTTAGCACATAGCTCATCAAAATTACGATAAAAACATCATATATAAATGTGGTTCAAAAAGGTAGGAAACCTACACAATGGTCACTTAGTTTGACCCTTCTTTTGAACCGTCTTCCGTTCACAGCTTGTACACCGTTCTAGCAATCCCAATACCTTATTTACATAACAACAAGTCAAACTTTTAACCATATGATTCTAATTTGATCTAAATCCCAAAAATCCACTTTGTGGGGTTCGGCCATACCCCATGGCCGAACCTCACTCATTTAAAACTTTGGTCTCTTTTGTTTAATTAAAACCATCTAATTAACCCAAATTTCCAAATGAACCTTGGTAGGGTTCGGCCATACATTATGGCTGAACCTTACCACTTTGGTTTTGGCCCATTTATCCAATCACATGATCATTTTATCTTTGATCATTTCATCCATAATTACCATTATGCCATTTAGACTATCCTTTTGTTTAATTTATGTTAAACACCATTTATACATAATTAACCCACCTCACACCTTAAACATACTCTGGTAGGGTTCGGCCATACAACATGGCCGAATCTTACCACTTGATTTTGGACCCCTCTTTTTAAGTCTTTTGATCAATCCATTCACATATACAATTTATCTTGTATTTACAATTTTGCCATTGGTCTAACCAATGCTTATTTTTGCTAACTTCCATAGCCTAAAATAAAACCATCTTAGTGGGGTTCGGCCATAGCACATGGCCGAACCTCACCATCTTAATTTGGTCCTTTTAAATCCTTCACTTAACCATACAAATTAATCATTAAGTCCATCAATCACCAAACTGATTTCTTTTGTTCATCTTTCCATCATCCATGATGGCTGATTATATACCTATACTAAGTCCATAAACAAACATATATTATTCTTAAATCATAATCCAATTATCTACCCAAAACAGTCCATGGGGTTCGGCCATACATATGGCCGAACCCTATGGTTCTCTTGGTGTAATCCTTCCAACATTTGTCCATGTTTTTAATCCATAAATTAGCCATAACAATAATATGTTTCAGCCAAACCATAGCTACTCAAAAACAGTAAGCTATCTTCATTTTAAATCCTTTAAAAATCTTCATTACCCAATATGGACTTTATCCCTCAAACACCATTAAAATCACCAAGTTTTCCCATTGGGTTCGGCCATCCAATGGGGCCGAACCCTATGGTCCATATTTTACCATTTTTAAACATCATAATCCCAGATCTAAACCATTGATGGATCTGGCCATACGATGGCTAGATCTCATTCCCTTATCCAACTTTATTTATCAATGGTTCAAAGTGCACTTACCAATACCGCGTCTCCTTCGGTCTTTCACTTCTTGATCTTTTTCTCCGATTTGATCTTCCGTTCCTTTCCTAGTCCTTCCCTCTTCCTTCTTGTTCTCTTGGCTGAGACTGATCTTGCTACAAGCTCCTTGGGATAATTCAGCCAGATATATGGATTTGAGAGAGAAAGAGTGAGAAAGGAAACTTTGATCTTAAACCTTGGTGCCAAACTCCTTTGCTCAATGTGTGCTTTTGTCTTGGTGAAAGAAATCAACCAAGGACTGATTGCAAATCAGTAACCAGCTGCTGTTCTTGGTTTTGGAGAGATGAAGGATGACCAAGGAAGAGAGAGATAGAGAGAGTAAAAAAATGAAACTTCTTTGGCTACTCAAATTCAACCCAAAGTTAACCTTGTGTAACTCCCATTGCCTTAACCCAAAATCCTTATGTTACTTGGGGGTTTCATCATGAAATGAAACCTTTTCATGTTCCCAACGTCCCTTGCTGATTGAATTTGTGTAACCCCCCCCCCCCCCCCCCCCCACCCCCCACCCCCCTCTCAGTTCCTTTTCTCATTAACAACCAAATGGGGGTTTCATTTTAAGATGAAACCTTCCATGCTCCAACGTCCCTATGCATATACTTGTGATTGTTTGCATTCTCTCCATTATTCATCTCTCATTATCCTTGCATGTGGGAGTTTCCTTTTGAAATAAAACTCCCATAAGCTCCAATGGTTTTTGTTTGAAATGGGTAATCCATAACAGCCACCTTTCATCAACCACTTATGTGGGAGTTTCATCTTGGAGATGAAACTCCTACATGCCAACGTTTTTTTTTTTTGTAACTTAACAAACCAAATTTTAAAACATCACCCCTTGTATTTGTAACTCTCAAACAGCCACCCCATTCATCTCTTTTGTAGGAGTTACATGCATGGGATAACAATCCCATGCAACTCCAACGTGTTTCCCACTTGAATTTGAAATACAACTCTCACCCAAGTAACTCCCATGTAACTCCATTTCATTCATTACTTAGATGGGAGTTACATGCATGTAAAACCTCCCATGCAGCCAACGTTCTCATGGTTTTGAATTTGAAACAATCTCATAAACCTTTTATCTCCACACCTCACTCACTTAAAAAATAAATATTCCATCCAACTCATTCATTTAGCTCACCCAACTCAACTCATTCATTTAATGTAACTCAACTAATAAATTCAACTCAACTAAACCCATCATTCATTTCAACTCAAACCAAACTCAAGCAATTAATAAACTTAAATTAACTAAGCTTGAACTCAATCCATGATTAATCATGCCATTCAGGACCCATTGGATCCTATTTGGCCATTTTGACCCATTTAACAAAATTTGACCCAAATACAAATCTTGACCTGTTTGAGTACATCTCAACCATTTATTTGTCTTGTAAACAAATCTACCATCCATTGGGTCTTGATTGGACCATTGGCCCAACACCTTGCCCATTTAAATCCATATCAAATAAATCACAATGGCAATTCCGTAAATATGGATAAATTCAACTCCATCCAAACTCAACTCATCCATTTAATTTGAGTTAACTAAACACTTGTTGACACTCCCATTTACTTCAGCCTAACCCAATTAATCTTAAGCTCACCCAATGGTCAATTATGTCCACAACGACCCATTGGGTCCCAATTGGGTCCTTTGACCCAATTAACCACTTTGACCCAAATAAATGTACCATACCCATTTAATTTAGTTTAATCCACATAACATGTACATTGGGTCTAGATTGAACAATGAACCCCACAATTTACTCATCTAAGGTTATATCCTTTTAATTCACCATTTCAATGGCAATTTCCATAATATTGCTATATTGAAAATTAAGGATATTACACATGTTATATCAGAAGAAGGTATAGCCATGGACCCGGCTAAGATAGCGGCAGTAAGAGATTGGAAAGCGCCAAAGAATGTAACCGAGATACGTAGCTTTTTGGGATTGGCTGGTTATTACAGGAAATTTATCATGGACTTCTCAAAAATTGCGTCTCCACTTACTCATCACTCAGAAAGGAGTCAAATATGAATGGTCAGATTTGTGCAATCAAAGGTTTGAATAGCTGAGACTTACCACTGCTCCTATCCTAATTTTGCAGGAAAGAGACAAGTGTTATGAGGTACAATACGATGCTTCAGGAGAGGGACTGGAGTGTACACTCAGTCAAAGTAATCGTGTGGTGGCATTGGATCAAGACAGTTGAAAATACATGAACGTCTCTATCCTATGCACGATCTGGAATTAGCCGCAGTGGTCTTCGCTCTCAAAAGCTGGAGAGATTATCTTTATGGAGAGAAATTTGAAGTGTGTTCCGATCATTAGAGCTTGAAGTACTTGTTTGATCAGAAAGAGCTCAACTTGAGGCAGCGCAGATGGATGGAATATCTGGCGGATTATGAGTTCACGTTTCGTTATCACCCTAGCAAGGTGAACAAGGTGGCAGATGCCCTCAGCCATTTATCACATGCATCAGTGGCATGTTTGATCAGGACAAAATGGGAGATGCTGAATACCATTCGAGAATTTAAACTTTACCTCAGTAACCATGGGAATCTATACAAATTGATCATACGATCCAACATGGTTACCAAGATTGAACAGGAACAGCGTACAGATCCGAAAGTGGAGGAGATTTGGGCCAAGATGTCTACTGTTGAAATCATATCGGAATGAAAGTTACGACCAGGACAGGGTATTCTATTCCGAGGAAGGATTTATGTACCTAAGAGCTGCAGAAAAGAGATATTGGTAGAGGCACATCAAACCAAACTTTCTATTCATCCGAGCAGCACAAAGATGTATCACGACCTAAAGAGACATTATTGGTGGCACGGGCTCAAAAGAGATGTGGCAGAATTTGTGGCACATTGCTTAACTTGTCAGCAGGTTAAGACAGAACATCAGAAGCCACCAGGGTTACTCAAACCCTTACCAGTGCCGGAATGGAAATGGGAACACATTTCTATGGATTTTGTAACAGGGTTGCCAAGGTCTTCAAAAGGCAATGACGTGATATGGGTCGTGATAGACCGACTGATCAAGTCAGCACATTTCATTCCTATTAAGATGACAGACTCATATGAGACTTTGGGTCGGCGGTATATCAAGGATATCATCAGATTGCATGGTATACCTAGGACTATTGTGTCTGACAGAGATGGTCGATTCACAGGTAGAGTATGGCAGAGCATGTAGTTGGCCATGGGAACAAACTTATCAATTAGTACAGTATTCCATCCACAGATTGATGGACAGTCTGAGAGGACAATACAGACACTGGAGGATATGCTGAGAGCATGTATGCTAGATTTCAAGGGTGGCGGGGAGGATCACTTGCTGTTGGTAGAATTCTCATACAACAACAGTTACCAGGCAAGCCTCCAGATGGCACCATTTGAGTCATTATATGGTAGACCATGTATGTAACGCCGCGCCCCTTCTCACTATGCTTAGCCGAAAAAATCAGAGTCTCTTTTTTTTTTTTTTTGAAATAAAGAGTGAAAAAGGGCGTGCGACGTCACGACGCGAGTCAAGTTCGAGCTTCCAAAGCCCAACCCTTAACTGGCCAACCCTACATGTGTGTGGAACTACGTCCACGAGAACGGTTCACACGTAGAAAGTAAGCTTGCGGAATATAAACTTAAACCCGAGTTATAATAGAGTCTATCCTACCAATTTTAGATAGCAAGGAATTACATCACTTAAATTACTAAAATACTTCAAAATTAGAATGTCCAAGATAAAGTCCAAACCATAGCAAGTAATCTAAAATATTACAGTCCAATGAGCTAAGTTACTCAAATTACATTTCCAAAATAAAACTTAAGTAAATAAACTAGCTCTCTCCTCCAAGCTCCTACGCTTGGCTCCCATCACGTCCTTCATTTCCTCCATTTCCTGCATCATCATCTAAGTTGGAAGTAGGGCGTTAGACAATGCGCCCAGTAGGTACTCCGAGTAGGGTCAACACATGGATTAGTGATAACAAAACACATAGGTAATAGTATAGCAAAACCATGCAATCAATGCCATGCCATGGGTGTCATATGTCATGAGTCCCACCCATCATCCATACCATCATTATACAATGTCCCCCTTGATGGAAAAAGCATATCAAGGTATCACAAACACTTAGTATCCCTCTTGATGGAAAAGCCTCATCAAGATATCGTAAACACATAGTATCCCCCTTGATGGAAAAACCTCATCAAGGTATCCCCATGTTTGTTTATCGGTCGCCCCGACGGAGCATGGACTCCTGTTACATTTCATCCCACCCATGCCATGCATGAGGTGCAAGTGTTAACATGCTATATGATATTACAAAACATGGCATTAAAAATCTCATCATTAATACATATAATTTCATACCAAAATAAGTCAAGTAAAGCATTCATATACACATAATCCATGGCTTACAATGAGGTAGGAATCCTACCAAATACCAACTAGTGTTCCTCTGCCTTTCCGTCAACGAATTCGGTCTCCGATCACACACCGTTTGCGAGATCCCGATACCTTATTACACATCAACAAATTAAACCCATGTTTCAACCACGCCTAAGTCCATTACTCATACCTTAGTGGGGTTTGGCCATACACCATGGCCGAACCTCACTCACTTGATTTCGGGTCCCATTTTAATCCTTAGATCATTTTAGTTATATGAGCCTAAAAACCAGCTACCATATGCTTCATTAACCAACACATAAGGTTATCATAGAAGTCCCTAAGTCCACAACCACCCTCCATGGGGTTTGGCCATATACCATGGCCGAACCCATGGTCTTCCATTTTGGCCATATTTACCTCTTTGCCATCCTTCTTTTCTATGGCTAAACTCTCATTTTATTTTTACATCCTTAGGTCCATAACTGATCCATAAACATGGATCCATGATTGATTCATTTAATCATGCCATAAAATTTATCAAACCCCTAACAATTGCCTCCATTTTCTTAGCTTAATAGCCATTAATTTTAATACATGCATGGACCCAACTTAGCCCATAAAATGGCTCATAAAATGGGTCATGGGGTTCGGCCATACACCATGGCCGAACCCATGATATTATTTTCCCCATTTTACATGGATCTTGTACAACAATCTAACACCCACTTAAATCCTTAACATGCATCCATTGAAAAACCCTTAAAAAAAAAATCCTTAACACACCTATGATTTTCATCCTTGAAATCTCACCAAAAGTCATAAATACAACCCATGGCCGAACCCATGGTCCATGGTTCATCCTCATTTACAACCTTTGAGGCCATAAAAATCATCAACATCCTCCATGACTTTCCTCATTAAAACTCCTTTAAAATTTACAAATATTTAACCATTCAAAACCCTAAAATCATTAACCATTACTCCATGGTTTCCATCCTTTAAACCGATGGAGGAAAACTTAATATCATTCCATGGGGTTCGGCCATACACCATGGCCGAACCCTATGGTACATTATATCTCCCAAAAATCATATTTTCCATGACTTATTATTTGATAGTGTTCATACAAGAAACCCTAAGGTTTGGCCATGCAAAGGCCAAACCATCTATCTTGATCATCCACCATACTTTGACATGCATGAGGTCCTCTCCATGAATCCATAACGTTTAGGGTTCGGCCATGATCCTTGACCCATCATGCCATGCATGCATATGTAACCCAAATATATACATAGTGTCCTTAGCATTTATTTTTCTTAACTTATCTTACCCTTTAGGGTTTGTCCATTTCTCCTCCCCTTTCTTGGATGGATTTTAGATCTATGGCCCATAATATTTTGGCCACCAATTAATCCAATAAGGATGGACTCCATGGTCTCCTTTTAATCCTTAAAAAAATATAAAATCTTGTTTGAAGATGCTTACCAATCCCGCGGCTCTTGCTGTTTCCTCTTGCTCCTCTTGATCCTTAGCCTTTCTCCTTCCTTCTTTCTCCTTGATCTTCGACCAAGATATGATCTTGATCCAATGAAATCTCCAAGGGCTGGTTCGTCCAAGATGTAGTAGGTTTGAGAGAGGGAAAGGAGGAGAGAATGGAAAAATACCCTAAGGTGTTTGGTCTTGAGAGTGGTTGGCCAAGCTTGGGATCTTCTTGTTTTTCTTCTAAGTCTTTTCTTCTTCTTTCTCCTTGTGTTTTCTTTGTATTGGATGAGAGAGGGTCAGATAGGAGAGGTAGGGAGAGAGTGTGAGATGGAAACCCTAGATTTTTCCATCTCATTTTGGTTTGCTTGAGTTACACTCCTCCACCTCCCCTTTTGCCCAATCATGGTTCATGCATGCCCTTAATCTTAGGCCTCTTGTCTAGCATACCACTCTTGTACACGGTTTTGGGCTTGGTTGTTTGGTGGTTTGGGTGAGGTGGAACCACCACCTCACAATGGGCCAATGCATGCCCTGGCATGCCCCCATTTTATGGATCTTTGTCTAGCCATACCACTCTTGTACATGGTTTTGGGCTTAGTGGTTTGGTGGTTTGGGTGAGGTGGAACCACCACCTCACAATGGGCCAATGCATGCCCTAGCATGCCCCCATTTTATGGATCTTTGTCTAGCCATACCACTCTTGTACATGGTTTTGGGCTTAGTGGTTTGGTGGTTTGGGTGAGGTGGAACCACCACCTCACAATGGGTGAATGCATGCCCTAGCATGCCCCCATTTTATGGATCTTTGTCCAGCCATACCACCCTTCCATGGCCAACGGTTTTGCATTGTTTGGATGAGGTGGCACCCCCACCTCATTTTTGGCCAAGGCATGCTCTCCACCTAGGCTTTTGGTCTAGCCAAGGGGAAAGCATGCCCTCCATGTGGCACTCCATCCATGCCAACGGTTTTGGTGGGTCTAAGCTTGGTGGTTTGGGTGGTTTCCATGAGATGAAACCACCCACTTGACTCACTCATTATTTAGGTGACTCACCCCATTTAACTCACCCCATTTATTTAACTAATTTGATTTTTAACTTAGGTCATTTAATTACATATTTTAATTCCATTTAGTTTCCTTAAATTTCTCCATGAATCCACCATGGTTGACCAAGTCAACCATGGTGGCCGGCCCCACCAATTCCTTAGCCCACCGCCACCTCACTTGATGAGGTGGAGGTGAGTCCCACTTGATCATTTCACCTTGGTTTATTCAAGATTAACTTGGGTGATTTAAATTAATTCATTCAACTTACTTTGATCCCCCTTAATTCACCTTGAAAACCCATGGTTGACTAAGTCAACTATGGTGGTCGGCCCCACCTATGTCTTGGTCCACATGCCACCTCACTTGATGAGGTGGAGTTGGGCCCCACTCGAACCATAACACTTGGATAATTCCAATTTAACTTAGGTGATTTTAATCACTTCAATCCATTCCATCTACTTGGATCACCATTGGGCCCATGGCCCAATTAAATTAACCTCCTACCCATTTACGCTAATGCTCAAACCATCTTGACCCATTAAGTCCCAAATGGTTATTTGACCCAATTGACCATCCTTGACCCAATTAATTGGAAATAATTCAATCCATGGTCCATTGGACCATACTTGGGTCATTGCCCAAATTTTGGATCCATTTAACATCCATTCCATCAAAATTCTTAATTTCAACCATTAAAATAAAGAATAGCCAACATATGTATTTATTTAAAAATCCGGGCTATTACAATATAAACCTCTTTTGAAATTTTCGTTCCGAGAAGTAGGGTTCCATACAACTCATACAAAAAGCTCCGGATGAGCGGCTCTCATTTCTGATTCAATTTCCCAGGTGGCTTCCTCATTGCCATGTCGTTCCGATACCACCTTGACGAACTGAATGGCGCGGTTCCGTAGCACCCTTTGTTCTCTCCCGATCACTCTGACCAGCTTCTCCACATAAGTCACGTCGCTTTGCACATCGACGTCCTGCACGTTCAACACATATGAAGGATCGGGGTTGCACTTCCTCAACATGGACACATGGAACACATCATGCAAAGGTGATAACTGTGGAGGAAGTACCAACTGATAAGCTACCTCCCCCACTCTCTTCAGGATTGGAAACGGCTCCAAAAATCTAGGCGACAGTTTCCCCTTTTCCCAAACCTCATGTGTCCCTTTCGTGGTGAGACTTTTAAGAACACTAAGTCTCCCACCTCAAACTCAAGGAACCTTCTCCTCTTGTCAGCATAGCTCTTCTTACGACTCTGCTCAGTGAGTAGGTGTTGTCGTATCAACTTGATCTGCGCCGTGGTCTCCGTAACCAACTCGGGTCCAATCAGTGCAGGCTCACCGGCCTCTATCCAACACACTGGTGATCTACATGGCCTACCATACAAGGCCTCAAATGGAGCCATCTGGAGGCTTGCCTGGTAACTGTTGTTGTACGAGAACTCCACCAGTGGCAAGTGGTCCTCCCATCCACCCTTGAAGTCTAGCATACATGTTCTCAACATGTCCTCCAATATCTGTATCGTCCTCTCCGAGTGTCCATCAGTTTGTGGGTGGAATGCTGTGCTAGTCAATATGTCGGTCCCCATAGCCGACTGCATGCTCTGCCATACTCTGCCAGTGAATCGGCCATCTCTGTCGGACACAATAGTCCGGGGGATACCATGTAGTCTGATGATATCCCGGATGTACCGTCGACCAAAGGTTTCAGATGAATCTGTCGTCTTGACGGGAAGGAAATGCGTAGACTTGGTCAATCCGTCCACCACGACCCATATCGCGTCGTTGCCCTTTGATGACCTTGGCAATCCTGTCACAAAATCCATGGAGATGTGCTCCCATTTCCACTCCGGCACTGGTAAGGATTTGAGTAAACCCGGTGGCTTCTGATGTTCCTCCTTAACCTGCTGACAAGTTAGGCAGTGAGCAACAAACTCTGCCACATCTCTCTTGAGTCCATGCCACCAATAGTGCCTCTTAAGATCATGATACATCTTGGTGTTGCCTGGATGAATATGTAATGGCCTGGAATTTGTAAATCAATATATAGGTGGATATTATTTATTTTAATGATGGAAATTGGGAAATTTGATGGAATAAATGGTAAATGGACTAAAAATTTGGACAAAGGACCAAGTATGGCCCAATGAACCATAAAGTGGATTTAATTCATTTAAATGGTCAATTGGGCCAAGGATGGTCAAATTGGGCCCAATACCCATTTGGGACCCAATGGATCAAGGTGATGTAAGCTCTAAGGTAAATGGGTAGGAAGTGAATGTAATTGGACCATGGGCCCAATGGTGATCCAATAAGTGGGAATGAATTGAATGGGTTTAAATCACCTAAGTTAATTTAATTAGACCAAGGTGATGTGGCCAACTGGGACCCACCTCCACCTCACCAAGTGAGGTGGCATGTGGACCAAGGATTGGTGGGGCTGGCCACCATGGTTGAATTGGTCAACCATGGGTGGAGTAATGGAGAAGAGTCAAGGAGATTAAAGGAGATAAAGTGGAAATTAATTAACTTAACCTAATGATCCAATTAATTAATTAATTAACCTAATAAAAAAGGTGGTCAAAGAGGGGAGACCAAAACCACCCATTTCAAGACATAAAAAAAAAAACGTTGGGCTTGGTGGTGGTTATCCCTACCACCACCATAAAACATGGAAAATATCTTGTGTGGGTTGGTGGGAGGAATTAATTATAAAGTAGAACTTAAGCAACCAAAAAGGAGATGGTTTCATCTCATCTCTTAAATCCCATTCTCATTTTCACTCCCTCCATCTCTTTCACTCTCAAAACCATCCCTAACACACCCAAGGAAGAAAGGAAGAAAACTAAGAAGAGAAAGAAGAAGAAAAGCTTGGAAGAAAAAAAAAAAGAAGGAAATTTAGAAGAGAAGAGAAGAAAAGTGCAAACTTTGGGCCACCTCTTCAAGACCAAAGCTTGAGGTAATTTTTCCATCCCATCCTCTCCCTCTCTCTCTCAAGTACACCCCATGGTAGATGATTGATTTATTTATTGGGGTTTATAAGAATGGAAGCATGGAGAATGATTTAGGGTTTTTAAGTCTTTAAATGATTAAATGTGGGTAATTTTAAAGGGTTTTAAAATGGAAGCCATGGTAAGTGAGGTATGATTTTTAGGGTTTTAAAGAATGGAATACATGGAGGGTGATTAATGATTTTAGGGTTTTAAATGAATGAATGTGAGTGATTTTTTTAAAGGGATTTAAATGAGGAAAAATCATGGGAAATATTGGTGATTTCAATGGCCTCAAAAATGGTGGATGAAAGTGAACCCTATGGTGATGAAATGGTGGATTTAGTGGGTGTAAAATAATGGAAAAATAAATAGGAAATATTGGTGATGTTGATGAACCAAAGTGAACCTAATGTTGATAGTTGTAATGGGAATGTGGCTAAGTTAATGGACTTCAAAATGATTAAGGAATGATGATATTATGTGATATTAAATTGCACAAGCATACTTTTATTGTGAGTGCATGTGAATGTACATGAATTGAATTCTTGTTGTTGAGTGTATGAGGTGATGAAATGAGGAAAGACTAATAGTTATGATCATACTAATTAAGTGAGGAAAGAATATGTAAAAATGTACAATGATGAACTACATGCGTCAAATGATGATAAGATGCATGAACTTTTGATGTGGGTTATATGTTGTATATGTTTATGAGTGAGATAAATGTGGATAAAAAGGGTGGGGAGTGTTTGATAATGTGATATATGGGTATACTTAGGGGATGGTACAATGGTTTTTAGAAATGGCTTTTATATTGGTGATGACTTATGGCTTGACAATTTGTCATGACCCAAGTGAAGAGATTTGTGTTATGACATATAATGAGTGATGATGTGAACGCTTTGTGATGGGGTATAAGAGGTTCTCATATGAACAAAGTGCCCATTTGAGAGATGTTAGATAAACAATGTACTTGAAAGAGACCGGAATGCATGGGTTAACTTGTCACATGAAACTCGTGAGATGACGACACTATGAGGAGGGTGTGAGGGTGTGAAGGGTCTAGCTTGCAAAGACTAATATGTTGTATGAAAATCTTGTATTTATAATGCAATTGCATTCTCCCAATGTGTAGTGTAGATTATGAACGAGTGATGATAGGCCTTGAAATGGGAGTACTGGCCAGATTCAAAGTGCGGACCACGACATGGGGGTAGTGGCTGATTTATGATGATGTTGTGTCATGGCTAAGGAGTCATTAAGGGATCCACGTCTATGGATCAATTATGGACAAAGAAATGTACATGGTTAAATGAATGTCTAACCATGGGAAAGGTAGTGGCAAAACCGTAATTAATGGCCAAATTCAAGAACCCATGGAAGATGATCATGGACTTAGGGGCTCTAAGTAATAAACTTATGTATGGTTAAATAAAGTCTAGGGTGGCTGATTTTTAGATTCATGTGATTTAAATATTTGATAGATTAAATGGGACCCACAAAACTGCATAGTGAGGTTCGGCCATGATGTATGACCGAACCCCACTAAGGCATGAATTAGGGACTTAATTGTAACACCCCGATTTCTCAATAAGATGAATATTTACGAAAATACCCCTGGATTGGTGAATTCAATAAATATGATTGTAAATAAGGAAATAGTGGGGCTCATTGCTCAAATTAAGGTCATATGAGCACATTATAAATGTCAAGTTTGATTGGTTGGGTAATTTCTCAATGAAGTGGAAAATTACCAAAATGCCCCTGAGTTGTTAAATTAATTATTTTGTGATGTTAAGTAAGGAAATAGTGGGGCCCATTGCTCAAAATAAAATCATATGAGCACATTATGAATGTTAAGTTTGATTGGTTGGGTAATTTTCATCATTTGGGTCAAAAATGGCTAAATGGGTCAAAGGGCCCAAATGGGACCTATCGGGTCTTATTGGATTATTTGACCGTTTTGTAAATTTAAATTAAATGGGGTTAAGCCTATTTGATTGGAAATCAAGTGGAGAAGAAATGGGTAGGCTTGATCCATGTATGAAAACCATTTACAAATGACCAAAATTCCATATTTGGGTCATGGAGTCAAAAACGGGTCAAGGAGCTAAAAGTGGACCCAACGGGTCGAGTTGACTATTGTTGACCGTGTGAACCCTCAAGGGATCTCAAACACGAGTCAAATCAGTTGAGTGGGACTGAGGTGAGTTGGAATTAAATCAAAAGGGTGAGTTAACTCATATGCATTAAATGAAATGCATTAAATGTGATGAGTTGGGTTGGAATAAAAATACCTTGAGTTGGGTGAGTCAAAATGGAAATTCAAGGGGCTGTAAAATCAGTGAGTTGAGAGGGAATTTGAAGAGATTGGCTGGTCTTAAACCAACCAAAACAAGTCCCACACGTTGGGGACTTGTTTTGGTGATTTTCATGATGGGTTTTAAATGAGAATACATGGAAATTGGATGAGATGCTTGGGGATTTGAATGGCTGCATTGGTAGCTGCCAAGGGGTGCCTTGGATGGCACCCAATGCCCACCGTTTTGAGCAAGAAATTATGAGGAATTGAGAGGTTTTTGGGGCTGAACTACAAAAACAATAAGCACACAAGGTTGGCCATTTTTCACATTGGAAATCCAAGAATTTCCATCTCTCTCTCTCTCCCTCTCTCAAATTCGTTTTTCCTAACTGGAATAGCAGAGGTGTTTGCACCAGTAGATCAAGCACAAAACAGCAAGGAGTTAAGGAAACAAGGATTAAAAGTCAAGAGCAAAAGGCAAAGGAAAGTGGTAAGTTTTTCCCATTGATTTATGGTTAATAAAATGGGTAAAATAAGACATGATTTGGCCATGTGATGGTCAAATCTATCAAAGGGTTAAAATATGATTCCTTTATGCTCAATTAGATGGAAAGCATGGACATAGGGTTCGGCCACTTTGGATGGCCGAACCCCATGAAATTTTATGGTTAGTGTTGATGGTTTTGTAAGGATTAAACCATGCAAGAATAGGACCGATTTTAGAGGTCTAAGATACATGCTTTGGAAAGATTGAAAACATGAATTTGCATGTCATACCATGGTCGAATTTGACAAGAGTCTAAACCATGGAAGAAGGTGTCAAAAGAAATGAAATGAACCATTGGGTTTGGCCACTTTGGGTGGCCAAACCCCATGAAAAGAGTTGGTTAATGGTTATGGTTTTTGAAATTTAAAACCATCCATTTGGGGACTGTTTTTACATATTTTATTAAGATTTAAAATATATGCTTAAAGAGGGTTAAAACATGGGTTTGGATATCAGAAAAGGCTGAAGATATGTGGTCTAATCAGTGGAGTAAAATTGGAGAAGATGGACCATGGGGATCGGCCATCTTGGATGGCCGAATCCCATGATATCATGTTGGTTTTTGGATGGTTTCTTTTAAAGTTAAAACCTGATGTTAATACGCTGTTAATTACATGATGATTGAGGTTTAAAAACAGCAAACATAACCATTGGGTTCGGCCAACATAGAGGGCCGAACCCCA
This sequence comes from Chimonanthus salicifolius, assembly GCA_013350335.1. NCBI lineage: Eukaryota > Viridiplantae > Streptophyta > Magnoliopsida > Laurales > Calycanthaceae > Chimonanthus > Chimonanthus salicifolius. The sequence goes on from CM023535.1 coordinate 41,497,442, forward strand.
TGTAAAAGAATGTTGGTTTCATGTTGGAAAAACATGTAAACCATAGACTTTTTATGGACTGTTTTGGATGATTTTTTTTGAGAGTTAAAACTTGATATTAATATACTGTTTATGCATGTTTATATGAGGTTCAAAAACAGCAAACATAGCATTGGGTTCGGCCACCATGGAGGGCCGAACCCCATGCAAATGATGGTTGAACCCCACATGATGCGGATGGGTCGTAGATGTGATTGAATAAGTAAATAATGATATGTCTTGCTGTTTGGTATATGGATAAGGTACCGGAAGTCGAACGACGTGCGAGTCGTGACCGGGTGACGCGAAAGAAAGATCAGTTACTGAAGGGATTCTTCAGTAGGTTTCCTACCTACTTGTAACCACAGTTTTTACCCAGTTTTTCTTATGATACTCTTGTTTTAATATATGTGTTTCAAATGATATATTATGCATTAACAAATGGCATACAGGCATTGGCATCTCATGCATAGTCATGGGATAATGAATGAAGTTCTACAGTGATGGCTACGATTGTACATGATGGGGGTTGCTCATTACATGTACATCGCTTATAGAAGAGATGAAGGTGTGTTGTAATTTACCTTGACGGTGCAAGGCACGTCAAGTGATGGCTATGAAAGTACATGATGGGGGATGCTCATTGCATGTGCATATTTCATAGCATTGTTTTACCTGTTTTGATGATCATGTATTATGATATGTATATGCATGTTTTATATACTAACATGTGGTAGCCCTGATTCGGGAACCTACTGGGCGCGTTGATCTAACGCCCTAATTCTATCCTCAGAGGAGATTGCAGGTACAAGCAAGGGGAAAGGGAAGGGCATTGACCAAGAGGGGAGCTGAGCCTAAGTGCTTAAATAATGGATTTGGATTACGTTTTATTACTGTCATTTGAATACTATTGTTGGACATGTAATAATTCGTTATTTGCTATGGTTTGTTTAAGATCATAACTTGTGGATGGTTGATCTATGTTATTTAATATTTAAGAATATTACTTGCTATCTCGTCTTTTATTCCGCATGTTGATGTTAGTTCCATGTGTGAATTACTATCATGGTCTATTCCATGTACACATGGGTGGCCAGTTAAGGTTCAGACTTGGGTAGTCTGAACTTAACTCGCGTCGTGACGCCGCCCGCTCTCTTCTGAGGTTTATTTAAAAAAAAAAAAATTAGACTCTGATATTCACGGAGAGGGCGGGGCGTTACAGTTGGTATCAGAGCGAAACGGGAAGTTGAATCATCGAAGTAAGATTAAGACGGTTTCATGTCTCACTGACGGATAAGAATCCCAACTGACCGACTCTTCGGAGTCCGCTGACTAGGGGCCGGATTAATTTACTTCGAGTGACTCAGACTGAACAATCTATCTGAGAACGACAATGAAAGATAGCAAAGTAAAGTACAGTCATCATAACTGGACATATCAAACATAGCAAAGTAAGATGTACTTCCCTAAAACTCCCACACTGAGAAACAAACAATAGGAAATTAGAGATTTCCCCTGAAACAAAAGAACACAAAGAGTGATGATTTGGTAATCTTCCCCAAACAAAGTACATGATATAATGCATGATCAAATTTCCTGGAAACCAAGTGTGGTTTATTTAGAATTATTGTTGAAAATTTTTGTGTTTGAAATAATGTGGCACAGATATGTCAAGCAACGAAGAATACACTGAGTTATGGGATAAAGAGACACCAAGTTGTCCGGTAGATTTGGTATCAACTTCCGACAGTATTAGTATGGAAGTTAATGTGGATCTTCAGGAGGGACCTCCTGAAGAAGCTGATGTGGACTTAGCGCCTCTTCCAGAGGATCTGATGGATGACATTCTTGAGATGGTGGAACCTCCTGAGGAAGAGGAGGATGATCTAGCACATTTACTGGAGGATCCCATGGCTGGTGTACCTATTATATTGGAATCACTTGGGGAGATAGATCCCTATGACACATGTGAACTGTGCAATCAAAATGGGCATCACTGCCGGTATTGTCCTCACCCGCTAAGTGTTGTCTGCCCGTCCTGTGGACTGCATGGACATGGTGAGGCGAGGACTAATTGTCCATATATCGGAGGACCCAGGTTAATACCCTGCACAACATGTGAAGTATTGGGGCACACGGCGATGATGTGTCCTGATAACCGTTTCAAGTTCGCTAATGATGCGGAATCCTCTACGGAAGACTAGGATAGGAAGTAATATGAAGGGTATTAAAAAGAGGGTTATTTTTGCAAGGGTGTATATTTTGGTTATACATAGGGTTTGTTTCACCCTACCCACCTTTGTACAAGGATGAAGTATGAAGTTATATTAAGTATGCGATGTTATGATTCTAAGAGGATTTTTGGCACTAAGATATAGGTGACGAGGTCACTTGATTACATTGAGACGTGGTATGGGTGCGTCCCTCACGTGATGTTGATTACATTGAGACGTGGTATGGGTGCGTCCCTCACGTGATGTTGATTACATTGAGACGTGGTATGGGTGCGTCCCTCACGTGATGTTGATGATCGAGATGTGGTATGGGTGCGTCCCTCACATGGTATTGATGAGATAAGAATATAAACTTCATGAGTATGGCTTTGAGTAGCTATGAGGCTGTGGGAACCTTGATACGAAATACGGAGACTTGGTCCCGTAGGACTACCGTTGAGGAGTGGGTCCCTCGCATGCTACGCGCTGGAGGGCGCTCTCACGGCTGTTTGGCACACTAGATGTGCTAGAATGCGCAGAGCTAGGTACTATTTTACCCGGTGGGGGTGGTACTAGCTTCGTCAGACGCGGAGCGACCGCCTTAGAGCTTGACTGAATCACCTATAAGGTGAAGGGATGCAGGGTGAGGTAGACCGGATCACGTTGGACGTGGGTCTTCTGCTTGGTAAGTCATAAGCCCTAAGTCTTGCAAGGGGTCGGGATATATTTGTGATTTGATATGGTTGCCTTAGTCTTATAGTGATTTATTTGAATGTTGTTCTTATGGATATTAATCATGGATATATGATACTCATGAATAGAGTGATACCAAGGATGGATGGTTTCCATGAATGGATTATACCCATAGGTGGGTTATTTCATGGATAGTTATTACTCATGATAGATAATACTCATGGTCAGAGTGATATCAAGGATGGATGGTTTCCATGAATGGATTATACCCAGAAGGTGGGTTATATTCATGGACAGATATTAATAATGGATAGCTTATATTCATGAACAGAGTGATACCAAGGGTGGATTGTTTCCATGAATGGATTATACCCATAGGTGGGTTATATTCATGGGTGATTATTAAACAGGGATAGATGATATTTAATGAAAGAAAAAAAAATAACCAGGATGGATGTATTTAACCATGGGTGATTATTCCCCTGGTGGTTTGGATTGATGCCGCGTATCGGTATCGTGGAAGTTGGAACAAAAGGTGTTAGCACATAGAGACATATGTGCAAATGAGGATGTACAAAAATTCTGAGATACATTTAACGGAAAAGATAAGAGACTAGTGAAACTTGAATGGGAAGCTATGGGTGACTGCCGAGTTAGTCTAGCTAGCTGACTCTGTAGTTAGCCGATGGAGTTCCAGGAGAGTGCAACTAGAGCCTAGTTAAAATGAAATAAAAAAAAAAAAAAATCTTTGAGCATAGGCTAGCATTGGCAGGCTACCTCACACAGAGAGTAGATAAAAGAACATATTGAGCCGGTACGTATGGAAAATACTATGAGAGCAGGTAAAGTGAAACAGAGTAGATTGATCTATGTGAGATCACAAATGGCTCACGAGAAAAAGATATAACATGAGACAAAACAAAAGGTGTTATGGAACCAAGCGATTCAATTTGTCAAAGTGGTGTGGACCGACATGGTAATGAAGAGGTCACTTGGGAACTTGAAATCGGAAATAAGAATAGCACACTCTGAGATATTTATGGAATCGTTCAGAACCCTACTTCACTCGATTTTCGGGACGAAAATTTTAAAAAGAGGGTTATATTGTAACACCCCGATTTCTCAATAAGATGAATATTTACGAAAATACCCCTGGATTGGTGAATTCAATAAATATGATTGTAAATAAGGAAATAGTGGGGCTCATTGCTCAAATTAAGGTCATATGAGCACATTATAAATGTCAAGTTTGATTGGTTGGGTAATTTCTCAATGAAGTGGAAAATTACCAAAATGCCCCTGAGTTGTTAAATTAATTATTTTGTGATGTTAAGTAAGGAAATAGTGGGGCCCATTGCTCAAAATAAAATCATATGAGCACATTATGAATGTTAAGTTTGATTGGTTGGGTAATTTTCATCATTTGGGTCAAAAATGGCTAAATGGGTCAAAGGGCCCAAATGGGACCTATCGGGTCTTATTGGATTATTTGACCGTTTTGTAAATTTAAATTAAATGGGGTTAAGCCTATTTGATTGGAAATCAAGTGGAGAAGAAATGGGTAGGCTTGATCCATGTATGAAAACCATTTACAAATGACCAAAATTCCATATTTGGGTCATGGAGTCAAAAACGGGTCAAGGAGCTAAAAGTGGACCCAACGGGTCGAGTTGACTATTGTTGACCGTGTGAACCCTCAAGGGATCTCAAACACGAGTCAAATCAGTTGAGTGGGACTGAGGTGAGTTGGAATTAAATCAAAAGGGTGAGTTAACTCATATGCATTAAATGTGATGAGTTGGGTTGGAATAAAAATACCTTGAGTTGGGTGAGTCAAAATGGAAATTCAAGGGGCTGTAAAATCAGTGAGTTGAGAGGGAATTTGAAGAGATTGGCTGGTCTTAAACCAACCAAAACAAGTCCCACACGTTGGGGACTTGTTTTGGTGATTTTCATGATGGGTTTTAAATGAGAATACATGGAAATTGGATGAGATGCTTGGGGATTTGAATGGCTGCATTGGTAGCTGCCAAGGGGTGCCTTGGATGGCACCCAATGCCCACCGTTTTGAGCAAGAAATTATGAGGAATTGAGAGGTTTTTGGGGCTGAACTACAAAAACAATAAGCACACAAGGTTGGCCATTTTTCACATTGGAAATCCAAGAATTTCCATCTCTCTCTCTCTCCCTCTCTCAAATTCGTTTTTCCTAACTGGAATAGCAGAGGTGTTTGCACCAGTAGATCAAGCACAAAACAGCAAGGAGTTAAGGAAACAAGGATTAAAAGTCAAGAGCAAAAGGCAAAGGAAAGTGGTAAGTTTTTCCCATTGATTTATGGTTAATAAAATGGGTAAAATAAGACATGATTTGGCCATGTGATGGTCAAATCTATCAAAGGGTTAAAATATGATTCCTTTATGCTCAATTAGATGGAAAGCATGGACATAGGGTTCGGCCACTTTGGATGGCCGAACCCCATGAAATTTTATGGTTAGTGTTGATGGTTTTGTAAGGATTAAACCATGCAAGAATAGGACCGATTTTAGAGGTCTAAGATACATGCTTTGGAAAGATTGAAAACATGAATTTGCATGTCATACCATGGTCGAATTTGACAAGAGTCTAAACCATGGAAGAAGGTGTCAAAAGAAATGAAATGAACCATTGGGTTTGGCCACTTTGGGTGGCCAAACCCCATGAAAAGAGTTGGTTAATGGTTATGGTTTTTGAAATTTAAAACCATCCATTTGGGGACTGTTTTTACATATTTTATTAAGATTTAAAATATATGCTTAAAGAGGGTTAAAACATGGGTTTGGATATCAGAAAAGGCTGAAGATATGTGGTCTAATCAGTGGAGTAAAATTGGAGAAGATGGACCATGGGGATCGGCCATCTTGGATGGCCGAATCCCATGATATCATGTTGGTTTTTGGATGGTTTCTTTTAAAGTTAAAACCTGATGTTAATACGCTGTTAATTACATGATGATTGAGGTTTAAAAACAGCAAACATAACCATTGGGTTCGGCCAACATAGAGGGCCGAACCCCATGTAAAAGAATGTTGGTTTCATGTTGGAAAAACATGTAAACCATAGACTTTTTATGGACTGTTTTGGATGATTTTTTTTGAGAGTTAAAACTTGATATTAATATACTGTTTATGCATGTTTATATGAGGTTCAAAAACAGCAAACATAGCATTGGGTTCGGCCACCATGGAGGGCCGAACCCCATGCAAATGATGGTTGAACCCCACATGATGCGGATGGGTCGTAGATGTGATTGAATAAGTAAATAATGATATGTCTTGCTGTTTGGTATATGGATAAGGTACCGGAAGTCGAACGACGTGCGAGTCGTGACCGGGTGACGCGAAAGAAAGATCAGTTACTGAAGGGATTCTTCAGTAGGTTTCCTACCTACTTGTAACCACAGTTTTTACCCAGTTTTTCTTATGATACTCTTGTTTTAATATATGTGTTTCAAATGATATATTATGCATTAACAAATGGCATACAGGCATTGGCATCTCATGCATAGTCATGGGATAATGAATGAAGTTCTACAGTGATGGCTACGATTGTACATGATGGGGGTTGCTCATTACATGTACATCGCTTATAGAAGAGATGAAGGTGTGTTGTAATTTACCTTGACGGTGCAAGGCACGTCAAGTGATGGCTATGAAAGTACATGATGGGGGATGCTCATTGCATGTGCATATTTCATAGCATTGTTTTACCTGTTTTGATGATCATGTATTATGATATGTATATGCATGTTTTATATACTAACATGTGGTAGCCCTGATTCGGGAACCTACTGGGCGCGTTGATCTAACGCCCTAATTCTATCCTCAGAGGAGATTGCAGGTACAAGCAAGGGGAAAGGGAAGGGCATTGACCAAGAGGGGAGCTGAGCCTAAGTGCTTAAATAATGGATTTGGATTACGTTTTATTACTGTCATTTGAATACTATTGTTGGACATGTAATAATTCGTTATTTGCTATGGTTTGTTTAAGATCATAACTTGTGGATGGTTGATCTATGTTATTTAATATTTAAGAATATTACTTGCTATCTCATCTTTTATTCCGCATGTTGATGTTAGTTCCATGTGTGAATTACTATCATGGTCTATTCCATGTACACATGGGTGGCCAGTTAAGGTTCAGACTTGGGTAGTCTGAACTTAACTCGCGTCGTGACGCCGCCCGCTCTCTTCTGAGGTTTATTTAAAAAAAAAAAAATTAGACTCTGATATTCACGGAGAGGGCGGGGCGTTACATTAATAATGGTTAAAAACACGGACTAATTATTGATATATAATAAGGTACCGGACATCGCAAGCGGTGCGCGATCGGCGATCGGATTATTGGACGGAAACGCTAAGAAGTACTAGTCGGTATTCGGTAGGATTCCTACCTTTTTGTAAGCCATGGATTAAGTATTATGTGATGTTTTCCTTTAATTTATTTTGGAAATCATGTGAATGTTTTAAGATGGGTTTTGGATTAAGTGTTATGTGATGTTTTCCTATAAGTTATTTTGGAAATCATGTGAATGTTTTAAGATGGGTTTTGGATTAAGTATTATGTGATGGTTTCCCTTTGATTTATTTGGTAATCATGTGATTGTTTTAAGAGGGGTTTTATGACTATGATTTACATATATTACATGGCATATGGCATCTACATCTCATGCATGGCATGGGAGGGATATGACAGGGGAAGGATGAAATGAAACCGGAGTCCATACTCCGTCGGGGCGACCGATAAACAGACATGGGGATATTTTGATGTGTTTGATTTATCAGGGATGTTGTATGTAATTATGATACCTTGATGATGGTTCTTCTATCAAGGGGGATGATTTGTGATTGTTTATATCTTGACGAGGTTTTGCCGTCAAGGGGGATGATTTGTGATTGTTTATATCTGGACGAGGTTTTGCCGTCCAGGGGGATAATTCGTGATTGTTTATATCTGGACGAGGTTTTGCCGTCCAGGGGGATGATTTGTGTAACACCCTGGAATTTCAAAGTTATCAGTTTATATGAAAATATTCATATTTACGGAATTGCCATTGTGATAAAATTGATTTGAATTTAAATGGGTCAATGGCTCAATCAAGACCCAAAGAATGGTAGTTGGTTTACAAAACAAATAAATGGGTAAGATAAATTTAAACGGGTCAAGAATCATATTTGGGTCAAATTTTGATAAATGGGTCAAAATGGCTAGATGGGACCCAATGGGTCGTGTGAATGGCATGATTAACCATGGATTGAGTTCAAGCTTAGTTAATTTAAGTTTATTAAGTACTTGAGTTTGGTTTGAGTTGAAATGAATGGTGGGTTAAGTTGAGTTGAATTTATTAGTTAAGTTAAATTAAATGAATGACTTAGGTTGGGTGAGTTGAATAAATGAGTTGGATGAATATGTGTTTTTATTGTGAAGTGTGTGAATGAGAGGGGAAGTGTTTTAAATTCCAATTTTGAGCAAGGAAAAACGTTGGTGCATGGGGAGACATTACCATGCATGTAACCCCCATTTAGGTGATGAATAAAATGGGAGTTACATTTTGAATGGGAGTTACTTTTTGAAGTCACAAGGGTTGCTAGGGACGTTGGCTGCATGCATGAGCAATTTCATGCATGTAACGGCTACCATGGAGATATGAGAGTGATGGCTTTGAGAGTTACAAATGCATGAATGAAGGAGGGAATGCAAACAATTCACAAGGATATGCATAGGCCGTTGGGTACCCTTGGAGGTTCATCTCAAAGATGAAACCCCCAAGGAAGGTATTAAAAAATAATGGTTACATAAAGGTTTTATATTTAAAATGATTACATGCATTGGAACCATGAGGATTAACCACCTTAGATGGAAGGTCAAGGGTTAAAAAACGTTGGAGGGTTTCATCTCAAGGATGAAACCCCCAAAGGAAATAAGAGTTAAAGATAAATGCATTAGGAGTTACAATTTTTGGGTACCAAAGAGATCACATGGGCTGATTGAAATTTAGCCAAAGATGTTTCAGTTTTTCTCTCCCTATCTCTCTCTCTTGGTCGTTTTTATCTTCCCAAACACTAAGAGCAGCAGCTGGTTAGTGATATGAAATCAGTCCTTGAGCGATTTGTTTCACCAAGACAAAAGCATATCTTGAGCAAAAGTGTTGGCCTCAAGGTATTCCATTCAAAGTAAAAAATTCTATCTCTTTCTCTCTTTGCCGTTTTCTACCAAGAACAACAGCTGGTTGTTTAAATCAGTCCCTGATCATCAAGGAATCAAGAAGAAGGAGAGGCTAAGAAAGGACAAGGAACAAGCCGGAGGGAAGATCAAGTGGAGGAGTCGCGGAAACGGTAGGTGTTCGATAAACTATTTTTAATTAAGAATTATGATCCGGCTATTGGATGGCTGAATCTAACAAGGGTTAAATATTGGTTAGAAGTACATGAAGGAGATCAAAAGAGGGACCATAGGGTTCGGCCCCATTGGATGGCCAAACCCCATGGAAATAATTGGTTTATTTGGATGGTTTTTGGAAATTAAAACCATACAAATTTGGGACTGTTTTTAGATGATTTTAAGTGTGTGTTTTAAAAAGGTTAAAACATAAATAAGGAAGTTTGTTTTGGACATAGATGAATGATGAAGAAATTCAAAACCAAAGGTCATAGGGTTCGGCCACCATAGAGGGCCGAACCCCATGCAAATAATGGTATGGTTTTGAGGTATTTGAAACATATAAACCATGAAGTTGGTGGACTGTTTTGGGTTATTATTTAAGATTCAAATACATGTTTTGGAAAGGGTTAAAAACATGGATCTATATGACAAAGGACTGAAGTTAGCATGGTTTAAATCAGTGGTTCAAAACTGATGAAATGGACCATTTGGATCGGCCATTTTGGATGGCCGAATTTCATGAAATAATATGGTCATTTGAGACAAGTAGATGAACTGATTTAGATGGTGTTTAAGAGGTATAATGGCAGCAATATTATGTTGATATTGTATGTTTAAATAACACCAAAAACATGTTTTAGAAGACCAAAACATGGGCATAGGGTTCGGCCACCTTGGATGGCCGAACCCCATGTAAGTATTTGGTTGTTTGGTTTGGCTTTCAAAAAGATGGAAATCATATCAATTATGGATTTAGTATTAAGGTGATGATGGAAAATAGGATTAAAATCTTTAGGGTGAGGCTCGGCCATGTTATGTGGCCGAACCCCACCAATTGTCATGTGATGGACTTTGTTGTCTAAGGAAAAATTAGGCAAAGGATAGTATAATGGCATTATGGTAAATAAGGATGAAAAGATGAAATGACCAAAAGAATGGGCTTATGAGCCAAAACCTAAGGTGGTAAGATTCGGCCATGTATTATGGCCGAACCCTACCAAGTGTCATTTGAAAAGTTTGGGATACTTAGATGGTATTAAGTAAATAAAAGATTTATCAAAGTTTAAATGGGTGAGGTTCGGCCATGGGGTATGGCCGAACCCCACAAAGTGGATTTTTGGGATTTAAATCAAATTAGAATCATATGGTTAATCATTTGACTTGCTGCCATGTACATAGGGTATTCGGATTTCTAGAACGGTGTACAAAGTCGTGATCGAAAGACGGTCCAAAGGAAGGGTCGAACAAAGTAAACTATCGTAGGTTTCCTACCTTGTTGTAACCACATAACTTATTTGCTGTTTTATGTTTATTTGAATAAGTTATTTGAATCAAATGTTATATTTACAAATGGCATGTTTGCATAGACATCTCATGCATAGCATGGGATGATGGGGAAGTAACCGGAGGCCACACTCCGTCGGGGCGTCCGAAAGACCATTGTGGGGTACCCTGATGATGAGAATCCCATCAGGAGGAATCCGGAGGCCACACTCCGTCGGGGCGTCCGAAAGACCACTGTGGGTTACCTTGACGATGAGAATCCCGTCAAGTGATGGCTATGTTGAATGGTGGTGGGTGGGACTCATTACATGTTCATTCCAACCATGTATGAAATGAACATGTAATGAAATGAACATGTAATGAGTCCCACCCATCACCATTCAACATAGCCATCACTTGACGGGATTCTCATCGTCAAGGTAACCCACAGTGGTCTTTCGGATGCCCCGACGGAGTGTGGCCTCCGGATTCCTCCTGATGGGATTCTCATCATCAGGGTACCCCACAATGGTCTTTCGAACGCCCCGACGGAGTGTGGCCTCCGGTTACTTCCCCATCATCCCATGCTATGCATGAGATGTCTATGCAAACATGCCATTTGTAAATATAACATTTGATTCAAATAACTTATTCAAATAAACATAAAACAGCAAATAAGTTATGTGGTTACAACAAGGTAGGAAACCTACGATAGTTTACTTTGTTCGACCCTTCCTTTGGACCGTCTTTCGATCACGACTTTGTACACCGTTCTAGAAATCCGAATACCCTATGTACATGGCAGCAAGTCAAATGATTAACCATATGATTCTAATTTGATTTAAATCCCAAAAATCCACTTTGTGGGGTTCGGCCATACCCCATGGCCGAACCTCACCCATTTAAACTTTGATAAATCTTTTATTTACTTAATACCATCTAAGTATCCCAAACTTTTCAAATGACACTTGGTAGGGTTCGGCCATAATACATGGCCGAATCTTACCACCTTAGGTTTTGGCTCATAAGTCCATTCTTTTGATCATTTCATCTTTTCATCCTTATTTACCATAATGCCATTATACTATCCTTTGCCTAATTTTTCCTTAGACAACAAAGTCCATCACATGACAATTGGTGGGGTTCGGCCACATAACATGGCCGAGCCTCACCCTAAAGATTTTAATCCTATTTTCCATCATCACCTTAATACTAAATCCATAATTGATATGATTTCCATCTTTTTGAAAGCCAAACCAAACAACCAAATACTTACATGGGGTTCGGCCATCCAAGGTGGCCGAACCCTATGCCCATGTTTTGGTCTTCTAAAACATGTTTTTGGTGTTATTTAAACATACAATATCAACATAATATTGCTGCCATTATACCTCTTAAACACCATCTAAATCAGTTCATCTACTTGTCTCAAATGACCATATTATTTCATGAAATTCGGCCATCCAAAATGGCCGATCCAAATGGTCCATTTCATCAGTTTTGAACCACTGATTTAAACCATGCTAACTTCAGTCCTTTGTCATATAGATCCATGTTTTTAACCCTTTCCAAAACATGTATTTGAATCTTAAATAATAACCCAAAACAGTCCACCAACTTCATGGTTTATATGTTTCAAATACCTCAAAACCATACCATTATTTGCATGGGGTTCGGCCCTCTATGGTGGCCGAACCCTATGACCTTTGGTTTTGAATTTCTTCATCATTCATCTATGTCCAAAACAAACTTCCTTATTTATGTTTTAACCTTTTTAAAACACACACTTAAAATCATCTAAAAACAGTCCCAAATTTGTATGGTTTTAATTTCCAAAAACCATCCAAATAAACCAATTATTTCCATGGGGTTTGGCCATCCAATGGGGCCGAACCCTATGGTCCCTCTTTTGATCTCCTTCATGTACTTCTAACCAATATTTAACCCTTGTTAGATTCAGCCATCCAATAGCTGGATCATAATTCTTAATTAAAAATAGTTTATCGAACACCTACCGTTTCCGCGACTCCTCCACTTGATCTTCCCTCCGGCTTGTTCCTTGTCCTTTCTTAGCCTCTCCTTCTTCTTGATTCCTTGATGATCAGGGACTGATTTAAACAACCAGCTGTTGTTCTTGGTAGAAAACGGCAAAGAGAGAAAGAGATAGAATTTTTTACTTTGAATGGAATACCTTGAGGCCAACACTTTTGCTCAAGATATGCTTTTGTCTTGGTGAAACAAATCACTCAAGGACTGATTTCATATCACTAACCAGCTGCTGCTCTTAGTGTTTGGGAAGATAAAAACGACCAAGAGAGAGAGATAGGGAGAGAAAAACTGAAACATCTTTGGCTAAATTTCAATCAGCCCATGTGATCTCTTTGGTACCCAAAAATTGTAACTCCTAATGCATTTATCTTTAACTCTTATTTCCTTTGGGGGTTTCATCCTTGAGATGAAACCCTCCAACGTTTTTTAACCCTTGACCTTCCATCTAAGGTGGTTAATCCTCATGGTTCCAATGCATGTAATCATTTTAAATATAAAACCTTTATGTAACCATTATTTTTTAATACCTTCCTTGGGGGTTTCATCTTTGAGATGAACCTCCAAGGGTACCCAACGGCCTATGCATATCCTTGTGAATTGTTTGCATTCCCTCCTTCATTCATGCATTTGTAACTCTCAAAGCCATCACTCTCATATCTCCATGGTAGCCGTTACATGCATGAAATTGCTCATGCATGCAGCCAACGTCCCTAGCAACCCTTGTGACTTCAAAAAGTAACTCCCATTCAAAATGTAACTCCCATTTTATTCATCACCTAAATGGGGGTTACATGCATGGTAATGTCTCCCCATGCACCAACGTTTTTCCTTGCTCAAAATTGGAATTTAAAACACTTCCCCTCTCATTCACACACTTCACAATAAAAACACATATTCATCCAACTCATTTATTCAACTCACCCAACCTAAGTCATTCATTTAATTTAACTTAACTAATAAATTCAACTCAACTTAACCCACCATTCATTTCAACTCAAACCAAACTCAAGTACTTAATAAACTTAAATTAACTAAGCTTGAACTCAATCCATGGTTAATCATGCCATTCACACGACCCATTGGGTCCCATCTAGCCATTTTGACCCATTTATCAAAATTTGACCCAAATATGATTCTTGACCCGTTTAAATTTATCTTACCCATTTATTTGTTTTGTAAACCAACTACCATTCTTTGGGTCTTGATTGAGCCATTGACCCATTTAAATTCAAATCAATTTTATCACAATGGCAATTCCGTAAATATGAATATTTTCATATAAACTGATAACTTTGAAATTCCAGGGTGTTACAATACAATACTCTTTTTATAATTTTCGTCCCGAAAATCGAACGAAGTAGGATTTCAAAGTAAATCATACAAACAATTCAGGGTGAGATGTTCTCATCTCCGATTCCAATTCCCAAGTGGCCTCCTCAACACCATGTCGATCCCAAACCACCTTGACGAACTGAATCGCTCGGTTACGCAACACCCTTTGCTCACTCTCCAATATTCTGACCGGCTTCTCGACATAAGTGACATCGCTTTGCACATCTATATCTTGCACATCCAAAACATGAGACGGATCAGGGTTGTACTTCCTCAGCATCGACACATGGAACACATCATGTAGAGACGCCAATTGCGAAGGAAGTGCCAACTGATAGGCTACATCTCCCATCCTTCTGATAATTGAAACGGTCCCACATATCTTGGCGACAATTTTCCTTTCTTCCCAAATCTCATGTGCCCTTTTCGTGGCGAGACCTTCAAGAATACCATGTCTCCCACTTCAAATTCGAGAAACCTCCTCCTTTTATCCGCATAGCTCTTTTGCCGACTCTGTGCGGTCAACAAATGTTGACGTATCAACTGGATCTGTGCAGTAGTTTCTGCAACCAACTCAGGTCCTATCAGTGCAGGTTCGCCGACCTCGGTCCAGCACACTGGTGACCTGCATGGTCTACCATACAAAGCTTCGAATGGTGCCATCTGGAGGCTTGCCTGGTAGCTATTGTTATAAGAAAATTCCACCAATGGCAAATGATCCTCCCATCCACCTTTGAAGTCTAGCATGCACGCCCTCAACATGTCCTCCAACGTTTGTATTGTTCTTTCCGATTGTCCATCGGTCTGTGGATGGAATGCTGTGCTAATAAGTAGATCGGTTCCCATGGCCGACTGCATGCTCTGCCATACCCTGCCGGTGAATCGGCCATCTCTATCAGACACTATAGTCTGTGGAATAAGCCCTGAAGTTCAAGTGGCACATGTGGTATATGTACACCACTGTTCCCTTCTCCCTCCTTCTGTGATGCATTCTCACTCCCCTTTTCTTCCCTCCATGAGTGCTGTGATTCTTCCGCATTGTGAGACTTTTCATGAATAGATCGCTCCTCATCAGGTTGGGTTACCTCTTTCTCATGTATAGATGGCTCCTTCTCATGCACAGATTTTTCGTGTTGTGATATCACTTTCTCGTGTTGCGTGATTTGCAACACCTTTTCCTTCCCTTTCTGGTTCTGAGGGATCCTTTTCTTTGGTGCCATTTCCCTAAGCCATAAAACATTATTGACTTAGTTTCCTCGTATAGTTTGTATTTTTCACAATTTTGGGGAGATTTCCAAATAAGCAAACTTGATTTTCTATTTGTTTTTGAGGGGAGAGTCTCTAAATTCCCTATGTTTGTTTTTCTCAATTGGGGAGTATTGGGGAATGTATATCCTATTTTGCTACGTTTGATAGATGAATTATAATAATGTACTTTTGCTATCTTTCACTGTTGTTCTCAGTTTGATATGTTCAGTCTGAGTCCACGAAGTAAATTAATCCGGCCCCCAGTCAGCGGACTCCGAAGAGTCGGTCAGTTGGGATTCTTATCCGTCAGTGAGACATGAAACCGTCTTAATCTTACTTCGGAAGATTCAACTTCCCGTTTCGCTCTGATACCAACTGTAACACCCCGCCCTTTTCACTCTAAATTTTCAGAATGAATAGTAGACTAAGGTTATATAATAATTTTGGAGAATAAATAAGGTACTTTGCTATCTAAAAATGGAAATTGGATTAATCATAGGTTCTATTATAACCTCAGTAAGATCTAGACTAAGTTAATTCCGCTAGATATATATGTACCATGTGCGGATCAGTTTTATGGACTTAGTTCATACGCACATGGGCTTGGCCTAGTTAAGGGTCGGATTTAGAAATCCGAACTTAACTCGCGTCGTGACATTCCGCCCCGATCACTTATTGATTATTATTATAAAAAAAAAATAAAAAAAAAATAAACTCTGAAAATTTAGAGTGAAAAGGGCGGGGTGTTACAATTTGTGATTGTTTATATCTTGACGAGGTTTTGCCGTCAAGGGGGATGATTTGTGATTGTTTATATCTGGACGAGGTTTTGCCGTCTAGGGGGATGATTTGTGATTGTTTATATCTGACGAGGTTTTGCCATCAAGGGGGATGATTTGTGATTGTTTATATCTTGACGAGGTTTTGCCGTCAAGGGGGATATGACAGTAGAATGGTATGGATGATGGGTGGGATTCATAACACAGACACCCATGGCATAGCATTCATTTTATGGTTTTTCGTTATAATATTATCTATATGCTTTGTTATCACTAATCCATGTGTTAGCCCTACTCGGAGTCCTACTGGGCGCATTGTCTAACGCCCTACTTCTACCTTAGCTGATGACGCAGGAGATGGCACAGCGGAAGGGCGCGACGGAAGCCAAGCGTAGGAGCTTGGGAAAGCGGGCCACTTAGTTTATTTAAATTTATTTTGGAATATGTAATTGAGTAGCTTAGCTCGTCGGAATGTAATAATTTAGATTACTTACTGTGGTTTGGATTTTATTTGGGACATTATTATCTTGAAGTAATTCAGTAATTTAAATGATGTAATCTTCCCTGCTATCTACAAATTTGTAGGAAAGATTCTATTTTTAATTCCGCACTCAGTTTAATATCTCTGTAGCTTACGTCTACGTGTGAACCGTTCTCGTGGACTTCGTTCCACGCACACGTAGGGTTGGCTAGTTAAGGGTCGGGCTTTAGAAGCTCGGACTTAACTCTCGTCGTGACGTCCGCGCCCTTTGTCACTTATTATTTCAAAAAAAATAAAAAAATTAGACTCTGATTTCGGTGAAAAGGGGCGGGCGTTACAGAATAGAGAGTTTGGTCTGATGTGCCTCAATCAACAACTCTTTTCTGCAGCTCTCAGGCACATATGTCCTACCTCAGAATAAAAGACCCTGTCAAGGTCGTAATTCCCATTCCGGTACAACCTCACCTGCAGACATCTTGGTCCATATCTCCTCTATCTCTGGGTCTGTCCGTTGCTCTTGTTCAATCTTGGAGGACCATGTTGGACCGTATGATCAGATTATACATACTCCCATGGTTCCTGATGTACAAGTTGAACTTTCGGATGGTGTTCAGCATATCCCATTCCGTTCTGATCAAACTGGCCACTGATGCATGTGATAAGTGGCTGAGGGCATCCGCCACTTTGTTCGCCTTGCGAGGATGATATCGGAGTGCAAAGTCATAGTCTTGTAGATATTCCATCCACCTGCGTTGTCTCATGTTGAGCTCCTTCTGATCAAACAAATATTTCAGACTTTTGTGATCTGAAAACACCTCAAACTTCTCGCCATAAAGGTAGTGTCTCCAGCTTTTAAAAATGAAGACCACTGCGGCTAGCTCCAAATCATGTGTGGGATAAAGGCGCTCATGAATTTTCAACTGTCTTGAACCATAAGCCACCACATAATGATCTTGACTGAGAACACACCCAAGTCCCTCTCTTGAGGCATCGCATTCCACTTCATAACCCTAGCCTTTTTCTGGCAAAATCAAGATGGGAGTAGTTGTAAGTCTCTCCCTCAGCTCCTCATCAAACAAATCATCTATCCTGGGTAGAGGGTACTTGATCCTGACAGTCAGCTGGTTCAATTTCCTGTAGTCCACACACATCCGAAGGGTACATTCCTTCTTTTTTCACAAATAATACTGGGGCTCCCCATGCTGATGTGCTGTTCCGAATAAAACCCAGTCTGAGCAGTTCATCAATCTACTTCTTTAACTCAGACATCTCAACTGGTGCTAAATAAGCATACTTTGTTTTGGGGGAAAACTTCCTAAGTATCAAATGTTCATTTTCAATTTGGGGGAAAATTGCCAAATAAGCATACTTAGTTTTGGGGAAAACGGGGAAATTTTCCTACGTATCCAATATTGTTTCTCATTTTTGGGGGAATTAAGCCCTATCTTGCTACATTTGATAAATCCAACTTATAGTGATTGTCCTTCCCTTTCTATCATTCCTTTTCGTCAAATGTTGCTCTCAGATTGAACGCTTCAGTCTGAGTCCAACGAAGTAAATTAATCCGGTTGTGCAGCGGACTCCGAAGAGTCGGTCAGTTGGGATTCTTATCTGTCAGTGAGACATGAAACCGTCTTAATCTTACTTTGAAATATTCATTCTTCCGGTTTCGCTCTGTTACCAACTGCAACGCCCCGCCCCTTCTCACTATGCTTAGCCGAAAAAATCATAGTCTATTTTTTTTTTTTTTAAATAAAGAGTGACAAAAGGGCGCGGGACGTCACGACGCGAGTTAAGTCAGAGCTTCCAAAGCCCGGCCCATAACTGGCCAACCATACGTGTGCGTGGAACTACTCCACGAGAACAGTTCACGCGTAGAAAGTAGGCTTGCTGAATATAAACTTAAAGCCGAGTTATAATTGAGTCTATCCTACCAATTTTAGATAGCAAGGAATTACATCACTTAAATTATTAAAATACCTCAAAATTAGAATGTCCAAGATAAAGTCCAAACCATAACAAGTAATCTAAAATATTACAGTCCAACGAGCTAAGTTACTCAAATTACATTTCCAAAATAAAACTTAAGTAAATAAACTAGCTCGCTCCTCCAAGCTCCTACGCTTGGCTCCCATCACGTGCTTCATTTCCTCCATTTCCTACGTCATCATCTAAGGTGGAAGTAGGGCGTTAGACAACGCGCCCAGTAGGTACTCCTAGTAGGGTCAACACATGGCTTAGTGATAACAAAACACATAGGTAATAGTATAGCAAAACCATGCAATCAATGTCATGCCATGGGTGTCATATGTCATGAGTCCCACCCATCATCCATACCATCATTATACAATGTCCCCCTTGATGGAAAAAGCACATCAATGTATCACAAACACTTTGTATCCCTCTTGATGGAAAAGTCTCATCAAGATATCGTAAACACATAGTATCCTCCTTGATGGAAAAGCCTTATCAAGGTATCCCCATGTTTGTTTATCGGTCGCCCCGACGGAGCATAGACTCCGGTTACATTTCATCCCTCCCATGCCATGCATGAGGTGCAAGTGTTAACATGCTATATGATATTACAAACCATGGCATTAAAAATCTCATCATTAATACATATAATTTCATACCAAAATAAGTCAAGTAAAGCATTCATATACACATAATCCATGGCTTACAATGAGGTAGGAATCCTACCAAATACCAACTAGTGTTCCTTTACGTTTCTGTCCACGAATTCGGTCACCGATCGCACACCGTTTACGAGATCCCGATGCCTTATTACACATCAACAAATTAAACCCATGTTTCAACCATGCCTAAGTCCATTACTCATACCTTAGTGGGGTTCCGCCATACACCATGGCCAAACCTCACTCACTTGATTTCGGGTCCCATTTTAATCCTTAGATCATTTTAGTTATATAAGTCTAAAAACCAGCAACCCTATGCTTCATTAACCAACACATAAGGTTATCATAGAAGTCCCTAAGTCCACAACCACCCTCCATGGGGTTCGGCCATATACCATGGTCGAACCCATGGTCTTCCATTTTGGCCATATTTACTTCTTTGCCATCCTTCTTTTCTATGGCTAAACTCTCATTTTATTTTTACATCCATAGGTCCATAACTGATCCATAAACATGGATCCATGATTGATTCATTTAATCATGCCATAAAATTTATCAAACCCCTAACAATTACCTCCATTTTCTTAGCTTAATAGCCATTAATTTTAATACATGCATGGACCCAACTTAGCCCATAAAATGGCTAATAAAATGGGTCATGGGGTTCGGCCATACACCATGGCTGAACCCATGATATTATTTTCCCCATTTTGGATGGATCTTGTACAACATTCTAAGACCCACTTAAATCCTTAACATGCATCCATTTAAAAACTCTTAAAAAAAAATCCTTAACACACCTATGATTTTCATCCTTGAAATCTCACCAAAAATCATCAATACACCCCCATGGGGTTCGGCCATACACTATGGCCGAACCCATGGTCCATGGCTCATCCTCATTTACAACCTTTGAGGCCATAAAAATCACCAACATCCTCCATGACTTTCCTCATTAAAACTCCTTTTAAAATTTACAAATATTTAACCATTCAAAACCCTAAAATCATTAACCATTACTCCATGGTTTCCATCCTTTAAACCCATGGAGGAAAACTTAATATCATTCCATGGGGTTCAGCCATACACCATGGCCGAACCCTATGGTACATTATATCTTCCAAAAACCATATTTTCCATGACTTATTATTTGATAGTTTTCATGCAAGAAACCCTAGGGTTTGGCCATGCAAAGGCCAAACCATCTATCTTGATCATCGACCATACTTTGACATGCATGAGGTCCTCTCCATGAATCCATAACGTTTAGGGTTCGGTCATGCAATGGCCGAACCATGATCCTTGACCCATCATGCCATGCATGCATATGTAACCCAAATATATACATAGTGTCCTTAACATTTATTTTTCTTAACTTATCTTACCCTTTAGGGTTTGTCCATTTCTCCTCCCCTTTCTTGGATGGATTTTAGATCTATGGCCCATAATATTTTGGCCACCAATTAATCCAATAAGGATGGACTCCATGGTCTCCTTTTAATCCTTAAAAAAATATAAAATCTTGTTTGAAGATACTTACCAATCCCGCGGCTCTTGCTGTTTCCTCTTGCTCCTCTTGATCCTTAGCCTTTCTCCTTCTTTCTTTCTCCTTGATCTTCGACCAAGATATGATCTTGATCCAATGAAATCTCCAAGGGCTGGTTCGGCCAAGATGTAGTAGGTTTGAGAGAGGGAAAGGAGGAGAGAATGGAAAAATACCCTAAGGTTTTTGGTCTTGAGAGTGGTTGGCCAAGCTTGGGATCTTCTTGTTTTTCTTCTAAATCTTTTCTTCTTCTTTCTCCTTGTGTTTTCTTTGTATTGGATGAGAGAGGGTCAGATAGGAGAGGGAGGGAGAGAGTGTCAGATGGAAAATGAGATAGAAACCCTAGATTTTTCCATCTCATTTTGGTTTGCTTGAGTTACACTCCTCCACCTCCCCTTTTGCCCAATCATGGTCCATGTATGCCCTTAATCTTAGGCCTCTTCTCTAGCATACCACTCTTGTACACGGTTTTGGGCTTGGTTGTTTGGTGGTTTGGGTGAGGTGGAACCACCACCTCACAATGGGCCAATGCATGCCCTAGCGTGCCCCCATTTTATGGATCTTTGTCTAGCCATACCACTCTTGTACATGGTTTTGGGCTTAGTGGTTTGGTGGTTTGGGTGAGGTGGAACCACCACCTCACAATGGGCCAATGCATGCCCCCATTTTATGGATCTTTGTCTAGCCATACCACCCTTCCATGGCCAACGGTTTTGCATGGTTTGGATGAGGTGGCACCCCCACCTCATTTTGGCCAAGGCATGCTCTCCACCTAGGCTTTTGGTCTAGCCATGGGGAAAGCATGCCCTCCATGTGGCACTCCATCCATGCCAACGGTTTTGGTGGGTCTAAGCTTGGTGGTTTGGGTGGTTTCCATGAGATGAAACCACCCACTTGACTCACTCATTATCTAAGTGACTCACCCCATTTAACTCACCCCATTTATTTAACTAATTTGATTTTTAACTTAGGTCATTTAATTACATATTTTAATTCCATTTAGTTTCCTTAAATTTCTCCATGAATCCACCCATGGTTGACCAAGTCAACCATGGTGGCCGGCCCCACCAATTCCTTAGCCCACCTGCCACCTCACTTGATGAGGTGGAGGTGGGTCCCACTTGATCATGTCACCTTGGTTTATTTAAGATTAACTTGGGTGATTTAAATTAATTCATTCAACTCAACTTACTTTGATCCCCCTTAATTCACCTTGAAAACCCATGGTTGACCAAGTCAACCATGGTGGTCGGCCCCACCTATGTCTTGGTCCACATGCCACCTCACTTGATGAGGTGGAGTTGGGCCCCACTCGACCATAACACTTGGATAATTCCAATTTAACTTAGGTGATTTTAATCACTTCAATCCATTCCATCTACTTGGATCACCATTGGGCCTATGGCCCAATTAAATTCACCTCCTACCCATTTACCCTAATGCTCAAACCATCTTGACTCATTGGGTCCCAAATGGGTATTTGACCCAATTGACCATCCATGACCCAATTAATTGGAAATAATTCAATCCATGTCCATTGGACTATGCTTGGGTCATTGCCCAAATTTTGATCCATTTAACATCCATTCCATCAAAATTCTTAATTTCAACCATTAAAATAAATAATAGCTAACATATGTATTGATTTAAACATCACGGCTATTACAATGTAGGTCACCAATGTGCTGGACAGAGTCAGGTGAGCCTGCACTGATTGGACCTAAGTTGGTTGCAGAGACTACAGCGCAGATAAAATTAATACGACAACATCTATTGGCTGCGCAGAGTCGTCAGAAGAGCTATGCTGACAAGAGAAGGAGGTCCCTTGAATTTGAAGTGGGAGACATGGTGTTCTTGAAAGTCTCGCCACGAAAGGGACACATGAGATTTGGAAAGAAAGGGAAATTATCGCCAAGGTATGTGGGACCATTTTCTATCATAAGAAGGATGGGGGATGTGGCTTATTAGCTGGCACTCCCATCACAGTTGGCATCTTTTCACGATGTGTTCCATATATCGATGTTGAGGAAGTACAATCCTGATTCTTCTCACGTACTGAACGTACAAGATATAGGGTTCAGAGTGACGTGACATACGTCGAGAAGCCTGTCCGAGTAGTGGACAGGGAACAAAGGGTGTTACGGAACCGAGCGATCCAGTTTGTCAAGGTGGTATGGGATTGACATAGCATTGAGGAAGCCACATGGGAACTCAAATCAGAAATGAGAAAGGCTCATCCTGAGTTATTACGTGTAAATGTCTGAAAACCCTACTTCACTAGATTTTCGGGAAGAAAATTTTAAAAAGAGGGTTGTATTGTAATACCCCAGATTTTTCAATTTATTATTTATATAAAAAATTATCCATTTTTAATTATGAATTTTAGATTGGATCTTATATGGATAAAGAATTGGGCCATGACCCAATTAGGACCCAATTGATTGTGGAATTGGTTTTATTAAAATTTAAATGGGTTGAATTATTTTAGTAATGCATTATGTCCAAAAAAAAATTAATTAAAAGATTTTATGGCCGTGTATGGGATAAGTTTCGCCGAATTTTAGATAATAAAATCTAATCATAGACTCATGGGATCTTTTAAAAAGGGTGTGCATATTTCCTTAAAATAAATAAAAGAAGTATCTAAATTAAAAGAAGGGGCACACGACATAGGGGATTTGTTTAGCTATAGTACATTCCAAATTAAGGAAGAGAGGTCGGTAATGGCTAAAAATAACACATGGGGCACACGGACAAAGGGGGGAGTAGCTATCATACACACTTCCTAAATATGGACCAAGGGAAAATTATAAAAGGGAGAGAGGGACAAGGGCACAACGTTACACTCTATTCGAATTCTCTCTCTCTATCTCTCTCAATCTCTCATTCTCTCTCACGCCAAAGAGCAAGAAGAAGAAGAAGGCAGCCAGCAAGAGGAGGTTTTGGTTGAAAGAATTGATAAGAAAGGAGAAGGATTGGAAGAGCAAGGAATCGGAAAAAGGTTAGTATCTTGTTTGATAAATTTATTTTGAAATAAACGAACCATAGGGTTCGGCCATGGTGTTTGGCCGAACCCCATGGAGGAAGATTGGAGATGGGTTTAATGATTTAAATGGAAAAGAAAGAACCATAGGGTTCGGCCATAGTGCATGGCCGAACCCCATGGAAAGACTTGATTTATGTTATTGGGTTTTTAAGAATGAAAACCATGGGAGTTGGGTAATAAATTCATACGGTTTTGATAGATGTTGTTGGTATTTTTAGTGGAAGATCATTGATGATGTAAAATGATGTTTGGAGGGGTGAGGATCAGCCATGGTGTATGGCCGAACCCCACCAAATAAATTTATGAATTTGGGGTTTTCATAGGCAATGGATTATATGGACATAAGGTTAATAATTTTTAATGGAACCATAGGGTTCGGCCATGGGTATGGCCGAACCCCATGGAAGGGATATTGATAAACTGTAATGGAGTTAAATTAATGGTCAAGATCATGAACCATAGGGTTCGGCCATGGTGTATGGCCGAACCCCATGGGGTTGTGTTGGAATGGAGATAGATTTTGGTTGCTAAACTTAGAAAGCATCCAATAATGGAAAGATGGTTTCTAATTTAGGAAACTATCTATTTATTGGAGGTTGCTAAAATTAGAAGCTACCTAATTTATGGACCTTAGATTAAAATGGAAGGTGGAGTTTAATTATGGAAACCTTCCAATTATGGAAAGGTGGAGTTTATTTATGGGAACTTTCTAATTATGGAATTTTAAAGTGGTAAGTTTTAATTAGGGAAGGTTATTGGATAAATATGGGCTTTCTAAATGAGGATTTTGGAAACCATAGGGTTCGGCCTTGGGTATGGCCGAAACCCATGGAGTTGGATTGGTATTTTAATGTAAGTAAATTTATTAAAATACAAGGATGGTTATTAATTTAGAAACGATCTAAGGTGGAGATTAAATTAGTAACTTACTAATTATGTAACTTAGATTAAATGGAAGGTGATTCTAAATTGGGAAACCTTCTATTTATGGAAGGTTGTCCATGAATGGCAATTTTGTAATTATGGAAGTTGGATGCTAAAATTGGAAACTTTCTAAGTATGGAGTATTAATGTTATAATTGGAAATTATACACCATAGGGTTTGGCCAAGGTATATGGCCAAACCCCATGGACCAAATTAAGGGATTTTATGGATCGATTTTGAACATAAACATGAGGTAATGGAGACCAATGGCAAGGTTGTAAATACTTGCAAAATATAGAAGGTTAGCCATGAATGGCAATCTTGTAAATATAGGAAATATTGGACATAGGGTTCGGCCATGGTGTATGGCCGAAGCCCATGAATAAATTCTATGGGTTAGGTTTATGTGTTAATGAATCAAGGGGAATGGATGGTATGAATTTAATATGATGATTGGATTAATGGGAAGACATGAACCTAAGCTAGTGGCAAAATGGTAAATATCGCCTAAATTGAAAGATCATGGGTTCGGCCATGATGTATGGTCAAATCCCATGAGATGTTTTGTGGATCATACATTAACTTAGGCAATTTTTTTAATGATTGAAAAGATGGGATTATGGAATGATAGCCATGGATGGCATTTTCGTAATTAGGTGTGAAAATGGTAAGCCATGGGTTCGGCCATGGTGTATGGCCGACCCCATGGGGTTTTATTATGGACTTAGAGCCTTGTAAATCAAGTGGGATTTGGTGTTGATTTATTATTATATTATAAGGTAACGGGATCTTGCAAGCGGTGCTCGATCGGTGACCGATTCTTGGACGGAAGCGCAAGGACTAGTGAACGGTCTTTGGTAGGATTCCACCTCTTTGAAACCATGGGCTTATGTACACTTGTTTTTATCTTATGTTTGATGAAAATATGTTTCAAAGGATATGCTTTATCATTGAATTTCAAATGCTATGTTTAACTATATAAATAGCATGTGTTGATTATGTTTCAAAAGGTGATTTTAAATGCTATGTTTAGGTTATAAAATAGCATGTGTTTCATTGGCATCTCATGCATGTCATAGGGTGGAGGATTTGTAATCGAAGGGGTCACACTCCATCGGGGCGTCCGAAAAACCTATATGCGGTACCTTGATTTGATTTCCATCAAGAAGAATCCGGAGAATCCACACTCTGCCGGGGCGTCCGGAAGACCTATGTGGTGGGTACATTTTATGTACATGTGATGGGTGGGACTCATTGCATTTGTCATCATTGCATAGCATGGATTTTACATGGTTTTGGATATTATGTTATAATATATGTTTTGTACTAACCATGTGTTAGCCGTAACTGGAATACCTACTAGGCGCGTTGTTCTAAAGCCCTACTTCTACCCTAGTTGATGATACAGGTAATCAGGGGAACGAGGAACGCAAGACGGGCCAGGCTTAGGAGCTTGGATGATTTATTTCATATGTTTTGAATAAAGTTACTTATGGACTTATAATTGAGTAACTAGTTTCAGAATATAATAACTTAGATTGTCGGATCTTTAGTTTGATGATTATGATGTTTTAATGATGATTAAGGACTTGACGTACTTTTCTATCTGAATGGAATAGAACTTGGTTCTATTATGATTCCACAAAATGATGTTATGATTCCGCAGGTTATGATTTTTATTCCACATGTTGATATTGCTATGTGTGAACCATTTTTGTGGACTTGGTCCATGCACACATAGGGTTGGCCAGTCAAGGGTCGGACCTTGGAAGTTCGGACTTAGCTCGCGTCGTGATGTCCCGCATTCTATCACTCTACTCTGTTATATAAAAAAAAAAAAGTAGACTCGGAATTTACGGGAAGAAGTGAGTGAAAAAGGGCGGGGCGTTACAGAATATATATGGAAATTGTCCATTTAATTTGTGAATTAATGGAGATGGACATTAGATGGGTAAGGAGTTGGGTCATGTAACGCCCTGCTCTTTTTCACTATGCCAAAAATCAAAGTCTATTTTTTTCTTTGAATAGAAGAGTGAGCAAGAGCAGGACGCCACGTCACGAGCTAAGTCCGAGCTTCCAAAGCCCGACCATTAACTGGCCAACCATACGTGTATGTGAACCAAGTCCACTAAAACGGTTCACACGTACTCAAGTTAACATGCGGAATTACAATAGAATATTAATTCTATTCCATTTTAGATAGCAAGGATGCCCATCACTTAATCATAACTATCTTACGTTAAAATATCCAACATTAACATTCCAAACCATAACAAATAATCTACGTTATTACAGTCCCACGAACTAATTACTCAAATACATTATCCATGAGTAACTTAAATAAAATGAAACTAAAACATCCAAGTTCCTAAGCTTGACTCCGATCTCGTTCCTTGTTCCATCCCTACCCTGTGTCATCAACTAGGGTAGAAGTAGGGCGTTAGACAACGTGCCCAAGTAGGGTCAAACACATGGTTTAGTATAAAAATCCAGTTATAATACATCATGTCGTATCCGTAAAACATCGTATCCAAAACAGTGTATGATAATAGAGATCTAACCATACAGATAACACCAGAATCAGTGCATGATAATAGAGATCATAATCATGTTGATACAATGCCTTGCCATGTGTGTCATATGCCATGAGTCCCACCCATCAGCCATAACACAAACACATAGTATCCTCTTGATGGAAACTCCTCATCAAGGTCTTCCTCTTCATGGAAACTCCTCATGAAGCTCACGAATGTCTTACAGACGCCCCGACGGAGCGTGGACTCCGGTTACCTCTTGATGGATAATGCACACCAAGGTACCCCTCACGACTTACAGACTCCCCGACGGAGCGTGGGTCTCTGGTTACCTTTCATCCCTCCCATGCCATGGATGAGATGCAAATGCCAACATGCTATGTAGAAATACAAATCATAACATTTTAAATTCCATAATTGAAACGTATTGTTTGATACCAAATTAACTTATCAAACATGAATTGAAATCATCATATATACATATCCATGGTTTTCGATAAGGTAAGAATCCTACCAATGACCAACTAGTGTATCCTTGCATTTTCATCCGAAAACCGTTCACCGATCGTACACCGCTTGTGAGGTCCCATTACCTTATTACATATCAATAAATTAAAACAATGATCCCTTTTTATTTCCACCCATGTTTAAGTCCATAAAATACCTTAGTGGGGTTCGGCCATGCAACATGGCCGAACCTCACTCACTTGGTTTGGATCCCTCTTTTGATTCATTAACCAATCATACATGAGTTAGTCATTTAGCATTAATAAAACCTAAGTCCACAAAACCTTCTCCATGGGGTTCAGCCATACACCATGGCCGAACCCATAGTCCTTTCATTTTCATCATATTTACCTCTTTGCCATTATTTCCATCGCCTCATGCTTATGTCCAAAACATAGATCCACAACTAACATTCTCCATGGTTCAATCATACACTTAGGCCTCGTATACAAACCTAGATCCAAAAACATAATCCATAAACATGATTCATGGGGTTCGGCCATACACCATGGCTGAACCCATGATGTCTCATTTCCATGTTCTCCATTAAATCATTTACAATATTTAAGTCCATAAACAAGTCCCTCCATGGGGGTTTACTCATACCCTTAGGGCATCATTTACAACCTAAAGTCCATCAACATGATTTCCATTATTTTCATGATCAAAATGCATCTAAGTCCATCAACATCCCTCCATTTAAAACCTTTTAAAAACATTAATAACCTTCCATGGGGTTCGGCCATACAACATGGCCGAACCCTATGGTTCAATAAATCATACCTCCATGATTGATCCTTTTAAAAAGCTATTAAGATCATTAACCAGCTTCCATGGTTTTCATCCTTCAAAACCCATAACAATTACTAACATAGTTCCATTTTAAAACCTTTAATATCTTTAACCCTTTCCATGGTTTAAACACCTTTAAAACCATTTAAACCAATGATATTCTTCCATGGGGTTCGGCCATACAACATGGCCGAACCCTATGGTTCATCAATTTATTCTAAAAATCATACTTCCAAGATTTAATCCTTTGATGGGGTTCGGCCATACACCATAGCTGAACCTCGTCAATCCCTTTTTTGTCCTTGATGGTTCTTATACATACAATTTAGGGTTTGGCCATGTAAGGGCCAAACAATGATCCTTGATCATCTACCATTTCCCATATGGTAATGCATATGTCTTTAGCTACAACAAGATTAGGGTTCGGCCATTGCATATTCCTTGACCATCTTACTTAATAAATCTCATTGAGTACTTACCGATTCCACAACTCTTTCGGTTTCTTTCACTCCTTCTTGTTCCTCCTCTCTTTTCCTTCCTTAGCCTCTTCTTCCTTCTTTCTTGATCCTTGGCCGAGATTGATCTTGATAGGTCTTGAGATGAAAACTCAAGAAGAGGGTTCGGCCAAAGAGTGTAGGTTTGAGAAAGGGAGAAAGAGAGAAAATTTAAGATAACAACTCTAAGTGTTCTCCCTTTGTCTTGAGAGTGGTCGGCTTTGAGTGAGAGAGGGAGAGAGTGAGATAAAACAAGGAATTCTCCTTGCTCCCCAATGTAAATCAGCCAAGGGTGGTGTCCTTTGGTTGATACCCCTTTGTAACTCCCATGACCTTTCACCTCCTCATTGATACTTATTTTGGGGGTTTCATCCCATGAGATGAAACTCCCCATCATATGACCCTTGGGTTTCCATCATGAGATGGAAACCCTCCATGTTCCAACTTGTATGCATGGGGATACCTTGTGTAACAACCAAAATCCCTTCAACTTCTCATTAATATTCCTTTTGGAGTTTCATCCCATGAGATGAAACTCCCACCCTTTCCAACGTGTAGCCTTGTATGTACTTTGTGTAACAACTAACCTTTCAACTTTCTCATAATGATGGTGTCTTCCCAAGTGTCCCTTGGCTTGGCCAAGACACCATTTGAGATGGAACACCCCTCCATCTTCCAACGTGTACACCTGGATATGTGTTGTGTAACATCAAAACCCTCCAACTTCCTTGTCTTGATCAATTTGGGTCGGCCAAGGGTGGTGTCCTTTGGTTGATACCCCTTTGTAACTCCCATGGCTCTTCACCTCCCTCATTAAAGCTTCTTTTGGAGTTTCATCCCATGAGATGAAACTCCCACCATTCCAATGTGTAACCCTTGAAGGTGCCTTTTGAAACAACAAAACTCTTCATCTTCCCACTCCACTCATTTAGGATGAAAGTCCCATTAACTTCCACTCAACTCATCTCTTAAACTCAACTCACTTAACTCACTTAAAAGCAACTCAATTATTTGATTCCATTTCCAACTTAATTCAGCAACAATTAATTAACTTAAACTCACTTGGTGGTCAACCAAGTCAACCACGACCCATTGGGTCCCAATTGGGCATTTGACCCAATTGACAATTTTGACCCAATTAAATAAATCTTACCTATTTATTTCAATTGAACCTTACCCATAATCCGTTGGGTCTTAATTGGGCAATTGACCCAACACCTTACCCAACTAAGGTCCATATCCATTAATTCATAATTTAAATGGGCAACTTCCATAAATATTCATAACTTGAAAATCTGGGGTGTTACAGGTCAATTATCCAATTAAGACCCAACGGATTATGGATAAGGTTCAATTGAAATAAATGGGTAAGATTTATTTAATTGGGTCAAGGCTGTCAATTGGGTCAAATGCCCAATGTGGACCCAATCGGTCATGGTTGACTAGGTCGAGCGCCAAATGAGTTCAAGCTCAATTAAGGTGTGGCTGAATTAAATTGGAAATGGAATCAAGGAATTGAGTTAATGAATGAGTACAAGTCTTAAGTTTAAAAGAATTAAAAATATTTGAGTTAAGGTGAGTTGGATGAGAAGTTAATGGGACTTTCATCTTAAGTGAGTTAGGAGAGTAGATGAAGAGTTGCATCTCATAAAACCAAACCCAAGGTGTACACACGTTGGAGAGATGGGAGTTTCATCTCATGGGATGAAACTCCAAAGGGATCATTAATGAGGGAGGTGAAGGGTTTTCGTTGTTACACAAGCCATATCCAAGAGCAGACGTTGGGGAGATGGAGGGTTTCCATTTCATGATGGAAATCCAAGAGGCACACGGCTGGAGTTTCATCTCATGGGATGAAACCCCCAAAGGAAGTATTAATGAGGGAGGTGAAGAGTCATAGTTGTCACAAAGGGGCATCACCCAAAAGACACCACCCTTGGCCGAATTACATTGCACAACAAAGAAAGTTCTTTGCTTCATCTCACTCTCTCCCTCTCTCTCTTGGCCGATCCCCTCTTAAGAAAAGAAACACTTAGAGTATTTTCTATCTCAAGCTTCTCTCCCTCTCACTCAAGGCCGACCCTCTCTCAAAGACAAAGGAGAAAGGACTTAGAGTTTTCCATCTCAAGCTCCTCTCCCTCTCATAAGAACCCTAGGGCTGACCCTCTCACAAAGATCAAGGAGGATGAAAGAAGAAAGACTAAGGAAGGAAAAAGAGCGGAGTAGCAAGTCGGAACGAAAGAAATAGGAGGAGTCGCGGAATTGGTAAGTACTTGATTAGATTTTATTAAGTAAGATAGGTTATGTAAATGATGGATTATTAAGGACACTACGTATATACGGCTTAAGCATGGAAAAGATGGTCAAGGAACATGGTCGAACCCTAAGCTTGGTATGGCTAAGAACCTTATGCATGTCCCATGTAAGAAATGGTGAATGATCAAGGATCATGGTTTGGCCCTTGCTTGGCCAAACCCTAGGTTTTATGTATAAGAACCCCATCAAAGGATCAAATCTTGGATATATGATTTTTAAAGGAAGATGATGAACCATAGGGTTCTACCATGTTGTATGGCCGAACCCCATGGAAGTATGTTAGTAATTTTTATGGGTTTTGAAGGATGAAAGCCATGGAAGGATGTTGGTAAATATGAATGAGTGGTAAAGGATGAAAATCATGCAAATATGTTAGTGATTTTAAATAAGGTTTAAATGTTGTAAATGATAAACTTGAAATGAGGAAATAAGGAAGAACCAAGGACCATGGGTTTGGCCATGTTGTATGGCCGAACCCCATGGAGAAATATTAAGGAATTTATTATGGATCTTTGGGTTTTAAATAATGAATCTAGATGTATGATGAAGGTGACATCTTTATGGACTAGGTTGTTAAATGATTAACTTATGTGATTGGATGAAAAAATCAAAAGTTGGATGGTGTTGGACCCATTTTGTGTAAAATAAAACAAGACTTAAAAAGGGGGTCAAAACCAAAGAGTGAGGTTCGGCCATGTTGTATGGCCGAACCCCACAAGTGAGTTTGGTGGACAGTGGGTAGTGGGTAGCGGGTAACTGGCTGATTTTAGAAATTAAATATTTATATGATTTTCCAAATGGTTAGGCTAAATTGGGAGGATGAAAGGAATGGTTTAAATTAATTGGAATAATTAATTTGGTTATTTTATGGAATTAAATGGATCACCAAATTGATGTATGTGTTAAATATAATAAGGTAACGGGAGTTCACAAATGGTGTACGATCGGTTTGACGCGATCGGTGATCAATTTTTGGACGGAAACACAAGGACCCGATAATTGGACGTTTGTAGGATTCCTACCTCATAGAAAACCATGGAATATGTATATGTGAATGTTTTACTTGAATTATTTTGGTATCAAATGGTATGTCTTAATAATGGGATTTTAATGCTATGATTTGTATTATTACATAGCATGTTGGCATTTGCATCTCATGCATGGCATGGGAGGGATGAAATGTAACCGGAGACCCACGCTCCGTCGGGGCGTCCGTAAGGCATTCGTGAGGGTACCTTGATGTGCATTATCCATCAAGAGGGATGTATGATTGATTTATAACCGGAGATCCACGCTCCATCGGGGCGTCCGTAAGGCATTCATGAGGGTACCTTGATGTGCATTATCCATCAAGAGGGATGTATGATTGATTTGTAACAGGAGATCCACGCTCCATCGGGGCATCCGTAAGGCATTCGTGAGGGTACCTTGATGTGCATTATCCATCAAGACGGATGTATGATTGATTTGTAACTGGAGATCCACGCTCCATCGGGGCATCCGTAAGGCATTCGTGGGGATACCTTGATGAGGAGTTTCCATCAAGAGGATACCATGTGGTTGTGACATGGATGATGGGTGGGACTCATGGCATATGACACCCATGGCATGGCATTGACTTGCATGTTTTTGATATTATGTTATCTATGTGATTTTTGTACTAACCCATGTGTTGACCCTATTTGGAGTACCTACTGGGCGCGTTATCTAACGCTCTACTTCTACCTTAGATGATGACACAGGAAATGGACGGAATGAAGGACACAATCGGAGCCAAGCTTAGGAGCTTGGATAATTTAGTTTCACTTTATTTAAGTTTATTCATGGACAATGTAATTTGAGTAGCTAGTATTTGGGAATATAATAGCTTAGACTATTTGCTATGGATCGAATGATAATTAATCTGGATTAAGTTAATTTATATTGATTGCCTTCCTTGCTAAGTAAATGTTGTAATCCGATGTTATTTCCGCAATGGGTATTCCACAAGTCGTAGTATCGCTTGTGAAATGTTTAGTGGAGTTGGACCACGCACACGTATGGTTGGCCACTTAAGGGCCGGGCTTTGGAAGCTCGTACTTAGCTCGCGTCATGACGTTCCCACTCTCTCTCACTCTTTATTAAAAAAAAAATAGACTCTGATTTTCGGCTAGTGAAAAAGGGCGGGGCGTTACATTTATAAGTAAGATTAAGACGGTATCATGTCTCACTGACAGATAAGAATCCCAACTGACTGACTCTTAGGAGTCCGCTGTACGGGGCCGGATTAATTTACTTCGTTAGACTCAAACTGAAGCATTCAATCTGAAAGCAACATTTGACAAAAAGGAATGATAGCAAAGGAAGGACAACCACTATAAGTTGGATTTATCAAACATAGCAAGATAGGACATATTTCCCCGAAAATGAGAACCATCAATCATTTTTTCCCCCAAACTAAGGAACAACACTTGATAGGTAGGAAAATTTCCCCGAAAATAAGAAACATCCGGATTCTTCCCCAAATTGAGAAACAGTGATGGATTTATCAAACATAGCAAAATAGGAGACATTTCCCCGATTTTCCCAAATTGAGAAACAACACTTGATACTTAGGAAAATTTCCCCAAAGGACAAGAAACACAAGGTGTTTATTTGGCAATTTCCCAAACAAGAGACATTATGTGATACTTGGGAAGTTTTCTCCAAAAATATAAGAGTGCTTATTTGGCAATTCCCCAAAATATGTAAACACAAAACTTTACGAAGAAACTAAGTCGACGATGTTTTAATGACTTAGGAAAATGCCTCCGAGGAGAAGAACCCGACAAAACCCACATGTGGAGGAATAGGTACAGCAACCTCATCAGGAGAAAGAGGTACAGCAACGTCATCAGGAGGAAGAGGTACAGCAACCACGCCAAGAAGAGGAGCAGAATGGCGTAAATATTCATGTGGTACCTCCCGAGCTACAGAACTGAGTGCAAGCTATAGTCACTTCCGTTTTACAGCAACTCTTGAACGGAAATGGAGACACAACCTCTAATGAAACACATGACCGAAGAGGTCAAGGTGGGGGAAATACCTTTCGCCCTCACAAGAGATTCAAACACAACTTTGGGAGACCTTTAGCCTCTACTGGAAGTTTTTGTTTCTAGTGTGGTCAGTAGGGCCATTTCAAAAGAGAGTGTCCACAGAACTATAAATCTTCACACTTCAGGGGTTCTTTCCATCGTCCAACTTGACCAGCTCAGTCACAAGGACCTAGAGCACATGACCCGATAGGATGGGCATCTACTCCGACATGATCTGGATGACTGAATGCTTTGGTTTCTCCTCTAGCTACAATGGATTATTCAGTGATTCAAGATATGGCAGTAGTTTATAGTTCATATGCTTATGCGTTATTTAATTTGGGAGTATTCCACTCTCTTGTATCTACTGCCTTCACATCTGTTAATAGCGCTTTAGTACAACAAATGTCCACTGCACTTACTATAGTATCCCCTATTGGTAGACGATGACGGCAATTGGTGGGGATATCGGTCCCACGATAGATATAGTGGTCCCATGGTAGATACAGCGGTGCTATGGATAGACATTATCTTCCCATGGATGGGGGTTTCCATGGTGATTTGGATTATGCCGGATAGTGGCATTAGAGATATATCGTTGGGACATTTTGGTCTCATAGTTGACATATTGGTCTTATGATAGACATCTTGATTCCATAGTCGACGCATTGGTCGTAAGTTAGACCTGTTAGTCCTAAGATAGACATATTAGTCATACGAAGGTATTAGCTATGCCCGTGAATTGATTATACCCATGGAGGGGTTATATCCATGGATCTGATGGACAAAATCTTTCGTCCCTAATTGGAGAAGTTTGTAATCATCTTCATTAACAATCTCCTAATTAATTCCAACAATCGCGAGGAGCATACAAAACATCTAAGGATAGTCTTGGACACCCTGAAGAAAAATAAATTAAATGCCAAAGCAAGCAAGTGCGAGTTCTGGCTATCTGAGGTCAATTGCTTAGGACATGTCACATGCAAACGATGCAATATGGGTCGTGGTAGATCGATTGACCAAGTTCGCACTCTCATTCCCATCAAGATGACAGATTCATCTGAGACCTTGGGTCGACGGTACATCAGGGATATCATCAGACTACATGGTATTCCTCGGACTATTATGTCCAACAGAGATGGCGGATTCACCGGCAGAGTGTGGCAGAGCATGCAGTCGGCTATGGGGACAGACTTATTGACTAGCACAACATTCCATCCACAGACTGATGGACAGTCAGAGAGGACGATACAGACATTGGAGGATATGCTGAGAGCATGTATGCTAGACTTCAAGGGCAGGTGGGAGGATCACTAGTGTATGGTAGACTAGTTACCAGGCAAGCCTCCAGATGGCTCCAGTCGAGGCCTTGTATGGTAGACCATGTAGATCACCAGTGTGCTGGATAGAGGCTGGTGAGCCTGCACTTATTGGACCCGAGCTAGTTGTAGAGAATACGGCGCAGATAAAGTTGATACGACATCACCTACTTACTACACAGAGTTTTCAGAAGAGCTACGCTGACAAGAGGAGAAGGTTCCTTGAGTTTGAGGTGGGAGACTTAGTGTTCTTGAATGTCTCGCCACGGACACATGCGATTCGGAAAGAAAGGGAAACTGTCGCCTAGATTTGTAGGGCCGTTTCCAATCCTAAAGAGGATGGGGGAGGTGGCTTATCAATTGGCACTTCCTCCACAGTTGTCATCTTTACACGATGTGTTCCATGTCTCCATGTTGAGGAAATACAACCCTGATCCTTCACACATGTTGAACGTGCAAGATGTTGATGTACAAAGCGACGTGACCTATGTGGAGAAGCCGGTTAGAGTGATCGGGAAGGAACAAAGAGTGCTACGGAACCGCGCCATTCAGTTCTTCAAGGTGGTATGGGATCGACATGGTAATGAGGAAACCACCTGGGAACTTGAATCAGAAATGAGAGCCACTCATCCGGAGCTTTTTGTATA
The DNA here is from genome assembly GCA_013350335.1 of Chimonanthus salicifolius. Taxonomy (NCBI): domain Eukaryota; kingdom Viridiplantae; phylum Streptophyta; class Magnoliopsida; order Laurales; family Calycanthaceae; genus Chimonanthus; species Chimonanthus salicifolius. The sequence goes on from CM023535.1 coordinate 41,533,747, forward strand.
AGTTGTTTGAAACCCTATTTCACTCGATTTCCGGGACGAAAATTTCAAAAGAGGGTAATATTGTAATAGACCAGATTTTCAATTCAATAATATATTGGCTATTATTTATTTTTAATTGTTAAAAATTAAGATTTATAGATGGAATGGATGTTAGATGGATCAAAGTTGGGGCAATGACCCAAGTATGGTCCAATTGACCATGGATATGATTAATTCTATTTAAGTGGGTCAAAGTGGTCAATTGGGTCAAATGCCCGATTGGGACCCAATGGGTCAAGATGGGTTGATGATTAGAGTAAATGGGTAAGGAATGGATTTAATCGGGTCATGGACCCAATTAAGATCAAAGGCATGGGGTCCACCTCATCAAGGGAGGTGGCAAAGATATGAGGTAATATCCAAGTGGCATAACCAAGTTGGGTCCCACTCCACCTCATCAAGTGAGGTGGTGTGTCGACTATGGCACAAGTAGGGCCGGTCACCATGGTTGACTTGGTCAACCATGGGTGAGTCAAAGGTGAATTAAAGAGGATTAAGTGTACTGAGTGGAATTGAATTATTTAATTAAATCACCTAAGTTAAATGGAAATAAAATCAATGCTTGAGTTAGGAGTTGAGTTTCATTTAAATGGAGTGAGTCAAATGGGGGTGAGTCACATGAAAGATAAAAAAAAGATGGAGTGAGTCAAAAGAGAGGTGGTGGTTCCATCTCATGCAAACTATTAACCACCAAAGGAAACCACCAAGCCCAAAACCGTTGGATGAGGGTGGTGTATGCCATGTGGAGGCATGCAAGACGATGGTTTGTCAAAGGAAAGGTAGTGGTTCCATCTCATGCAACCCACTAACCACCAAAGGAAACCACCAAGCCCAAAACCGTTGGATGAGGGTGGTGTATGCCATATGGAGGCATGCAAGACCATGGTTGGTCAAAGGAGAGGTGGTGGTTCCATCTCATGCAAACCACTAACCACCAAAGGAAACCACCAAGCCCAAAATCGTTGGTTGAGGGTGGTGTATGCCATGTGGAGGCATGCAAGACCATGGTTTGTCAAAGGAGAGGTAGTGGTTCCATGCAGCCCACTAACCACCAAAGGAAACTACCAAGCCCAAAACCGTTGGATGAGGGTGGTGTATGCCATGTGGAGGCATGCAAGACCATGGTTGGTCAAAGGAGAGGTGGTGGTTCCATCTCATGCAAACCACTAACCACCAAAGGAAACCACCAAGCCCAAAACCGTTGGATGATGGTGGTGTATGCCATGTGGAGGCATGCAAGACCATGGTTGGTCAAAGGAGAGGTGGTGTTTCCATCTCATGTAAACCACTAACCACCAAAAGGAAACGACAAGCCAAAACCATTGGATGAGGGTGGTATGTGCCATGTGGAGGGCATGCACTCCCTTGTTTGGTCAAAGGACTCATGGGGAAGACTCCACATTGATGAGGGTGGAGTCTAACCCAAGGAAACCCTAGACAAGATGGAAAGAAGGCTTTCCATCTCATTCACTCTCTCACTCTCTCCCTCCCATTCAAGGTCGACCCTCACAAGATAAAGAAACACAGTATTTTCCATCCCAAGCTCCTCTCCCTCTCCAAAATCCTAAAGCAAGATAGAAAGGGTTCTCACAAAGAAACCCTAAGGCCGACCTCTCTCATTAGACAAGAAAGGACTTGGAGTTTGCATCTCACTCTCCCTCTCTCAAACCTTCACCAAGGCCGAACCATCTATTTGGGTTTTTCATCTTGAACCCTCTCCCTCTCAAGCAACACACCCTTGGCTGAAGATCAAGGAGAAAGAAAGAAGAAACTAAGGAAGGAGAAGATCGGAGGAGAAAGAAGGAGTGAAAGAAAACGAAGGAGTCGCGGAATCGGTACGTATGGTTCAGTATGGTTTATAAGTTAAAAGGAAGTTAAAGGAAACCATGGAATTCCATTGGAGAGTTGGCCAAAATATTATGGGCCATGGATTTAAAATCCACCCAATGAATAAGATAGAAAATGGACAAAACCCTAAAGGGTGAGATAGATGTTATGAATGAAGATTAAGGACAATATGTATGCATGCATGGCATAAGCATGAAAAATGGTCAAGGATCATGGTTCGGCCCTTGTATGGCCGAACCCTAATTATTATGTATATATGGCTAGAGACCTCATGCATGTCCAAGATAAGGAATATGATTAAGATCATGGTTTGGCCCTTGCATGGCCGAACCCTAGATTTTATGCATGGACCATTAAGGACAAAGGAAAGATTGGATGAGGTTCGGTCAAGATGTATGTAACACCCCGGATTTTCAAGTTATCAATATATATGAAATTTGCCCATTTAATTTGTGAATTAAATGATATGGACCTTAGATGGGTAAGGTGTTGGGTTAATTGCCCAATTAAGTCCCAATGTATTGTGTATTCAATTGGGTCAAAATTTGTTAATTGGGTCAAAATGCCCAATTGGGACCCAATGGGTCGTGGCTGACTTGGTTGACCACCAAGTGAGTTCAAGCTTACTTAATTGGGGCTGAATTAAATTGGAAATGGAATCAAGGAATCGAGTTGATTTTAAATGAGTTAAATTAAAGAAGTGAGTTGAGCTAAAGAGTGAGTGGAGTGGGAAGGTGGAGAGGTGCACCCCACCAAGACCAAGTCAAGGCTACATGTTGGATGCATGGGAGTTTCATCTCATGGGTTGAAACTCCAAAATGGATAAGTAATGGGAGGAGGATGGTCTTTGTGTTGATACACAATTCAAACCAAGGCTACACCGTTGGGAGATGGGAGTTTCATCTCATGGATGATACCCCCAAATGGGTCATTAATGAGAGAGGTGGTGGTTTTGTGGAGGTTACACAAGGTCACACCGTTGGAGACTTGGGTGCTTCATCTCATGGATGAAACGCCCAAATGAAACTTAAAGGATGGAGGTAAATGGGCTTGGGAGTTACAAAAGGGTGCCACCAAGGGACACTACCTTTGGCCGACCCTCATTAACCAAGAAAATAGTGGAGTTTCATTTCACTCTCTCCCTCTCCCTCTTTTGGCCGAACCACACCTCAAGACAAGGGCACTTGGAATATTTTCATCTCACTCTCTCCCTCTCACACAAGGCCGACCTATCCCAAAGACAAAGGAGGAAGGACTTAGAGTTCCATCTCAAGATCCTCTCCCTTTCACAAGAACCTAAGGCCGACCCTCTCACAAGGATCAAAGAGGAAGAAGAAGCTAAGGAATAAGAGGATCAAAGGAACAAGAAGGAGTGAAAGAAACCGGAGGAGTCGCGGAATCGGTAAGTACTCAATGAAATTCTTATTAAGTAAGATGGTCAAGGAACATGATCCGGCCATTGCTTGGCCAAACCCTAAATCGTATATACACATTAAGAATAAAAAGGGGGTTGATGAGGTTCGGCCATGATGTATGGCCGATGTAACGCCCCGCCCCTTTTTCACTCGCTTTCAGAAAATCAGAGTCTAAGTTTTTTTTTAAATGATGTACTTGGATGTGATTGGTTAAATCAAAAGAGAGACCAAAATCAAGTGAGTGAGGTTCGGCTATGTTGTATGGCCGAACCCCACTAAGACATATTTATGGGCTTAGACATGATTGGAAATCAAATGTAACATGGGTTTGATTAATTGATATGTAATAAGGTAACGGGACCTCACAAGCGGTGTACGATCGGTGATAGGTTTCCAGACAAAAACGCAAGGACACGTTAGTTGATCATTGGTAGGATTCTTACCTCATTGAAAACTATGGAGTATATGTTTATGTGAATGTTTTACATAAGTTATTTTGGTATCAAACAATATGTTTCAATTATGGAATTTTAAATGCTACGATTTGTATTTTTGCATAGCATGTTGGCATTTGCATCTCATGCATGGCATAGGAATGATGAAATGTAACCGGAGATCCACACTCCATCGGGGCGTCCGTAAAGCATTCGTTAGGATACCTTGATGAAGAGTTTCCATCAAGAGGAAGACCTTGATGTACATTATCCCATCAAGAGGTAACCGGAGACCACACTCCGTCGGGGCGTCCGTAAGGCAATTGTGGGGATACCTTGATGAGGAGTTTTCCATCAAGAGGATGGTTTTTTATTGTGTTATGGAAGATGGGTGGGACTCATGGCATATGACACCCATGTTATGGCATTGAATTAGCATGATTATGATCTCTATTATCATGCAATGTTTCTGGTTTTTATCTGTATGATTGGATCTCTATTATCATACACTGTTTTGGATACGATGCTTACAAGTACGGTATGATGTATTATATCTAGATTTTTATACTAACCCATGTGTTTGACCCTACTTGGAGTACCTACTGGGCGCGTTGTCTAACACCCTACTTCTACCCCAGTTGATGACACAGGAATTGAACAGAACGATGAACAAGATCGGAGCCAAGCTTAGGAGCTTGGATGTTTTAGTTTCGTTTTATTTAAGTTACTCATGGACAATGTATTTTGAGTAGCTAGCATTCAGGATTGTAATAACGTAGATTATTTGCTATGGCTTGGAATGTTAATTTTGGATATTTTAATGTAAGAATTATTATTAAGTGATGGACCTCCTTGCTATCTAAAACAGAATAGAATTGTTATTCCATTATTATTCCGCATCTATGATTTATTCCGAATGTTTAACTTGAGTACGTGTGAACCATTTTTGTGGACTTGGTCCACGCATACATATGGTTGGCCAGTTAAGGGTCAAGCTTTAGAAGCTCGGACTTAGCTCGCGTCGTGGCGTCCCTCTCGCTTTCACTCTCTATTCAAAGAAAAAAAATAGACTCTGATTTTCAGTGAGTGAAAAAGGGCAGGTCGTTACAGCCGAACCCCATCAAAGGATTATAAGCTTGAATGAATGATTTTAAGAGAAGATTATGAACCATAAGGTTCAGCCATGGTGTATGGCCGAACCCATGGAAAGTTATTAATGTTTTAAAAGGTTTAAAAGGGATGTATTGAGGATGGACTTAGATGCAATTGGATCATGAAAACCATGGAAGTTGGTTAACAATTTTAATAGGTTTCAAAGCATGAAAATTATAGATGTATGTTCAGGTTTTTTAAAGGGTTTTTAAAAAAGGAAATAAGGAAGGATATTAACCGATTTAAATGGTATCAAGGTTGTAAATGGAGAAAGAATCATGGACCATGGGTTCGGCCATGGTGTATGGCCAAACCCCATGGAGACAAACTAAGGGATATATTATGGATCCTAGGGTTAAATGATGAGCTATGGGTATGATTAAACTTCCCCATGGAGGGACTTGATTTATGGACTTAAAGATTGTAATTGCTTTAATGGAGAAATTGGGTCATTTGTGGGTCTATGTATATTTTAAATGAATGGATTATCAAACCAAGGGATGAAGGGAATTATTAGGGTTTTATGTTATGATTGATGAATCATTCATGAATCTATATTATGGATCAATTTTGGACCCAAACTTAAGGTGATGGAAACAATGGCAAAGAATGTAAATATGGGTAAAAATGGAAGATCATGGGTTCTGTAACGCCCGCCCCTTTTCACCGAAATCAGAGTCTATATATTTTTTTTTTTAAATAACAAGTGACAAAGGGCATGGACGTCATGATGCGACTTAAGTCCGCGCTTCTAAAGCCCGGCCCTTAACTGGCCAACCCTACATGTGTGTGGAACGAAGTCCACAAGAACGGTTCACACGTAGACGTAAGCTCGAGAGATATTAAACTAAGTGCGGAATTAAAAATAGAGTCTTTCCTACAAATTTGTAGATAGCAGGGAAGATTACATCATTTAAATTACTGAATTACTTCAAAATGATAATGTCCAAAATAAAATTCAAACCACAGTAAGTAATCTAAATTATTACATTCCGACGAGCTAAGCTACTCAATTACATATTCCAAAATAAGTTTAAATAAACTAAGTAGCCCGCTTTCCCAAGCTCCTACGCTTGGCTCCCGTCTCGTCCTTCGTGTCTGCCATCTCCTGCATCATCAGCTAGGGTAGAAGTAGGGCGTTAGACAACGTGCCCAGTAGGACTCCGAGTAGGGCTAACACATGGATTAGTGATAACAAAACATATAGATAATATCATATCCAAAACCATGCAATTTTGGTGCAATGTCATGCAATGGGTGTCCTATGTCATGAATCCCACCCATCATCCATACCATCATGCTTCCATATCTCCCTTGACGGAAAAACCTCGTCAAGATATAAACAATTACAAATCATCCCCCTTGACGGCAAAACCTCGTCAAGATATAAACAGTCACACATCATTCCTCCTTGACGGTAAAACCTCGTCAAGATATAAACAATCACAAATCATCCCCCTTGACGGCAAAGCCTCGTCAAGGTGCCCCCATGTTTGTTTCTCGGTCGCCCCAACGGAGCATGGACGCTGGTTATATCTCATAATATCCCTCTTGATGGATGAAACGCATCAAGATATCCCCATGCTTGCTTCTCGGTCACCCCGACGGAGCATGGACTCCGGTTATATCTCATAATATCCCTCTTGATGGATGAAACACATCAAGATATCCCCATGCTTGGTTCTCGGTCACCCCGACGGAGCATGGACTCCGGTTTCATTTCATCCTTCCCATACCATATCCCTCCCATGTCATGCATGAGATGTAGATCCCATATGCCATGTAATATATATGATCATAGTCATAAAACCCATCTTAAAACCATTACATGATTACCAAAATAAATCAAAGGAAAACCATCACATAATACTTAATCCATGACCAAAATAAATCAAAGGAAAAACCATCACATAATACTTAATCCATGACCAAAATAAATCAAAGGAAAGACCATCACATAATACTTAATCCATGACCAAAATAAATTAAAGGAAAGACCATCACATAATACTTAATCCATGGCTTACAAAAAAGTAGGAATCTTACCGAATACCGACTAGTACTCCTTAGCGTTTCCATCCAATAATCCGATCGCCGATCGTACACCGCTTGCGATGTCCGGTACCTTATTATATATCAATAATTAGTCCGTGTTTTTAACCATTATTAAGTCCCTAATTCATGCCTTAGTGGTGTTTGGTCATACATCATGGCTGAACCTCACTATGCAATTTTGTGGGTCCCATTTAATCTATCAAATATTTAAATCACATGAATCTAAAAATCAGCCACCCTAGGCTTTATTTAGCCATACATAAGGTCATCTTTAAAACACATTTAAGTCCATGGTCATCCTCCCATGGGGTTCGGCCATGGTGCATATTAGTTCTCCTGGCGGGACTTTCACCGCCTACGGAGAATTACCTGATGATTATAAACACCGGAGCCCACACTCAGTCGGAATGCCCGAGATGCAACTGTGGGGCCTCCTTAGGCGGTGAAAGTCCCGCCAGGAGAACTAATATGTTGATATAATACACGTCAAGTGATGGCTATATGTATGTGTGATGGGGTGGGGCTCATTACATTTGCATACATACATAGCATGGTTTAATATGTTTTTGATAATCAGACATTTGATATATGCATGATTTATAAGCTAACCATGTGGTAGCCCTGATCGGGAACCTACTGGGCGCGTTGATCTAACGCCCTAATTCTATCCTTAGAGGATAATGCACGAACAAGGAAGGGGAAAGAGAAGGTCGATGACTAGGAGGGGAGCCAAGTCTAAGCGCTTGATCGTTGATTGGGATTTCTTTATTACTGTCTTTCTAGTTATATTTTGTGGACATGTAATAAGTTAATACCTTACTATGGTTTGTTTAGGATACTAACGATGGATGGTTGGTTTATGTTATTTATTAATTGAGACTGGTACTTGCTATCTATTCAACCTAATTCTTCAGTTAGTCTAGTTTATTCTGCAAGTCATTGTTTAGTTCCATGTGTGTTTTATCTATCATGGTTTAGTCCATGTACACATGGGTGGCCAGTTAAGGGTCGGACTTTGGGTAGTCCGGACTTAACTCGCGTCGTCACGTCTCTCCGCCCTTGTTCGGTTTATTTAAAAAAAAAAGAAAAATAGACTCTGATTTTATCTCGGAGAGGGCGGGGCGTTACAGTTGGTATCAAAGCGAAACGGGAAGTTGAATCATCGAAGTAAGATTAAGACGGTTTCATGTCTCACTGACAGATAAGAATCCCAACTGACCGACTCTTCGGAGTCCGCTGACTGGGGGCCGGATTAATTTACTTCGAGTGACTCAGACTGAACAATCAATCTGAGAACGACAATGAAAGATAGCAAAGTAAAGTACAGTCATCATAACTGGATATGTCAAACATACCAAGTAGGATGCACTCCCCTAAAATCCCCACACTGAGAAACAAACAACAGGAATTTAGAGATTCCCTAGGAACAAAAGAAAACAAAGTGTGAAGATTTGGTAATATCCCCAAACAAAGCACATGAGATTATACATGAAAAATTCCCCAAAATCAAGATTGGTTCTTTATTGGAACGGTTGTTGTTGATTTATATGTTTTATATGTTGTGGCACAGATATGTCAAGCAACGAGGAATATACAGAGTTATGGGATAAAGGGACACCTAGTTGTCCAGTAGATTTGGTGTCGGCTTCCAACAATACCAGCATGGAAGTCAACATGGATCTTCAGGAGGGACCTCCTGAGGAAGATGATGTGGACTTAGCACCTTTTCCGGAGGATCTGATGGATGACATTCCTTGGATAATGGAACCTCCCGAGGAAGATGATGTGGACTTAGCACCTTTTCCGGAGGATTTGATGGATGATATTCCTTGGATAATGGGACCTCCTGAGGAAAAAGAAGAGGATCTAGCACCTTTTCCGGAGGATCCTATGGAAGATGTTCCTATAATATTGGAATCGCTTGGGGAGATAGATCCCTATGATACGTGTGAGTTGTGCAACCAAGACGGGCACAACTGTATGTATTGTCCTCACCCTCTAGGCATTGTCTGCCCGTTCTGTGGACTGCATGGGCACGGATAGGCTAGGATTAATTGTCCTTATATTGGAGGACCTGGGCTAATACCCTGCACGACGTGTGGAGTATTGGGGCACACGGCGATGACATGTCCTGATAACCATTTTAGGTTCGCTGATGATGCAGGATCTTCTACGGAGGACTAGGCTAGGAAGTAGTATGAAGGGACATTAAAAAAAAGGGTTATATTGTAAGGGTGTATTTTGTCCTTTATAGGGTTTTGTTTAACCCTACCTACCTTTGTACAAAGATGAATTATGAATTTATATAAAGTATGCGATTTTATGATTTTAATGAGGATTTATGGCATTTAATGTATGTTGTGATGGAAACTAAGTCTATGATGTTTCCATGAATAGGAAGAAATGGCGCCACAGAAAAAGATCGTAACGAATCAAAAGGGAAAAGAAAAAGTATTACAAATTGGAGTAGGCGAAGGGGCATCAAAGAGAATGACGTGACAAGACGGTAAAACGAAGGAGGAAGTGTTAATAATCACGCAACAAGGGAAAGTGGTACCTCAACGTGAGAAGGTTGTACATAAGAAGGTGCAATCGGTACATGACACGGAGCAGTTAGTTCATGATGAGGAGAGATCAGTTCATGAAAGATCACGCAATGAGGAAGAATCGCAACATTCTCGGCAAGAAGAGGACAATAGTGACCCTTCATATCGATGGGAGGAAGAAGGAAACAGCAATAGCAACGTGACTATGCCACATGTACCGCATGAACTACACAGCTTGGTGCAAGCTGTAGTTACTTCTGTCCTCCAACAACATATGAATGGAGGTGGAAGCACGAGTGAAACTAATGACCGTAACATGGTCAGAGACTTCCAACAGCAGTGCCCACCTTACTTCAAGGGGAGAGAAGGGCCTGTCAGAGCTGAGAACTGGTTGAAAAAGATCTCTCACACACTGACTCTTTTGAATATCAAGAGTCATGCTCACAAAATCCTATTGGCCACGTCACAGCTGATAGATGACGCTGCTAAATGGTAGGAAATAGTGGAGAAACAGCAGGTACTTGTGCCAGAAGGAGAAAGGATTGCTATGACCTAGGAGCAATTCTCAGCGACATTCTTAGATCACTACTTCCCAGAAGAAGAAAAGGAGCGTCAGATTCAAGCATTCTTGTCATTACTGCAAGGTTCGATGACGGTAGCTGAGTATCACCAAGAATTTCTCAGTCTGTCAATTTATGCATTCTATATTGTGGACACGGAGTATCGGCGGGCTCGCAAGTTCGAGCGTGGGTTGCGGCCAAATATTAGGGCCAGAGTGACCGTATTCAAAGCGGCTACACTGGCGGAAGTGGTCAGCAAAGATACCATTGTGGAAGAAGAATTGGCGGAGTTTGCACGAGTTGATAACCGTCGAGCACCGACTGGGAGGGGTATTTATCAACCCAACAAGAAGTTCCGGCCGAACTTCAGCAGACCCTCGCCATCTATTGGATCTACTGGGGGCGTTCGTCCCAACTAGTCCACTCAGTCTGTATTAGTCGTTCAGGCATCTAGAGGAGTGAGCAACTGCTTTCACTGTGACCAGCCGGGTCACTTTAAGAAAGATTGTCCAAAACTCAATAGGCTTTCATACTCTAGAGGATCGTCACGTCCACCAGTCAGACCGGCTAACTCCAGAGGAGGCAGGACATATAATCGGGCGAGACGGGCGCCCAACCCTGCTGGAGCTGGACGATTATTTACTTTAACTTCTCCAGAAGATGAGGATCATTCGGTGATACAAGGTATGGCGGTAGTGAGTAGTTCTTATGCATATGCACTATTTGATTCTGGAGTTTCACACTCCTTCATAGCTGCATCATTTATTACTGTTACCGAACATTAGTTCAAAGATTAGCCACAACACTTACAATTGTGTCCCCTGTCGGAGACTCGGCATTGGGACTTATATGCACGGCAGTTAACAATGAACTAGCTGGACTCAGATTTGAGTTCAATTATCTGGTGCTTGACATGTCTGAGTATGACATAATATTCGGCATGGATTGGTTGGCTAAGTTCCAGGCCAACATTGACTGTTATCGCCGAAGAGTGACATTTTGGTCACTCGAAGGGAAGCAATACATGGTTCGTGCAGACAAACAAAGTGGATTGCAGGAAGGGTTGAACCACGTGGTATTGAATAATATCACCATAAATAAAGCTCTAATTACTGAACTTCCGGCAATTGTAAAAGAATTTGCAGATGTGTTTCCAAAGGAACTCCCGGGTTTATTGCCTATGAGGGAGATCAACTTCGAGATCAAGTTATATCCTGGTACTTCACCAATATCTCTACCACACTATTGGATGGCACCAGCAGAGATGTCGGAGCTAAAGAAGCAGATCAATGAACTGCTTAGGCTGGGATGCATCCGACACAGCACATGGTCATGGGGAGCTCCAGTATTGTTCGTTAAGAAGAAGGATGGTTCACTTTGGATGTGCGTGGAGTACCGGAAGCTGAATCAGCTAACAGTCCGGAACAAGTACCCTCTACCCAGGATCGATGATTTATTCGATCAATTGAGGGGTTCCAGCCATTTTTCAAAGATTGATTTGATGTCTGGTTATCATCAAATCCGAGTTAGGGAAGAAGATATAGAAAAGACAGCCTTTAGGACGCGGTATGGACTATACGAGTTTGTAGTCATGCCATTTGGACTCACAAATGGGCCGGCTGTGTTCATGGATTTAATGAACAGAATCTTCTGTCCCTATTTGGATCAATTTGTAATCGTATTCATTGATGATATCCTGATCTATTCTAAGAGTCAGGAGGAACATGCAGAGCACTTACGTATAGTTTTGAATACTTTGAGGCAAAATAAGCTATATGCCAAGGCTAGTAAATGTGAATTCTGGCTATCCGAGATCAATTTCTTGGGACATGTCATAACAGAAAATGGTATAGCCGTGGATCCAGTTAAGGTGACGGCAGTAAGTGAATGGAAAGCGCCAAATAATGTAACCGAGATCCGCAGTTTCTTAGGATTGGCGGGTTATTATTGGAAATTTATCATGGATTTCTCCAAAATTGCATCTCCATTGACTCAACTCACTCAGAAGGGAGTCAAATATGAGTGGACAAATCTGTGCAATCGGAGGTTTGAGGAACTGAAAAGTAGACTTACCACTGCTCCTATTTTAATTTTGCCGGAAAAGGGCAAAGGATATGAAGTACAATGCGATGCTTCAGGAGAGGGACTAGGGTGTTCACTCATGCAACATCATTGTGTGGTGGCATATGGGTCAAGACAGTTAAAAATACACGAACGTCTTTAACCTACACATGATCTGGAGCTAGCTGCAGTGGTCTTCCCTCTCAAAAGTTGGAGACACTACCTCTATGGTGAGAAATTTGAGGTATTTTCTGATCATAAGAGTTTAAAATATTTATTTGATCAGAAGGAGCTCAACTTGAGGCAGCGTAGATGGATGGAGTATCTGGCGGATTACGAATTTGAACTTCGATACCATCCAGGCAAGGCAAACAAAATGGCGGATGCCCTCAGCCGCCTATCTCATGCATCGGTGGCATGCTTGATCAGAACATAACGGGAGACGTTGCACACCATTCGAGAGTTCAATCTTTATATCAACAACCGTGGGAGTATATATAATTTGATCATATGGTCCAATATAGTCACCAAGATTGAACAAGAACAAAAAGCAGATCCAGAAATGGAGGAGATATGGGCCAAAATGTCCACTGGCGTAGACATACCGGAATGGGAATTACGACCAAGGCAAGGTCTTTTATTCCGGGGAAGAGTATATGTGCCAAAGAGTTGTAGGAAAGAGGTACTAATTGAGGCACATCAATCCAAGCTCTCCATTCATCCTGGCAGCACCAAAATGTATCACGATCTGAAAAGGCATTATTGGTGGCACGGACTAAAAAGGGATGTGGAGGAATTCGTGACACATTGTTTAACTTGTCAGCAAGTTAAGACTGAACATCAAAAGCCACCAGGGTTACTCAAACCCTTATCAGTGCCAGAATGAAAATGGGAGCACATTTCCATGGATTTTGTGACCGGGTTGCCAAGATCCTCAAAGGGCAATGACGCCATATGGGTCGTAGTCGACCGGCTTACCAAGTCCGCACATTTCATTCCTATCAAGATGACAGATTCATCTGAGACGTTGGGTCGGCTGTATATTAAAGAGATCATTCGGATACATGGCATTCCCCGAACGATAGTATCGGACAGAGATGGCCGTTTTATCGGTAGAGTATGGCAAAGCATGCAGTCAGCCATGGGGACAGATTTATTGACTAGCACCACTTTCCATCCACAGACTAATGGACAGTCAGAAAGGACGATTCAAACCTTGGAAGACATGATGAGAGCATGCATGTTAGATTTCAAGGGTGGATGGGAGGACCACTTGCCACTGGTAGAATTCTCCTATAATAACAGCTATCAGGCAAGCCTTCAGATGGCTCCATACGAGGCATTATATGGTAGGCTTTGTAGATCAAAAGTGTGCTGGACAGAGGCTGGTAAGCCTGCATTGATTGGACCGGAACTAGTCGCAGAGACTACCGCACAAATTAAGTTGATACGTCAACACTTATTGACTGCACAGAGTCGGCAGAAGAGCTATGCTGACAAAAGAAGACGGTTTCTGGAATTTGAAGTGGGAGACTTGGTATTCTTAAAGGTCTCGCCACAGAAAGGACACATGAGATTTGGGAAGAAAGGAAAATTGTCACCAAGATTTGTGGGACCGTTTCCCATCATGAGAAGAGTGTGGGATGTGGCTTATCAGATAGCACTCCCTTCACAATTAGCAGCTCTACATGATGTGTTTCACGTGTCGATGCTGAGAAAGTATAATCCGGATCCGTCCCATATTTCGAATGTCCAGGATATTGAAGTGCAAAGCGACGTGACGTACGTCGAGAAGCCGGTCAGGATAGTAGAGACCGAACAAAGGGTGTTGCGAAACAGAGCGATTCAGTTCGTAAAAGTGGTATGGGACCGACATGGTGATGAAGAGGCCACATGGGAACTTGAATCGCAGATGAGAACAGCTCACCCCGAATTATTTATGTAATTTACTTTGAGAACCCTACTTCTCTAGATTTTCGGGACGAAAATTTTAAAAAAGGGTTATATTGTAACACCCCAATTTCTCAACGAAATGGATAATTACGAAAATGCCCCTCATTTGTTAAATTAAATGTTTGTGATGTTAAATAAGGAAATGGTGGGGCCCATTGCTCAAATTAAGATCATATGAGCACAATATAAATGTCAAATTTGTTTGCATGGGTAATGTACATCAATTGGGTTGAAAATGGCTAAATGGGTCAAAGGGCTCAATTGGGACCCAATGGGTCATAATGGATTATTTGACCATTGGGTGTGCTCAATTTAAATAGGGTTAAGCTGAACTGATTGGAAATCAAGTAGAGCAAAAATGGGTAGGCTTGATGCACAAGTGAAAACCATTTAAAAATGGCAAAATCAGCCCATTAATGGGTCATGTTGTCAAAACGGGTCAAGGGGCTAATTGGGGACCCAATGGGTCGGGTTGACCAAGTTGACCATGGCTGACCGTGTGGGCCCTCAGATGAGCTCAAGTGTGAGTTAGTTCAGCTTGAGTTGGACTGATTTGGAGTAAGTTTTAATTAAGAATAGAGTTGACTCAAATATGGTGCGTTAAATGTGTTGAGTTGGATGAGTTGAGTTGGAATAAAAAGATCATGAATCAAGTGAGTCAAGAGGAAGTAGAAAGGAGTTCTAATCTCACACAACTCTTAATCAAACAAATCCTAGCCGTTGGATGAAAAGGTGCCTTGGCCAAAGCCAAGGGACACCAAGGTTGGGCGGCATCATCTCATCTCATGAGATGCATGTGTTAAAAACGAATGGATGCAACGTTTGGATGAAGGGGTGCCTTGGATGGCACCCAATATCCCATCATTTTTATCAAAGTTTAATGAGGGAAATGAATGGAAGTTGGGGCTGAAGTACAAAAGGGAAAGACCACCATTGTTGGCCGATTTTCACATTGAAAATCCAAAGAAGCCCCATCTCTTTCTCTCTCTCTCTCCAAACTCGTTTTCTTCGCTGAACCAACAGAGGTGTTTGTACCAATTGATCAAGCATAAACCAGCAAAGGAAGGAAGGCAAGGAAGGACAGGAAGTAAGGAGCAAAGGCAAAGGAAGATTGGTAAGTGTTTAGGTGTTATTTTGTTTAATAAGATGGAACAAATGGAGCATGTATTGGGCCATGGGTATGGCCGAATGTATCAAGGTTTTAACCTTGAGTAATGGAGGTTTTAAAATTGTAAAAGGGATCATTGGGTTCGGCCACCTTGGAGGGCCGAACCCCATGGAAATAATTGGTCGGTTTTGTATGGTGTTTGAAACATAAAAACCATGCAATTTGTGGGACTGGTTTAGATGTTTTTATTGGATTTGAAATGCATGTTTTAAAGAGGGTTAAAACATGGATTTGAATGTCATGAAGGACTGAAGGTAACATGGGTCTAAACCATGGATATAAATTGATAAAATGGACCATTGGGCTCAGCCACCTTGGATGGCCGAACCCCATGAGATGATGTTGGAATTTTGATGGTTTCTTTTGTAAGTTAAAACTATGCAAAGGAGTTACTTTTTTCGGAGATTAATTTAGACATAAGATGAATGTCTAAGAGGTTCAAACCAAAGGCCATAGGGTTCGGCCAATGAGCATGGCCGAACCCGATGAAATCATATGATTATTGTATGGTGTTTTTGATGGTTTTGAGAGAAAAAATCATACAAGATTATGGTGTTTTTATGGGAATTAAATGAATATAAGTTTGCTGTTTTGGGTGGGCCATTGGATGGCTGAACCATGTGGCTAACATGGTTAAAGGTTAGAGTCCAATTGATATACAAATATTGGAACAATTGAGCCAAGGGAACCATTGGGTTCGGCCATGTGCATGTCCGAACCCCATGGACCATTGCATGGGTTAAATAGACTAAGTTTATGGGTAGTATTTGTTATTGATTCCATGATGTTTTAAAAGGGTTTAATATAACTGAAAAAGTGATGGATTTGGATGTTAATGTTCATCAAAAAGAAAGGCAAAATGGGGCACCAAAATCAAAGGGGTGAGGTTCGGCCATGGGTATGGCCGAACCCCACCAAGTATTATGAATGAAGAAACAAGATGGATCAAAAGTGTGATGGCGACGTCCGGCCATGTTGTAACGCCTGCCCCTTTTTCACCAAAAATCAGAGTCTATTTTTTTTTTTTTAAGTGACAAAGGGCGCGGACGTCACGACGCGAGTTAAGTCCGAGCTTCTAGAGCCCGGCCCTTAACTGGCCAACCCTACGTGTGCGTGGAACGAAGTCCACGAGGAACAGTTCACACGTGTAAATAAGCTTGCGGAACATTACATGAAACGCGGAATGATAATAGACGCTAACCTACCAATTTTTTAGATAGCAGGGAAGATTACATTCATCTGACTAATAAAACATCTCAACATCATCGTATTCAAAATAAAACTAGAATATAGCAAATAATTATACAGTCCGACAAGCTAAACTATACAAATATACACTTCCCAAAATAAACTTAAACAAAATAATTAGTCCGCCTTCCCAAGCTCCTAAGCTTGGCTCCCGTCTCGTCCTTCTGCTCCGGCATTTCCTGCGTCACCAGCTAGGGTAGAAGTAGGGCGTTAGACAACGAGCCCAGTAGGACTCCGAGTAGGGCTAGCACATGGATTAGTGATAACAAAGCATATAGAAAATATTATATCAAAATCATGCCATTTGGTGCAATGTAATGCAATGGGTGTTTTATGTCATGAATCCCACCCATCAATCACATCGTCATTGTACAATGCCCCTTTTTCATCCATACATAGTGTTCAAAATATAATCCATACCATCATCGTGCCATGACCCTTTTGATGGAAAAACCTCATCAAGATGTGATCCACACTAGGCATCCCCCTTGATGGAAGAACCATCATCAAGGTATAATAACACATAGTAACATTCTTGTTTGAATAACCTTATCAACATATCATAGAGCCCATAGTAACCTCCCTGATGAATCAAACACATCAGAATATCCCCATGGTTGTTTATCAGTCGCCTCGACGGAGCATGGACTCCAGTTTCATTTCATCCTTCCCCTGTCATATCCCTCCCATGCCATGCATGAGATGTAGATGCCATATGCCATGTAATGAATATAATAACAACCATGACATTTAAAAATCCCATCAATCAAACATATAACTTGATTATCAAAAGTAAATCAAGTAAAGCCTCAATAAACACATCATAGCTTTAAAACCCATTTTAAACCAATCATATGCTTACCAGAATAAATCAAGTAAAAACCCCTACATAATACATAATTCAAAACCAATCTTAAAACAACCCATATAATTTCCAAAACAATTCAAAGAAACCATCACTCAATCCATGGTTTACAAAAAGGTTAGAATCCTATCGAACACCGACTAGCGTTCTTTCTTCCGTTTCCGTCCAATAGACCCGGTCGCCGATCACGCACCGCTTGCAATGTCCAATACCTTATTACATACACATAATCAGTCCATATTTTAACTATTTCTAAGCCCATTAATCATTTCCAAGTCCACATGAATAATCGGTCACCATTTAGGTTTTGCGGGTCCCATTTAATCCATTAGCCCCTTTAATTTGTGAGTTTAAAACCAACTAGCCATCCTAGGCTTTATTTAGCCATACATAATGCTATTACTTTGAATCCCTAAACCCATGATCATCTCCCATGGAGTTCTTCATTTTAGCCATTATTTACGATTTTGCCACTACCCCTTCCTCCATGGCTAATCACTTATTCATCCATGCATGATAAAGTCCATACTTGATTCATAGATTTGGATCCATTAATGACCCATCACCCATATCTTAAAAATCATTAAAATTAGCCACTTAATTTAACCTAAAGTCCATTAATTTAATCATATACCAACACATTAACCTTAGGCCATAATGATCTACAATTGAGTTATTAAAAATCAGCCCTTTAAATACTCTAACCCTCATTCATTTCTCACATACATAACACCAAACTTAATCCATAAGTTACCACAAATGGGTCATGGGTTCGGCCATACACCATGGCCGAAACCCATGATGTCTTTATCCCATTTTTTCTTCTTTGGCCTACTTATACATTTGAACCCATCATAAGCCCTTCCATGAAGGGGCATAACTTATACATTTAAATCACCATCCTTAATCACATTTAAATCCATTTACAACCATCATCAAACCATCATAAAACCATCATTTTCCCCATAATTCATAACCATTAATCCACCATTTGATCACCATAGGGTTCGGCCATACACAATGGCCGAACCCATGGTTCATGGTCCATGATTTATCTATGCCTCTTGAGGCCATGAAATCCATTTACAAATCACTACATTTAATCATTAACTCCTTAAAAAATCATAAACCCTCTTTCCCATGATTTTTCTTATAAAAACCCCTTTAAACTTAATCACATTTAATCAATAAATTTAAAACCCTAAACCAACCTCCATGGTTTCCATTCTTCATAAACCCTAACATTCCATTAAAAATGTCCAAAATACCTTCCATAACCTCCATTCCTTAAAACCCTAAAAAAAATCATACATTACCTACATTTAATCATTAAGCACTTAAAACTCTAAACCATTCTTTTTGAGGTCATTAAAATTATCTTCCATCTCTTATGATTCTCTCATTTAAAACCTCTTTACAAAATTCACCACATTCAATTATTTACAACCCTAAAAATTATAAACATTCTCCATAACTTTAAACCTTAAAACCTACTTAATTCATCAACCCTTTTTTCCATTAATCCATTTAAAAGCCCCACTTCCATGCTTGATTAATACCTAATTACACAATGCACTCAATCCATTTATTTTTCCTTAACCTAACCCTAATTTACCCATTAGGGTTTTGTCCACTTTCCATCTTTCAAATTGATGGATTTAAAATCCATGGCATAAAATCATTTGGCCACCATTAAATTTACAAAATGAATCCCAAATCTTAAACCCTAAAAATCCAAAATTTCTTGTTTAAGAAATACTCACAATCCGTCGTCTCCTCCGACTTCCTCCACTCCCGTCGGCTTCCTTAGCCTCATTTCTCCTTCCTCTCCTTGTTTGATCGGCTAAGATGCTTGATCAATGGTGACAACCTCCAAACTTGGGTTCAGCCATAGTATGGTTTGTTTGAGAGAAGGAGAGGAGAGAATGGAGATGATGAGGAAAAAGATCCCAAATTTGACCTTAGAGTGGTAAGCCCTTGCTTTAAATCTTTTCTTCTCTTCTTCTCTTCTAAATTTTCTTCTTCTCTTCTTGGAGTGTGGGGGACGGCCATGAGAGATGAAAAGAGGGAGAGAGTGAAAGAGCTCGTTGGAGTGGAGAGATGAAATAAAACAAACAAGACAAGCCTATCTCCTTTTGATTGGCTAAGATAAAGCTTACCTTTAATTACTCCCACCAACCCCTAAGATCTTTTCCATGCTTTTTGACCCAACCAACACCAAGTCCCAACGTTTTTGGTGTTTGAAGATAGGATTGTTTTGGTCTCCCCTCTTTGACCCCTTTGACCACCTTTATGATTATTTAAACATTTAATTAATTAGATAATTAGGTTAATTTAATTCCCATTTACTTAATTCCTTTAAATTCCCTCTATGAAATCCACCCATAGTTGACCAAGTCAACCATGGTAGCCAGCCCCACCAATTCTTGGTCCACCCGCCACCTCACTTGATGAGGTGGAGGTGGGTCCCACTTGGCCACATCACCTTGGCTTAATTCAAATTAACTTAGGTGATTTAAATCCATTTCATACATTCCAATTGGATCACCATTGGGCCCATGGCCCAATTACATTTTCATCTTACCCATTTACCTTAAAGCTTACATCATCTTGATCCATTGGGTCCCAAATGGGTATTGGACCCAATTTGACCATCCTTGGCCCGTTTGACCATCTTTGACCCTTTAAGTAAACTTAAATCCAATCCATAGTCCATTGGGCCCTAGTTGGGCCTTTGTCCATATCTTGATCCATTTACCCTCTATTCCATTAGATTTCCAATTTCCACCAGTAAAACAAACAATAACCACATATATTTTGATTTATAAATTCCGGGCCATTACATTAATCATTATTGACCAATTAAATGAATTTCATCCAACCCATGGTCCATTGGACCATACTTGGGCCTTTGCCCAAATTTTGATTCACTTAACATTTATTCCATTAAAATTCTCAATTTCCATCATTAAAAAAAATAATAACCACAGATATACTGATTCACAAATTCTAGGTCATTACACCTGTTGTATGGCAGAACCCCACTAAGATGGAATGCTTTTGGATAATGGTGATCAGCAAGATTAATCATTGGTTGCTGTGGACAATGGTTTTTGATATGGCTTAGCCTAGTGGCGAAGCTGTAAATACGAGTAATAATGTAAATATGGGTAGAAAAAGTTTAAAAGGACATGAAAGATGGGTTAAAATCAAGGTGGTATAGTTCGGCCATGGTGTATGCCGAACCCTACCAAGACATGTTTAAAGGGTTAAGTATTTAAGAATTGATCAAGCGAAAAAGGAGGTTAAATCCTAAGTTGGTGATGTTCGGCCATGGGTATGGCCGAACCTCACAAGATGTCTTGGGTCTTAGATGTGAATGAATAATTAAAGGATAGTATGATTTACTTATTGTTATATGGACAAGGTGACAGAAGTGAACAGTGGGCAAGTCGTGAGCAAGTGACGTTAAAGAAAGATCGAACACTGAAGTGAATCTTCAGTAGGTTTCCTACCTACTTGTAACCACAGTTTTATCTTGGTTTTTATGAGACTCATGTTTTATTTTATTGGTTTTGAATGATGGATATTATTAACATGTTTTATATATATATTGGCATCTCATGCATGGACATGGGATGATGATTATAAACACCGGAGTCCACACTCCGTCAGAATGCCCGTGATGCAACTGTGGGGCCTCCTTAGGTGGTGAAAGTCCCACCAGGAGAATTACCTGATGATTATAAACACTGAAGCCCACACTCCGTCGGAATGCCCGAGATGCAACTATGGGGCCTCCTTAGGCGGTGAAAGTCCCGCCAGGAAAACTAATGTGTTGATATAATACACGTCAAGTGAAGGCTATATGTATGTGTGATGGGGTGGGGCTCATTACATTTGCATACATACATAGCATGGTTTAATATGTTTTTGGTAATCAGACATTTGATATATGCATGATTTATAAGCTAACCATGTGGTAGCCCTGATCGGGAACCTACTGGGCGCGTTGATCTAACACCCTAATTCTATCCTTAGAGGATAATGCAGGAACAAGGAAAGGGAAAGAGAAGGTCGATGACCAAGAGGGGAGCCAAGTCTAAGCGCTTGATCGTTGATTGAGATTTCTTTATTACTGTCTTTCTAGTTATATTTTGTGGACATGTAATAAGTTAATACCTTGCTATGGTTTGTTTAGGATATTAATGATGGATGGTTGGTTTATGTTATTTATTAATTGAGACTAGTACTTGCTATCTATTCAACCTAATTCCGCAGTTAGTCTAGTTTATTCCACAAGTCATTGTTTAGTTCCATGTGTGTTTTATCTATCATGGTTTAGTCCATGTACACATGGGTGGCCAGTTAAGGTTCGGACTTTGGATAGTTCGGACTTAACTCGCGTCGTGACGTCTCTCCGCCCTTGTTCAGTTTATTTAAAAAAAAAAAAAATAGACTCTGATTTTATCTCGGAGAGGGCGGGGCGTTACACCCCAGGGTCATAATCACTGGTAAAAATACTACAACACCCCTTAGCCAAAATAAATGTGTGCGAACAGACACTCAACCCAGCTGGCTCCCAGGACAACCCAGTACGTACTCGGTGTACTTTACGACCACCCCACCTCCATAGAAATCCACACACACCACAGACCGGTATCACGAGTCATGAACCATAACTTAGCCATCAAGCCTACAGGAGCTATCCTCAACCGTACCATCCCTCGACCGATGGGTAGGCGAATACATCCTCACCCCATTCAGCTATCCAGGGATCACAAACCATATTAGCAGGAGCTGTCCTCAGCCGCACCATTCCTAGACCGATGGGTAGGCGAATATAACCTCACCCCACTCAGCTATCCAATTATCATAAACCATACCAGTGAGAGCTGTCCTCCACCGCTATAAACAACCACGTGAGCTATCTTTCACCGTGCTAACAACCACGGGAGTTGTCCTCCACCGTGCCAGCGGGAGCTGTCCTCCACCGCTGCAAACAACCATGGGAGATATCCTCCACTGTGCTAATAACCATGCACTCTGGTATCGTGTCTGTGATGGCCTCTAAGTTAGCCTTGGGCGAGTGGACACTCAACCCAAGAACTTCCTGGAGTTTTCCATGACCATCTCACAGCATGTCCCTCTTGAGACTCTCGTGGCCTCGCCCTCCAAACCGAACTACACCTCCCTCATAGGTGTGTCCAAAGATTATAATGATAGATTTGACAATCAAACCCACACTTCCACCCATCACAAGAGTACATACCAAAAATCATACCGGGGTAGACCCAACACTGCCTCGACTCTACCAAGGACCCATAATCCCTAGAAGGAAACACCCTCCAAGTACTCTCTCACACCTACGAGCCCATCAACAAGTGGTCCATAGCTTAACAGCATCCACTGTGCGGTTTTCCACGACTTTCCAACCCTAACTACCTGACAAGCTAGGGAGAGTCTCTGAATCCTGATGTAGCCTAGTACCCATGCCCCCACCGACTTTCCATGTATACTAGCTAAATGCATGCACAGTTATTTATAAGCATGCTATAAACCAATCATCATTAAACAACAAACATGGTTATACGAAATAATATCGCATTCAGTTATCAGGTGTATACATCACTAACTAGCACATTCCAGCATTTTAACATCCAAGCATGTTATCAACCAAAACATGTTCCAAACAAGCATAGTAGGCAATACCATCTACTATCAAAAACATACGATTCTACAACATGCTGATTAACTATCAATTGCAAACATCGCAGGTTATCACACATATTAACCAATCATGTTATCAAAACATTAACCAACATGCCATCACAATAGTTCGACACAAGTACACTCGAATGACTCCCTTGCCACGTATTTATCTGAATGTTTCCCTTGCCGAGTGGCTCGTTATCCATAAGGGTTTCATTCCTCATACTCCATGTCCAAATAGTCATAGGAAAGATATATGCAAATTATGTATGCTAAAACAAGTGTGACGAGTCCCCTCACCTCTCTGTGTTTTGAAATCAACTTCGAGAAATCGGGTTCGCTAGGTTGAAGGGGGCTCGATCTGATGAAAGTGAAATACAAGGATTAACAAACGGGTTAAAATGAGCTACAAACAAGTTTGGGCTGCAAACGGGCCCAAAAACGGGTCGGTCCCAAACCGTGCCGAACAAGGCCCAAAACAGAAAATAAGATCTGAAACTAGGTCGAGTTCGGAACTGGGCCTAAAACTTAAAATTGGGCCCAAAATAGTGTTGTACCCGAAACTGGGCCTAATCGGGTCGGGCCTGAAATCTAGACCGAGCTCAAAACATCACCAAACCAGGTAAAAGTAGGAAGGGCTAGTGTAGGTATGGGTCGAACCCAAAACTGGGTTGGACTGAACACTAGACTGAATCGAGATTGGGCCAATCCAAGACTGGGCCGGACCGAGTGTTGGACCTGACCGAGACTGGGCCTGGCTACTAGGCCAGGAAGAAAGGCATGGTCTGCTGGGCCGCAAACAACAACTATCACGTGCCAACATGTTATCAACCAAAACATGTTCCAAACAAAGATAGTAGGCAATACCATCTACTATCAACCGCATGCGATTCTATAACATACTGATTAACTATCAATTGCAAACATCGCAGGTTATCACACATATTAACCAATCATGTTATCAAAATACTAACCAACATGCCATCACAATAGTCCAACACAAGTACACTCGAATGACTCCCTTGCCACGTATTTGTCTAAATGTTTCCCTTACCGAGTGGCTCGTTATCCATAAGTGTTTCATTCCTCGTACGCCATGTCCAAATAGTCATAGGAAAGATATATGCAAATCATGTATGCTAAAACAAGTGTGATAAGTCCCCTCACCTATGTGCGTTTTGAAATCAACTTCGAGAAATCGGGTCCACTTGTTTGAAGGGGGCTCGATCTGATGAAAGTGAAATACAAGGATTAACAAATGGTTTAAAACGAGCTCAAACAAGTCTGGGCTGCAAAAGGGCCAAAAAACAAGTCAGGCCCAAACCAGGCCGAACAGGGCCCAAAACTGAAAGTCAGATCCGAAACTAGGTCGGGTTCAAAACTGGGCCTAAAACTGAAAATTAGGCCTAAAACAGTGTCGGGCCTGCCGAGTCCAAAACTGGACCAAACTAGATATGGTTGGAAGGGCTAGTCTAGGAATGGGTCGAACCCAAAACTGGGCCGGACTGAACAATGGGCTGGACCGAGATTGGGCCAAGCTGAGACTAGGCCGGACCGATGGTTGGACCGGAGCGAGACTGGGCCTGGCTGCCAGGCCTTGCAGAAGGGCCTAGTTTGCTAGGTCACAAACAACAAACTCGGCATGGGATACCTAGGAATGAACCCAATTGAGTCAACTCAGTGACTCGACTGAGTTGGCTCAGTAACCCAGCCAGAAAATAGGGAAAAGAAGAAAATGAAAGAAAAGAAAGGAAAGGGGAGAAATATGAATGAAAAAGAAAGGAAATCGAAGAAAGAGAGATGGAAAAAAGAGAAATCAAAGGGTGCCGGAGAACTCAAATCTAGATGGCAGCAAGAGCAAGAGGGGCGGATCCGAGCGCGCTGGGTGATAGCAACTCTGGCCGATCTTGAATCAAGGATGGAGAAGCGATGGGTTGTAGGCGAGAAAATTGAACCATGAAGCTATTCTGGTAGAGGGTCGCGCACAGAGATGCCGCGTCTAGCAGAGGAGGGAGGGACTGCAAACGAAAAGGGTCTTCTGCGGTGGAGGGTTAGGCTGCCGGATCTAGGCGAGGAGGAGAAAAGATATTGAGAGGGGTGAGTGAGACGAGAGAGAGAGAGAGACAGAGAGAGCAAATGAGATGAGGGATGCGGCGGCACTGTAGTAGTTGCGCTACAGTTTCGCAAAAGATGGGTATAAAAGGGTGGGGTTTAGTGTTTCTCTAGGGTTTAGGGAAATTAGGGGTTTTTGGAGTTTTTTTTATTTGCACAAACTAAAAATCTCAATTTCCAAATAATTAAAAAAAAATCGAAGAAATCAAATGGCAAACATCGGGGGAAAACGTGTGATTTTCAAGCTTTTAGAATGAAAGAATATTTAATAATTAAAAATTACCAAAGTGCCCTTTGAGTCTCCAATTCCAAACCTGGCAAACCAGCACCAACCATAGGGCCTACGCTCACCCCACTTCTACTGAGACCCTAAAACTCCGAAAAACAAGTTGGGTTGTGACACAATCCCCCATACTTCATGAATTCCAAACCATCTTATGAACAACAAAACTCCCATAGCTCAAGCTTGTTTCAAAGCTTTCAAGCTAAACATTTTCAAATTTTCTCCCCCAATCTTCTTGAGTTTGAAATCCCAAACTCCAATGCATCTCCCCATACACCCAACTATACCAAGCTTGCAATTTTTCCATTTTACTCACTCATAAGCCTTTAGCTTCTTCAAAATTCTTCCCCAATTTGTCAACAATTTACAAAGGGCTAATCGAGCACATATTTTGTGCTTCCCAAAAACTCCAATAGCCAAACATTCCATAACATCTTAAACAATCACTCATGGTCCATATTGAAAACAAACCATTTAATGCACATGAAAGGCATAAGATAATAATCATAGCAACACGGAGATAATAACACGGTACAAACACATCATAAACATGTAAAGCAAACCATTGCATTGATAAAAATACACCATTCCATGCAACAAAAGGATTTGCACCATGGATGCTTACATTCTAAAATACATATAGTTTTTCAAAAACAACAACACATGCAAAACTATCCTAAGCGGTGCCAACTGGAGGGGAGGAGGATCAACAAGGACCAGTGTCATCCTTTTCTACAGAAGATGGCTGCAAGAAGGCTTTGAATGGCGTCTTTCACATAACTGGCCAGAGCATCAACCTTACTCTCCAAAGCATCTTGCTTCCTCTCAATCACTTGAATTTTTTTTTCAAAGAACCTTCAACTGGCTGGGTCGAGCTCAGGTTCATCTTATTCTTCTTCTGTTGCTTCTTCTTACATTGCAGGTACTGGGGAGGATGAGGGTGCTTGAGTTACAGACTTTGAGGGTCATGTGATAAGGAAAATTTCTTACCGATCACTGTTGCATGCATGTGAACCAACATGAACTGGTTCAGGTCTCCTCGATTCCCGTGCCTTGGGTGACATTCGAGCAGAAAAATAGGAGCAACAACTTGAACTCAGGGTGTGTGTCGGCTTTCATGAGCCAAATCTTCTTCCTCCACACAACTTGTTTTCCTTTCCCACAAAATGTGTTTGTTCTCTTGTCTCAAAATTGCCATGAACAGTGGACAGAGTTCCATTCCTGAAGATAGGAATCCCAAGCAACTTAGCAACCAATGGGGGGCCAACCTCTACGACCTCAAAGTTTTGGAATTATAGCCAAAAGCAATTAGGTTTCTCTTGATATGGTTGGACTGAACAGAATATCCTCTTTGTCATTCTTGGATAAATTTTCCCACCCCATTCAAGAAGCTTCATCCACCCTACCTTCCTAATGTGCTTAAGGACTCTGAAATTTTCAAAGATTTCAGGATCGGCAGTCCTTTCTATGTTGAGCTCTTCAAAGGATGGGTATGGTGTGAAAGGCATAACAAGTGGAGCATCATAGTCTTCTTCTTCTTCTTCTTCTTCTTCTTTTTTCTACTTCCTTATACTCTCCTCAAACATTTTGATCACCTTGATCATCATTTTCTTCCTCATTTCCATCTCCTCCATTATCTCCATCATCATCTTCTTCTTCCTTATTTCCATCTCCTCCATTATCTCCATCATCACTTTCTTTTTCCTCATTCTCTTCATTCACATTTTCTTCTCCACGAACCTCCTCTTCTTCTTCTCTAGACTCCTCATGGGGACTAGGTTCCCTAACAACTTTCCCTTTACCAGCTACTTCCTTTTCTTGGGGACGAATAGATGATGTAGGCTCCCTAATGACTATTCCATGCCTTCTAGGGAGAAGTTTAGAGGGTCTCTCTGTGTAACACCCCGCTCGTTCTACAACTTGAATGGGGCGTGATCCAACGCAATAACGCAACTAACTGGTCTTACATCATAGATTTGTAGCTAGGGTAGATAAGTATATTCTTTTTAGATTAAAAATAAAATAAACAAAGCCACCAAATCCTTCATGCCCAACTTAATGCATCGCATAAATTCTAATGTTATCCCCAAAAATAGTAAGAGGAACCACATCTACTATCAATATGAAGTCTACTCTCACAGGTTTGCTCATAACTGATTCAATAAAATTAAAACCAACTAATAAATCTGAATTTCTCAAATTATTTGCATCAACTAATCAATTCTCAAAAGGATAACCAACATCAAATAACTAAACACAATCAACGTAATCCAACACCGAGCTAAAAGAAATTTAATTATTCATCCATGACCACGTCAATTAGTAGCGTTTTCCTCCAAGCCTAAATCCAAAGGATTGCCTAAAATGTAAGGGGTGTGAGATCCAAGCCCAATGAAAGAATATAATAACACATATCGAACTTGATATCTCCATTATTCTAAATTTAACATAATAAATACAATATTAAATCATAATTAAATGAATATGCATTTAATGTCCATGCTTTATGTCAGTCAATTAAAAAAATACTCAATGCTCATGCCAATGTCATGTTACTCAGCCCCACCCGCACCACTCTCAATCAACAAAAGCGTGCCATCAACAAGTCCAATGCAGTCCCTCAAATGGATACGGACCACGGTGACTCATAGGTAACCAGTTCCAATGCAGCCCCTTAAATGGACATGAAGTCCCACAAATGGACACGGCCCACATGGTTACCAGTCTGCCATTAGATCCCGACAACCCTCAAATGGCTCGGTCCACATATGGCACTACAATAACCAGGTGCAAGTGGCTCTCAAATGGCCGACCTGTTGCTCTACATCCACATCCACATCCACATCCACACTCTCCTACTCCCATACCCATTAAGATGAGAATGCAATGTCTCACCACATGCTTATGAATTATTGTAAAGACTCGTCCCGCTACGAGTACGTCAAACTGGTATAAAGTCCCAAAACCGATCTGATACTATTTCAGGGGTACATTTTTTTAAAAAAAATAAAGGGAAGTACTGCTCCCACAACCCACACTCAAATCAATAACCGATAGTACCAATAAAGTATTAATCATAATTGGAAACAATAACATCATTCCATTATTACATTCATCCAACTTAATGAAAAGTACACATATCTCAAATGCATTAGCAAGTCCTCAATTACCGAATGGAACCATGACAAAATACAAAGCTGCAACTCTACGCCCAGCGTTTGATTAAGGGTCCCGCCGACCCTTCCTCTATTGAGTACCTGTGAGGCAAGGGGTGATGTAATACCCTAGAATTTTCAATATATTAATATTTACGGAATTGCCATTGTGATTTATTGATATGGATTTAAATGGGTAAGGTGTTGGGCCAATGGTTCAATCAAGACCAATGGTTGGTAATTATGTTTACAAGACCAATAAATGGAAGAGTTGTACTCAAACGGGTCAAGATTTGTATTGGGTCAAATTTTGATAAATGGGTCAAATGGGACCCAATGGGTCGAGATGGGCATGATTAATTATGAGTGAGCTCAAAGCTTAATTGGTTTGAGTTCATTAAATATTTGAGTGGGATTGAGATAAATTAAATGATGGAGATGAGTGAGTTGAATTTATTAGTTGAGTTACATTAAATGAATGAGTTGAGTTGGGTGAGCTAAATAAATGAGTTGGATGGAATAATTATTTTTAAGTGAGTGAGGTGTGGAGATAAAAGGTTTGTGAGATTGTTTCAAATTCAAAACCATGAGGGAGTTACAATTGTGGGGAGTTGTATTTCAAGGTTTAAAAGTATTAAGCACGTTGGAGTTGCATGGGATTGTTATCCCATGCATGTAACTCCTGCAAAAGAGATGAATGGGGTGGCTGTTTGAGAGTTACAAATACAAGGGATGATGTTTTAAAATTTGGTTTGTTAAGTTACAAAAAACGTTGGCATGTAGGAGTTTCATCTCCAAGATGAAACTCCCCCATAAGTGTTTGATGAAAGGTGGCTGTTATGGATTACCCATTTCAAACAAAAAACGTTGGAGCTTATGGGAGTTTTATTTCAAAAGGAAACTCCCACATGCAAGGATAATGAGAGATGAATAATGGAGAGAATGCAAACAACCACAAGGATATGCATAGGGACGTTGGAACGTGGAAAGGTTTCATTTCATGAGGAAATTCCCATTTGAATTGTTAATGAGAGAGGAGTTAAGGAGGGGGTTACACAAATACAACCCAAAGAGACGTTGGATGCTTGGGGAGGTTTCATTTCATAGATGAAACCCCCAAGGAAGCATAAAGGGCATTGGTTAATATGGGAGTTACATGTGAGGTCAACTTGAGGCTGAAGTGCATTAGCCAAAGAGTTCTCATTTCACTCTCTCTATCTCTCTCTCTCTCTTTGCCGTCTTCTACATTCCAAGATCAAGAACAGCAGCTGGTTGCTCATTTCAATCAGTCCTTGGGTGATCTTTTCATCAAGACAAAAATTAGCAAAAGAGTTTGGCACCAAGGTTTAAGATCAAATATCTATCTCTCTCTTCCTCTCAAATTCATATCACCTGGTTGAAGTGTTCCAAGGAGGTTGCAGCAAGGTTTGTCTCAGCCAAAAGAACAAGAAGAAAGAAGGAGAGGCTAGGGAAGTAAAGGACCAAGGAAGGAGTCAAAGAACCGAAGGAGACGCGGTATTGGTAAGTGCACTATGAACCTTGTCAAATAAGTTGGTTAAGGGATGTGATCCGGCCATTGTGTGACCAGATCCATCAATGGTTTAGATTAGGTATTATGTTGTCTTTAAATAACAAAATATGGACCATAGGGTCGGTCCCTTTGGATGGCCGAACCCCATGAGAAAACTTGGTGATTTTTATGGTGTTTGAAAGACAAAATCCATATTATGAAATGGAGGTTTTTAAAGGATTTTAAATGGAGATAAGCTTGCTGTTTTGGACCAGTTATGGGATGACTGAATGATGTGGTTTCCATGGTTTTAATGTGGAGTCTCATATGTATATAATTGATGGAAGTATTGTGTTAAGAGAACCATAGGGTTCGGCCATGTGTATGGCCGAACCCCATGGACTGTTTTGATGGCATGATTGGGTAAAATCATATTGGAAATCTAAGATGTGTTTAATACTTTTGATTAAGGAATTATCTAGACTTAGTTATGGAGTTAATATTAAGTTTATCAACCATGATATTAGATGGAAGGTGGGGATACAAATCAGTTTGGTGAGGTTCGGCCATGTAGTATGGCCGAACCCCACTAATGATGATTGATGGAAGGGGTGGTTAATGTTATGGATGTATGAAGGATTTAAAAGGACTAAAATAAGATGGTGAGGTTCGGCCATGTAGTATGGCCGAGCCCCACTAAGATGGTTTTATTTTAAGTGATGGAAGTTAGAAAGGTTAAGCATTGGTTAGACCAATGGCAAAACTGTAAATACAAGATCAATGACAAATGTGAATGGATTGATCAAAGTGGGGTCCAAAAATCAAGGGGTAAGGTTCGGCCTAGTTGTATGGCCGAACCCTACCAAAGTATGTTTGAGGTGTGAGGTGGATTAAGTATGTTTAATGGTGTTTAACATAAAAGGTTAGTCTCAATGGCACAATTGTAATTATGGGTGAAATGATCAAATGACCAAAGGAATGGAAATATGAGCCAAAAACCCAAGTGGTAAGGTTCGGCCATATTGTATGGCCGAACCCTACCAAGGTTTATTTTGGAGGATTTTGTTATTTGGAGGCTATGGGTCAAATGAAAGAGACCAAAGTCTTAAATGGGTGAGGTTCGGCCATGGGGTATGGCCGAACCCCACATAATGGATTTTTGGGACTTACACTAGGTTGGAATCTTATGGTTAAAAGCTTGACTTGCTGTTAGGGCCACGGGATTTGCTTGAACAGCGTACAAGTTGTAAACAAGAGACGGTTCAAAAGAAGAGCCAAACTAAGTGATTATTGTGTAGGTTTCCTACCTTTATTGTAACCATATTTCTATTTGCTGTTTTATGTTGATTTCGATAAGTTATATGAATGTAAAGTTATGTTTCTAAATGGCATATTTGCATAGACATCTCATGCATGGCATGGGATGATGTTGTTGTAACTGGAGGCCACACTCCGTCAGGGCGTCCGAAAGACCACTGTGGGGTACCTTGATGATGAGAATCCCATCAAGAGGAATCTGGAGGCCACACTCCGTCGGGGTGTCCGAAAGACCACTGTGGGGTACCTTGACGATGAGAATCCCGTCAAGAGGAGGCTATGTAGAATGGTGATGGGTGGGACTCATTACATGTTCATTTCATACATAGCATGTTTTTATGGAATTTTGTCACACATGTATTATTATATTATTTGCATGTTTTTATACTAACCTTATGGTAGCCCTATTCGGAAACACTACTGGGCGCGTTGATCTAACGCCCTATCTCTACCCTTAGTGGATGACGCAGGAAAGACAAGGAATGAGGATCGAGAAGGGGACCAAGCAAAGGAGCTTGGGCGGTTTGAATGATTTGAATGGACTATTTATGGACTTGTTATTTGAGTTATTTGGACAATGTAATTTGGTAATTAAATGTGTTGGCATGTAATAAGTAGTTAAGTAGATGCTATGGTTTGATTTATTTTAGATGGTTGATTGAACAATTAGTTAAGATTGTTTAGTAATTTTGGAGATTATGATTAAGTACTTTGCTATCCAAGTATGATAATTGGAGTAGTCTTAGGTTCTATTATAACCATCAGTTAGTCTAAGTTTAAGTATTTTCCGCAATTCTATTAGTACCGTGTGTGGATCGATTCTTATGGACTTAGTCCATACGCACATGGGCTTGGCCAGTTAAGGGTCGGATTTTAGAAGTCCGAACTTAACTCGCATCGTGACACTCCGCCCCTATCACTTGGCTGATTATTATATTTAAAAAATAAATAAACTCTGATAATTAGAGTGAAAAGGGCGGGGTGTTACAGATGAGCTCTAAATGCCCAGTGAAGGTAACACACGCATCATATTTGACCAAGCATACACTATATATGATCATATGAACGCATCAATGTCTATGATGTCTATGTGCATGACTATGCAAGCGGATACCCTACCCCTAATACACGGGCCCACAACTGTCGGGCCTCCAGTACATCCTCTAACCAACTCAATACAACTCTATGACAACTCCCTCATCTGTTGGTCTCCACACGACTGGTGTGTCCACCTCTCACAAAATTCTATATGTCTCTTACCGAGTGAGTCGGCCAAACTTACTCGTTAGGTGCCCATAAATTCCTGGTGAGTCAACACCCATAACATAGGTCTCGACATTGAACCCCAAAGTCATAACTGCGAGTAAATATACTACCACGTCACACCACAGGCTACCCCCACCATACAGGTGTCCTAACCTGGAATATCATACCTCAAACTGTAGCCACCCTGCATGTGTTATAGTCTAGAATACCATACATCAAACTGTACCCACCTTGCAGGTGTCATAGCCTGGAGCATCTCATCACACCACACCGCAGGCTATCCCCATCCTATAGGTGTCATAGCCTGGAACATCTCATCACACCACATTCCAGGTTGTCCCCACCCTACAGGTGTCATAGCCTGGAACATCTCATCACACTACATCACAGGCTGTCCCCACCTACAAGTGTCATAGCCTGGAACATCTCATTACACCACATCACAGGTTGTCCCTACCCTATAGGTATCATAGCCTGGAACATCACACTGCACCATCCCTTGACCAATGAGCGGGAGAGCGCACATTCTCAGCCTACTCGATCATCCGGGGAATCACAAACCATACCAGTGGGAGCTGTCCCTCACCGCATCATCCTTCGACCAATGAGCGGGGGAGCACATCCTCAGCCTACTCGGTCATCCAGGGAATCACAAACCATACCAGCAAAAGCTGTCCCTCACCGCATCATCCCTCGACCAATGAGCGGGCAAACACATCCTCAGCCTACTCTGGGGAATCACAAACCATACTGGTGGGAGCTGTCCCTCACCACATCATCCCTCGACCAATGAGCGGACGAGCACATCCTCAGCCTACTCAGTCATCCGGGGAGTCACAAACAGTACCAGTGGGAGTTGTCCCTCACCGTATCATCCCTCGACCAATGAGCGGGTGAGCACATCCTCAGCCTACTCGGTCATCCGGGGATTACAAGTCACTGTAACGCCTCGCCCTTATTCACTCTCCTGAAAATCAGAGTCTATTTTTTTTTTAAATAGAGAATGAGAGAGAGCGGGACGCCACGATACGAGCTAAGTCCGAGCTTCCAAAGCCCAACCCTTAACTGGCCACCAATACGTGTGCGTGGACAAGTCCACTAAAACATTTCACATGTTTACAAATAATTGCAGAAATAACATAAGTTATCCAAGCTCCTAAGCTTGGCTTCTTTCACGTCCGTTGCCCGTTCCATTTCCTGTACCATCATCTAAAGGTAGAAGTAGGGCATTAGTCAACGCGCGCAGTAGGAATTCCAAGTAGGGTCATACACATAGGATTAGTATAAGAAAATTAGGTATAAAACATCATACTGTACTTGTAAAACATAATACCCAAAAACAGTGCATGATAATAGAGATCTTAATCATGCTGATAAAACCAAAAACAGTGCATAATAATAGAAATCATAATCATGCTATTTTAATGCCATGCCATGGGTGTCATGTGCCAATGATCTCTCACCCAACAACCATATCACAAATCACATTGTTAATCTTCTTGATGAACAAGCCACATCAAAGTATTCACTGTTATGCCTCCCCACGTATGCCTTATCGGTCCCACCGAATGGAGAGTGGACTCCTCTTACATTTCAAACATCATATATCTCTTCCCGTATGTCAATCAGAATCAGTGTGGATTCCTCCCCATGTTTGTTTATCAAAAACCCCAAATGGAGCGTGGACTCCTCCCTTATGTTCCCTCCCATGCCATGCATGAGGAAATGACTACAATGATGCCATTTTATATCAAAGTACATAATAGCATTGAAATTCAATTCTTAAAACATAATCATTTGATACCCAAAATAAATCATCATATTTAGAAATAAAACAGTACATGTATATAATCCATAGTGTGTCAACAAGGTAGGAATCCTACCAAGTCCAAGTATTGTATCCTTGCTGTTTTGTGACGTGACGCACAACGATTTCGTTAAAATCAATCACACCCCCGTCCACGAGATCTCTTTACCGTAGATGAATTCCATTATATACAATAATCAAATTAATTATCCAATTGATTTAAATCATTCCTTACCTACTTCCAGTTAAACTTAAACAATCTGGAAAATTATATAAAAAAGTTCACTTTAAAATTCAGTCGATTACCCGTCCATTGTCCATCATGCAAATGATAGAAACCCGTTCGCGAACGGTAGAAACCCATCCCGCGGACGGCAGAAACCCGTCCTACAGACAGTGCAACCCGTCCGCAGACAGCACTCTATTCCGTCTGTTACCCGTCCGCGGAGGGTAGAAACCCGTCCGCAGACATGCAACCCGTCCGCAGACAACACCTTGTTCACATCTGTTACCCGTGACCCGGTACCCGCCAGCCTCTACCCGGTACCCGTGACCCGCTACCCGGTACCCGCTACCCAGTACCCAATACATGTGACCCGTCCCACAGAAAGTGCAATCCGTCCACATACCACATCCTAACCCTGTCTGTTACCCGTCCTATAGACGGTCCACACCCGTCCGCGGACGATAAAAAACCCATCCGCAGACTACACCATGTCCAATCCATTACCCATCCCGCAGACGTTAGAAACCCATCAGCGGATGATAGGAACCCTTCCCGCGGACGATAGAACCCTGTCCGGAGATAGTGAAATCCGTCCGCAGACAACATACAATCCCTGTCTATTACCGGTCCGCAGATGGTCG
This sequence comes from Chimonanthus salicifolius, assembly GCA_013350335.1. Classification (NCBI taxonomy): domain Eukaryota; kingdom Viridiplantae; phylum Streptophyta; class Magnoliopsida; order Laurales; family Calycanthaceae; genus Chimonanthus; species Chimonanthus salicifolius. The sequence goes on from CM023535.1 coordinate 41,569,120, forward strand.
AAACCCGTCCCCCGGACGATAGAAACCCCTCCCGCGGACGGTAGTACCCGTCCGGCAGACAATGTAACCCTTGGTTGCTTGTTATCACCCTTATCCATTTTAAACATGTATTAAGTCCTTTATACATAAAATCAGTGGACATATTTTACCCACTAACCAAAGTTAGAGTCCTTTTCATAATCCATTCCTATCTTAAGCCATTAAACATAATCAGCAATTAAATCTCTTGATTGTTGTTTTCCAAAACATATTCAATCTTCAAATGGATATCCACCTTCATGGCTTGCATCGATTTAGCCAATCCTTTCAATCAAATCTGGAACTCATGAGTTTGGCCATACCAAGACCAAAACCACAGTTTCCCTTAATCTTAATCTCACACTATGAACATAAAACCTTACCTTTTTCCCGTCTCCTTCATTTCTTTTTAATCTGAACTTGTTCCTCAGTCCTTCTCCTTCCTTTCTTGTTCCTCGCTGATTTCTCCAAGTGTACAGCCGAAAATGTGTGAGAGAGATATGAGAAGAGGAAACAATCTCTTTGTTCCAATGAGATCCAATCGGCCAAAGGGGGTCTCTTTGAAATCAGCCCCAAACTCCTTCCATAATCCTTCACTTCCTTGTTTTCTTTACTGATTTCTACTAAGTCTAGAGATGAAGTTGAGAGAGAGAGAGAGAGAGATTAAGAAGAAATCTCTTGGTTGTGAAGAGATGGATCGGCCAAGGTGTGGTGTATCTTGGGTTATGCCCCTTCGCAACAACCAAAACCCTCCCACTTCCTCATAATTATTTGTCTAACCAAGGAGTCCCTTGGCATAACCAAGGGACACTTGGCTTAAGCTCAAGCAACCCCTTCCATCTCCCAACGTTGGTGCATGGGTTTCCATCCCATGAGATGGAAACCCTCCATCTCCCACTTGACTCACTTGAGATGGAAGTCTCCCCAACTTCCATCTTGACTCATTAAAAGTCTCCTCCACTTCCATGCAACTCGGCTCAACTCACTTATCTCAACTCAACTCTATTTAACTTATTTAAATCAATTCAACTTAACTCAATCCACCTTGACTCATTTCCCACTTAACTCAAGTGATTTTAAGTTCCAACCCAACATAATTCAACTCAACCTATGAGTTCACCCATGGTTGACCAAGTCAACCATGGTTAGCCGACCATGCATGTTACTTAACCACTTGCCACCTCACTTGATGAGGTGGATTTGGGTCCCACTTGGGCATGTCACATACATACCACCTCATACACATGCCACCTCACTTGATGAGGTGGATCCCATGCCTTGAATCTTAATTGGGTTAGTTGACCCAATTAACCAACCTTACCCATTTACTTTTAATTAGCGCGTCTATGACCCATTGGGTCCCAATTGCGTAGTTGACCCATTTAATCACACATACCCAATTATTTCCAACTCGAATTCTATCCTTGACCCATTGGATCATAATTGGGCTATTGACCCAATTCTTACCCATTTAAGTCCATTCCAGCCATAAACCTTAAATTCAACTAATTTAACAATTAAAAATAGACAAAAATCCAATATATTATGCATTGAAAAATTCGGGTGTTACAGTCAACGTCCCACCCTCTGGTCTCCACGCGGGCGAACCACTTAACCCATTAGACCACTGGGGACGCCTCATCTGCCACGTATTCGGGTAGTGCGTCTATGATGACCTCTAAGTCGGCCTTGGGCGAGCTAACACTCAACCGCAGAACTTCCCGAAGGTTTCCATGACTACCCCACAGCATGTCCCTCTTAGGATTCTCGGGCACCTCACCTTCCAAACCGAAACACACATCCCTCATAGGCGTGTTTGAAGATCACACTTGACAATCTAATCCATGCTAGGAAAAACTTCAACCCATGTCCAACCACCGGGTAGCCCATAGCCCAACCACACTTCCACTGTGCGGTCCCACACAACATCCCCACCCTAACTACCCGACAAGCTAGGGGGAGTCTCTAGATCCTGATGTGGCCAAGTACCCATGCCCCACCGGCATCCCACATATGCTAGCTATATGCATGCACAATTACCAATGCACATACTATTAACATAGTTCATCATATAATAATCAGGTGTATATATATCACTATCTATCACGGGCTGCCATGTTAACATCCAAACATGTTATAATGTCTAGCAGTCTAAACTAATCATCACATAGTCCATATGGCATATTGTCCACAGAATATATCACACTATAATCAGGCATATACCACCACATATCACATATTCGCATGTTGGCATCTTAACATATTGTCAACAAAAATGAACTCCAATCATGTCACCATTCAATCAATCAATCATGACATCAGATAAACAACTCATATATGTCTCTGCGGGCATCAGATACAAATGCACCCAGATGGGGGCCCGCCACATAATGGTATCAACAATTCCATTGCCGAGTGGCTCATAATACCGAGGACCCCCATTCACCGAATTTAGTACACGCACATCTGATAGAGTAGTGATATACATAGATGCATGCTAAAAGCGGTGACAAGTTCCCTCACCTATGTGTGTCCTTGAAATCCAATGCAAGAAAACGAGTCCGGGGGTTGAAGGGCTCAATCTGCTGAAACAAGAATAGGAGGGTAAGAATTTGGGATGAAACTGTCAAACTAGACCTAGAATACAAATGGGCCCGAGAACGGGTCGGGTCCGAATCGGGTCGAATTGGGCCCAAGACTGGGCCGGGCCAAAGGCTAGGCTGAACCAGGATCTAGTAAACTGGACCGGACCAAGTTCGGACCAAATCCGGCGAACTGGGCCGGATCTGGCAAACTGGGCCAGATCTGGCGAGCTGGGCTGGGTTATCAGGGTCCAAAGTCGGGCCCGACTGAGTGAACTTGGTAGCTCTGAGTGACTCAGCTGAAGGAGAAGGGAAAATGAGGGAGATGGGGGAAAGAATATGGAAAAATTGGGCAAATGAAGGAATAGGGAAACCGAAAGAAGAAAGGAAAGGAGAGGAGAGCGAAGGAGGGTACTTGAGATCAGCCACGATTGAGGGATTTGGCTTCAGGCGGCGTCAAATCCGGCGGTTGAAGGTGGAGGAAGGGTCACTATAGACAGGAGTCAGCGAATCCGGCCGGACAGAGGAAGGGAAGGAAGAGGAGAGGTCGAGAGAGGGGAGAGAATAAAGTGGCGGCGGTGGCACCCAAGGGGGAGAATTCTAGCATGGTTCACAACATCAACGCATATCCAATAACATAAAATCATATTTTCATCACCAACATACTCCAAACATGGTTATTTGATCTCAAATTAACATAAGCATCATTTACATGTTCTAAAATATCGAATCCAATATCAATAATATCCCACATGCATAATAATGAATCATATCGCAGCATTATTAACATAGAAACACAATATCAAAAATCCATCTCAATCATGCACAGAACATCCATTCAACGTCAAATATAATTATTAGACCTTTTCAACAAGACTAGTGGTGGATTTCCAACTATCCGGGCGGACAGAGTTTCCTCACGGCCATTAGAATACTTAGCCCTTACACTGCTAGTGAGTAAGCACTGGATTACAGCTACTATTCCAACATTTACCTAGTCTATTTCATAAGTCAACATTACATTCCAAAACACAACACATCTTGCAGTATTTTCCATTGCTCAATCACATCAATAAAATAGAGAATACCATTCATAAAGGTATAGTGTATTGTTTTCCCTCACCTAAAAGTTTGTGAAGTGTACAAAATAAAATATCAAAGCTCTTTTAGCGATCAAGATACAGAGTTTACTGAAATAAAATAATCATAGCAAAAACCAATAAAAATCTATGCTAACCATTCGGCAAAATTTCCAAAACCACTTGAGAATCCATTTCTTATTATTCTATATTAAAATAATTCATCTCTTAAGATCATTGGTGCTCTGGTCCAGTATATAGGGATTCAGAAATCTAAATTTCCAAGTTTTACGTACTTTTCCATGAAAATCCTTATAAGGAAGAATTCAATCATCTTACAGAATTTTCTGGAAACATCATGTTCTCCAATTAATTATCATCTTCTACCAGTAAATAGGTATCTGATTTATGATCACAACGATATATTTTGCGTCCGAAGGTGATATTCCTAGCCCGAGTTATGATCGTTTTACCCGAACACGTACTCCGAAGTTGACCCATCAATTCAATTTATAAAATTATCATATTAATTCTGGAGATATTTCTCTCTAAGGGATTGATTTTAGGCACAAATTTGGCACTAATCCAATCTATAACGAATGAATTAAAAAATACATACCGGAACGCTGCAAAATTGTCTAGAATTTTATATTCTGCAATAGGGTCCACTTGTAGGTATAGTTAGACCATAAAATCATCAAATTGGACCTTCATATTCTTTTCTGAAGATATATATAATCTTTTTGATCAATTTATATATAAATTTTGCGTCGTTCCGATACACAGAGGTCAAGTTATGATTTATGGAACGAATAGCGGCAACACTGTCTTGAAAATCTGGACAGAAACTTGGTACGAGTTGTAAACCTAATTTGGGGTATCAAATCATCAAATTTTGATTTCAAATTAGGTCAGAAACTAGATCTATCAATATTCTTCCAACCCAATAAATTTCGTCGAAAAATACGCTTGGGAACTCAAGTTATGATTTTTTTGGCGAAGACGTGTAGAAAACTATAAACATGATCCCAAATCCGAGTTTTACAATTTTCCCCAAAGTTGGGGTTTTCTCTCTAATCCGAATTTGAGATCTAAAATTATTCCTTATATCATCGTTCTACATGTCTTAAATCTTGTTAATCATTGTCAAATTTTACCATGGAAAAACAATAATAAGAGAAGCAGGGAAGGAAAACCATGAAATTGAAAGGAATTTCAAAAGAAAATATGAACATACCTTGAAGAGGAGAAAATTGACCACACTATAGAGAGGAAGGAGAGATGGTCGACTTTTCTGAGAGGAGGAAGAGAGACCAATGAGTGGAATAAAAGGATAGGCGGAGTTGGCCAAGCATATTGGGATTAGAAGTTCATGTGGGATCCACTAGGTGTATCAAAATAGGAATTGCATAATGGAAAAGAATGTATGAAGTGGTTTGTTCTTTGCTATCAACGAAAATAATGATTAAATTTAGGAGAGAGGGTCAGCCAAGCTAGGATTTTTTTTTTATTATTTCATAAATTATTTTAAAGCATGGGCAAGGTGGTCTTTTCACAAGCCACTTTCAAACTTGAATTTAAAAGAAATAAAAACAAGAAATAATTTTTTTGTAAAATTTGTCCGAGATAAAAACAAAATCTTAATTTGTCTTCAATATTAAATCCAACTTATTTTTATCTCTAATTTATTTGATAAATTTGAAATATAGGTTTTCTCATATTTTGAAATTGGATTTTACAAACAATTGAAATTGTATCTTTTGCAAACTTGAATCTTAAAAATAAAAACTATGGATAGATTTTATAAAACTCTTCAAAGGTTTAGAAAATTATACTTTATTTCTCAAACAATAAAATTAAAACATTTATATCTAATTCACAAATCTCCAATTTAGGTTTCATTTTACTGAAAAATAAAATCTATCTTAAAAAATTAGCAAAAATAATATTTTCAATAAAAAATATTAATGGTTTTCATATAAATTTTATCTGAAGTCTATAAAATCATTATTTATTTCCAATCAATTTATTTCAAATGTGCAGACTAATTGAGGGAAAAAATGTGTGTGCAATAGGAGCTAACTAAAATTCTAAGTTGAGTGTATTTTCCAAAAGAATTTTTGAGAAATTTAAAACAAATAAACACACTCATTATCACCTTAATCCACTAACACTCCTATTCTACTCATTTACCCTAAACCTCTATTCCAGACAGGGTCATTGCACTCTGCGGGTCTACTTGCCTCTATCTTGTATCTATTTTCCGGACCATTAGGACTTCGAGTGGGACAGGTGTCCTCAAGAGCAAGAAGAGAAGGCTTAGTATCTCTTGAAATCTTTTTCCCTTTTTTGGTCTTAGGCCTTTTGGGACGAGGAGAGGAGGCAATGGGGTATTCCTCAATCACTGATGTGTTATAATTATCTGGCATCTTCGTTCTTGCCATTTTCCTTGGGTCTTCTTGAATTTTCTAAACACTCCACGAGAAAAATCGAAAATGAAAGGTATCTAGAAGCTTACCCAAATTGAGAGATTCCTCAAAACTATGAGAAAATAGACTAGAGATGGAGAATAGAGCCTTCTCCGAAGGAAATCCATGAGTAATCGCCCATACGATCGAATTTGGAGGCTAGGGTAGGACTGTTCGTCGGTTTAGAGATGAATTTTGTGGAAGACGAAGTGAAATAAAGAGGGAATAGGATTTTCGAACACAGTCAGGGTTTTAACTTAAAACACCTACTCAACACGGATGACACATCATCCGGACAATTGGTCGTCCTGCCGATCAATAGTCACTTGGCGATTGATCACCATGATTGATACAAGATTTTCTTCCTAAGTGCCCTTCTGCATACAGCCGATACATAGCCACTTGACGAATGATCGCTATGCCGATTGGTCACAGACTGGCGATGTATTACCATACCAGAAACATATTGTTCCTAAAAATTCTGATTTTGTTTTAAAAATCTCCCATTAGTTTTTCAACAAAAACATGGCATACACAAGTCATATTTATCATGATATAACATAATTATGCGAGACAAACATCTTGCAATTGATCAAATAAAAAATCTCATGTTCATGCACAACACATTAATCAAATCCATGTAAGACAGGTAAACATTCCATACACATTCAACTATGAAAACAAATATGCACGTTTAACATATTTAAACTGAAATATGCCACTTGATGTCACGCCCCGACCCGAAGGGTTGGCCCGGAACGCGACTGATTTTTTTTGTTTTTTTTTTGAAAGCTAAGACAACACTTAAGCATTCTAACTGGGCCGGGTCAACAGTTAGGCCCAACGGTCACACATGATCCCATCATGTGGACTCAAACATATACCATAAGTCTGTAACACCTCGGATTTTCAATTTATTATTTTTGTATAAAAATTATCCATTTAATTGATGAATATGAGATATGGATCTTATTTGGATAAAGAATTGGGCCATGACCCAATTAGGACCCAATTGATTGTGGAATTAGTGTTATTAAAAATTAAATGGGTCTGAATAAATTTAGTGATGCATTTAAATAAAAGATTGCATGCCCGAATTTTAGATGTAAAAATCTATGTTTATGCGCATAGGATCTTTTAAAAAGGGTTTGCATATAATCTTAAATTAATTAAAAGAAGTGTCTAAATTTAACACAAAGGGCACACGGCATTGTGGCGTTTATTTTTAGCCTTCGCCGATTGGGAGGTTACTTAGTTAAGGGAAGGTTTTAAAATAGAAAGGGGAGTCGGCAATCATTAAACAAGGAAGGAGACTACACGGCATTAGCACTTCCTAAATTTGGATTAAGGAAAGATTATAAAAGGAGAGAAGGACTAGGCGCACACGGTTTTACCACCCTTAGCCGAATTTTATTTCATCTCTCTCAATTGCCATTCTCGCCAAGATCAAGAGCAAGGAGAAGAAGAAGTTTGTTCGGCCAGCAAAGGGAAAGGAAGAAGAAGATTGGAAGAGCAAAGAGGTTAGTACCTTAATGGTATAATTTTATGTTTGAAACAAAAAGAACCATAGGGTTCGGCCATGGTGTTTGGCCGAACCCTATGGAAGAAGTTTGGATGATGATTTAATAATTTAAATGGAAAAGAAAGAACCCCATGGAAAGAAGTGTTTAATTCATGGGTTTGGGAAGATTGAAAACCATGGAGAGATTTGAGTTATTTCATTGGGTTTATGTTCTTAGATTTTAGATCATGGAAAGACATGGTGATTTCATGATGGTTTGAATAATAAAAACCATGGGAATTTATGGTTTAGATTTATAAATTTGAATGATGAAAACTCATGGGAGAGTTTGATAATTTTAAAGGGAGATATGGATAGGGATGTGGGTCGCCATGGCATGGCCGAACCATGATTGCTTTATGGCTAAGTTGATTGGATCAATAGTAATGAAAAGAAGGGGTGAGGTTCAGCCATGGTGTATGGCCGAACCCCACCAAATGTTTTAATGGATTGGTGATTGATTCTAATGGATCTAAACCATTGATGAAGATCATGAACCATAGGGTTCGGCCATGGTGGTTGGCCGAACCCCATGGGGTTGCTTTTGGAATGGAGATGGACTTGTTGCTTAATATGGAAAGCTTCCAAATATAGAAAATATAGAAAGGGTTGCTTAATATGGAAAGCTTCCAAATATAGAAAGAGTTGCTAAATTGGAAAGCACTCCAACTTTAGAAAGAGGATTTCTAATCTAGGAAACCTTCCAATTATGGAAAGGTGGAGTTTAATTTGGAAACTATACACCATAGGGTTCGGCCAAGGTGTATGGCTGAACCCCATGGTCCAAATTAAGGGATCAAATGGCATTATAATTCATGGTTAAGGGCTGATTGATGAATCGAATTATGAACCTATTTTATGAGTTATATTTTGTATATTTTTAAATAAAGGGAAGGATACAAACATGTGTTATGAATTATTGATGAAGGTAGTGACAAAATAGTAATAACATGCCAAAGTGGAGGATCAGGGGTTCAGCCATGGTGTATGGCCGAACCCCATGAGTTGTGTTTGATGGACTTGTTTGGTTCAGGAAATTTATAGGGTCTAGTTATTGTAGATTTAAAGGAATGAGGGAACCAACGGCATTTTTGTAAATATGTGAGAATATTGGGCATTAGGTTTGGCCATGGTGTATGGCCGAACCCCATGATTTAATTATTGGACTATGTGATTGGATTCAAGAAGTGTGCATTAGTTTAGAACCTAAGCAAGTAAAGTGACTAAGGTTTAGATCAATGGCATTTTGGTAATTAATGGGATAAATGAACAAAAAGGGTGAGGCTCGGCCATGGGTATGGCCGAACCCCACAAGTTTGGTTAATGGATTATAAATGTGGCAAATCAAGCGGGACTTGGTTTTGATTTATTATTATATTATAAGGTAACGGAATCTTGCAAGCGGTGCGCGATCGGTGATCGAATCTTGGACAGAAACGAAAGGACTCGTGAACGGTCTTTGGTAGGATTCCACCTCTTTGAAACCATGGTTTATGTACTTTGTTTTATCTTATGTTTGATGAAAATAGGTTTCAAAGGATATGCTTTATTATTGAATTTCAAATGCTATGTTTAAATTGTTTAAATAGCATGGATTGATTATGTTTCAAAAGTGATTTTAAATGCTATGTTTATGCTATTAAAATAGCATGTGTTTCATTGGCATCTCATGCATGGCATGGGGTGGAAGATTTATAACCGGAGGGGTCACACTCCGTCGGGGCGTCCGAAAAACCTATGTACGGTACCTTGATGTGATTTCCATCAAGAAGATTCTGGAGGGTCCACACTCCGCCGGGGCGTCCAGAAGACCTATGTGGTGGGTTACATTTATGTACATGTGATGGGTGGGACTCATTGCATATTTGTCATCATTGCATGGCATGGATTTTACCTGGTTTTATATATTATGTTATAATATATGCTTTGTACAACCATGTGTTAGCCATAACTGGAATACCTACTGGGCGCATTGTTCTAACGCCCTATTTCTACCCTAGTTAATGATACAGGTAATCAGGGGAACGATGAACGTAAGACGGACCAGGCATAGTTGGAAGACTTATTTTACATGTTTTGAATAAAGTTACTCATGAACTTGTATTTGAGTATTTGGATTTCGGAATGTAATAACTTAAATGATCGGATGTTTAGTTTGATGATTGTGACGTTTTAATAATGATTAAGGACTTAACGTACTTTGCTATCTGAATGGAATAAAACTTGGTTCTATTATGATTCCGCATTTTGATGTTATGATTCCGCAGGTTATGATTTTTATTCTGCAAGTTGATATTGTTATGTGTGAACCATTTTTCATGGACTTGATCCATGCACACATAAGGTTGGCCAGTTAAGGGTCGGACTTTGGAAGTTCGGACTTAGCTCGCGTCGTGATGTCCCGCGCTCTATCACTCTACTCTGTTATTAAAAAAAAACAAAATATATATATATATATATATATATATATATATATTACTCTGGATTTACGGGAAAAAACGAGTGAAAAAGGGCGGGGTGTTACAAAGTCAACCCAACAATAGACACAAAAATAATAACGCACACAAGATCACATAAATCCAAACATCGATTTATCATTTCAACAAAATCAGAGTAACTACAGTAGCATAGTAGTCTTAGTACATGACATTAATACAAATGAAGTACCACACCCGGTACTTTACAAAAAAAAATGGTTCCAAAACCAAAAGGCAAAAACAAGGGTATTCTCTTCAGTGGGAATCCCAAAGCAACGCTGCAGCTTATCCACCCTAAGTTTTATATAGAGGGTTCTCCTCCTCGGGTTCATCACCTGAAAGGTGAGTGGGGTGAGCTAAGTAGGCCAGTGAAGGAAATATAATAGTGCAGTTAAATAAACAACAGATTAGCAAATAATCAACAGTTGCAATATAATATCTCATGCTTGATAATAAATCCACAATATCAAGTAAAGTCTCATCATCATTTCCATCATCTCATCATCTTTCCATTACTGCTGTCATCCGACATAACGCCTACCGACTACGCTGAGACCATTGTATTAAGTTCCGACATGGTCAAAATACATCCTTGCAAGTATATTTTCGGCTCTCCCATAGCCGATACTGACACCCTCAAGTCAGCAACTGTCAACACCCATGGTCCAGTAGACGTAAACCATCTCACACACATGGCCGATATTGGTTCAATAGTCAAGGGTACATGGAAGCAGTATTATTGATTTCATATGATCAACATCATAAGCATTCATAATCACCATAAGAACTTCTTACAACAGTGCATCATATCTAGCCATGTGAGTGGGTTCATCAGATCTGAAACCACTTATTGCTCAAGATCCATCTCAAATAAAACCTGTTTACATCTTACTTCAAAGTTAAGTTCCCTCACCGTATGTGTGGTTTCGCGGTCTCTGTTCAAACAAGCAAACAAGTGCACAATCAATTATAAGTCACATACATAGCATCAACTACATACACACAAGTAGTATTTCGAAATCCTACTTGTTTTCTCAAAAAAATATCCAAGGTAAATGGAATTGAGTCTCTTACTTGGTTTCTAACCATTTTAAATTACAATAATCCACAATATATAAATAAATAAGGTACTCAGTCAAAAACTCATATTGTCTTCTGGGCATTGACTAGATTGACTTATTGAGTTAGGTTTAGATTCTTAGGTCACTTCTCGGTTGTCTTCTGGATAAGACCAGATCTGACATTTTGAGTAAGGCCTCGAGTCACTCAGTGCCCGACAAATATAGCTTCGGCCTGGAAGTGAAATCACTCAGTGCCCGACCAATAGAGTCGGCCTGGAAGTGAATACAATAGTATATACACTATAGTAATAAGAGACGAGGGTTAGTACATTTTTAAATTAACAAAAGGGAGTACATTTTTAAATTAACAAAAGGGCTACTAACATCACATGCAATCAATAACAATCAAACAAGATTTGACACTTAAAAACTGGGTCCCTCAAAACATGCCTCGGAACCAGGTACTGTGGCTTCGAATCATCCAAACCACTGCCTAACTAGTTACTGACCTCAGATCTTGGGTTTGACTTCTGATCGTCCGAAGATCGGGTCTCGGATCGTCCGAAGTCCTTCCGAACCAATAAAATCTGAAAAACTGGTCTCGGTGGGTCTAGTGTTTCGGAACATCCCGAGTGAGGCTCGGATCCTCTGAGTGGGGTTCGGTCTTTCCGAACCCGGCTCGGAACATCCGGGAGAGTCTGGCTAGCCTCGGGCACTTCTAGGCTTCGGGTGAAGCTCGGAACGTCCGAGAGGCCCTCTCGGATCGTCCGAAGGGTGTGACCCTCGGACCGTCCGAAGATCGATTCTCGGACCGTCCGAGAGTCGTCGTCCTCACTGTCTGCACTAGCAAACAAGGACGGCAGACACCGTATGAATTACGAATTTGGAAACAGTGGGTTTCCCGGATTCGGTTTCCACATCTAACTGGTCCGATGGACTCCTCTGGGAGTCCTCTTTCCATAGGGAGAGGTTTGGAGCTTTGAAGCTCAGCAAGCCATCCGATTTTGATACTGAAACCTTACTGATACACTAAAAACTGAGTTTTTCCTTAAACTTTGAAATTGTTTTTCTTACTCAAATTGGGGCCAAAACTGGTTTTTCTTGATTCTAGACCGACTGGAATTGAAAGAGAAACACAGTGGTTACCTTCACTCGAGTTCCTGAGTGAAAATCCAACTTTTAAAAATTCTCCTTTTAAGCTTACGGGTGACTGAAACTGGGAAGAACAGAGAGGCAAGGGTGATGCGCTGGGTACTCAGAGGGCAGCTGAGACTGAGGGAGAAGAGATAGATTTTTGCTGAGAATGAAATCAGATAGAGAAGGGCATCTTTTATAGAGAATTGACGGGGAAAGGTAGCCATCCGGCCACTGCGTGCGAATGCATGCAGCTGTTACAGACGTCCGCTACAGCGTAACCACTGTTCGGGCGTCGGTTGCAAACTAGCCCTCCAACAGTTTCCATTTTGCAAAAAGGCCACTATTTTAATAAAAAATCTGATTTTTAACTAAAAGCATGATTTTAAGAACTCAAAATCTTAATCCAACCTTACAGATAAGTTGGATTTTAAAAACTTTAGCTACCATAAAAATTTGGAGATTTAAACTCGCTAAAAACAATTGATTTAAATAAAAATCACAATTTAACACTATTTACTCAATTAAACAAATGTTAAATAAAACAATTTAGAGTCCTCATTTTTGGAGTTCGAAGAGTAACTAGACCATAGTCAAAATGGTCCAACATAAAATACTTGTTTCAAAATTTATTTCATTTCTAAAATCATTAAAAATATTTATTACTCCCTTTTGGGGTTTTGACAGGCGGTTTTAAATACTATTTTCTGAAAATAAATTTATTTTAAAATCAGAAATACAATTTCTTGATTGAGGAGAATAATATCATCCAATAATAATCACATAATAACACAATTTATAAAATAATAACAATAAGCGGTAAATTACCAAATTGCCCCTCCAGCTGGACGAGTTGGATCAATGAGCTCTCGAACTTAGATTGGGCCACACCTGGGCTTCTCACTAAGCCCTAACCGAAAATCTTTGAGATTAACTGGTCTAAGCGAGATTATTAAGCTAAACTACGCCTAATATAGGTCAGGGTATTACATCGTACCCCCCTAAAAGAAATCTCGTCCCGAAATTTAAAACAAACTTATACCTTTTTTGCCTGTGAACAAGCCAGGGTACAGCTTCCGCATCGCGATTCAGGTTCCCACGTCTTGTGTTGCACGTCACGATGTTGCCACAGCATTTGTACTAGAGGAATAGACTTCCTCCTGAGCTCTTGAGTCCGGTGTCTTTGAATCTTGACTGGCACTTCTTCAAAAGTTAGGTTCTCTGAGACTTCAATATTTTCAAAACTTATCACATGCGACGGATCAGGCTCATACTTCCTTAACATAGACACGTGGAACGTACTATGCACTCTCCCTAAAGCTTGAGGAAGATCCAACTGATAGGCCACTTCTCCTATCCTCTTCAAGATCTCAAAGGGTCCAACATATCTAGATAATAGTTTTCCCTTGAGCCCAAACCGTTGCAATCTATGACGTGGTGCCACATGTAAGAAAACTCGGTCACCAACTGCAAACTCCAAAGGTCACCGCCTCTTGTCAGCATAACTCTTTTGTCTGCTCTTGGCTGTCTTGAGATGCTGTCTGATCACTTCAACTTGTTCTGACGTCTCACGCACTAGATCAGGTCCTACTAGCGCTTTGTCTCCTACCTCTGTCCAACAAAGAGGTGATCTGCAAAGTCTGCCATACAGTGCCTCGTATGGTGCCATCTGTACACTGGAGTGATAGCTGTTGTTGTAGACAAACTCGATCAAAGGCAAGTGATCTTCCCAACTTCCCTGCATATCCATCACACAAGCTCTTGGCATATCCTCTAAGGTTTGAATGGTTCTCTCTGATTGACCATCCGTCTGAGGGTGAAAAGCAGTGCTGAAGCACAACTTAGTCCCCAACTCCTCTTGTAATCCTTGCCAAAATCTTGATACAAACCTAGGATCTCTATCAGATACAATGGATGCAGGCACTCTATGCAATCTGACTACCTCATTTAAATACAATCTACTTAGAGTAGCCAAGGAATCCGTCTTCTTGATTGGCAGAAAGTGAGCTAACTTCGTCAATCGATTGACTATTGCCCAAATAGCGTCATTCTTCTTAGGAGACTTCGGGAATCTAGTTACAAAATCCATCGCGATATGCTCCCATTTCCATTCAGCCACTTCTAAAGGTTGCATCTTTCCACCAAGTCGTTGATGTTTCGCTTTCACTTGTTGACAAGTTAAGCACTTTGACACGAAATCTGCTACCTCTCGCTTCATACCTTTCCACCAGAATAGTCGCCGCAAGTCATGATACATTTTTGTACCACCAGGATGCATCGCAAAGCGAGAACGATGAGAGTGATCAAGCACCTTTCTCCTGCACTCGTCTGACTTTGGTACAAAAAGTCTATCCTTGAACGTCAAACCTCCGTCCGCCTTGATCTTCCAATCTTCTAGAGTCGCTCCTTCTGAAAGCTGAGTCGCCAACTCCTTCGTTTCTGGATCGCTCTGTTGTCCTTCCAACACTAATCCGATTACCTCGGGTTGCAGAACCAAACTATGGATTCTTGCTGGCCCACTTTCTTCGATCAGCTCCAGATTGTACTCAGACAGAACTTTCAACATCTTCCACTGTAAGGATGCCATCCTCGCCACGTTTCTATGAGACTTCCTGCTCAAGGCATCGGCCATCACGTTGGCTTTCCCTAGGTGATAAGAGAGACAGAAGTCGTAATCTCCCAAGTACTCCATCCATCTTCGTTGCCTCATATTCAGGTCTTTCTGAGTGAAGATATACTTGAGACTATGGTGATCAGAAAACACATTGAACTTCTCACCGTACAAGTAATGTTTCCACAACTTCAACGAGAATACAACGGCTGTCAGCTCCAAATCATTTGTCGGATAGTTCTGCTCATGTCCCTTCAATTGCCGGGAACCATAAGC
This sequence comes from Chimonanthus salicifolius, assembly GCA_013350335.1. Classification (NCBI taxonomy): domain Eukaryota; kingdom Viridiplantae; phylum Streptophyta; class Magnoliopsida; order Laurales; family Calycanthaceae; genus Chimonanthus; species Chimonanthus salicifolius. Next base: position 41,584,387 of record CM023535.1, read on the forward strand.
CACTACCTTCCCCTCTTGAGTCAGCACACAACCCAATCCAAACTTATATGCATCGCAATAAACATCGTAACCTCATCCTTGCTCGGGTATCACCAAAACTGGAGACATAGTCAATTTCTCCTTCAGCTCCTGGAATGCTTTCTCACAAGACTCGCTCCACTCGAACTTAACATTTTTCCTCGTTAGCCGAGTCATTGGCACCGCGATCTGGGAGAAGTGTGGGATAAACTTTCGATAATATCCCGCTAATCCCAGAAAGCTCTTGATCTCGAACACGCTCTTGGGACTCTCCCAAGTCTTCACTATTTCCACCTTCGCTAGATCTACTGAGATTCTCCCTGGAGACACCACATGCCCCAGAAACTGCACTTGAGTCAACCAAAACTCGTACTTGCTCAGCTTAGCGAACAGCTGATGCTCTCGAAGAGTCTGAAGAACAATGCACAGATGACGCTCGTGCTCCTCCTCTGACGACGAAAAGATCAAGATATCGTCTATGAAGACTATCACGAACTCTTGTAGGTACGGTCGAAACACGCGATTCATCAAATCCATAAACAAGGCTGGCGCGTTCGTCAAACTGAAAGGCATCATGACAAACTCGTACAAACCATACTGCGTCCGGAAAGCAGTCTTTGGAATGTCTTCCTCTCGAATCTGCAATTGATGGTAACCCGACCTCAGATCGATTTTCGAAAAGCATCTCGATCCCCTCAAAAGATCAAAGAGGTCGTCTATTCTAGACAACGAATACTTATTCTTAATAATTACCTGGTTAAGCTGCCGGTAATCTATACACATTCTCATCGATCCATCCTTATTTTTCACAAAGAGAGCAGGTGCGCCCCACGGCGAGTTGCTCTGACGGATAAAACCAAGTCTAAGAAGCTCATCTACCTGCGTAGCTAGCTCTCTCTGTTCAGCCGGGGCCATCCGATAGGGTGCCATGGAAATTGGAGATGTTTCTGGTTGTAAGTCTATAACAGACTCTATCTCTCGGTGTGGAGGTAGCCCAGCCAACTGGTCAGGAAACACATCCATAAACTCACACACCACCCGATGAGCAACAGACCCTACACCACCTACATCTTCCCAACCCATGCTCGCCACCACACTACCAGGATACGCCCTAAGGCCAGAGAAAGTGCCTCTCATCTTCTCATAGGGTACCAACTTCTCCATAAACCTCTTATTGGTTGAGGAGACCCCACGGATTCTCCTCTAAGAACAGTCGATCAACACCTCAAAAAATGACAACCAATCCATGCCAAGGATGATGTCAAAGTCCGTCATTCCCAACACAAGAAAATCATAAGACAACTCTATACCGCTAATCTTCAAAACACAAGATCGGCACATCTGGTTTACGAAAACCTTCTTACCCAAGGGTGATACTACCATTAGCGGGTAATGTACTTCTATCGGTTTCAAACCCAATCTATCACAACAAGCTCTAGAAATAAAGAAATGCGAAGCACCGGTATCCAAAAGCACTCGAGCCAAAATGCTAAAAAGATTAAGGGTACCTTCCATCACTGTATTCTCCATCGGCTCTTCCTTCTGAGTCCCAATCATGTAGACTCTCTGAGGACGTCCTTGTCCTCTCCCCTGACCGTTCCGTGGTGGACCGCTCCTTGGTGCCACCGAGCCTCTGGAGGTCAGCTGAGAACCTCGACCAACAGATGGTTGCGCCACAGAGAAAGAAGCTCATGCGCCTTGCGAAGGTGAAGCTTTACCGAGATAAGGGCAGTCTCTGAACAAGTGCCCAATCTGCTTGCAGTGAAAGCACGCTTTCTCTCCTCCTGACGGGCAAAACTTGGAAGTATGCCCAGGCTGGTTGCAGGTGTAGCACATGAATTGCCGGGAGTCAGACCGACTCGGTTGTCCTGTGCTAGACTGGCTCTTCTTAAAAAAAGGCCTCTTCTGGTTGAGCTTGGCCTTCTTGTTGGAAGAAGGTTTCTAAAGGTTTTTGGCCTCTGGTTGATGGAGTCCACTTCTTCCACCTTTGAAGCTCGATCGATGATCTCCTCCAAAGTGTCGAAAGTTAGGCCGGCCACTTGTCGCTGCAGAAACGGTCGGAGTCCATTCTCAAAATCCTGGACTTTCTCTTCTTCGTTCACCGCTATCTACGGCACGAACTGCATCAGGTCGATGAATTGCATGGCATACTGTGCCACTGAATCGGAATCTTGCTGGATGTTGAGGAATTCCCTCCTCCTCGCCTCCTGCACGATCTTCGGAAAGTAACGGGCCAGAAAGGCTGCAGAGAACTTTTCCCACGTCATTGCCTCGTGGTTACGAACCAAGTTCTTCGCTTCCCACCACTCGTAAGCGTTTCCTTCTAGCTGGTACGCCGCCAAGGTTACTCTCAAGTCATCGGCAATAGCTAGGGTGTTAAGGATCCAACTAATCTGAGTCAACCAGTTCCTCGCTGCACTAGGGTCCTCTGTCCCCGAGAAACTTGTCGGGTTCAGTCGCTTGAACTCTTTAAGAGCCGAAGTGGCTCTCTCCTCTGGCGTACGGATATGAGGGAGTCATATATTTTCAGCTATTTGCTGAAATGCTTCTACCGCCGCTCGAACGGCCTCATTAGGTAAGTCACGGGGTGGAAGACCAGTTCTTCTCCCACGGTAGTTGGTTCCGTTAGCGTTGGGTCCTAACATCTGTTCTTTACACTTGTAAATATCACTTAGCCATTTTAAGAAACTTATTGAAGCAAATCACACAAGTTTGCAAAATTCATTAGAAATCATTCAAATGCATTGCAATTACAAGAGTTAGTAGGGTTTGAAAACCCTTCAAAACAACAAGACAAAACTCAACTCTTACAAAACAATCTCCCCGATTCCCCGACAAAAGCTAATCTAGTCTTCTGAAGAAGATCCTACATCATCACCAAAGTAAAAGAAGTTGTCTGGACAAGTCGCCGACTTATGCCCAAACACTCCACAGGTCAAACAGGGTATGATCCCTGGTCCCCCAACATAAGACAATTAGTCCTTGCACTCCCATGCCCGCGAATTCCGTAAACAGGGCAGATGAAATCAATAGGCTAGGGGCAATAAGTACAGTTGTGCCCCTTCTGATTGCACAATTCGCACATATAGTCCGAATACTCATCCAAAGGCGGAGTAGCCAAAGTATACTTAGACGAGCCTATCTCCCCTATAGACTCCTCTAGGTTTGGGACATCTCCCATTTCCTCTTCAGGAACGGCCCGAACATGGTACTCAGGCAATGCTACTTCCACTTCCTCATTAGGTGCAACTTCATTGACGAAGTTTGGAACACTAGAATCAAAAGAAACCAGGTCGATTGGGCAATTAGGGGCCCCTCTGTCCCAAAGCTCGGTGTACTCTACATTGCTTGACATGTCTGCATTAAGTTGGGTTTTAAAAACTTTGGCTACCATAAAAATTTGGATATTTAAAACTCACTAAAAACCATTGATTTAAATAAAAATCACAATTTAACACTATTTACTCAATTAAACAAATGTTAAATAAAAAAATTTAGAATCCTCATTTTTGGGGTTCGAAGAATAACTAGACCATACTCAAAATGGACTAACATAAAATACTTGTTTCAAAATTTATTTCATTTCCAAAATTATTAAAAATATTTATTACTCCCTTTCGGGGTTTTGACGGGTGGTTTTAAATACTATTTTCTGAAAATAAATTTATTTTAAAAGAAGAAATACAATTCTTTGACTGAGGAGAATAATATCATCCAATGATAATCACATAATAACACAATTTATAAAATAATAACAATAAGCGGTAAATTACCAAATTGCCCCTCCAGCTGGACGAACTGGATCAATGAGCTCTCGAGGTCGAATTGGGCCACACCTGGGCTTCTCACTAAACCCTAACCGAAAATCTTCGAGATTAACTGGTCGAAGCGAGATTATTAAGCTAAACTACTTCTAATCTGGGTCAGGGTATTACACTTGAAACCTGAATTTTCATAGAATGTATGATTTTCCAAGAAAGACTAGTGCAATAGCCAAGAAATGCATATTCTAAGCTTGTAGTCAACAATTCCTCTTTTATGTCATTGCACTTGGGCAATTTAACTCACTTGCCACTATAGTTCAATTTGTATTGGTTTAAGATATGGAAGTGAATCTCAAACCAAAACAAAGGTGAGTGATGGTGGTCTAACTCCTACATACCCAAATGGCTGATTTAGGTCTCTCATACATGTTGTGCAATAAACAGTTTTACATTTATTTTACTCACAAGTGCATGAACCATTCATAGTATAGCAATGTGAGTGCAAGGTCGAAACCAATGAAATTACAGAAAATATATCCTAAGTATTTACACTTATTATCAATTATTTAATTTAAAAGTTCTAATTGAAACTAGTGTTGGTGGATTAATTTAGAAAATAACTTTGATCTGACACATATTTAATAAAAATCAGTCCATTTAATTTCTATCCTAGTTCACAATTTGGATTTAGATTTTGGATTTTCCTTTGGATAACAATAAAGAAATACAAAAATTAAAGAATCAATGAACAAAGAATCAAATGAATTAGGTAAATAAATAAATAAAACAAGTAATCAAATAAATAGATAAAGGAATCAAATGAATGGATAAATAAATGAATCAAAGAATTAAATCTACTAATTTACATATGATACAATGGAGTTGGATCTAAGATTTCAAGATGGAATTAATTTCCAAAATTTAATACTAAGACTAAAGCCTAGAAACCAGAGCTCACGTAAATTAATCATGCATACATTCATGTAATCATTCATAATTATTTCATATATTAAATCCATGATGTTCATTAAAATATCTCTCACAAAATCAAACCTTAGACTTGAATGATTATCCTTGGCCCCTTTCTTTGCACTAAAAAGACATTGTACTCTTATAAATAAGAGCCTTAGCAACCAAAATTGGGTATCAATCAAGCTAAAAAGCTTTCCATCCAATATTGTAATCAATAAAATAAATCCAATCATGAAGTTAATTATGAAAACAAGAATAAATCATAACATAAACATAAATTAATTGCAAAATCAGAGGCTAAAAGACATTGCACTTTGAATCTTATTAATAAACTTTGAAATTGGAATTACAAAACTTGGAATTGAATAAAAGAATTATTGGAAAATAAACTAAAAATCAAACCACTAACCCTTAAACTCGATTTTCATTGATTTTTCTTCTCTCCTCCTCTTGATCCATGCCTATCTTTGATTTTCAGAGTCCAAATTCGAATTTTACTTATGTCCCAGTGCATCTATTTATAGGTTTTTGTGTAGGAATGGATGGCTGGGATTGGTTAGGGTTTAGGATGGATAAATGGATGGCTTGGATTTAGGCAACTTAAGTGGAAAGACTTGGGGAATGGACAACTAGGGTGGATTGGCTAGGGTCGGTGAGGATGTGCCGTGTGTGATGACATTGGGATTAGGATATGTGCATGGATGAAATATTTTAGGAATTGGAGATTTGGCAGTATGAAAGAATGTAGGATTGGAAAGTGGTAATGCGCATGGGATTGGAATGTGGTGTCATATGGAGGGGATTTACGATCTAGGATCGTATGAGATATGAATAGATTGGGAATGAGGTGGCATGGCCGTATGGAGTGGAGTGCAATTAGGGATTTGTGGATTATGCAACAAGAAATGAGGTGGCAGTGATATTGGATTGGATATGCGCATGGGGAGGATGAGGTGTAACGGATGTGCTCTAGATTTTCCAAAGAGTTTAGGCGCAAGTTGGAGAAGTTTTAAGAATGAGTGTATACAGATGGAATTTGTTTGTATCATGCGCATGGAATGGAGTGGAGGAGTTCATACGTATGTGGACTGGCAACGTGTGGAAGTATTCTAGGGTTTAGGTTTTAAGATGCATGGGTTTTTGGAGATGGAACTGACACCAATGGATTGGATCACTAGGATTTGGACCTTGAAACTTGGGCGTTGGATGTTGATGTTCTTGGACCTGGCCTGTGGACTTCATGGACCATTGCACTTGGATAGTGGCTTGGCCCACTGAGAAATGAGCATGGAGTAAAGGCTGACCTATGAGTAGCTTGGCCCAATGTGAAATGAATTCTGGCTCATGGACTCCAATTGGTCTTCTCGTGGGTTTTGGATCATCAACTTTATTTCTGGAACTTAAATAACTAATTCACCATTTATTCTAAAAAATATTGAAATAATCTAAACTCTCATAATTGGATCCAGGTTATTCAATTTACAATTAATTCTTAAAAGTGGTTGAAATAATTACTAAAATTCCAGATCTTCCATTTTAAGCACAGATTTATGCAATTATCCCTCGTTTTAGGCTGATTTTCTGTACTCTCCAATTTTTCCCTACAAAACTAAAAATAACATTAAATGGATCTAATATATATACAAAATCAAAGGCTAACTAGTCCAAATAATAGGGGTAAAAATGTCATTTTTCATGTCTCAACAATATACATTCCTTTGGGCCTACCTTGGGGGTTCAATCATTGGATGCCTCAACTCCTTCAAGACTTGATCAAGTTGTCTTAACAAGGAGTCTTGCCTTTTGTCCACCTTCCTTGGGGGTACCTGTCTTTTGGCATTAGGCCTTGGTGGATGCATTTGAGGCTTAACATTTGGATTTGGTGCATGTCTTTTAACCTTAAAATTTGGGGTGTGGTTAAGGACCTTATCTTGCAAGTGCCTTTTCCTAAGGTTACACTTCATCTTGTAGTGTCCAACCTTATGGCAATAGAAACATTTCCCTTTGAAGATTTTGTAATACCCTAGATTTTTCAATATAGCAATATTTACGAAAATGCCCTTGGATTTATAAATTGAAGGGTTATGATTATAGATGAGAAAAATGGTGGGACCCATTGTTCAATGTTCTTGTACAAGGTTTAAATTAAGTTAAATGGGCAAGGTACATTTATTTGGGTCAAAGAGGTTAAATGGGTCAAAGGACCCAAATGGGATCCAATGGGTCGAGGTGGATATGATTAATCAATTTGTGAGTTCAAAACTTAATTGGGTTAAGTTTAATTAATATTTGAGTTGGTTTGAGTTGAAATAAATAATGGAAATAGTTGAGTTGAATTTATGGGTTGAGTTGCATTAAATGAATGAGTTGAGTTGGGTGAGCTAAATAAATGAGTTGGATGGAATAATTATTTTAAGTGAGTAAAGTATGTAAATAAGAGTGGAGTGTTTGTAATTCAAATTCTAAACAATGGAAATGTGGGCTGCATGGGGAAGTTATCTTATGCATGTAACTCCTACTTAAGTGTTAAATGTTGGTGGAGGTTTTGGGAGTCACATGTGGTGGGGAGTTGTATTTCAAAGTTTAAATCCATATACACGTTGGAAGTGTATGGGAGTGTTATGTTTTGCATGAAACTCCAAATGGAGGGGTTATGTTTTAAATGTAAGATGTAAAACACGTTGGATTGCATGAGAATTAAAGGGGAGTTGGAAGGTTGAGTTGGTCCAAGTGAATCAAATGGGTTAAGTTTTATTTAATTGGGTCAAAGTTTGTGAAATGGGTCAAAATGGCCAATTTGGACCCAATGGGTCGGGTTTGACTTTGTTGACCACTAAGTAAGTCCAAGATTGATTAAATTGGGGCTGTTTGGAGTTTGAAATAAAATCATATAGTTGAGTCAAATAAGTGAACTGATTTGGAAATAAATTATAAGTGAGTTGATTTGAAATAAGTTATGAGTTGTTTAAATTATAAATGAATGGAGTATGAAGTTGAAGGGCTGGTTTTCATATTCAAATAAGATGGTCCACACGTTGGATGCATGGGTGGGCATCCCATGCATGAAACTCCAAGATAGGAAATAAATGGAAGGTGCCATTTTTATGGAGTTACATTTTGGAGAGGTGGTGGTTAACTTAGGCCAAACAATGGCCACAACGTTGGAAGCATGGGAATTATGGCTTATGCATGAAACTCCAAAAATGGAGATGAATGGAGCTTGCTGTTTTATGGAGTTACATGATAGATTTTAATATTTCAAATTCAAATATGTTAAGTTACACATTGGAGTGGTGGCTGCTACACAAACCAAAACCATGAGACACCATTTGGGCTCATGGCTGTTTCACATTTTTGGATGAAACTTCTAGATGGGAAATGAATGGGATTTGAGGAGGTTACTCAAGACCTTGCATGGGAGACGTTGGAGGATTGGGGAGTTTCATTTCATAGATGAAAATCCCAAGTAACTTAAAGGATTTTGGGTTAAGGCAATGGTAGTTACACAAGGGCTAAATCAAAAACCATTACCTTGGCTGACCACCACATTTGGAACAAAGATTTGGATACCTTTCTATCTCTCTCCCTTGGTCGTCCTTCATCTTTCCAAAAGCAAGAACAGCAGCTGGTTACTGATTTGCAATCAGTCCTTGGTTGATTTCTTTCACCAAGACAAAAGCACACATTGAGCAAAGGAGTTTGGCACCAAGGTTTAAGATCAAAGTTTCCTTTCTCTCTCTTTCTCCCTCAAATCCATATCATCTGGCTGAAGTATTCCAAGGAGATTGCAGTGAGGTTGATCTCAGTTAGGAGAACAAGAGGGAAGAGGGAAGGCTAAGGATCTAAAAGGAGTCAAAGAACCGAAGGAGACGTGGTATTGGTAAGTGCATCATAACCTTTGTTGAATAAAATGGATTAGGGAATGTGATCCGGCCATTGTATGGCCAGATCCATCAATGGTTTAGATCTAGGATTGTGATGTTTAAAAATGGTAAAATATGGACCATAGGGTTCGGCCCCATCGAACCCAATGGGAAAACTTGGTGATTTTAATGGTGTTTGAGGGATAAAGTCCATATTGGGTAATGAAATTTTTTAAAGGATTTAAAGTGAAGATAACTTACTGTTTTTGAGTAGTTATGGCTTGGCTGAAACATATTATTGTTATGGCTAATTTATGGATTAAAAACATGGACAAATGTTGGAATGATTACACCAAGAGAACCATAGGGTTCAGCCATATGTATGGCCGAACCCCATGGACTGTTTTGGGTAGATAATTGGATTATGATTTAAGAATAATATATGTTTGTTTATGGACTTAGTATAGGTATATAATCAGTCATCATGTATGATGGAAAGATGAACAAAAGAAATTAGTTTGGTGAGGTTCGGCCATGTAGCATGGCCGAACGCCACTAATGGTGATTGATGGACTTATTCCATACGCACATGGGCTTGGCCAATTAAGGGTCGGACTTTAGAAGTCTGAACTTAACTCGCATCGTGACACTCCACCCCGATCACTTGTTTATTATATTTTTAAAAAAATAAACTCTGATTATTGAGTGAAAAGGGCGGGGTGTTACAGATTTTAGGCACAATCCCTTAACAAACACCCTTTGGCCAATAGGTCTATTGGTTTCCAATGAGGAGCCAAGTCCCGACCTATCGCCAAACATTTTACCTGATTTTAAAAGTATTTCCAATCCTCCTTCTCCTTGGGTAAACTTATCTTGGAGCTTTTCTTTGTGTCTTTTAAATTCCGTTAGTTCATGTCGTAACTTTCTAACTTCCACTTCAAAATTACTGATAACTATCCATAAGTTTTCAACATCTTTACACTGTATTTCCATTTCATCTTGAAGGGCCTTCTCATTGCCTTTTAACTTAATGATTTATTCATTAGAGATTTTTAATTGAGAACAGAGGAGCGTGTTTTCAGTTTTAGCATTATCCAATTTCTTAGCCAATTGTTCACTCTCAAGGTACAAGGCATTGAAAGATATTTGAAGATCATCATCCTCATCATCACTTTCAATGTCCACCGTTTCAATTATGGGTAATTCCGGATTTCCAACAATGGAAGCAACGAAACCTTTATGTGTTCCATCATTTACTTGAGTTTCCTCTTCCGAATCACTTTTTGATTCCTAGGTGTCCTCATAAGTGGCATTCATAGCTTTCTTAGGCTTCTCCGAGGGACATACATTTGAATAGTGTCCTCTCCCACTACAATTGAAACACTCTTGTTCCTTGGTGTTGTGCAAATTTTAAATTTATTACTCGAAAATGTACGAACCATTTAATAATATAGCGATTAAGTCCGAGGTCAAACCCAAAGTAAATCACAAAATATATACTTTAAAAATTAAATTGGTACCTTTAAAAAGATGTGATCTTAAGACTTAGAATTAAATCTAAATGTGAAAAAGAATTCTAATACATGAAATTTTAATTTTAATTTAGCAAAACTTAGTGTTGATGTGCAAATTTTACATTTATAAATCTCGCAAGTGCACGAACTATTTATAGTATAGTGTTATGAATACGAGGTCGATCCCATAGAGAACAAGCAAAATATATGCATCATAATAATATGCTTGGAATCTAGTGCTTGAATGATTATGTTTCTTAAAAAACATAGAGATTTTAAAAATAAATCAAATCATAGAAATCAATTTTAACCTTATAAAATTTACTTCTAGGTTAACAATCTCTCATTTCAAATTCAAAACCAAAAGTTAGAACATTAATTTAATCATGATTAAGATAATGGACTAAGATAGAATTTATGGATAATCTCACACCTCACAACGTCATTCGTTCCCTCAGACTGTCCGAGCCTTCGGCACTTGTCTCGGAACATCTAAGGAGGTTCCGAGACATGTCTTCCTCAGACAGTCACTTGCAGAAAACTGCAGTGCGGCCGAGTTTCTTGAACTCGGAAATTGTATAAAGGTGAGTCATTGGCCTTGATTCTTACTCTTAATCCCTTAGATTGATTCCATATATGATTGTTCACGTTTTAGAGGCTTAACACTCATGATTTGATTAACAAATTCACGGATCTTAAATCAAATTCCATGAGTAGTGAGGAAACCCAAAAATCCCCAAATTTTCCAATTTCCATTTTCTTAACCCAAATTTATCTTCGGTTGATTCTAAACTATCTTAATCCTTAAATTAAGTCTTAATACTAAATCTAGGGAGGAAAACAAACCTCTTATAAAGCTTTCTACGACTTTTTCTTCCTTCCTTCTTCTTCATTTCTTCTCTTCTTGAGTTTCATTAATGGAGGAGAACAGAGGAGAAAGAAAAGTGTGTGGGAGGGTGGAAGAGAGAGGGTGCCAAAGTGGTGAGGAGTGGAAAGAGGGTTGATTGGCATGTGGAGGGGGAGAGAGTGGAGTGCGCTATGCAAATGAACAGTGGAATTAAAGGGTGTGTCGTGTGGAGTGAAATAAAAAGGATGTGGAGGTTTTTTCTTTCCTTTTGTGGTTGCCCTAAGTCATAGGGTATGTGGTGTTGGGTCACACCTTTCTATGTGGCATGCCACGTCATCGCCCATGTAGCGTGATACCACATCATCAATTTATTCTCATTAAATTTCATGAATTAATTTCCCAGCACATCACTTAATCATTAAATTATATTTTAATTTCCAAATCAAATCCCACTTAATCCTGTCTTTAATTGCTAAATTAAGTCTCCTTAATCTCAATTAATCATTAATTACCCTTTTTAATCCCATTAATTAATATTAAAATTTCCGGAGTGTTACAGATCCATCGACCACTTCGACCCCTCGGTAACCCAGAATCGGGATTTTTATGTTTGCCTATATATTCTCCAAATCTTGATGAGTTTTGGTGGACACTTGGAGAGATCTTTGAATAGAAAAATCCGAACGCATTCCCAGATATCCCACCTCCTCTTTATGCACCTTACTTAGGAGAATCATTATCAACTTAATCATCTTGATTGAGATTAAGAGAGAGAGAGAGAGAGATAAAACCAAGCATAGGATCAACTTGCAAATTCATATCCTAGCAACCTCCCATAGATTGCAATTGCTTATACTTGGTGCATCTTCGTCATCAAATTACATCACATTAGGAAGAGATCTTCAAGAAGCATAATATCTACTCAAGAGAGCTCAAACAAGGCAAGTGCTTCTTAGTGTTCAATTTTTCTTTTAAAACATCTTGTTCAGTGGGCTAAGGCAAGGAAGCCGGAATCACTATAAAAAATAGAGGGATAATGACATAGACCGAGGTAGGTCGAACCTTTCAAAATCTTAGGAATTTAGTGAAATTCTCAATCAATCGAGTTAGGTGGAATTTATAGTCTATTTGTGAGGGTGTAATTCCCCACATAATAAATTGGGATAGCCCAAGGTTGGGTAATCCATCAGTGGATGTAGGAGGGTTTACTCCGAACCACTATACATTTAGTAGGAGTTGGTCTTTATTTGTGTGATTGATCTTTTATATTGACACACTCTTGTATGACACCACGCACTTATCTTAATTAATTTGTTTAATCCACTGCAAATTATTTTAACTAATTAAGAAATTTGTGAAGACCATAAAAAGTGATGATTGCCCTATTCATCCTCCTCTATGATCAATCTTGAACCGTTTTCTAACACTGCCGAGAACTTTCAAATTATCTACTAACTTTGACTATCAAAATTAAGTGAGTAGAAATTGAATTTTTAGGCTAAATTTTTAGTAATGGTCGGTACTTAAATATACTTCTAATATGTATGATTAAATTTTCAATTACAAAACATAAATTTTTAAATAAAAAGCGATAATAGTAACAAAATAAGTAAACTGAGCCTTTCACTTTAAAAATCCAGCAGAACTTAAAATGAACTCAAACTTTTGTAAAATTAAAGAGAGACAGATTTTTCTTTTACAGAGCCCACCCTCAGACTCGCGAAGAGAGGTAAATCAAAACCTACTTTGAATGTCGTCCCAACAGATTCCTTTTTCTTTTGTATGGCCCACATCAATAACGCTGCAGATCATTGAAAACGTGACCCAACTCCCAAATCTCACCCGGGGTATCAACCGCTTCAATACTCCTGCAGTGTAGCTTCTTCGAGAACTAAATTCTACGAACGAAGACCCCATCCCACCGAAGTGGCCTTTCTCACTCCTTTCTCAGAAATGGCGGAGAAGGGAGAAGAAAATATTCCGGCAATCACGTCCGCTGTTTCGGTGGAGAAGTCCGATTCCGGCCAAGATCCATCGCTTTCTGAAACTCCCGCTGAAGATCCTGAGGTTTTCCGACCACGACAACGACAAGAAGGAGAAGAAGAAAGAAAAGGAGGAGAAGAAGCCGGAGGACGAGAAGAAGCAGAGGAGTTCAGAGATGCGAAAAGGAGGAAGAAGAACTGCCCAGCTGCTCTGGAGAAATCGCTGTCTTCGAATAATGGGTTCTCGTTCTTATTGAACACAAAGATCGGTCCGTCCGAGTCGACGCCCAAGTTCGGATCTTTCAATCTTGGCGGATTGAGAGGGTCGGATTTTGAGGCAATTCCTGCAGGTTTGGCTTTGGGGCTCGGGTTGGGGTTGGGGTTGGAGTCAGGGTACGAGGGAGAAGAGAAGGGAGTAGAAGGTGAAATTGAGGGAAACGCCAAGGAAGAAGGGAGGAGCAAAAAGGGAATTTGACAGGGGCTTTTTGGGAAAGGAGCTTTCTGAATTTTGATTGAAAAATTCTGGCTCTGAATTTCTAAGAGCTTGTTCACGTTGTAAATCGCTTTTTTCTAATCAATAAAAAGGGTGGGTTTGACTCTTGAGTAAGTTTACTATCCTTTTCTATTTTTTTTGCTTTATATTATTTATTGGTACCCTTCTGTTTATGCTATCGTATATTTTTTTGCCTTATATCGCTTATTGGTACCCTTGTGTTTATGCTATCGTAACGTGTGCTTTTTTATTAGAGATTCTTTTACAGAATTTGTTTTTCAAAAATAAAGAATTTATGCAAAAGTAAATGAATAATCTGATTTCGGGAATGAATACATCACCTATGTCAACAAGTTATAGGTCTACAACATTAAATACATATAGTGGATTGCAACCTCGAAGACAAGACAAGTTGTCGATCCGCAACTTCAAAAGATTGTGGATTTGCAACCTCCCAAATAAGTTGCAACTTAATTTTAAGGAGTTAGTTTTATGAAATGAGTTTTTTGATTTGATTTATGTGCAATTTCAATATAGGGTCATTTTACGTGGATTTATTTAGTGTGTGTAGATTGTAAAAATTTCACATACTTTATGATTAGTCAGGTGATACGCCTGAACACCTTAAATGATAAAATAGTGTTGTAAATTCAGAACATCAGTGACAAATTGTGGTTCTGTAACCTCTAGCATTTAGTAAGTTGTGGTTCTGTAACCCCTCTAGCATTTAATACTTTCTTTCTTTTTTATATTGTATTTAATTATTCCTTTTACATTTTTATAAGTAATTCAGGTTATTTTATTTTCTTTTTTCAATGTTTCTCGTACTGTTTTTTTTCATCTATATCATCATATATCATATGTGCATTAGGTGATTTAGGTTATTCTCATACCATTTTAATTATTGAGATTATTTAGGTTATTTTATTTTCCTCTTTTAATTTTTCTCCTATATTTTTTAGTAATATCATGCATTATTCCTATATCATTCATATCATTATAACTACATTATCTTATTTGGGCTATTTTCACATATTTTAAATTACTTAGGTTCTCATACTTTATTCATATATCCTTTTTGTCATCATACGTACATTAAGTCTTAATATCATCTATTTTATTGTCTAAATTTTCATTCATAGTGCTCATGTTATCTTCATCAATCGTTTATGGTTTGGATTCATTTATTCAATCCTAATGGGATTTCATCGTAGCCATTAATGGTAAAACTATATATGTAATGACCCGATTCAAATTATTGGATCAGTAAAATAGGTACAGATAGTTTAATGGGGTAGTTAGTATTTTTCATTTATGTGCTTATTTTATGAAAATATTTTTGAAAATACAATTAAACTTAGAAATTAAATAGTGGGTCCCCCAACTTGCACACACTTCTCCTCAAGTAGAAATTCACAAAATTAATTCACTATATTTATTTTAATTTTCAATTTGTGAGAATTTATTAAGAGAAGCCATCTAAAAATTAAATTGTACAGAATTCGTGTGAGCCCTTGGGACCCCAACTTGGGATGATTTTCCTAGGTGGTACTCTCTTTAATTCAAAATTTTGAAATTCAAAATTCAAAGGAGGACAAATCTAGCTAGGCCACCTACTTAGAGAGTTCAAAATCACCTACCTTGGGCGAATTTGAGAGAGAGACTCAATCCCTAACCTTAGAAACTATCTCTATATAATCTATCTATCATGGGTGAAAATTCCCTATCCTTTGTTGAGTGTTCTCTCCTTCCTCCAAGCCTTGGTCGAAATTCACAGAACTCTCCAGCTCTACAGAACTCTCCAGCTCTATACAAATGTACGGTTCTCTTCTCTTCTCTCCTCTTCTAATTCCTTTTTCTATTTTCGATTTTCTCTTTCTTCTCCTTCCCTCAATTTTGTCCCATGTTGTTCATTACCTAAAAGAGAAGCATGCACCCCTCTCTCCAATTGACCATACCATAATACCAATGGCCTATGCCCAAACCAACATGAATTCGGCTATGTCCTGATAATTCGGCTATGTCCTGATGCTGTCCATAACCTCAGAGAACCCATATTCCATCCCTCCATGGTTCGGCCATATGAACTAGAACCTAGAACCATAACCTAAGAACAAATGCCCTCATGCTGTCCAAACTCGATGATCAACCATAGGTAGTCAAGAGACCTTGTATTCGGCCATACCATTAAAGGAAACTAAATTACCCCATGTTCGCTCATAGGGAGACCATAGAGTACTTGCATAAATCAAAGTATATTTTTCCTTTTATAAGTGAGAGAGGACGGGTCATCACGACTCGAATAAAGTCCGAGTTTCCAAAATCCGACCCTTGACTGGCCACCATTACGTATGCATGAATTAAATCCTCTAAAACATTTAAACACGTTTACCTTATTGTTTGTGGAATAATTTATATGAATAAGATGCTATTCATTCTCTTGTCATCATTAGGAAAGGAAAGCCAATCATTATAAAATTCCAATAAAACTTAAAGATTATCAAACCATAGCAAATAAGTTTTAAGTTATTACAATCCAAAATATAAGTCCTCCAAATACATCATCGAAATCAAAACTAAGTAATTTTAAAACTTAAATCTTCCCAAGCTCCTACGCTTGGCTCCCTTCCCGTCCCACGTCCTTTTCCTTATTTTCCTGTTCCATCGTCTATAGGGTAGAAGTAGGGGCATTAGTCAACATGTCCAGTAGATATTCCAATTAGGGTTATGGTGCACATAGGAGTAATATAAGATTAACATAAATCAAGGATATATACATCATTAACATCATATTTGTAAAACATCTTGTAAGTAATAAAACCATGCGTGATGTCTATATCATAATCATGCTAACATAAGTGTCATGTCATGGGTGTCAATGCCAAATAAAATCCCACCCAATGTCCATACCCAATCACATCATAAATCAATCAATAGTTTCTTTAGCCAATTATGTCCACAATGTTTGAGGCGACAACCACCAGGGCACTATATACCCATCCACAAATTAATCGGGATTACCGATGGAGTGTGATCTCCTCCCTCTGCGCAGGATTTCGGGACTGACTACCCAAGAGCTCTTTGGCCCAATTATGCCATACTTTTCTATCAACCGGACGCTGCCAAATCTCAACGGTTCATATAGCTTCATATAAGCTAATCTCAAGCCCAAGTCATGTCCGGACCGCTCAGAACTTGGCTTGCTGGTCATATGTGTTCCCTCCCATGTCATGCATGAGGTAATGTATGCAAGAATGCTGTTACATTTAAAAATACCTAATATCATTGAAAATCAACTCATAATCATATACAATTTATTTAGCCAATGCATTCATCATATTTTGTATAAAACAAGTGTCATAATATATTCCATATTGTTCTCAATGAGGTAGCAATCCTACCAATGTCCGATATACTATCCTTTCTTGTTTTCCAAGGATAACACTAACAATCGCGTGAGACGAATTGCAATCTCTTTGCGAACCTCTTTACCTCATCATATTCAAATATACATATTAGTTTGATCTTCCATTTAATTTCATCACCCCTTCCATCTTACAAGAGGCTCTGGAGGATAATCCAGAATAAAACTTTTTAATTCAGTCGACTGAATCTGGAATTCAGTCGACTGAAACACAACCAGATCCTTTACAAGCTCAGCCAGTATACTTTCCGTCGACTGAATCACAAGATTCAGTCGGCTAAAACACAACCAGATCCTTCATAAGCTTAGCCAGTATAGTTTCAGTTGACTAAATCACAAGATTCAGTCGGCTGAAATACAACCAGATCCTTTGTGTGCTCTGTCAGTTCACTTTCAGTCGACTGAATCACAAGATTCAGTCGGCTGAAATACAGCCAGATCCTTTGTGTGCTCAACCAGTTCACTTTTAGTCAATTGAATCATAAGATTCAGTTGACTGACTTTGTGTCAGACCCTTTTTGTTTGCATTCATTGTAAAGCCCTTTTCCTTGAAATCCATCCTTTATCATATTTAAACATGGATTTCATCTTCAAAACTTCACTTAGTAAATTTATCATACCTACTAACCAAGGTCCGGGTTTTTCATAATCCATCCAATCATAGTATCATAGCATGGGTTCGAATTTAATCTTATGGTTGTTTTGTTTCAACCCATAGCCATCCTTCAGATGGATTTCCAAAGAGTTCATTGACTTCCCAACGGTGGCTTCATGGCTCTTGAGATGAAGACCCTTGGGTTCCCAAGTGTCTAAGTACAATGTACTTTGACAAGCTACCCCATCTTTTAATCTCTACCCTTTATCTTCCCTTAGATGAGATTGATGAGATCCTAGTCTCCCATCTCATCCCTTCATCTTCTCAACTTAAGCAAGACCCTTAATTCAAGACTTAAACTCCTAAAGTGGTTGACCAAGTCACCCCATGTCATGGTCGACCATGCATGTGGTGACTTGGTCACCACATGGCACTTGGGTCCCACTTTGGCCATGTCACTTGATGACGTGGCATCCTTGCTTAGTTGGCTTCCATGTAATGACATGTATGCCACATGGCAATGCCACATCACTCACATGCCACCTCACTTGATGAGGTGGACTTTAATGCATTAATTGCAATAATTTATCCAACTCAACTAACTTAACTAAATTTACCAAATTATTTTTAAATCAAGGTCACCCATGACCCATTGGGTCTTAATTGGGTAACTGACCCATTTCCTTGCCCATTTGATGTCCATTTCAATTGTTTAATCTCAAATTTAATTAAATTGCAATCCAAGTGGGCCAATCCAATAAATTAAAAAATAAGGAAAATCCGGGGTGTTACAATATTTCCCTCTTTTTGAAAATTTTGTCCCGAAAATCAAGCAAAGTAGGGTTTCAAACAAATTATACAAATAGTTCAGGATGAGTTGCTCTCATTTATGACTCTAGTTCCCAAGTGGCTTCCTCATTATCGTGTCGGTCCCATACCACTTTGACGAACGGAATCGCTCTGTTCAGTAACACCCTTTGCTCCGTATCCATTACTCGAACAGGCCTCTTGACGTAAGATACGTCGCTTTGCACTTCTATGTCTTGCACATTTAGCACATGTGATGGGTCAGGGTTGTACTTCCTCAGCATGGAAACATGGAATACATCATGCAGTCCTGACAACTGTGGGGGGAGTATCAGATGATAGGCCAATTCCCCCACTTTCTCATGGATTGGAAAGGGTCCCACAAATCTGGGTGACAACTTCCCTTTCTTTTCAGACCTCATGTGTCCTTTTCGTAGCGAGACGTTCAAGAATACTAGGTCTCCTACTTCAAACTCAAGAGATCTTCTTCTTTTGTCAGCATAGCTCTTCTGACGACTCTGTACCGTGAGCAGATGTTGTCCTATCACTTCATCTGTTTCGTGGTCTCTGCAACCAAATCTGGTCCAATAAGAGCAGGCTCATCGGCCTCTGCCCAACGCGCTGGAGATCTGCAGGGTCTACCATACAATGCCTCAAATGGAGCCATCTTGAGGCTTGCCTGATAACTATTGTTGTATGAGAACTCGACCAGTGGTAGGTGATCTTCCTAACTACCCTTGAAGTCTAGCATGCAGGCTCTCAGCATATCCTTCAGTGTTTGTATTGTTCGCTCTGACTGACCGTTGGTTTGGGGATGGAAAGCTGTGCTGTATAATAAATTTGTCCCCATAGTCGACTGCATGCTCTGCCACACCTTGCCAGTGAATCTGCCATCTCTATCGGACACAATAGTCCTAGATATATCATGTAGTCTGATGATATCCCTGATATATTGCCGTCCCAAAGTCTCAGACGAGTCTGTCATCTTGATAGGGAGAAAATGTGCAGACTTGGTCAGACATTCCACTATAACCCAAATTGTATCATTACCCTTTGAAGACCTTGGCAGCCATGTCACAAAGTCCATGGCAATGTATTCCCACTTCCATTCGGGCACGGGTAGGGGTTTGAGCAGTCCTGGAGGCTTCTGATGTTCTGTCTTAACTTGCTGACAAGTAAGGCACTGAGAGACAAAGTCGCCATGTCTCTTTTGAGTCCATGCCACCAATAATGCCTTACATTTTGGTTATACCCGGATGGATGGAGAGCTTTGATTGATGAGCTTCTGTCAACAACTCTCTCATGCAACCTTGAGGTACATATGTCCTGCCTCGGAATAAGAGACCTTGTCCAGGTCGTAATTCCCATTCTGGTATGACCTCTCCAGTTGACATCTTGGCCCATATTTCTGCCACTTCAGGATCTGTCCGCTACTTTTGTTCAATCTTGGAAACCATATTGGACTATACCATCAGATTATACATCCTCCCATGATTTTTGATGTGCAAATTGATCTCTAGGATGGTCGTCAGCATTTCCCATTCTTTCATAATGAGAATAGCCATAGTTGCATGTGAAATGCGGCTAAGGGCATTCGCCACTTTATTTACCTTGCCAGGGTGATATTGCAGTGCAAATTCATAGTCTTGTAGGTACTCCATCCATCTGCGCTATCTCAAGTTGAGCTCCTTTTGAACGAACAGATATTTTAAGCTCTTATGGTCTGAAAACACCTCAAGTTTCTCACCATATAGATAGCGTCTCCAGCTTTTGAGAGCGAAGACCACTGCAGCTAGTTCCATATCATGAGTACGATAGTTACGTTCATGAATTTTTAGTTGCTTTGAACCATATGCCACCACATGATGACTTTGAGTGAAAGAGCACCCAAGTCCTTTTCTTGAAGCATCCCAGTATACTTCATATCCCTTGCCTCTCTCCGACAAAATCAGAATGGGAGAGGTGATAAGTTTCTGTTTCAGATCCTCAAACCTTCGATTGCACACGTCAGACCATTCAAATTTGACTCCTTTTTGAGTTAGTCGAGTGAGTGGAGCCGCAATCTTGGAGAAGTCTATAATAAATTTCTGATAGTAGCCAGCCAGTCCCAAAAAGCTGCAGATTTTGGACACATTCTTCCTAACATTCCAGACTCTAACTGCTGCCACTTTAGCTAGGTCCACGACTATTCCTCCTGCTGATATGACGTGTCCCAAGAAGTTGACCTCGGATAGCGAGAATTCGCACTTGTTTGCTTTGGCATATAACTGATTCTTCTTCAATGTGTCCAGGACTATCCTCAGATGCTCAGCATGCTCCTCCCGACTGGTGGAATAAACCAAAATATCGTCAATGAAGATAATTACGAACTTATCTAGAAAAGGACCGAATATTCTGTTCATCATATCCATGAACACAATTGGTGCATTGATGAGTCCAAAAGGCATGACCACATATTCGTACAGTCCATACCGAGTTCTGAAAGCCGTCTTTTCTATGTCCTCATTCCTGACACGAATTTGATGGTAGCTGGACATAAGATCGATCTTGGAGAAATGACTGGAGCCTTTGAGTTGATCGAACAAATCATCAATTTTGGGTAGAGGGTACTTGTTTCTGACAGTCAGCTGATTTAACTTCCTGTAATCCACACACATCTGAAGAGTACCATCTTTCTTCTTTACGAACAATATGTAACACCCCGGATTTTTCTTAGCTTATAAATTTATTGGATCGGCCCACTTGGATTACAATTTAATTAAATTTGAGATTAAAAAGTGGAATTTTACATTAGATGGGAAAGAAATGGGTCAATTACCCAATTAAGAACCAATGGGTCATGGGTGAGCTTGATTTTAAAGTAATTGGGTAAGTTTAGTTAAATTAGTCGAATTGGATAAATTAGTGCATTTAATGTGTTAAAGTCCACCTCATCAAGTGAGTGATGTGGCATTGCCATATGGTATACATGTCATCACATGGAAGCCAACTAAGCAAGGATGACACATCATCAAGTGACATGGCCAAAGTGGGACCCAAGTGCCATGTGGTGACCAAGTCACCATGTGCATGGCTGACCATGACATGGGTTGACTTGGCCAACCACTAGTGAGTTCAAGTCTTGAATTAATTTTTGTTTGAGTTGAGAAGATGAAGGGATGAGATGGGGTAGCTTGTCTAAGTACATTGTACTTAGACACTTGGGAACCCAAGGGTCTTCATCTCAAGAGCCATGAAGCCACCCTTGTGAATCAAAAGGACTCTTTGGTTAAGCCAATGGTTTCATTGGTTAGACCAAGCTATTATGAAAAGGGAAGAGTTTAAGGATGTTATATAAAATCACAAACCCAAGGGGCACTTCAAACCCCTTGGCCGACTCCTCCTCTTTGAACAAGAGTTTCCTGTCCTCTTCTCTCCTCTCTCTCTCCCACCTCTACCTCCATACATTGGAGACTTTGAAGAACAACGAAAAGAGAAGAAGAATTAAGGAAGAAGAGACAGACCAAAAGAAAAGAAGGAGATTGAAGGAAGGTATGTATAAGACTTAATAGTATGGGAATAGATCTAAGGAAAACAAAGGTTTGGCCATAGTGTGGCCGAACCCATGGGTTCCATGATTGGTTGGAATGAATGGCCAAAATTGTTATAAGGTCATGGAGTTGGAAATCCATCCAAAGGATGGCTATGGGTTGAAACAAAACAACCATAAGATTAATCCGAACCCATGCTATGATGATACGATGATTGGATGGATTATGAAAAACCCTAACCTTGGGTAGTAGGTAGGATAAGTTTATTAAGTTAAGTATTGAAAATGGAATTCATGTTTAAATATGATTAAGAATGGATTTCAAAAAGAAGGGCGTTACAATGCATGCAAACACAAAGAACTGACAAAAAGTCAGTCGACTGAATCCTATGATTCAGTCGACCGAAAGAGTACTAGCCAAGCCATAAAAGATCTGATCCAAAGTCAGTCGACCGATTCTTATGATTCAGTCAACTGAAAGTATACTGGCCAAAAATGTATGATATCTGGTTGTATTTCATCCCACTGAATCGACTGAAATTGTACTGGCCAAGCACGTATGATATCTGGTTGTATTTTAGCCAACTGAATCTATGATTCAGTCGACTGAAAGTGTATTGGCCAAAAATGTATGATATCTGGTTGTATTTCAGCCGACTGAATCTATGATTCAGTCGATTGAATGCATATTGGCTAAAGCACATATGATATCTGGTTGTATTTCGGCCGACTGAATCTTTGATTCAGTCGACTGAAATTTTGATGGCCAAACACGTAAGGGATTTGTTTGTATTTCAGCCTACTGATTCTATGATTCAATCGACTGAAAGTGTACGGGTCAAGTTTGTATAGTATCTGATTGTATTTCAGCCAACTGAATCTTGTAGTTCAGTTGACTGAAAGTTTACTGGTGAAGCACAGATGGTATCTGGTTGTGATTCAGCCGACTAAATTAGAAGGTTATATTTTTGGATTATTTTCCAGTTGTAGGGTGTAAGGGGTGATGAAATTAAAATGGATGATCAAACTAAAATGTATGTTTGAATTTGATGAGGTAATGAGGTTCGCAAAGGGATTTCGATTCATCTCACACGACCGTTAGCGGTATCCTTGCGAAACAAGAAAGGATAGTATGCCGGACATTGGTAGGATTCTTACCTTATTGCGAACACTATGGAGTATAATATGATACTGGTTTTATTCCAAATATGATGATTACTTTGGTTAAACAAATTGTATATGATTATGAATTGATTTTCAAATGATATGATGTATTTTAAATGATATGGCATTCTTGCATACATTACCTCATGCATGGCATGTGAGGGAACATATATGACCAGCAAACCAAGTTCTGAGAGATCCGGACACAACTTGTACTTGAGATTAGCTTATATGAAGCTAATATGAACTGTTGAGATTTGATAGCATCCAGTTGATAGAAATGTACGACGCAATTGGGCCAAAGAGCTTCTTGGAAGGCCTCGAAACCCTGAGCAGAGGGAGGAGTCCACACTCCATCGGTAATCCCAGTTAATTTGTGGATGGGTATACAGTGTCCTAATGGCCAGTTAATGGTTTGGTTTTGGAAACTTGGACTTGACTCGCGTCGTGACGAGCCGTCCTCTCTCACTTATTTAAAATATATATATATATGCTCTAATTTGTGGCAAGTGAAAGAGGGCGGGGCATTACACAATATCGGTGCTCCCCAGGATGAGGTGTTATGCCGGATGAATTACAGTCTGAGCAACTCATCAATTTGTTTCTTCAGCTCTGACATTTCTACAGGGGCCATCCGGTAATGAGGCAATGATCCAGGGGTAGTGCCAGGATAGAGCTTAATCTCGAAGTCAATCTCCCTTTTTGGAGGCAAACCAGGGAGTTCTATTGGAAATACCATTGCGTAATCTTTCACTACAGCGGGTAGTTCAGCCACCGGCACTTTGTCTAGTTTGATACTGTAATGGCCCGGAATTTGTAAATTAATATATAGGTGGATATCATTTATTTTAATGATGGAAATTGGGAAAATTGATGGAATAAATGGTAAATGGGCAAAATTTGGACAAAGGCCCAAGTATGGCCCAATAGACTATGGATTGGATTTAAATTCATTTAAGGGGTCAATGATGGTCAATTAGGCCAAGGATGGTCAAATTGGGCCCGATACCCACTTGGGATCCAATGGATCCAGATAGTGTAAGCTCTAAGGTAATTGGGTTGGAGGTAAATGTAATTGGGCCATGGGCCCAATGGTGATCCAATAAGTGGGAATGAATTGAGAGGGTTTAAATCACCCAAGTTAATTTGAATTAGGCCAAGGTGATGTGGCCAATTGGGACCCACCTCCACCTCACCAAATGAGGTGGCATGTGGACCAAGGATTGGTGGGGCCGGCCACCATGGTTGAATTGGTCAACCATGGGTGGATGTATGAAGACAATTTAAATAAATGGAATTAAGTAAATGGGAATTAAATTAACCTAATTATTTAATTAATTAAATGTTTAAGTTATCCAAAAGGGTGGTCAAAGGGGTCAAAGTTGGAAAAAGCCAAATCACCTCATTTTAAGACACAAAAACGTTGGGCATGATGGTGGTTTATCCCAACCACCACCATAAAGCATATAAAATATCTTATGGGTGGTTGGGAGATTTAATGTAAGGTGTATCTTAACCAATCAAAGAAAAAGAGATGACTTCATCTCATCTCTCAAGTTCCATCGTCATTTCACTCACTTCATCTCTTTCACTCTCAAAACCGTCCTACACCTAAGGAGAAGAAAGAAGAAGAGAAACCATGGAGGAAAGAAAAAAAAGAAAGCTAAGAAGAGAAGAAAAATTCAAAGCCAAGGCCCACCACTCCAAGATCAAAGCTTGGGATCTCCTTTCTCATCATCTCCTCCTCTCCCTCTCTCAAACAAACCATACTATGGCCGAACCCAAGTTTGGAGGTTATCACCATTGATCAAGCATCTTAGCCGATCAAACAAGGAGAGGAAGAAGAAAGGAGGCCAAGGAGTTTGACGGGAGTGAAGAAAGTCGGAGGAGACGACGGATTGTAAGTATTTTCTAAAACAAGAGATTTGGATTTTCTTAGGGTTTAAGAGGCTATGAAATCCATTTCTTGGATTTGGAGGTGGCCAAATCATGGCCTTGGATCTCAAATCTATCAAATGGAAGGATGAAAATGGGAAAAACCCTAAATGAGTAAATTAGGGTTAAGAAGAAAAAAAATAAAAGGATTAAGGGTGTTATGTAATTAAATGGATTAAGCATGGAATTATGTAATTGGAAGAAAATTATGGGCCATAGGGTTCGGCCATGTAGCATGGCCGAACCCCATGGTGGGTGATTAGGTGATTGGTTATGTGAGTGATTAATTGTTAGGGTCTTGTGAAGAATGGAAGCTATGGAGGGTGAATTATAATTATTAGGGTTTTAATGTTTGAATGGGGTAATTTTTAAAGGCATTGTAAAGGAAGAATGCACGAGAAGTATGAATGATGTTAAGGACCTTAAAAATGGTAAATGGGAGTGGATCATGAACCATGGGTTTGGCCATGGTGTATGGCCGAACTCTATGGTGATCAAATGGTGGATTTAATGGTTATGTATTATGGAAAAATAAATGGGGAATGTTGGTGGTGTTGATGGACCAATGTGAACTTAATGTTGATAGTTGGGATGGAAATGTGATTAAGGAATGATGAATCAATGTATCGTTTAGGTTCTCTCAATGGAAGTACTTATGATGAATCTAATATGTAACCAAAGACCAAGGAAAATGGGGATTTGGTTAAGAAGGGGTTGATTTTTAATGAACCCAATGGTAGATCATTTTGGCCTAAGACTAATGTGTAAGTATATGTTTAAATGAATGGACTTTAGGTTAAATTAAATGGCTGGTGTAAGTGGCCTTGTGATATGGGTGATGGGTCAATTATGGACCCAAGAATGTGGCTAAGAATGATGATTTAATTGTAAGTCATTTTTATGGGCTAAGGAAGGATGTATGTATGTGATTAATTAATGGGGATTAGATTAATTAAATGGCTAATTTTAATGGTCATGTGACATGGTTCAATGGGTCATTAATGGACCTAAGTTAGGGATCCAAGTTTATGATCAATTATGAACTTAGTTAGGCAAGGGTGAATGAGTGATTAATCATGGAGAAGGGGTAGTGGCAAAACCGTAATTAATGGCCAAGTTCAAGAACTCCATGGAAGAGGACCATGGATTTAGGGGCACTAAGTAATAAATTTATGTACGGTTAAATAAAGCATAGGAGGCTGATTTTTAGACTCATGTAATTAAAATATGTAATGGATGAAATGGGACCCACAAAACTTAAATAGTGACCGATTTTTCATATGGACTTGGAAATGATTAATGGGCTTAGAAATAGGTAAAATATGGATTGATTATGTGCATGTAATAAGGTATTGGATATCGCGAGCGGTATGCATGTCGGTAGCCGGATTATCGGACGAAAACGAAAAAGAAGAACGCGAGTCGGTATTCGGTAGGATTCCTACCTTTTTGTAAGCCGTGGATTGTGTGATGGTTTCTTTGATTTATTTTGGGAATTTTATGGTTTATTATATGATGAATTTTAAGATCATGGTTTATGTATCTTATATGGCATAATGCAAGATTATGAATTATATGCCAAGTTATGAATTCTATATTATGACTATGGATTATACATATTACATAGCATAATGCATTACATCTCATGCATGGCATGGGCGGGAAAATAAAGGAACCAGAGTCCATGCTCCGTCGGGGCGACCGAGAACAGGCATGGGGATAGCCTGATAGGCTATAACCGGAGTCTATGCTCCGTCGGGGCGACCGAGAACATGCATGGGGATAGCCTGATAGGCTATAACCAGAGTCCATGCTCCGTCGGGGCGATCGAGAACAAGCATGGGGACACCTTGACGAGGCCTTGCCGTCAAGGGGGATATTTTATGATTGGATATATCTTGACGAGGTTTTTCCGTCAAGGGGGATATGACATCATGATGGTGGGGATGATGGGTGGGATTCATAACACAGACACCCATGGCATGGCATTCACTTTATAGTTTCATTATATGATTGTCTACTAGTTTTCACTATATTATTATCGGTATGCTTGTTATCACTAATCCATGTGCTAGCCCTACTCGGAGTCCTACTGGGCGCGTGGTCTAACGCCCTACTTCTACCTTAGCTGATGACGCAGGAAATGCCAGAGCAGAAGGACGAGACGGGAGCCAAGCTTAGGAGCTTGGGGAGGCGGACTATTTACTTTATTTAAGTTTACTTTAGGAAATGTAATTGAGTAGCCTAGCTTGTTGGAAATGTAATATTTTAGACTTATTGCTATGTTTTGGATTTTATTGTAGACATATGATGTTATGGCATTTTAGTAATTAAATGATGAAATCTTCCCTGCTATCTAGAAAAATTGGTAGGATAGTATCTATTGTCATTCTGCATTTAAGGTATTATTCCTCGAGCTCACTTCTACGGGTGAACCATTCTCCGTGGACTCCGTTCCACGCACCCGTAGGGTTAGCCAGTTAAAGGTCAGGCTTTAGAAGCTCGGACTTAACTCGCGTCGTGACGTCCGCGCCCTTTGTCACTTGTTATTTTCAAAAAAAAAAAAAAATAGACTCTGATTTCAGTGAAAAGGGGCGGGCGTTACAGATACTGTTCGGTACGAAATGGTTCATTTCTTCATGTAATCTCCTCGCTATAAGAAGGCTCTGTCTGTTGGCATGTACTATAAATCGTTTTCTATCGGGTGACCAGAATATCTGTAACACCCTGGATTTTGAAGTTATCAATATATATGAAATTTTCCCCTTTAATTTGTGAATTATTGGATATGGACTTTAGATGGGTAAGTTGTTGGGTCATTGCCCAATTAAGACCCAACGGATGGTGGTTATGTTTCAATTGAATTAAATGGGTGAGATGTATTTAATTGGGTCAAAATGCCCAATTGGGACCCAATGGGTCATGGTTGACTTGGTCGACCACCAAGTGAGTTCAAGCTTAATTATATTGGGCTGAATTAAGTTGGAAATGAAATTTTGCAATTAAGTTGATTTTAGGTGAGTTAAGTGAGTTGAGTTTAAAAGAATGAAAAATAATTGAGTTATGGTGAGTTGGATAGAAATTAATGGGACCTTAGAATAGTTTTATCTCACTCTCTCCCTCTCACACAAGGCCGACCTATTCCAAAGACAAAGGAGGAAGGACTTAGAGCTTCATCTCAAGATCTTCTCCCTCTCACAAGAACCTAAGGCCGACCCTCTCACAAGGATCAAGGAAGGAAGAAGAGGCTAAGGAAGGAAAAGATCTAAGGAACAAGTAGGAGCGAAGGAAAACTGGAGGAGTTGCGGAATCGATAAGTACTCAATGAAATTCTTATTAAGTAAGTTGGTCAAGGAACATGGTTCGGCCATTGCATGGCCAAACCCTAAATGGTATATACAAGAACCATCAAGGACCAAAAAGGGGTTGGATGAGGTTCGGCCATGATGTATGGCCGAACCCCATCAAAGGATTATAATCTTGGATGAATGATTTTAAGAGAAGATTATGAACCATAGGATTCGGCCATGGTGTATGGCCGAACCCCATGGAAGACTATTAATAATTTTAAAAGGTTTTATATGAAAGGGTGTTAGTGATTTAAAAGATTTTAAAAGAGAAGAATAATGGAGGAATGTTGTTGATTTGTAAATGGTCTCTAAGGTTGTAAATGGTGAAAGAACCATGGATCATAGAGTTCAGCCATGGTGTGTGGCCGAACCCCATGGAAGGTTATTAATGTTTTTAAAAGGTTTAAAATGGAAGTCATGTTGATGGACTTTGGGATTGTAAATGATGACCTATGAGTATGATTAAATTTCCCCATGGAGGGACTTGATTTATGGACTTAATATGATAAAGGATTTAAAGGATGAAGATGAACATCATGGGTTTGGCCATAGTGTATGGTCGAACCCCATCAACCAATTTTTAATGGGTCATTCATTTGTGGATCATGTTTGGATTAATGAATCAGTTATGGATCATTTTTGGACTTGAAGTCATATGCAAATAAGTTAGGTAATTAGCCATGGATAGAACAATGGCAAAGATGTAAATATAGGTGAAAATGATGGACCATGGGTTCGGCCATGGTGTATGGCCGAACCCCATGGAAGAAGTTTTGTGGACTTAGGTTTTTTCGATACTAAATGACTAACTTATATGTGATTAGATTAATGATTCAAAGATGGCATGATCTTGGACTTATTTAAAAGATCAAGGATTAAAAGAGGGACCAAAGTCAAGTGAGTGAGGTTCGGCCATGGTGTATGGCCGAACCCCACTAGGGTTTATTTTGTGGACTTAGAATTTTAAATAATTAAACTTATGTATGTTGGGATTAGTGAATCAAAGGATGAATGATCTTGGACTTAATTAAAAGATCAAAGGACTTGAAAGAATGACCCAAAAACCAAAGAGTGAGGTTCGGCCATGGTGTATGGCCGAACCCCACTAAGGTTGGTTTATGGATTTAAACATAGATTGGAAATCAAATGGGATATTGGTTTGACATGTTGATATGTAACAAGGTGACGGAACCTTACAAGCAGTGTACGATCGTGAGCGGTTTTCGGAAGAAAACGCAAGGACATACTAGTAGTCATTTGTAGGATTCTACCTCTTTGAAACCATGGGTTATGTATGATGGCTTTTAATTCTTATTTTGATGAGTTATGTTGTAAAAATGATATGTTTCAAATATGAGGTTTTAATGCTATGATTATATCATTACATAGCATGTGTTCACTACATCTCATGCATGGCATGGGAGGGATGTTTGTAACCGGAGGCCACGCCTCGTCGGGGCGTCCGTAAGGCATTCGTGGGAAGACGTTGATGTGCATATCCATCAAGAAGTAACTGGAGAACAAACTCCGTCGGGGCTTCCGAAAGGCAACTGTGGGGATACCTTGATGAGGAGAATTCCATCAAGAGGATACATGTGTTTGTGATGGGTGGGACTCATTGCATACAACACCATGGCATGGCATTGTTTTACAAGGTTTTGATATTATCTTATTTATATGATTTGTACTAACCATGTGTTAACCCTATTTGGAGTACCTACTGGGCGTGTTGTCTAACACCCTACTTCTACCCTAGTGGATGACACAGGAAATGAAGGGAACGATGAGCGTGATCGGAGCCAAGCATAGGAGCTTGGATGTGTTTAATTTATATTTGATTTAAGTTACTCATAGACTATGTAATTTGAGTAACTAGCATTTGGGCATGTAATAACTTAGATATTTTTCTATGGTTTGAATGTTTTATTTTGAATATTTAACTTAGAACAATTATGGTTAAGTGACGAAGTACTTTGCTATCTAAAATAGAATAGAATTAGGTTCTATTATAATTCCGCAGTTATGATTTAATCTGCATGTATAACTTATTACGTGTGAACCGTATTCATGGACTTAGTCCATGCCCACGTAGGGTTGGCCAGTTAAGGGTCGAGCTTTAGAAGCTCAGACTTAGCTCGTGTCGTGACGTCCCGCTCTCTATCACTCTTCTATTAAAAAAAATAGACTCTGATTTTCGGAAAGCGAGTGAAAAAGGGCGGGGCGTTACAATATCACTCTTCAAATGTGGCAGTCAATGCTGGCCTCAAAGGTAGCAACTAGTCCATGCCAAATATGATGTCGTATTCTGTCATCTTGAGTACCAGATAGTTGAATTTAAATCTTAACTCAGTAAGTTCAGTATCTACGGAGGTGTAGATTAGACCCAGTGATGTATCTCCAATAGGGGATACAATAGTGAGTGCAGTAGATAGTTGTTGTACTAAGGTACCAGTAGCAGATATGAAGGTAGCAGATATAAAGGAGTGGGATGCTCCTGAATCAAATAACGTGAAAGCATAAGACTACCAACTACTAACATACCTTGAATCACCGAGTGATCCACCGTCTCTGGAGAGGAACTAAAAATATACAGCCATCCAGATTCTATCGGAATGGGTGCCCGTCCTGTCTAGTTGTGTGCCCTGGATGCTTGCGACTGAGCTGGCCGAGCTGGAGGACGGAAAGAATCCCTAGAGTAAGAAGGTCTGTTGTTCTGTGGACACTCCCTCTTGATATGGCCCTACTGGCCACATTGATAACAGGTGATAACACCTCAAGGAGACTGAGAGACTGGTCTTGTTGTGGAGGGCTGACTGGGACGAAAACCACCCGTGGAACCAGTAGAGGCTGAGGGTCTCCCAAAGTTGGGCCTGAATTTCTTACGAGGGCGGAAAGAATTTCCCCTGCTCTGACTTCGTCAGTTCTCCACAAATTTGAGTATCTAAATCAGCTCTTGTTCGGCTATGCTGGCTCGACTAACCACTTCTGCCAAAGTAGTTGCCTTGAAAATAGTGACTTTGGCTCTAATGCAAGGTCGCATGCCTCGCTCAAACTTCCGGGCCTTCTTATATTCAGTGTCAACCATGTACAGAGCATAACATGATAGATGGAGGAATTCTTGATAGTATTCTGTGACGGTCATGGGGCCCCGGGCTAAGGCTATGAATGCTTGTGTCTGGCGCTCCTTCTCCTCCTCTGGAAAATAATAGTCCAAAAACATCCTAGAGAGCTGGTCCCAAGTCATCTCTATTCTATCCGCTGCTGGAGTCTGTGCTTGCTGATGTTCTATGACCTTCCACCATTTGCCTTGTAACGCCCGTCCCTTTTCACCGTAAAATCAGAGTACATTTTTTTTTTTTAAATAAAAGTGACAAAGGGCGCGGACGTCACGACGCGAGTTAAGTTCCGAGCTTCTAAAGCCCGGCCCTTAACTGGCCAACCCTACGTGTGCGTGGAACATAAGTCCACGAGTACGGTTCACACGTAGCAAGTAAGCTCACGGAACATAAAAATAAGTGCGGATGATCATAGAACTATCCTACCAGTTCTTCAGATAGCAGGGAAGAAATACCCAATTAATTACGAAAATGCCATTATACTGTATTATCCAAAATAATACCTAAACATAACAAACTACCTAAATTATTACATTTCCGACAAGCTAACTATACAAATACATCTTTTCCAAAATTAAGTAAAACAAAATAATTAATCCACCTCCCCAAGCTCCTAAGCTTGGCTTTCGTCTCGCCCTTCCGGTCCACCATCTCCTGCATCGTCAGCTAGGGTAGAAGTAGGGCGTTAGACCACGCGCCCAGTAGGACTCCAAGTAGGGCTAACACATGGATTAGTGATAACAAAGCAGATAGATAATACATAACGAAAAGCCATAGAATGAATGTCATGCCATGGGTGTCTGTGTTATGAATCCCACCCATCATCCTTACTATCCCGATGCCATATCCCCCTTGACGGTAAGGCCTCGTCAAGGCGTAACCACAAATACAATATTCCCCTTGATGGAAGAATCATCATCAAGGTATAACAATAAATACAACATCCCCCTTGACGGTAAGGCCTCGTCAAGGTACAATAATACATATGTGAAATGTCCCCATGCTTGTTTATCGGTCGCCCCGACGGAGCATGGACTCCGGTTTCATTTCATCCTTCCCCTGTCATATGCCTCCCATGCCATGCATGAGATGTAGATGCCATTTGCCATGTAATATATGAAATTCAATAGTAATAAAACCCATCTTAAAACAATTACAAGATTACCAACTAAATCCAAGGGAAAACATCCCACAATATTTAATCCAAAACCCATCATAAGCATTCACATAATTTCCAAAATAATTTAGAGTAAAACATCACATGATACATAATCCATAACATATCTTAAAGACAACCACATGATTTCCAAAATAGATTAAAGAAAACATCACCCAAATCCATGGCTTACAAAAAGGTAGGAATCCTACCGAATACCGACTCGCGTCTTTATTTCATTTTCGTCCGACAATCCGGCTACCGACTCGCGTACCGCTCGCGCTATCCGGTACCTTATTAAATTACCAAATCAATCCAAGTTTTAATCATTTCCAAGCCCATAAATCACAACTTAGTGGGTTTCTTCATTTTAGCCCATATTTACCATTTTTGCCACTACCTTTCACATAAACAATTTTTCATTAATTCATGCCTACTTAAGCCCAAAATTTAATCCACAACTTTGGTCCTTAACTTAGGTCCATTATTGACTTACCAAAACATTAAAATTTGTCATGTAATTAATTTAATCATTACTCATTTAAACCCATTCAAACCCCATACTTAATCACATATATACCCATTGACCTTAAACCCAAATTGATTTACAATTTGGGGCATGGGTTCGGCCATACACCATGCCCGAACCCATGATGTTCCTTTCTCCATTTTTTCCTTGGGTCCAAAAACATCAAATTCATTAAATCTTTTCATGGGATTTACCTCATGCATTTAACTACTATGAGTGCATTATTCATTCATTTCATTTGGAGACCACAAACACCATTCACCACGCAATTTAAATCATTCATTAGGTCATCCTAATGCACCCAAGCTCATGTCTAATATACATGGGGTTCGGCCATGTACCATGGCCGAACCCATGGTTCTTCAATGTGGCTGATAATTACCATTTTGCCACTCTCCCTTCCATGTTTAATCATTCACCCATTCATGTATATTTTAAGTCTAAAATTCATCCATAACTTAGATCCATTAAGGATTCACTAACCACGACCCAACATGAAACAAAATCAGCCATCTAAATTAATAAAATTTTCCATCATCTAAACACAAACATGGACCCAACCTTAGCTCATACAATGACTTACAAAATGGGTCATGGGTTCAAAATACCTAATTCATCAACTCTTCCCATGAGAGGTTTTAAATCATGCATCTAAACCATATTCTTAACCCCATTTGGATCATTACACTTGTTCATTTAAAAACCCTAAATTCATCAACACATTATCCTTTAAACCCACCATTTAATCATCATTTCATCACCATAGGGTTCGGCCATATACCATGGCCGAACCCATGGTTCAAGGCTCATTCCCTCCATGCATTTCAAAACCATAAGACTCCATTGTATTTTTATCATAAACTCATTTTAAAACCTTACTCCCATGCATTCATTAAAACCCTAAATTCATTAATCAAAAACTCTCATTGTCTTCCATCCATAAAACCCTAACCAATTAAACCAACCACCAAATCACCCACCATGGGGTTCGGCCATGCTACATGGCCGAACCCTATGGCCCATAATTTCCTTTCAATAACCTAATTCCATTCTTAATTTCATAAATTACCCAATGCACATAATCCATTTATTTATTTTCTTACCCTAACCCTAATTTACCCATTTAGGGTTTTCTCCATCTTCCACCCTTCCATTTGATGGATCTAAATTCCATAGCATAAAATTATCTATCCACCATTTATTTCACAAAAATAAATTCCAATTCTTAAACCCTAAAATTTCAAAATTTCTTGTTTAAGAAACACTTACAATCCGCCGTCTCCTCCAATTTCCGTCACTCCCGTCGGTCTCCGTAGCGTCCTCTCTCCTTCCTCTTGATCTTTGATAGGTCAAGATTCTTGATTAATGGTGGCAATCCCCAACCCTAGAATCGGCCAAAGTAGAGCTCAAATTGAGAGAGGGAAAGGGAGAGATGATGAGAGGGGAGGGAATAACCTTGATCTTAGAGTGATTTTGCCTAAATTTCCACTTTTTTTCTTCTCTCCTTCTCTTCTCTTCTCCTTTGCTCTCTTTCTCTCCTTCACTTGGAGCATGGGACGGCAATGGAGGAGTGCAAGAGATGGAGTTAGTGCAAAACGAGAATGAGAGAACCAAATAAGGCTTATCTCCATTTGTTGACTTAATTACACTTTACATTTATTATCCCACCAAACCTAAGATATTTTTTAGATCTTTTATTTGCTTTATGGTGGTGGTTATCTAAACAACCACCAAGCCCAACGTGTGTGAATTTTTTTTAAGTTTGAGATGAGGTGAATCTTCACCTCATGGCCCGACCTTGACCACTCTTAACTACCATATTTAAATAATTTAATTAGATAATTACCTTAGGCTAATCCATTGATACTTAGCCTAAGTTCATTACTCCACCCATGGTTGACCAAGTCAACCATGGTGGCCGGCCCCACCAATCATTGGCCCACTCGCCACCTCACTTGATGAGGTGGAGGTGGGTCCCGTTTGGCCACACCACCATTGTTTAATTCCAAATTACTTAGGGTGATTAAATTTCATTAAGCCCACTCTAAATGGATCACCATTGGGCCCATGGCCCAATTACATTTCCCACTAGCCCATTTACTTTAGAGCTTAACCATCTTGACCCATTGGGTCCCAAATGGGTATTTGACCCAATTTGACCATTCTTGACCCATTTAAATAAATTTAAATCCAAACCATAGTCTATTGGGCCACACTTGGGCCTTTATCCAATTTTGGCCCATTTACCATTTACTCCACCAATTTTCTAATTTCCATCATTAAAATAATTAATATTCACATTGATATTAATTCCCAAATTCCGAGACCTTACAATACAATCCTCTTTTAAAATTTTCGTCCCGAAAATTCGAGCGAAGTAGAGGTTGAAAACATCTTACACAAAGAGTTCCGGATGAGAGGCTCTCATCTCCGACTCAAGTTCCCAGGTGGTTTCTTCATTACCATGTCGTTCCCATACCACCTTGACGAACTGAATGGCCCGGTTCCGCAACACCCTTTGCTCGGACCCGACTATTCTGACCGGCTTCTCCACATACGTCACATCGCTTTGCACATCGATGTCTTGAATATTGAATACATGTGAAGGATCAGGGTTGTACTTCCTCAACATAGACACATGGAATACATCATGTAATGATGATAACTGCGGAGGGAGCGCCAACTGATAAGCTACCCCCCCACCCTCTTCAAGATTGGAAACGGTCCCACAAATCTAGGTGACAGTTTCCCCTTCTTTCCAAATCTCATGTGTCCCTTCCGTGGTGAGACTTTCAAAAACACCAAGTCCCCCACCTCAAATTCGAGGAACCTTCTCCTTTTGTCGGCGTAACTCTTCTGTCGGCTTTGTGCAGTAAGTAGATGTTGCCGTATCAATTTAATCTGCGCTGTAGTTTCTGCAACCAACTCCGGTCCAATCAGCGCAGGCTCACCGACCTCTGTCCAACGCACTGGAGATCTACACGGCCTACCATGTAAGGCCTCAAATGGAGCCATCTGGAGGTACTGTTATTGTAGGAGAAGTCCACCAGCGGCAAGTGATCCTCCCACCCACCTTTGAAATCCAGCATACATGCTCTCAGCATATCCTCCAATATATGTATTGTCCTTTCCGACTGTCCATCAGTCTATGGGTGGAATGTTGTGCTGGTCAACACGTCGGTCCCCATAGCCTACTGCATGCTCCTAGGCACATCCTTCCTGCCTCGGAATACAAGACCCTATCCCGGTCGTAACTCAAATTCCGATACTACCTCACCGATAGATATCTTAGTCCATATCTCCTCCATTTCTGGGCCCATTCGCTGTTCCTGTTCAATCGTGTCAAGTACCTCTTAATTACATCAACATCACTCATATCAACCTATGAGTTTCATTCTTACAGAATTTATTCTGTCTCATGTTACCTCTTTTCTTCATAAACCCATTTGCAGCCTTATGTAAATTAATGTATCCTATTTCACTTTATTTGTCACCAAGACATTTCCCATACGCAATACGTTCTTTCGTCTACTCTCTGTGTGAGTTAGTCTGCCAGTACGAGCCTATGCTCAAGTCCATTGTTGATTCCATTTTAACTAGGTTTCTAGCTTCACCCTCGTGGAATTCCATCGGCCAACTACAGAGTCAGGTGATCAGTCTCACTCGGCAGTCGCCCATAGCTTCCCATTCAAGTTTCACTAGACTCTTAACCTTTCCCTTAGGTCTATCTCTCAAAAGCAATCATACCTTTATTTGTATATAAGTCACTATGTGACTAACCCTTTTTGTTCATAACTCCTACAATACCAATACCCAACATCAATCCAAGTCATATAGATACTAATTTCCTACTCTTCTGGATTATTCCACATATTCACAGCTTTTTAACAATAATGATACATCTAAGTTTACTTAGGTTATGTCATATAGTACCCATTCACCACTAAAACATTCACAAGTATTACAAATTTCACCAACCACCAAATTCCATCCTACATGCCTACGTTATCAATGGTTACCACATCATACGGTTCATATGCCTTCATTATCAAGTCACGTAGAATTGAAATTACACACAATCATCGAATAACATAACTCATGTGTAACAAGATCTTTCATCTCCATTCTCATCAAACAATAACTTGAGGTAACATAAGAAATAACACATTAATAAGATCTAGTGATTCAACCTAATTCTGATTAGGTTACCCTACCCCATTTACAACATACACCTAGAGATTTTGAAATAAGAATCCTACTCATCCAAAGCAAGTCATCCCAATACATTCGAAGACCATCCATGACCATCCATAAATTCCTAAACTTTGGAATTATCCATCAGCCCCACCTGGGTTTCCAACCAAACACATTAACATATCACGGCCTCTTCCTGCATACTACATATTCACGACTCACTGTACTTTATCTACTCATCATCATACACATAGTCTATAACACATCCTTGTTCCTCAATGACTATTCATTGCATACCACCAATTATCAAAGTAACATCATATAAACTCATTGCAACGACTGATAATTCACAATTTAGTAACATCATAGGGAATCCTCATGCAATCACTAAATAAAATATTTTCATAAGTTCATGGTCCATCATTCATTCATGCTTTTTAAGGCCGTAAACCCATTTCAAGGCCTATCATCACTCATTCATAATCTCCACAACACATTGAGGGAATGAAATTGCATTATACATACAAGATTTTTTTTTTTTACAATATATTAGTCTTTGCAAGCTAGACCCTTCACATTCTCCTCATAATATCATCTTCTCACGAGTTTCATGTGGCAAGTTAACCCATGCATTCCGGTCTCTTTCAAGTACATTGTTTATCCAACATCTCTCAAATGGCACTTTGTTCACATGAGAACCTCTTATACCCCTTCACAAAGCGTTTACATCATCACCCATTATATGTCATAACATAAATCTCTTCACTTGGTCATGACAAATTATCAAACCATGGGTTATCACCAATATAAAAACCATTTCTAAAAGCCATTGTACCATTCCCCCCAAGTATACCCATATATCACATTATCAATTACTCCCCACCCTTTTTATTCACATTTATCTCTCTCATAAGCATATGCAACATATACCCCACATCAAAAGTTTATGCCTCTTATCCTCATTTGATGCATGTAGTTCATCATTGTACATTTTTTTTTTTCATACTCTTTCCTCACTTCATTACCTCATACACTCAACAATAAGAATTCAACTCATGTATATTCACATGCACTCACAATACAAGTATGCTTGTGCAATTTACTATCACACTTATTTCCTTCATTTAAAACCCCAAAATCATTAACTATCTTCCAATATAAGGACAGTTAGTCCTCTCTTTCCCAGTGTTCATGTAGTCCACAATCAGGTATACCACTTCAAGAGGGTAGGGGTAGTATGTGCAGTTGTGTCCAACCTAGTTGCACAACTCGTGCATACAATCGGGTTCCATTTCCCCTACCGACTCTCTTATCATTGGAAAGTCTTCCATATTCTCCTCAGGAAGAGATGCTACATCCTCTTCATCTTCCTCGGGAGGTCCCTCCTGAAAGTCCAGGCTAACTGCTATGCTAGAAGCAGACACCAAATCTATGAAACAGTTAGGGGTTTCCCTTATCCCATAATTCCGTACACTCCCCTTCATTTGACACACTTGTATTCATAGAATACAATTAGAACCCAAAAATCATCAACTGCAATTTCCAATAAAACCAATCTCGGTTTTGGGGAATTTCTTATGTATATCACAATATATTTTGTTTGGGGAAAGTTGCCAAATAAGCACACTTGTTTTTCCTTTGTTTCTGGGGGGGGGGAATCTCTAAATTCCTATTGTCTGTTGTTCAAATTGGGAATACCGGGGAAGTACATCCTACTTTGCTATGACTGATAAATCTAGTACTGTTTCATCAATTTGGGGGAAAAAAAACTAGATGTTTTCTCATTTCTGGGGAAGTAAACCCTATCTTGCTATATTTCAATAAATCTCTCCTAGAATGAATCTTTCTTCCCTTGCTATCATTCCTTTCCGTCAATTGTTGTTCTCAGATTAAACACTTCAGTTTGAGTCAATCGAAGTAAATTAACCCGGCCCCCGTGCAGCGGTCTCTGAAGAGTCGGTCGGTTGGGATTCTTAGCCGTCAGTGAGACATGCAACCGTCTTAATCTTACTTCGAGAGATTCATTCTTCCGAATTCGCTCTGATACCAACTGTAACGCCCGCCCCTTTTCACCGTAAAATCAGAGTACACTTTTTTTTTTTTAAATAAAAGTGACAAAGGGCGCGGACGTCACGACGCGAGTTAAGTTCCGAGCTTCTAAAGCCCGGCCCTTAACTGGCCAACCCTACGTGTGCGTGGAACATAAGTCCACGAGTACGGTTCACACGTAGCAAGTAAGCTCACGGAACATAAAAATAAGTGCGGATGATCATAGAACTATCCTACCAGTTCTTCAGATAGCAGGGAAGAAATACCCAATTAATTACGAAAATGCCATTATACTGTATTATCCAAAATAATACCTAAACATAACAAACTACCTAAATTATTACATTTCCGACAAGCTAACTATACAAATACATCTTTTCCAAAATTAAGTAAAACAAAATAATTAATCCGCCTCCCCAAGCTCCTAAGCTTGGCTTTCGTCTCGCCCTTCCGGTCCACCATCTCCTGCATCGTCAGCTAGGGTAGAAGTAGGGCGTTAGACCACGCGCCCAGTAGGACTCCAAGTAGGGCTAACACATGGATTAGTGATAACAAAGCAGATAGATAATACATAACGAAAAGCCATAGAATGAATGTCATGCCATGGGTGTCTGTGTTATGAATCCCACCCATCATCCTTACTATCCCGATGCCATATCCCCCTTGACGGTAAGGCCTCGTCAAGGCGTAACCACAAATACAATATTCCCCTTGATGGAAGAATCATCATCAAGGTATAACAATAAATACAACATCCCCCTTGACGGTAAGGCCTCGTCAAGGTACAATAATACATATGTGAAATGTTCCCATGCTTGTTTATCGGTCGCCCCGACGGAGCATGGACTCCGGTTTCATTTCATCCTTCCCCTGTCATATGCCTCCCATGCCATGCATGAGATGTAGATGCCATTTGCCATGTAATATATGAAATTCAATAGTAATAAAACCCATCTTAAAACAATTACAAGATTACCAACTAAATCCAAGGGAAAACATCCCACAATATTTAATCCAAAACCCATCATAAGCATTCACATAATTTCCAAAATAATTTAGAGTAAAACATCACATGATACATAATCCATAACATATCTTAAAGACAACCACATGATTTCCAAAATAGATTAAAGAAAACATCACCCAAATCCATGGCTTACAAAAAGGTAGGAATCCTACCGAATACCGACTCGCGTCTTTATTTCATTTTCGTCCGACAATCCGGCTACCGACTCGCGTACCGCTCGCGCTATCCGGTACCTTATTAAATTACCAAATCAATCCAAGTTTTAATCATTTCCAAGCCCATAAATCACAACTTAGTGGGTTTCTTCATTTTAGCCCATATTTACCATTTTTGCCACTACCCTTCACATAAACAATTTTTCATTAATTCATGCCTACTTAAGCCCAAAATTTAATCCACAACTTTGGTCCTTAACTTAGGTCCATTATTGACTTACCAAAACATTAAAATTTGTCATGTAATTAATTTAATCATTACTCATTTAAACCCATTCAAACCCCATACTTAATCACATATATACCCATTGACCTTAAACCCAAATTGATTTACAATTTGGGGCATGGGTTCGGCCATACACCATGCCCGAACCCATGATGTTCCTTTCTCCATTTTTTCCTTGGGTCCAAAAACATCAAATTCATCAAATCTTTTCATGGGATTTACCTCATGCATTTAACTACTATGAGTGCATTATTCATTCATTTCATTTGGAGACCACAAACACCATTCACCACGCAATTTAAATCATTCATTAGGTCATCCTAATGCACCCAAGCTCATGTCTAATATACATGGGGTTCGGCCATGTACCATGGCCGAACCCATGGTTCTTCAATGTGGCTGATAATTACCATTTTGCCACTCTCCCTTCCATGTTTAATCATTCACCCATTCATGTATATTTTAAGTCTAAAATTCATCCATAACTTAGATCCATTAAGGATTCACTAACCACGACCCAACATGAAACAAAATCAGCCATCTAAATTAATAAAATTTTCCATCATCTAAACACAAACATGGACCCAACCTTAGCTCATACAATGACTTACAAAATGGGTCATGGGTTCAAAATACCTAATTCATCAACTCTTCCCATGAGAGGTTTTAAATCATGCATCTAAACCATATTCTTAACCCCATTTGGATCATTACACTTGTTCATTTAAAAACCCTAAATTCATCAACACATTATCCTTTAAACCCACCATTTAATCATCATTTCATCACCATAGGGTTCGGCCATATACCATGGCCGAACCCATGGTTCAAGGCTCATTCCCTCCATGCATTTCAAAACCATAAGACTCCATTGTATTTTTATCATAAACTCATTTTAAAACCTTACTCCCATGCATTCATTAAAACCCTAAATTCATTAATCAAAAACTCTCATTGTCTTCCATCCATAAAACCCTAACCAATTAAACCAACCACCAAATCACCCACCATGGGGTTCGGCCATGCTACATGGCCGAACCCTATGGCCCATAATTTCCTTTCAATAACCTAATTCCATTCTTAATTTCATAAATTACCCAATGCACATAATCCATTTATTTATTTTCTTACCCTAACCCTAATTTACCCATTTAGGGTTTTCTCCATCTTCCACCTTTCCATTTGATGGATCTAAATTCCATAGCATAAAATTATCTATCCACCATTTATTTCACAAAAATAAATTCCAATTCTTAAACCCTAAAATTTCAAAATTTCTTGTTTAAGAAACACTTACAATCCGCCGTCTCCTCCAATTTCCGTCACTCCCATCGGTCTCCGTAGCGTCCTCTCTCCTTCCTCTTGATCTTTGATAGGTCAAGATTCTTGATTAATGGTGGCAATCCCCAACCCTAGAATCGGCCAAAGTAGAGCTTAAATTGAGAGAGGGAAAGGGAGAGATGATGAGAGGGGAGGGAATAACCTTGATCTTAGAGTGATTTTGCCTAAATTTCCACTTTTTTTCTTCTCTCCTTCTCTTCTCTTCTCCTTTGCTCTCTTTCTCTCCTTCACTTGGAGCATGAGACGGCAATGGAGGAGTGCAAGAGATGGAGTTAGTGCAAAACGAGAATGAGAGAACCAAATAAGGCTTATCTCCATTTGTTGACTTAATTACACTTTACATTTATTATCCCACCAAACCTAAGATATTTTTTAGATCTTTTATTTGCTTTATGGTGGTGGTTATCTAAACCACCACCAAGCCCAACGTGTGTGAATTTTTTTTAAGTTTGAGATGAGGTGAATCTTCACCTCATGGCCCCACCTTGACCACTCTTAACTACCATATTTAAATAATTTAATTAGATAATTACCTTAGGCTAATCCATTGATACTTAGCCTAAGTTCATTACTCCACCCATGGTTGACCAAGTCAACCATGGTGGCCGGCCCCACCAATCATTGGCCCACTCGCCACCTCACTTGATGAGGTGGAGGTGGGTCCCGTTTGGCCACACCACCATTGTTTAATTCCAAATTACTTAGGGTGATTAAATTTCATTAAGCCCACTCTAAATGGATCACCATTGGGCCCATGGCCCAATTACATTTCCC
This sequence comes from Chimonanthus salicifolius, assembly GCA_013350335.1. NCBI lineage: Eukaryota > Viridiplantae > Streptophyta > Magnoliopsida > Laurales > Calycanthaceae > Chimonanthus > Chimonanthus salicifolius. Next base: position 41,627,271 of record CM023535.1, read on the forward strand.
ACTAGCCCATTTACTTTAGAGCTTAACCATCTTGACCCATTGGGTCCCAAATGGGTATTTGACCCAATTTGACCATTCTTGACCCATTTAAATAAATTTAAATCCAAACCATAGTCTATTGGGCCACACTTGGGCCTTTATCCAATTTTGGCCCATTTACCATTTACTCCACCAATTTTCTAATTTCCATCATTAAAATAATTAATATTCACCTTGATATTAATTCCCAAATTCCGAGACCTTACATGCCTGCATCGTCTACTAGTTGTGAGGTAGCCAACAGTATTAGGTACTGATCATTGGTGATCTTAAGCAGCTTCAAGATTTGTAATATTCTCAATCCAATTCTCTACTCCTGCGGGTCCCTCATTCTCTATGAAATAAGGGGGACGCTGCTGTTGGAAATCTCTGACCATTGTTCGGTCCTGAGATTCATTGGAAGTAGTGCCTCCATTGCCGTTCTGGTGTTGCTATAGAATGGAAGTGACTACTGCATGCACTAGGTTCTGCAGCTCGCGAGTTACCTCATGAATTTTCACACTGTCCTGTCCCTCTTCCTTATTCGGGTTCTATCAGGTATTTGTTCTTTGTGGAGGCATTTTCTTAAGTCATCGAAACATTGGTTGATTTAGTTTTCTCATAAGGACTTGTGTTCAAATACTTTGAAGTTACACTTGATCAAATAATCATAGGGAGGGGAAAGTTTTTGTTTAGTTCTCCTATATATCACTTTGTGTTCCTTATTTGATGAAATCATGTAATGTTTCTTGTTCGGGGGAGGGACGACCTATTTCGCTATGTTTGATAAATCCACAATTTATAGTGATTGTCCTTCCCTTACTGTTGTTTTTTCTCGTCATAGGTTGTTCTCAGATTGAATGCTTACAGTATGATTCTCATCAAAGTAAATTAATCCGGTCCCAGTGCAGCAGACTCCGAAGAGTCGGTCAATTGGGATTCTTATCTGTCTGTGAGACATGATACCGTATTAATCTTACATTGCGAGATTCAACACTTTTGGTTGCGCTCTGATACCAACTGTAACGCCCCGCCCTTTTTCACTTGCATAAATCAGAGTATATTTTTTTTTTCAAGTGAGAGAGGACGGGTCGTCACGACACGAGCCAAGTCAGAGTTTCCAAAACCCGACCCTTGACTGGCCACCATTACGTGTGCTTGGATTAAGTCCACTAAAACATTTACACATGCTTATCTTATTGTTTGCGGAATAATTTATATGAATAAGATGTTATTCATTCTCTTATCATCATTAGACAAGGAAAGTCAATCACCATAAAATTCCAATAAAACTTAAAGATTATCAAACCATAGCAAATAAGTTCTAAGTTATTACAATCCAAAATACAAGTCCTCTAAATACATCATCAAAATTAAAACTAAGTAATTTTAAAAATTAAATCTTCCCAAGCTCCCACGCTTGGCTCCCTTCCGGTCCCATGTCCTTTTCCTTATCATTTCCTGTTCTGTCATCTATAGGGTAGAAGTAGGGGCATTAGTCAACATGCCCAGTAGGTATTCCAATTAGGGTTATGGTGCACATAGGAGTAATATTAGATTAACATAAATCAAGGATATATACATCATTAACGTCATATTTGTAAAACATCTTGTAAGTAATAAAACCATGCGTGATGTCCATATCATAATCATGCTAACATAGGTGTCATGTCATTGGTGTCAATGCTAAATAAAATCCCATCCAATGTCCATACCCAATCACATCATAAATCATTCAATAGTTTCATTGCCAATTATGTCCACAGTGTTTGAGACGGTAACCACTAGGGCACTGTATACCCATCCACAAATTAATAGGGATTACCGACAGAGTGTGATCTCCTCCCTTTGCGCAGGATTTTGGGACTGACTACCCAGGAGTTCTTTAGCCCAACTACGTACTTTTATATTTAACCGGACGCGGCCAAATCACAACGGCTCATATAGCTTCATATAAGCTAATCTCAAGCCCAAGTCATGTCCGGACAGCTCAGAACTTGGTTTGTTGGTCATATGTGTTCCCTTTCATGCCATGCACAAGGTAATGTATGCAAGAATGCATTCACATTTAAAAATACCTAATATCATTGAAAATCAACTTATAATCATATATAATTTATTTAGTCAATGCATTCATCATATTTTGAATAAAACAAGTGTCATAATATATTCCATAGTGTTCTCAATGAGATAGGAATCCTACCAATGTTCGATATACTATCCTTTCTTATTTTGCAAGGATAACGCTAATAATCGCTTGAGATGAATCGCAATCTCTTTGCGGACCTCTTTACCTCATCAAATTCAAACATACATATTAGTTTGATTTTCTATTTAATTTCATCACCCCTTCCATCTTACAAGAGGCTCTAGAGGATAATCCAGAATAAAACTTTTTAATTCAAACGACTGAATTTGGAATTTAGTTGACTGAAACACAACAAGAACCCATCTGTGTTTGACCCGTAAACTTTCAGTCGACTGAATCATAAGATTCAGTCGGCTGAAACACAACCAGATCTTTACAAGCTCGGCCAGTATACTTTCAGTCGACTGAATCACAGGATTCAGTCAGCTGAAACACAACCAGATCCTTCACAAGCTTGGCCAATATACTTTCAGTAAACTGAATCATAAGATTCAGTCGGCTGAAATACAACTAGATTTCATATGTGTTTGGCCATTATACTTTCAGTCAGCTGAAATACAACCAGATCCTTTGTGTGCTCCGGCAGTTCACTTTCAGTCGACTGAATCATAGGATTCAGTCGACTGACTTTGTGTCAGACCCTTTTTGTTTGCATTCATTGTAAGGCCCCTATCGTTGAATGTAATGCCCCACCCTTTTTCACTCGCTTTCTGAAAATCGAAGTCTATTTTTTTTAAAAAAAAAAGAGTGATAGAGAGCGGGACGTCACGACGTGAGCTAAGTCCGAACTTCTAAAGTCTGACTCTTAACTTGCCAACCCTATGTGTTCATGGACTAAGTCCATGAAAACGGTTCACACATAACAATATAAACATGCGGATTAAAATCATAACTACGGAATTATAATAGAACCTAATTCTATTCCATTTTAGATAGCAAAGTAATTCAAGTCTTTAATCATAATTAAAGTTAACTTAAAATATCTGACTAACTATTCAGACCATAGCAAAGTTATCTAAGTTATTAGATGCCGAATTCTAGCTACTCAAATTACAAGTCCATGAGTATCTTAATCAAAATAAAAACTAAAAGCTTCCAAGCTCTTATGCTTGGCCCTTTTCGCGTTCATCGTTCCCCTTGTTTCCTATATCATCCACTATTTCATACATGGTTCATGCTTAGCATCTTAGCCATGATAAAATTAGGGTTCGGCCATTGTCCTTTACCCTATATCCATTTTAAACCCTTTTAAAAACATTCATAACATTCAATGGTTTTCATCCCTCAAAAACCCATAAAATAACCAATGTCTTTCCATGGGGTTCGGCCATATGGTTCATCCTTCCATTAAAGTACTATATTCATCCCCTAATTTTTCTTCCATGGGGTTCGGCCATACACCATGCCGAACCCTATGGTTCCTTTCTTTAAACAAAATTATCAAAATACTTACCGGTTCCGCGACTCCTCCTATTTTCCTTCGCTCCGACTTATTCTTCCGATCCTTTCCTTCCTTAGCCTCTTTTGTATGTATTCCTCTTTCTACTTGATCTTTCACACTTGCTGGCTACCCTCTCCTTCTCTGCACACTGCCGAGAACTCCTTGTTGACAGAGCACATGGCGTCAAGCCCTCCCTTGATTTGTGTATGCTGAGCACCCCTTCTTTCTTATGCTACCTCTCTTTTGTAAAACTTTCACTCGGTCCTATCTTTAGAAGATGTTGAGACCCTTCCATTTAGCAATTACCTAGTACCGCTCTTAACAAAGGAAAGGACACCTTTCAGCGCATCACCGTGGATGTGCATATCTCACATATGACCAAGCAACCTATATTTAATTTTTAGACATCTTCTTTATTTGGATTAGACAATCAGATGTCATTGCCTAATCCCAACCCATCTACACGTGTTGCCCATTTTAGGATAATCCTTGTTCTACTAAAACTCCTTGATTTTCTGAGAGGAAATCTCAGCCTTAGCTGTGGTGTATGCATGTGTGTCATCCTCATCCAGACCGTCCCTTATTTATAGATATATTCCATTACCATTTTAATTCAGTCCCATTTAATTAGGCTTGAACTCACTTGGTGGTCAACCAAGTTAACCACGACCTATTGGGTCCCAATTGGGCATTTTGACCCAAATAGCAGCATTGACCTAATTAAATGCCCCTTACCCATTTACTTTAAACTGAACCTTATACTATAACCGTTGGGTCCTAATTGGGCCATTGACCCAACACCTTACCCATCTAAGGTTCATATCCGTTAATTCACAATTAAAATGACAAATTTCGTAAATATTGAGAATATGGGATTCCGAAGTGTTACATTGAAATCCATCCTTTATCATATTTAAACATGGATTTCATCTTCAATACTTCACTTAGTAAATTTATTCTACCCATTAGCCAAGGTTAGGGTTTTTCATAATCCATCCAATCATAGTATCATTGCATGGGTTAGGATTTAATCTTATGGTTGTTTTGTCTCAAACCATAGCCATCCTACAGATGGATTTCTTACTCCATGACCTTATAACATTTTTGGCCATTCATTCGAACCAATCATGGAACCCATGGGTTCGGCCACACCATGGCCTAACCTATGGTTCCTTAGATTTATTCCCTTATTATTAAGTCTTAGACATACCTTCCTTCAATCTCCTCCTTTCCTTTTGATCTTTTTCTTCTTCCTTAATTTTTCTTCTCCTTTCTTTGTTCTTCAAAGTCTCCAAGTGTATGGAGGTAGAAGTAAGGGAGAGAGAGAGAGAAGAGAGGAGAGGATAGAAAACTCTTGCTCAAAGGAGGAGGAGTTGGCCAAGGGGTTTGAAGTGCCCTTTGGTTTGTGTTTTTGTATTAAAACTAAAACTCTTCCCTCCCTCTCATTATGGCTTGGTCTAACCAAGGAGACCTTGGTTTAACCAAAGAGTTGCCTTGGCTTACTAAGGGTGGCTTCATGGCTCTTGAGATGAAGACCCTTGGGTTCCCAAGTGTCTAAGGACAATGTACTTAGACAAGCTACCCCATCTTTTAATCTCTACCCTTTATCTTCCTTTAGATGGGATGGATGAGATCCTAGCCTCCCATCTCATCCCTTCATCTTCTCAACTTAGGCAAGACCCTTAATTCAAGACTTAAACTCCAAAAGTGGTTGACCAAGTCAACCCATATCATGGTCGACCATGCATGTGGTGACTTGGTCACCACATGGCACTTGGGTCCCACTTTGGCCATGTCACTTGATGACGTGGCATCTTTGCTTAGTTGTCTTCCATGTGATGACATGTATGTCACATGGCAATGCCACATCACTCACATGCCACCTCACTTGATGAGGTAGACTTTAATGCATTAATTGCACTAATTTATCTAACTCAACTAACTTAACTAAATTTACCCAATTATTTTTAAATCAAGGTCACCAATGACCCATTGGGTCTTAATTGGATAACTGACCCATTTCCTTGCTCATCTGATGTCCATTTCAACTTTTTAATCTCAAATTCATTTAAATTGCAATCGAAGTGGGCCAATCCAATAAATTTTAAAATAAGGAAAACCCAGGGTGTTACATAGAGTGCCTTACGTTTGAACCATAGGTATTCTATATCCCCGATGGACTAGATTACGCTCGACCAACCTTAGGGTGTTCCACATCTATCTCCTTTGCTTACGACCCTTGCTGTCCTATTGTTAAAGAATATTAGAAACCCAAGTAGAAACAGTAGGACAAACCCTTGATCTACTTACCATTTTAGAAGACTACATGCAAGTTAGAGAAGTCTAAATGTTGAGTCTAAAAATCTTACATATTTACCCTTTAATTATGATTAAGTTATCATTGATTTTGTATACAAAAGATACGTTTAATGATTTTTTCTACTTTTATGAATAAACAGAAGGAAAAACAGGATTCACGCATAAAACAATGGATAATTGTCGGAAGAAAGCTTAAAATAGAAATTTTTGAATTTCATAATTAATTGATGCCACTTTAGGGTTTTTGATGTAAATTGAATAATCTGGATTCATTTATGAGAGTCTACATTTATTCAATATTTAAAATTCTAGTGGTATTGATTAATTATTTAATTTTAAAATCAATGTCTGCAATTAAGAGGCTAAGAGTTTGAGAAGAATATCCATGGGCCAGAGAACCACTGCAATTGGGCCAAGCTTTGCTCCGAATACCAGACACTTGGCCACGTTAAGTGCTGCAGGCGCATTTTCCAGTGTGGGCTAGGCCAAAGTGAATTCAAGCCTAGTAAGCTTAAGGCCAAGTCCAAATTAAAGATCCAATGCTCCAAGTTCAAATCCAAGTTTACCAACCCTAAACCCAAAAGCCCATGTCCATGACCCATCTTACTCATCCAATTTTCAACCTCCCATCCACACCATCCATTAACCCAATCCACCAATCCAAACCATTCACTTCATGCATCTCATTTATCCCATGCATTTCATATCATCAAACCCTAGATCCACTTAGTCAATCGAACTCGTTCATGCATCATGATTAGATTTAGGACATCCAAACCATTCATCATATAGATTAACCTTAGGAATAGGATCATCCATGCATTATGTACCCATTCATCCACTTAGATCATCCATCATGCATCATAGCCATTAGATCTTAGGACATTTTATCACAACCATCCACATCATTAGGAAAACCCTAGAGCCTCCACATTCATCCATCACATACATAATTTGCACTAGATCTAGGCCATTCATCATATCATTTATTTATCTCCACCTTTGAATCCAAACCCTCCATTAGTCACATTACCATTTTTATAATTTATTTTTACCAATAAAACCTAGAACCATTAGATTTAACCCAAACCAATCTTTGTAACGCCCGCCCCTTTTCACCGTAAAATTAGAGTACAATTTTTTTTTTTTTAAATAAAAGTGACAAAGGGCGCGGACGTCACGACGCGAGTTAAGTTCCGAGCTTCTAAAGCCCGGCCCTTAACTGGCCAACCCTACGCGTGCGTGGAACATAAGTCCACGAGTACGGTTCACACGTAGCAAGTAAGCTCACGGAACATAAAAATAAGTGCGGATGATCATAGAACTATCCTACCAGTTCTTCAGATAGCAGGGAAGAAATACCCAATTAATTACGAAAATGCCATTATACTGTATTATCCAAAATAATACCTAAACATAACAAACTACCTAAATTATTACATTTCCGACAAGCTAACTGTACAAATACATCTTTTCCAAAATAAAGTAAAACAAAATAATTAATCTGCCTCCCCAAGCTCTTAAGCTTGGCTTCCGTCTCGCCCTTCCGGTCCGCCATCTCCTGCATCGTCAGCTAGGGTAGAAGTAGGGCGTTAGAACAACGCGCCCAGTAGGATTCCGAGTAGGGCTAGCACATGGGTTAGTAATAACCACATACAGATAATAACACAGTGAAAACTATAAACCACCATATACTGAAATATAAGTAAATGATATGCCATGGGTGTCAATGTTATGAATCCCACCCATCATTCCATACCATCATGCTGTCATATCCCCCTTGACGGCAAAACCTCGTCAAGATACGAACAATCACAAATCATCCCCCTGGACGGCAAAACCTCGTCCAGATATAAAACAATCACAAATCATTCCCCTGGACGGCAAAACCTCGTCCAGATATAAAACAATCACAAATCATTCCCCTGGACGGCAAAACCTTGTCCAGATATAAAACAATCACAAATCCTCCCCTTGATGGAAGAACCATCATCAAGGTATCATAATTACATACAACATCCCTGATACATCAAACACATCAAAATATCTCCATGTCTGTTTATCGGTCGCCCCGACGGAGCATGGACTCCGGTTTCATTTCATCCTTCCCCTGTCATATCCCTCCCATGCCATGCATGAGATGTAGATGCCATATGCCATGTAATGAATATAATAACAAACAATGACATTTAAAGAAAATCCCATCAATAAAACATATAACTTGATTACCCAAAATAGATCAAGCAAAGCCTCCATAATCACATCATAGCATTAAAACCCATTTTAAACCAATCAAATGCTTACCGGAATGAATCAAGTAAAAACCCCTACATAATACATAATTCAAAACCAATATTAAAACAACTCTTATAATTTCCAAGATAATTCAAAACAACCATCACTCAATCCATGGCTTACAAAAAGGTTAGAATCCTACCGAATACCGACTAGCGTCTTCGTTTCGTTTTCGTCCGATAGTCCGGCTACCGTCACGCGTACTGCCAGCTATATCCAATACCTTATTAAATTTCCAAATCAGTTCAAGTTTTAACCATTTCTAAGCCCATATGAAAAATCGGTCACTATTTAGGTTTTGTGGGTCCCATGTCATCTATTAAACCTTTTAATCCCATAAGTCTTAAAATTCGGCCACCCTAGGCTTTATTAATCACTTATAAGGTTATTACATTAGATCCCCTAAGTCCATGATCAATTTCCATGGAATTCTTGAATTTGGCCACTAATTACGGTTTTGCCACTACCTCATTTTCCATGATTAAACACTCGTTAATCCATGCATGACTTAATCCATAATTGATCATAGACTTAGATCCCTAACTTAGGTCCATTAATGACCCATTGAACCATGTCATAACATCATTAAAATTAGTCTTTTTATTAATTTCACCATTATTCATTTAAACCCATCCATAACCCCATACTTAACCCTTTAAATGGTTCACCAATGGCCATGGGTTCAAAATACCTAATTCATCAACTCTTCCCATGGGATTTACCTCATGTATTTAACTTCAATGAGTCCATTACTCATTCATTTCCTTTGGAGACCACACACACACACCATTCATCATCCAATTTAACCCACCAAAATGGATCACAACTGGGCCATGGGTTCGGCCATCCACCATGGCCGAACCCATGGTGTCATTTCCCCATTTTGCTTGGATCTATTTACACCATTTAGATCCAAAATAAATCCTTCCTTGAGGTGGCTTAAATCACACTCTTAAACCACCACTCTTAGCCCCATTTGGATCACTACATTTGTTCATTTGAAACCCTAACTCATTAACACATTAATCCATCTTTTCCATCCTTTAAACCCATCATTTGATCACCATTACATCACCATAGGGTTCGGCCATTTACCATGGCCGAACCCATGGTTCATGATCCACCATTCATTGCTCCAAAATACCTACATTCACCAAAATATTAATTTCATCAATCTTCCCATTTTTCCATGGCTTCATACCCTAAAACCCTAATTAACTTTACACACAACAACCTAGGGTTCGGCCATACACCATGGCCGAACCCATGGTTCATATATCACTCTCTTTTATACCTTCCAATGCCATAAAATCCATTTGCATTTTCATCATAAAACCATTTTAAAACTTGCCCACATGCATTCATTTACAACCCTAAATTTCATTAGCTAGAAACCCTCATTGTTTTCCATTCTTTAAAACCCTAATTATTTACATCAACTAGCTAATCACCCACCATGGGGTTCGGCCATGCTACATGGCCGAACCCTATGGCCCATGATTTCCTTCCAATAACCTAATTCCATTCTTAATTTCATAAATTACCCAATGCACATAATCCATTTATTTATTTTCTTACCCTAACCCTAATTTACCCATTTAGGGTTTCCTCCATCTTCCACCCTCTCATTTGATGGGTTTAACATCCATGGCATAAATTTATGTAACCACCATTAAATTCTATGAAAATAATTTCCAAATCTTAAACCCTAAAAAAACCAAAATTTCTTGTTTAAGAAATACTCACAATTCGTCGTCTCCTCCGACTTCCGCCGCTCCCGTCGGTTTCCTTAGCCTCCTCTCTCCTTCCTCTTGATCTTTGATAGGTCAAAATCTTTGATCAAGGGTGGCAACTCCCAACCTTAAAATCAGCCATGTTAGGTTTGAATTTGAGAGATGAAAAGAGGAAAAGATGATGAGAGGAAGATGATGACCTTAATCTTAGAGTGAACTCCCTCCAAATTCCATTTTTTTTTCTTCTCTCCTTGAGCTCCTTCTCTTTTTTTTTTTTTTTCTCCTTCACTTGGACATGGGACGGCAATGGAGGAGTGGAGAATTGAAATGAGAATGAAAAGAGAGAGAAAGAAAAAGATAAGACTCATTCCCATTTTTTTTCTCTTTACATTAACTACCTCCACCAACCTTAAGATATTTTATAGATCTTTTATTTGCTTTATGGTGGTGGTTATCTAAACCACCACCAAGCCCAACGTGTGTGAATTTTTTTAAGTTTGAGATGAGGTGAATCTTCACCTCATGGCCCCACCTTGACCACTCTTAACTACCATATTTAAATAATTTAATTAGATAATTACCTTAGGCTAATCCATTGATACTTAGCCTAAGTTCATTACTCCACCCATGGTTGACCAAGTCAACCATGGTGGCCGGCCCCACCAATCATTGGCCCACACGCCACCTCACTTGATGAGGTGGAGGTGGGTCCCACTTGGCCACAACACCTTGATTTAACTCCAAGTAACTTAGGTGATTTAAATTCATTGAATTCACTCTAAATGGATCACCATTGGGCCCATGGCCCAATTACATTTCCCACTAGCCCATTTACCTTAGAGCTTAACCCTCTTGACCCATTGGGTCCCAAATGGGTATTCGACCCAATTTGACCATTCTTGACCCATTTAAATAAATTTAAATCCAAACCATAGTCTATTGGGCCACACTTGGGCCTTTATCCAATTTTGGCCCATTTACCATTTATTCCACCAATTTTCTAATTTCCACCATAAAAAAAATAAATAATAACACATATATATTACTTTACAATTTCCGGGCCATTACAATCTTAGCCATCCATTCACCAATCCTAAGTTAAAACAACTTTAAGGTCAAGCTAGCCTCTATCGCCCATGCCTTGTCACCACTCTATCCATTCAACACACAGTTCACACGATTTTAGCACCTAAAAGCTCTCCATGCACTTAGACAAAGATCCATTTAGATACACTCCTAAGATCCCTACACACCTCATCATCCCCATCCACCATGTCGTACACGATTTTTGCTTATCTCCTTCCTATCCCATTCGAATTTCATAGTCAACCTCACCATATTGCATCTTATCCATTCATTCATCAATCCATTTAATCTTAGCCGTTCATATCATTGTACAACCCAAAACCCGAGAACACAAAGCCAAATTCGTAGATCACACAACAAATCCCAATCTCAATTTTCTCTCCTTGCTTACTTGTACTCCACTCCAAGCCAACCAATGCACACCAAATTCGTGTACACCTATAGAGTAGCCCTAGTTTTCTAGCTTTTAATCCTAGCCACCCATGTTAAGTTAGATCTAATCCCAACCTTTACCCATTAACTTAAACCTAGATTTAATCTTAGCCATCCATTCAATCCCAAGTCCTATAAATAGCCCAGTAACCCGAACACCAAACTCAAATTTGACTTGGAATTCAAAAGGAGCAAAGGTTGGAGCAAAAGACAAGAGGACAGGAGCACCATTAGAATTTACATGTGAGAGTTGTAGATTTTTATTTTTATGTTAGCTTTCTTTTATTCAATTTGTAAAAGCCTTGTACTTTAACCTAGTGAGCTTTAGTGCCAGTCTATTTTTCTGAGGGATTTAAGTCAATCCATTTTTATTTCTTTAGCGCTTCAAGTCGTTGTGGATCTCATCATTCTTCAAATTTTGGTCATAATTATTGAGAACGCCATTAAAATTGAGTTAGTACATTTGAATTTTTTTGGAATTTATTTAAAACAAAGAAATCACTGTATAAAACTTATGATATGATTTAGGTCATGTTTGGATCGTTTGAACCTTCATGCCTACCTATCTTTGGTCAAAATTTATCTTGATAGTTCCCAGTTGAGCCTTTAAAATAACATTTTTTCTTGATCAGCCATGGTTACCAAACCCAACTCCGGTTTTGGAGTCTGAGCCTCACTAAAAATATATCTGTACTTATTCATAGAAAAAGGTTAGAGATAACAAATATTGGGATGGTACTAAAAAACAACAGCACAAGAAAATAAAAAAGAAGAAAATAGCACAAAAAGAAAAGGAACATCCTGACATCAAAAGAAGAATGTGAAAAAAAGAGGATGAATATTTTAGAAAGTGCTGGAAAGAAAAGAAATAGAGGAAGAAATATCCCGTCATGTATCTTAAAGACCTCTAACCTTTTGATCAAAATATTTATTCTTAGAATCTTATTATCTTTCTTTGATTTGATCCGATCCCAAGCCACGTTTCGTCCTATTGATCTTAAGTTTGAAATATGGTATTTCATGTGGAGAATAAAGGAAGAAAAATGATAATGCACAACTCAACGTTCTTAGGAAAGTGGTGTCCATTCATGAGATCCAATAATTATTTTCTTTGTCATGTGTCATCTTTCTAATACATATGTGAGAAATTTTGAATTTGACTACACAAACTCCGCTCATATATACCTTTGAGAGAAAATAACCCAACCTCTAAGTGCTAATCTTTCTGAGAGATATCTAGTGAGGTTTGAAGTCAAAGCGTATCTTCCAATGTTGGGTACAAAACTTGTGTCTATTTGAAAAATAAAACTTACTTTAATATTGGCTAAGCACACACTACACTCTGAATATAAGTCTTATAAAATAAATTTTGGAATCGTATGATGTCTAGATTTTTATGCACTTGTTTTTGCCGAATCTGAAACTAATACTATACAAAATTAGATGTTTGTGGGTATCATCACAGCAAGCCCTCATGAGACTACAACTCGTCCACTAGGGGTAACCCAGGGGTTTAATGTAACGCCCCGCCCTTTTTCACTCGCTTTCCGAAAATCAGAGTCTATTTTTTTCTTAAAAGAGTGATAGAGAGCGAGACGTCACGACGCGAGCTAAGTCCGAACTTCTAAAGTCAGACCCTTAACTGGCCAACCCTATATGTGCATGGACTAAGTCCATGAATACGGTTCACACGTAGTATGTTAACTTGCAGAATTAAAACATAACTGCGGATTATAATAGAACTTAATTCGATTCCATTTTTAGATAGCAAAGTACTTCGTCACTTAACCAAATTACCTTAAATTAAATATCCAAACAAACCATCCAAACCATAGCAAGATATCTAATTTATTACATGCCCAAATTCTAGCTACTCAAATTACAAGTCCAAAAGCAACTCAATCAAAATATAAATCAAGCATATTCAAGCTCCTATGCTTGGCTCCGTTCACGCTCATCGTTCTCTTCATTTCCTGTGTCATTAACTAGGGTAGAAGTAGGGCGTTAGAACAACGCGCCCAGTAGGTATTCCATATATGGTTAACACATGGTTAGTACAAAAATCATATGTATAACATAATCATAAAACCATGTAAAACGATGCCATGCCATGTGTCTTATGCAATGAGTCCCACCCATCACAATCACAATGTAACCTCTTGATGGAATTCTCCTCATCAAGGTATCCCCACAGTTGCCTTACGGACGCCCCGACGGAGTGTGTTCTCCGGATTCTCCTTGATGGATAAAGCACATCAAGGTCTTCCTACGAATGCCTTACGGATGCCCCGACAGAGTGTAGCCTCCGGTTACAGACATCCCTCCCATGCCATGAATGAGATGTATGTGTCCATATGCTATGTAATAAAATAACCATAGCATTAAAACCTCATATTTGAAATATAACATTTTAACAGCATAAACCATCAAAATAAGAGATTAAACCATATTACATAACCTAGTTTCAAAGAGGTAGAATCCTACCAAAGACACTAAAGTGTCCTTGCGCTTTTGTCAGGAAACTGTTCACGATCGTACACCCCTTATGAGGTCCCGTTACCTTATAACATATCCATAAATCAAAATCCATGTTCCATTTGCTTTCCTATTATGTTTAAGTCCATAAACCATCCTTGTGGGGTTCGGCCATACACCATGGCCGAACCTCAACCACTTGAATTTGGTCCCGCTTTTTATTTAACCAATCCCATCCAAGTTAACCATTTTAAAAACCCTAAGTCCACCAAATACACATTAGTGGGGTTCAGCCATACAACATGGCCGAACCTCACCATCTTGGTTTTGGTCCCTCTTTCAAGTCCTTTGATCTTTTCATCCTTTGATTCACTTATCTCATCACTTACAACAATTATTTAGCATTGATAATAATCTAAGTCCATAAAAATATTCCCCATGGGGTTCGGCCATACACCATGGCAGAACCCATGGTCCATCATTTTTAATTATTTACAACATTGCCATTAATCTATCCATGGCTAACATTTCATTCATTAAAGCATAATTAAGTCCATATTTTGATCCACAAAATGGTTCATGGGGTTTGGCCATACACCATGGCCGAACCCTATGATATCTAAATCCAATTTATCCATTGAATTATTTACCCTCCTTAAGTCCATAAACCAAGGTCCCTCCATGGGGTTTAACCATATATTTAGATTCATTCTTTTTTATCATCATCTACCATGTTTAAAATCAATTAAACTTACCACAATTCCCCATCATTTCCATGATCTAAAATCACCTTAGTCCAACGATATTTTTCCTTTTAATCCCTTCAAAAATATTGATAACCTTCCATAGGGTTCGGCCATACACCATGGCCGAACCCATGGTCCATGATTCTTTCCCCAATTATCATTTTAACACCATTTAAAATGATTAGTATTCCTTCCTTTAAAGCCCTTTTAAAATCCTTAATATGCATCTACAATTTCCATGCTTTGAAACCCATTAAAATTATTAAACAATCCACATAAATTCAATATCTAAGAAAACCCTAAGTCCATAAATATTCCTTAGTGGGGTTCGGCCATACAACATGGCCGAACCTCACCCTTTGGTTTTGTGCCCTTCTTTTCAATTCTTTATGGTTCTCATACATACTTCCATTTAAGTCCTTTACAACCTTTTAAAATCACAAGCATACTTCTATGATTTCCATCTTTCAAATCCATTAAAAATATTAACAATGTCCTTCCATGGGATTCGGCCATACATCATGGCCGAATCCTATGGTTCATCCTTTTCATTAAACTTCATCATTCATCCCTTAATCTTTCTTCCATGGGGTTCGGCCATACACCATGGCCGAACCCTATGGTTCCTTATTTAAACAAAATCCATTAAAATACCTACCGGTTCCGCGACTCCTCTTGTTTTCCTTCGCTCCAACTTGTTCTTCCTATCCTTTCCTTCCTTAGCCTCTTCCTCCTTCCTTCTTAATCCTTTGGCCGAGAGTGAGAGCGAGAGAGAGAGAGAGAGAGAGAGAGAGAGAGAGAGAGAGAGAGTTCGGCCTTGAGTGATAGGGAGAGAACCTTGAGATGAAGCTCTAAGTCTTTTTGTCTTGGGGAGTGGTCGGCCAAGAGATGGTTTGAAGTAGAGAAAACAACCAAGAGGGAGAGGGAGAGAGTGAGATGAAAATCCAATTTGTTTTGTTCGAATGAGGTGGTCGGCCAAGGGTGATGCCTTTGGTAAGGTCCTTTGTGCAACTCCCATTTTCATTAACCACCCTCCTTAATGCTCCACTTGGGGGGTTCATCCATGAGATAAAACTCCAAGGATCCAACGGTGTGGCCTTTGTTTTGGCTTTTGTAACACATGAAACCATCCCCTCCTTATTAATTCCCCATTTGGGGGTTTCATCCATGAGATGAAACTCTCCCTCCAACATGTATCTTTGGTTTGAATTTTGAAATAACCAAAACTCCTCACCTCCCATTATTGATCCAAGTGGGGGTTTCATCCATGAGATGAAACTCCCATGCCAACGTGTACTATGGGTTTGAATGGTGTAACCCCCAAAACCTTTTCATCCAACTCACCTCTTTAACTTAACTCATATAATTTAATTCAAATCTATTTAACTCACTTAACTCATCTCTTTAAAATCAACTCAATCACTTAATTGCATTCCAATTTAATTCAGCCCCAATTAAGTTAGGCTTGAACTCACTTGGTGGTCAACCAAGTCAACCATGACACATTGGGTCCCAATTGGGCATTTTGACCTAAATAGCAACCTTGACCCAATTAAATGCATCTTACCCATTTACTTTAAATTGAACATTTATTCCATAACCGTTGCGTCTTAATTCGGCCATTGACCCAACACCTTACCCACCTAAGGTCCATATCCATTAGTTCATAAATTAAATGGGCAAATTTCATGTATATTGATACCTTGAAAATCCGGGGTGTTACATTTAAAGGTTTGTTGTATACGCTAAATGTAGTGGAGAGTGCCAACGAAAGTGGTTTAGTTTTTAGATTTGAAATTAGTTTTTAGGTCTAAGTTAGGTCTTGAAAAAAAATAAAGCTCTAAGTTAGTATTAGGTTTAGATTAGGAATTTTTAGGTTTTTAATTTTTAGACTTAGGTTTTTATTTTTAATTTTTGCTCAAGGACTAGCAAAATCTAAGTTTGGAGGTATTTGTTGAGTCTAAAAATCTTATATTTTTACCCTTTAATTATGATTAAGTTAGCCTTGATTTTGTATATAAAAGATATGTTTAATGGTTTTTTCTAGTATTGTAAATAAAAAGAAGGAAAAACAGGATTCATGCATAAAACAATGGATAATTGTCGAAAGAGGGCTTAAAATGGAAATTTTAGAATTTCATAATTAATTCATGCCACTTTAGGGTTTTTGATGTAAATTGAATAATCTGGATCTATTTATGAGTGTCTAGATTTATTCAATATCTAAAATTATAGTGGTATTTGTAACACCCCGGATTTTCAATTTATTAATATATATGAAAATTACCCATTTAATTTGTGAATTATTAAATATGGATCTTAGATGGGTAAAGGGTTGGGTCATTGCCCAATCAAGACCCAACGGTTTTGGAATTGGTTTCAATAAAATTAAATAGGGCTGAATTAAAAAGGGTATGCAATATGTCTAAAAATTAAATATGGATTAATTTGGCTGTGTACATGAGGTTGATATGAAACATATATCTATCTAGATTAAGGATATGTGCATGAGATGTATGTGGGATTTTCATATCCACATTGTTATGCTAGAATATCTTGAGAAGATATCTAAGATTAAATTGAAAGGTTGCATGGCCGTGTATATGAGATATTTAATCAATGAGATATGCGCATACAAGGTAAGATTTTCTATCACAAAAATCAAGGAGTTATATGCGACCAGGGATTGTCTTAAATTGGGCAAAAACTTGTAAATGGATTGGGATTAGGCAATGATATCTTATTGTTTAAATAAAGAAGATGTTTAAATCCAAATAAAGAAGTTGCTTGGCCGATTGGAAGATAGATAAAAGAGAGGCAACAAGGGGTGCATAGGCACCTTCTAAATATGGAACCGATTGGAACTTCTATAAAACAAAGGTAGTGTACACGGCATTAGGCAAGGGCTAATTTAAAGGGTCTTGGCACCTTCTAATAGTGGACCGATTGGAAGTATTATTAGAAGAGGGGCAGCATGACAAAAGGGGTGCATGCATCTTCTAATATTGGATAGTGCCATGTGGGAGTTTTTATAAAAGAGAGGTGCACAAGACAAGTGCTTGGAGTAATTTCTATTCCAAAGCATCTTCTCTCTCTTTCTCAAACTATATCTCACGGCAATACACAAAACCAGCAAGGATTGACGCTGGTTTGCTCTTAGCAAGAAGGTGTTCTCAGCTTTGTGAAGGATCAAGGAGGCTAAGGAAAGAAGAAGATTGGAAGAGCAAGATCAACCGAAGGAAAACCGGAGGAGTCGCGGAACCGGTAAGTGTTTTGATGTTTTTGATTAAAAGAAAAGAACCCCATGGAAGATAATTGGGAGATGATCATGGTATGTTTTAATGAGAAGTTGATGAACCATAGGGTTCGGCCATGATCAAGGGCCGAACCCCATGGAAGGTTGTTGGTTATTTTTATGGGATGGAAACCATGGAAAGATATGGTTTAATTTATGGGTTTTTGGAGGTTGAACGTCATGGAAGATTATTCATATTTTTGAAAGGTTTACATGGAGATGACCATGGATGAACCATAGGGTTCGGCCATGGTGTATGGCCGAACCCCATGAAAGGTCATTAGTGAATGATAATGGATTTAAATGATGGAAAAATTATAGATGTATGCTTATGATTTTTAAAAAGGGTTAAATGGAAGATGGTTGGTGAAGAACCTTAAACCATGGGTTCAGCCAAGAGGCATGGCCGAACCCCATAAATAATTATGGAATTATACTCATGTGGTTAGATCATGGAAAGGATGGCAATTTTGTAAATACATGATAAAATGGAGGATCATGGGTTCGGCCATGATGTATGGCCGAACCCCATGAGGTCTTTTTATGGATTTAATTTATTAAGGAAATTTTATTGGATGAATAATTTTTAGAAAGGAGATTATGAACCATAGGGTTCGGCCATGGTGTATGGCCGAACCCCATGGAGTTGTATTGATATTTTTAATGTATGGAGGGTGGTTATTAAATTAGAAAGTTTCTAATTATGGAAGGTGGATTTTAATTTAGAAAGGATCTAAAAATAGAAGAATGGAAGGATGGATATTAAATTTAGAAAGTTTCTAATTATGGACTTTCTAATAATGGATGCAATGTAGATAATTGGGAGTTAGACATCATAGGGTTTGGCCATGGTGCTTGGCCGAACCCCATGAACCAATTTTATGGGTTTATGTTTATGTGTATTTTAAATGAAGGGAGGATGCAAGTATAGACTTATGGTTTATGGACCTAAGATGGTGAACCATTTAAAAGAAAAGTTGGAAAAGAAACATCAAGGGTTCGGCCATGGTGTATGGCCGAACGCCATGAACTTGTTAATGGGCCATTTGTGGACCTTTGTATAATGTAAATGAATGGTTTACCACACCAAGGGATGAAGGGTGAGAATAATGGAATGATAACCATGGATGGCATTTTGGTAATGAAGTGAAATCAATGAACCATGGGTTCGGCCATGGTGTATGGCCGAACCCCATGGGAAATGTTTGCTGAGCATAAGGTTGATGTATCTTAGATGATTAACTTCTTTATCATTAGATTAATGAATAAAAGTGGTATGAGTGGCATTGTTGTAAATATAAGCAAAATTGAAGGATCATGGGTTCGGCCATGAGATAGGTTTGTGGATCAAAACATGGACTTAGGCATGTGTTAATGAATGAAAGGTTTGATTAAAGATTAGCCCAAAGGTAAAGTTGTAATAAAGGGTGAAAGTGAGGAATCATGGGTTCGGCCATGGTGTATGTAACGCCCGCCCCTTTTCACCAAAATCAGAGTCTATTTTTTTTTTTTTAAATGAAGAGTGACAAAGGGCGCGGACGTCACGACGCGAGTTAAGTTTTCATTTTATCCTTCCCTTCTTAGGCCCATGATTGATCCATAGACTTGGATCCATTAATGTTCCATCAACCATGATATGTACATTAACAAATTAGTCATTAACTTAGCTTAATTTTCCATTCATCTAACCACATACATAATCCCATTTTTACTTGGATCCATATACATTATTTAGGTCCACCATAAGTCCTTCCTTGAGGTGGTTTCCATCATGCATTCAAATCATATAGATACCAATTTCCTACCCCTCTGGATTATTCAACACATATTCATAGATTCCTAAAAATAGTGGTACATCTAAGCTTACTTAGGTTATGTCAAATAATACCCATTCACCACTAAAAATATTCACAAGTATTACAAATTTCACCAATTACCAACTTCCACCCTACATGCCCACGTTATCAATGGCTACAACATCATACGGGTTCATATGCCTTCATTATCAAGTCACGTAGAATTGAAATCACACACAATCATCGAATAACATAACTCATATGTAACAAGATCTTTCATCTCCATTCTCATCAAACAATAACATGAGATAACATAAGAAATAACACATTAATATAATCTAGCGATTCAACATAATTATGATTAGCTTACCCTACCCCATTTACAACATACACCTAGAGATTTAGAAATAACAATCCTACTCACCCAAAGCAAGTCATCCCCACACATTCGAAGACCATCCATGACTATCCACAAATTCCTAAACTTTGGAATTATTCATCAGCCCCACCTAGGTTTCCAACCAAACGCATTGGCATATCACGGCCTCTTCATGCATACTACATATTCACAACTCATAGCACTTTATCAACTCATCATCATATACATAGTCTATAACACATCCTTGTTCCTCAATGACTATTCATTGCATACAATCAATTATCAAAGTAATATCATATAAACTCATTGCAACGATTGATAATTCATAATTTAGCAACATCATAGGGAATCATCATGCAAACACTAAATAAAATATTTTCATAAATTCATAAGCATAGTATGGTTTGGTTCATGGTTCATTCTTTTCCACCACTTTTGAGGCCATTAACAATCATTGATATCCTCCATAATTTTTCCTCATTAAAACTCTTTAACTTCACTAACATTTATTCATTAACATCTTAAAATCATAAATCCCCCTTCCATGGTTTTGATCTTAAAAACCCCATTTAAGCTTACTTAATTACTCACCATAATTCCTTCCAAAAACCACACACATTTCATGCTTAAATAAATTTCATTACATAATGTCCTTAATGTATTTATTTTTCTTTAACCTAATTTATCCACTTTTTCCATTTCTCATCTTTCCATTGGATGGATTTGAGATCCAAGGCCTATGATCATTTGGCCACCATCAAATCTAATAAGAATGGATCCCAAATCTTAAATCCTAAAAATTCAAATCTCTTGCTTAGGAATTACTTACAATCCGACGTCTCCTCCAGTTTTTCTTTCTCCTCTTGATTTCCTTAGCCTCCTTTCTCCTTCGTCTTGATCTTTGGTCGGCCAAGATGCTTGATCAATGGAAAAAATCAAGGCTTAGGTCGGCTAAGGTAGGGTTAGGTTTGAGAGAGAGGGGAAGAATGGAGATGAGAAAGATGTCTCAAGGTCTTTGTCTTGAGGTGGAGGGCCAAGTCTTGCTCTTTCTTCTCTTCTTCTTCTTTTCTCCTTAGCTTTCTTCTTCCTTGCTTCCTTGGTGTAGGGGACGGTTCTTGGAGAGTGGGAGAGATGGGGAGAGAGAGATGAGGGTGAAATGAAGAGAATGAGATAAAAACTTATCTTATCTCTTTGGTTACTTAAATTACACTTTAACATTAAGTCTCCCAACCACCCCACTTGAGATATTTTTCATGCTTTATGCTTTATAGTTTATGGTGGTTGGGATAAACTCCACCAAGCCAACGTTTTTGGCTTCTTAAGATGGAAAGGTTTAGTTTTCCATCTTTTGACCCCTTTGACCACCTTTTAAATAATTTAATCATTTAATTAATTAGTTAATTACCTTAGGTTAATTAATTCCCACTTAACCTAATTCCATTATTCTACCCATGGTTGATCAAGTCAACCATGGTGGCCGGCCCCACCAATCCTTGGTCCACACGCCACCTCATTTGATGAGGTGGAGGTGGGTCCCAATCGGCCATGTCACCTTGGTCAATTCATCACCAACTTAGGTGATTTAAATTTAATTAAATCCATTACTCTTATTGGATCACCATTGGGCCCATGGCCCAATTAAATTCACCCTTACCCATTTACCTTAGAGCTTACATTAGGTATTGGGCCCAATTTGACCATTCTTGGCCCAATTGACCATCATTGACCCCTTAAATGAATTTAAATCCAATCCATAGTCCATTGGGCCATATTTGGGCCTTTATCCAAATCTTGATCCATTTACCCTTTGTTCCATCAAATTTCCAATTTCCACCATTAAAATAAATAATATCCACCTATATATTGATTTACAAATTTCGGGCCATTACAATATAATCCTCTTTTGAAATTTTCGTCCCGAAAATTTGAGTGAAGTAGAGGTTCAAAACATCTCATACAAAGAGCTCCGGATAAGCGGCTCTGTACAGAGAGTAGGTGTTGCCGTATCAACTTGATCTACGCTGTAGTCTTCGCAACCGACTCTGGTCCAATCAACGCAGGCTCACAGGCTTCTGTCCAACACACTGGCGATCTACACGGCTACCATATAAGGCTTCAAATGGAGCCATCTAGAGGCTTGCCTGGTAACTGTTATTGTAGGAGAACTCCACCAGTGGCACATGATCCTCCCATCCACCCTTGAAATCCAGTATACACGCTCTTAGCATATCCTCCAATATCCATATTGTCCTCTCCGACTGTCCATCAGTCTATGGGTGGAATACTGTACTGGTCAACACATCGGTCCCCATAGCCGACTGTACGCTTTGCCATACTCTGCTAGTGAATTGGCCATCTCTGTCGGACACAATAGTCAGGGGTACACCATGTAGTCTGATAATATTTCGGATGTACCGTTGACCCATATTGCATCGTTTCCCCTTGATGACCTTAGTAGCCCTGTTACAAAGTCCATGGCTACATGCTCCCATTTCCACTCCGGCACTGGTAAGGGTTTGAGTAACCCAGGTGGCTTCCGATGTTCCGCCTTAACCTGCCGACAAGTTAGGCAGCGAGCAATAAACTCTGCCACATCTCTCTTGAGTCCATGCCGCCAATAGTGCCTCTTTAGATCATGGTACATCTTGGCGCCGTCCGGATGGGTAGAGGGCTTGGTTTGGTGTGCCTCAACCAAAAACTCCGTTCCACAGCTCTTAGGCACAACCGTCCTACCTCGGAATACAAGACACTGTCCCGGTCGTAACTCTCATTCCAGTACCACTTCACTTGTAGATATCTTGGTCCATATCTCCTCCATTTCTGGGTCTATTCGCTGTTCCCGTTCAATTGTGTCAAGTACCTCTTAATTACATCAACATCACTCACATCAACCTATGAGTTTCATTCTTGCAGAATTTACTCTGTCCCACATTATCTCTTTTTCTCATGAACCCATTTGCGATCTTATGTAAATTAATGTATTATATTTCATTTTACCTGCTACCAAGACATTCCCCATACATACTTATTCAACACGTTCTTTCATCTACTCTCTGCGTGAGATAGCCTGCCAGTACAAGCCTACGCTCAAGTCCTTGGCTGATTCCATTTCAACTAGGTTTCTAGCTGCACTCTCCTAGAACTCCATCGGCTAACTACAGAGTCAGCTAGCTAGACTAACTCGGCAGTCGCCCATAGCTTCCCATTCGAGTTTCACTAGACTATTATCCTTCCCATTAAATACATCTCCAAAACTTAGCACTTCTTCATTTGCACATAAGTCACTATGTGACTAACCCTTTTGTTCATAACTTCTACGACACCAATACCTGACATCAATCCAAACCACCATGGGAACCCTCATCCATGGTTATACACATCCATGGTTAGTAACCATCCATGAATATAACCCTCCTATGGGTATAATCCATTCATGGGCATAACTAATACCTTCGTAGGACTATTCTGTCTCATCATATCATTTATTCATCTCCACCTTTGAATCCAAACCTTCCATTAGACACATTAACATTTTTATAATTTATTTTTACCAATAAAACCTAGAACCATTAGATTTAACCCTAACCACTCTTAGCCATCCATTCACCCAACCCTAAGTTAGAACAACTTGAAGCTCAAGCTAGCCTCCATCACCCATGCCTTGTAACGTCCCACCCTTTTTCACTCTCTTTTTCCCGTAAAACAGAGTCTATTTTTTTTTATAACAGAGTAGAGTGATAGAGCGCGGGCGTCACGACTCGAGCTAAGTCCGAACTTCCCAACTCCGACCCTTAACTGGCCAACCCTATGTGTGCATGGACTAAGTCCACGAAAATGGTTCACACATAGCAATATAAACATGCGGAATATTAACATCAAAAATTGCAGAATCATAATAGAACCAAGTTCTATTTCATTCAGATAGCAAAGTACGTCAAGTTCTGAATCATTATTAAAATGTCATAATCATCCAAATAAACATCCGACCATCTAAGTTATTACATTCCCGGAAACTAGTTACTCAAATACATGTCCATAAGTAACTTTATTCAAAACTTATAAAATAAAGCATCCAAGCTCCTATGCCTGGCCCGTCTTGCGTTCATCGTTCCCTTGATTTCCTGTATCATCAACTAGGGTAGAAATAGGGCGTTAGAACAACGCGCCAAGTAGGTATTCCAATTACGGCTAACACATGGTTAGTACAAAACATATAATAATATCATAATGTCAAAACCATATAAATCAACGCCATGCAATGATGACAAATGCAATGAGTCTCATCCATCACATGTAAATAAAAGTACCCACCACATAGGTTTTTCGGATGCCCTGAAGCAGTGTGAACCTCTGGATTCTTCCTGATGGAAAATCACATCAAGGTACCGCACATAGGTTTTTCGGATGCCCCAATGGAGTGTGACCCCTCCTGTTACAAATCCTCCACCCCATGCCATGCATGAGATGCCAATGAAACACATGTTATTTTATAACATAAACATAGCATTTAAAATCATATTTAAAACACATACTCTTTCCTCATAAAGATATAGCATTTAAAATCAACATTTGAAACATATCCTTTGCAGCATAAATTCATCAAAATAAGATAAACACAATGTACATAAACCATGGTTTCAAAGAGGTGGAATTCTACCAAAGACCGCTCAGGAGTCCTTGCATTTTCGTCCAAGAATCGATCACCGATTGCGCACCGCTTGCGAGATCCTGTTACTTTATAATATAATAACCAATCAAAACCAAGTCCCACTTGATTTGCAATATTTAAGTCCATAAACCATTTCCCATGGGGTTCATCATTTTCAGTCAATATTACCAAAATGCCATTAGTCTAACCTTAATTAATATTCTTTTCATTTTAATCCAACATACGTAACCCTAGGTCCATTAATTCACCTATTTATGTAATTGCCATTACTCTCATCACCTAAGTTTTGGGTTCCAAAACATAGGTCCATTAATTCTCATATAATTACCATATTGCCACACAAGGCTAACCTTCCATTTTTAGCAAGTATCCATAATTAAAAGGTCCTAATTTAATCTCCATGGTCCATAATTAGATACTTTCTAATTTAGTAACTTCCTCCATAAAATAAACCCTTGTGGGGTTCGGCCATACACCATGGCCGTGTAACGCCCCGCCCTCTCTGAGATTTTCATAGTCTAATTTTTTTTTTTTAATAATAAAACATCGAAAGAGAGCGGGCGGCGTCACGACGCGAGTTAAGTTCAGACTACCCAAGTCTGAACCTTAACTGGCCACCCATGTGTACATGGACTAGACCATGATAATGAATCACACATGGAACTAACATTAACATGCGGAATAACCTAGATTAACTGCGGAATAGAAAGACTAGATAGCAAGTAACTGTCTCAAACATTAATTAACATAAATCAACCATCTAAGTTGTTAACCTAATCAAACCATAGCAAGTAATAACTTATTACATGTCCAACAAAATATAGTTCAAAAGACAGTAATATGAAGAAGTCCAATCCATCATTCAAGCGCTTAAGCTTGGCTCCCCTCCTGGTCATCGTCCTTCTCTTTCCCTTTCCTTGTACCTGCACTCTCCTCTGAGGATAGAATTAGGGCGTTAGATCAACGCGCCCAGTAGGTTCCCGAATCAGGGCTACCATATGATTAGCATATAAAACATGCATATATATCATAGTACATGATTAGTAAAAACAGGTAAAACAATGCTATGAAGTATGCACATGCAATGAGCCTCCCCCATCATGTACATTCATAGCCACCATCATGTTACTCCTCCTGGCATGACTTAGGGTTTAGGGTTTAGGGTTTAGGGTACTTCTCAGTTTGGGGACATTGCCAAATCATCACACTTTGTTTTCTTTTGTTTATGGGGGAAATCTCTAAATTCCTGTTGTTTGTTTCTCAATGGGGAATATCAGGGGAGTACATCCTACTTTGCTATGTTTGATATATCCAGTTATGATGATTGTACTTTACTTTGCTATCTTTCATTGTCGTTCTCAGATTGATTGTTCAGTCTGAGTCACTCGAAGTAAATTAATTCGGCCCCCAGTCGGCGGACTCCGGAGAGTCGGTCAGTTGGGATTCTTACCTGTCAGTGAGACATGAAACCGCCTTAATCTTACTTCGATGATTCAACTTCCCGTTTCGCTCTGATACCAACTGTAACGTTTGTAACGCCCGCCCCTTTTTACCGTAAAATCAGAATACATTTTTTTTTTTTTTTAAATAAAAGTGACAAAGGGCGCGGACGTCACGACGCGAGTTAAGTCCGAGCTTCTAAAGCCCAGCCCTTAACTGGCCAACCCTACGTGTGCGTGGAATGAAGTCCACGGAGAATGGTTCACACGTAGAAGTAAGCATCGGGGAACATTTCAACCAATTGCGGAAAATTATAAAAGAGCCTAACCTACAAATTCTTAGATAGCAGGGAAGTTACATTCATTCAATCACCAAACATCCTTAAAATCATAATGTCCAAAATATAGTAAGTAATCTAAATTATTACATTTCCGACAAGTTAAACTACTTCAAATACACATTTCTCAAAATAACTTAAATAAAATAATTAATCCACCTTCCCAAGCTCTTAAGCTTGGCTCCCGTCCCATCCTTCTGCTCCGGCATTTCCTGCGTCATCAGCTAGGGTAGAAGTAGGGCGTTAGACCACGCGCCCAGTAGGACTCCGAGTAGGGCTAACACATGGATTAGTGATAACAAAGCATATAGATAATAGTATAATGAAAACCATACAATGAATGCTATGCCATGGGTGTCTGTGTTATGAATCCCACCCATCATCCATACCATCATGCTGTCATATCCCCCTTGACGGCAAAACCTCGTCAAGATAAAAACAATCACAAATCATCCCCCCTGGACGGCAAAACCTCGTCCAGATATAAAACAATAACAAATCATTCCCCTGGACGGCAAAACCTCGTCCAGATACAAAACAATCACAAATCATTCTCCTGGACGGCAAAACCTCGTCCAGATATAAAACAATCACAAATCCTCCCCCTTGATGGAAGAACCATCATCAAGGTATCATAATTACATACAACATCCCTGATACATCCAACACATCAAAATATCTCCATGTCTATTTATCGGTCGCCCCGACGGAGTATGGACTCCGGTTTCATTTCATCCTTCCCCTGTCATATCCCTCCCATGCCATGCATGAGATGTAGATGCCATATGCCATGTAATGAATATAATAACAAACCATGACATTTAAAGAAAATCTCATCAATAAAACATATAACTTGATTACCCAAAATAGATCAAGCAAAGCCTCAATAATCACATCATAGCATTAAAACCCATTTTAAACCAATCATATGCTTGCCAGAATAAATCAAGTAAAAACCCCTACATAATACATAATTCAAAACCAATCTTAAAACATACCATATAATTTCCAAAATAATTCAAGGAAACCATCACTCAATCCATGGCTTACAAAAAGGTTAGAATCCTACCGAATACCGACTCGTGTCCTTTTCCGTTTTTCGTTCGATAAACCCGGTTGCTGATCGCGCACCGCCTGCGAAGTCCAGTACCTTATTACACATTCATCATTAGTCCTTGTTTTAACCATTTCTAAGCCCATATGAAAAACCGGTCACTATTTAGGTTTTGTGGGTCCCATATCATCTATTTAACCTTTTAATCCCATAAGTCTTAAAATTCGGCCACCCTAGGCTTTATCAATCACTTATAAGGTTATTACATTAGATCCCCTAAGTCCATGATCAATTTCCATAGAATTCTTGAATTTGGCCACTAATTACGGTTTTGCCACTACCCCTTTTACATAAACAATTACTCATTCATTCATGCCTACCTAAGCCCAAAATTGATCCACAACTTAGGTCCATTAATGATCCCTAACCATGTTACAAGATCATTAAAAATCAACCCTTAACTTAGCCTCATTTCCATTGATTTAACACATGCATAATTCCAAATTTGGCCTATAACATGACCTAACATTGGGTCATGGGTTCGGCCATACACCATGGCCGAATCCATGATGCCTATTTCCCATTTTTTCTTGGGTCCATTTACATCATTTAGATCCACCAATAATCCTTCTTTGAGGGTTTTAAATCATGCATCTAAACCATATTCTTAACCCCATTTGAATCATCATTTCATCACCATAGGGTTCAAGGTTCACTTCATCCATGCCTTTCAAGGCTATACACCTCTTTGCATTTTCATCATAACACCATTTTAAAACTTTCCCACATTCATTCATTTACTAAAATTCATTAGTTAAAAATCCTCATTGCCTTCCATTTTTCAAACCCTAATAAATCATACATTACTTACCATGGGGTTTGGCCATGTTACATGGCCGAACCCTATGGTCCTTGACTCAAAAAAAAATTGCATATACCTCTATGTTTGATCACATTAAGCATGTACTATCCTTAGTCCCTTTTATTTTTTTCTTAACCCTAATTTTTCTCCATTAGGGTTTTACCCACTTTCTATTCCTTAAACCCTAACTAATTAAACCAAACACCTAATCACCCAATTCCATGCTCAATTTAATAAATTACACAATGCACATACTACATTTACTTATTTATTTTCCCTAACCTAATTCATCCATTTAGGGTTTCCTCCATCTTCCACACTCTCATTTGATGGGTTTAACATCCATGGCATAAATTTATGTAACCACCATTAAATTCTACAAAAATAAATTTCAAATCTTAAACCCTAAAAATCCAAAATTTCTTGTTTAAGAAATACTCACAATCCGTCGTCTCCTCCGACTTCCGCCGCTCCCGTCGGTTTCCTTAGCCTCCTCTCTCCTTCCTCTTGATCTTTAATAGGTCAAGAGGCTTGATCAATGGTGGCAACCCCCAACCTTAGGATCAGCCAAGTTAGGGTTTAAATTGAAAGAGAGAAGAGAATGGAGATGGGAAAAATGTCTCAAGATCTTTACCTTGAGATGGTGGTCCAACCTTTTCTTCCTCTCCTTGAGCTCTTCTCTTTTCTTTCTTAATTTTCTTCTCCTCTTTTCCTTGCTAGTGTGGAAAGGCAATGGAAGAATGGGAGAGATAGAGAGAGTGAGTTGAGGGTAAAATGAAAAGGATAAGGTGTAAACCCATATTTATCTCTTTGGTTATTTAACCTTCACTTTACATTAACTCTCTCCACCCACCCACAAGATATTTATATTGCTTTATGGCTTATGACTCCACCCCCCTAAGTCCCAACGTGTTTTATTTTTTGAGTTTGGGATGAGTTGATTTGGTTTTCACCTTTTGACCCCACTTTGACTACCTCATTTGGATAATTTTAATCATTTAATATTTAGATATTTTGGTTACTTTAATTCTCATTTACTTAAATTACCTTATACATCCACCCATGGTTGACCAATTCAACCATGGTGGTTGGCCCCACCAAACCTTGGGTCCACACGCCACCTCACTTGGTGAGGTGGAGGTGGGTCCCACTTGGCCACATCACCTTGGTTTAATTGCAAATAACTTAGGTAATTTAAATTTCATTCCATTCATTCTAAATGACTCACCATTGGGCCCATGGCCCAATTACACTTTCATCTTACCCATTTACCTTAGAGCTTAACCATCTTGACCTATTGGGTCCCAAATGGGTATTTGACCCAATTTGACCATTCTTGACCCATTTAACCCTCATTGCCCCTTTAAATGAATTTAAATCAACTCCATAATCCATTGGGCCATACTTGGGCCTTTGCCCAAACTTTGGCCCATTTACCATTTATTCCACCAATTTTTCAATTTTCATCATGAAAATAAATAATATCCACATTTATATTAATTTAAAAATTCCGGGCCACTACAACGTTGGTATCAGTTAAGTTATGAGCTCATGTTCGCTCTGATACCAACTGTAACGCCCCGCCCTCTCCGAGAATTCAGAGTCTAATTTCTTTTTTTAAATTATAATAAAACATCGAAAGAGAGCGGACGGCGTCACGACGCGAGTTAAGTTCAGACTACCCAAGTCTGAACCTTAACTGGCCACCCATGTGTACATGGACTAGACCATGATAATGAATCACACATGGAACTAACATTAACATGCGGAATAACCTAGATTAACTGCGGAATAGAAAGACTAGATAGCAAGTAACAGTCTCAAACATTAATTAACATAAATCAACCATCTAAGTTGTTAACCTAATCAAACCATAGCAAGTAATGACTTATTACATGTCCAACAAAATATAGTTCAAAAGACAGTAATATGAAGAAGTCCAATCCATCATTCAAGCGCTTAAGCTTGGCTCCCGTCCTGGTCATCGTCCTTCTCTTTCCCTTTCCTTGTACCTGCACTCTCCTCTGAGGATAGAATTAGGGCGTTAGATCAACGCGCCCAGTAGGTTCCCGAATCAGGGCTACCATATGGTTAGCATATAAAACATGCATATATATCATAGTACATGATTAGTAAAAACAGGTAAAACAATGCTATGAAGTATGCACATGCAATGAGCCTCCCCCATCATGTACATTCATAGCCACCATCATGTTACTCCTCCTGGCATGACTTAGGGTTTAGGGTTTAGGGTTTAGGGTACTTCTCAGTTTGGGGACATTGCCAAATCATCACATTTTGTTTTCTTTTGTTTATGAGGGAAATCTCTAAATTCCTGTTGTTTGTTTCTCAATGGGGAATATCAGGGGACTACATCCTACTTTGCTATGTTTGATATATCCAGTTATGATGATTGTACTTTACTTTGCTATCTTTCATTGTCGTTCTCAGATTGATTGTTCAGTCTGAGTCACTCGAAGTAAATTAATTCGGCCCCCAGTCGGCGGACTCCGGAGAGTCGGTCAGTTGGGATTCTTACCTGTCAGTGAGACATGAAACCGCCTTAATCTTACTTCGATGATTCAACTTCCCGTTTCTCTCTGATACCAACTGTAACGTTTGTAACGCCCGCCCCTTTTTACCGTAAAATCAGAATACATTTTTTTTTTTTTTTTTAAATAAAAGTGACAAAGGGCGCGGACGTCACGACGTGAGTTAAGTCCGAGCTTCTAAAGCCCAGCCCTTAACTGGCCAACCCTACGTGTGCGTGGAATGAAGTCCACGGAGAATGGTTCACACGTAGAAGTAAGCATCGGGGAACATTTCAACCAATTGCGAAAAATTATAAAAGAGCCTAACCTACAAATTCTTAGATAGCAGGGAAGTTACATTCATTCAATCACCAAACATCCTTAAAATCATAATGTCCAAAATATAGTAAGTAATCTAAATTATTACATTTCCGACAAGTTAAACTACTTCAAATACACATTTCTCAAAATAACTTAAATAAAATAATTAATCCACCTTCCCAAGCTCTTAAGCTTGGCTCCCGTCCCATCCTTCTGCTCCGGCATTTCCTGCGTCATCAGCTAGGGTAGAAGTAGGGCGTTAGACCACGCGCTCACTAGGACTCCGAGTAGGGCTAACACATGGATTAGTGATAACAAAGCATATAGATAATAGTATAATGAAAACCATACAATGAATGCTATGCCATGGGTGTCTGTGTTATGAATCCCACCCATCATCCATACCATCATGCTGTCATATCCCCCTTGACGGCAAAACCTCGTCAAGATACAAACAATCACAAATCATCCCCCTGGACGGCAAAACCTCGTCCAGATATAAAACAATAACAAATCATTCCCCTGGACGGCAAAACCTCGTCCAGATACAAAACAATCACAAATCATTCTCCTGGACGGCAAAACCTCGTCCAGATATAAAACAATCACAAATCCTCCCCCTTGATGGAAGAACCATCATCAAGGTATCATAATTACATACAACATCCCTGATACATCCAACACATCAAAATATCTCCATGTCTATTTATCGGTCGCCCCGACGGAGTATGGACTCCGGTTTCATTTCATCCTTCCCCTGTCATATCCCTCCCATGCCATGCATGAGATGTAGATGCCATATGCCATGTAATGAATATAATAACAAACCATGACATTTAAAGAAAATCTCATCAATAAAACATATAACTTGATTACCCAAAATAGATCAAGCAAAGCCTCAATAATCACATCATAGCGTTAAAACCCATTTTAAACCAATCATATGCTTGCCAGAATAAATCAAGTAAAAACCCCTACATAATACATAATTCAAAACCAATCTTAAAACATACCATATAATTTCCAAAATAATTCAAGGAAACCATCACTCAATCCATGGCTTACAAAAAGGTTAGAATCCTACCGAATACCGACTCGTGTCCTTTTTCGTTTTTCGTTCGATAAACCCGGTTGCTGATCGCGCAGCGCCTGCGAAGTCCAGTACCTTATTACACATTCATCATTAGTCCATGTTTTAACCATTTCTAAGCCCATATGAAAAACCGGTCACTATTTAGGTTTTGTGGGTCCCATATCATTTATTTAACCTTTTAATCCCATAAGTCTTAAAATTCGGCCACCCTAGGCTTTATCAATCACTTATAAGGTTATTACATTAGATCCCCTAAGTCCATGATCAATTTCCATGGAATTCTTGAATTTGGCCACTAATTACGGTTTTGCCACTACCCCTTTTACATAAACAATTACTCATTCATTCATGCCTACCTAAGCCCAAAATTGATCCACAACTTAGGTCCATTAATGATCCCTAACCATGTTACAAGATCATTAAAAATCAACCCTTAACTTAGCCTCATTTCCATTGATTTAACACATGCATAATTCCAAATTTGGCCTATAACATGACCTAACATTGGGTCATGGGTTCGGCCATACACCATGGCCGAATCCATGATGCCTATTTCCCATTTTTTCTTGGGTCCATTTACATCATTTAGATCCACCAATAATCCTTCTTTGAGGGTTTTAAATCATGCATCTAAACCATATTCTTAACCCCATTTGAATCATCATTTCATCACCATAGGGTTCAAGGTTCACTTCATCCATGCCTTTCAAGGCTATACACCTCTTTGCATTTTCATCATAACACCATTTTAAAACTTTCCAACATTCATTCATTTACTAAAATTCATTAGTTAAAAATCCTCATTGCCTTCCATTTTTCAAACCCTAATAAATCATACATTACTTACCATGGGGTTTGGCCATGTTACATGGCCGAACCCTATGGTCCTTGACTCAAAAAAAAATTGCATATACCTCTATGTTTGATCACATTAAGCATGTACTATCCTTAGTCCCTTTTATTTTTTTCTTAACCCTAATTTTTCTCCATTAGGGTTTTACCCACTTTCTATTCCTTAAACCCTAACTAATTAAACCAAACACCTAATCACCCAATTCCATGCTCAATTTAATAAATTACACAATGCACATACTACATTTACTTATTTATTTTCCCTAACCCTAATTCATCCATTTAGGGTTTCCTCCATCTTCCACACTCTCATTTGATGGGTTTAACATCCATGGCATAAATTTATGTAACCACCATTAAATTCTACAAAAATAAATTTCAAATCTTAAACCCTAAAAATCCAAAATTTCTTGTTTAAGAAATACTCACAATCCGTCGTCTCCTCCGACTTCCGCCGCTCCCGTCGGTTTCCTTAGCCTCCTCTCTCCTTCCTCTTGATCTTTAATAGGTCAAGAGGCTTGATCAATGGTGGCAACCCCCAACCTTAGGATCAGCCAAGTTAGGGTTTAAATTGAAAGAGAGAAGAGAATGGAGATGGGAAAAATGTCTCAAGATCTTTACCTTGAGATGGTGGTCCAACCTTTTCTTCCTCTCCTTGAGCTCTTCTCTTTTCTTTCTTAATTTTCTTCTCCTCTTTTCCTTGCTAGTGTGGAACGGCAATGGAAGAATGGGAGAGATAGAGAGAGTGAGTTGAGGGTAAAATGAAAAGGATAAGGTGTAAACCCATATTTATCTCTTTGGTTATTTAACCTTCACTTTACATTAACTCTCTCCACCCACCCACAAGATATTTATATTGCTTTATGGCTTATGACTCCACCCCCCTAAGTCCCAACGTGTTTTATTTTTTGAGTTTGGGATGAGTTGATTTGGTTTTCACCTTTTGACCCCACTTTGACTACCTCATTTGGATAATTTTAATCATTTAATATTTAGATATTTTGGTTACTTTAATTCTCATTTACTTAAATTACCTTATACATCCACCCATGGTTGACCAATTCAACCATGGTGGTTGGCCCCACCAAACCTTGGGTCCACACGCCACCTCACTTGGTGAGGTGGAGGTGGGTCCCACTTGGCCACATCACCTTGGTTTAATTGCAAATAACTTAGGTAATTTAAATTTCATTCCATTCATTCTAAATGACTCACCATTGGGCCCATGGCCCAATTACACTTTCATCTTACCCATTTACCTTAGAGCTTAACCATCTTGACCTATTGGGTCCCAAATGGGTATTTGACCCAATTTGACCATTCTTGACCCATTTAACCCTCATTGCCCCTTTAAATGAATTTAAATCAACTCCATAATCCATTGGGCCATACTTGGGCCTTTGCCCAAACTTTGGCCCATTTACCATTTATTCCACCAATTTTTCAATTTTCATCATGAAAATAAATAATATCCACATTTATATTAATTTAAAAATTCCGGGCCACTACAACGTTGGTATCAGTTAAGTTATGAGCTCATGTTCGCTCTGATACCAACTGTAACGCCCCGCCCTCTCCGAGAATTCAGAGTCTAATTTCTTTTTTTAAATTATAATAAAACATCGAAAGAGAGCGGACGGCGTCACGACGCGAGTTAAGTTCAGACTACCCAAGTCTGAACCTTAACTGGCCACCCATGTGTACATGGACTAGACCATGATAATGAATCACACATGGAACTAACATTAACATGCGGAATAACCTAGATTAACTGCGAAATAGAAAGACTAGATAGCAAGTAACAGTCTCAAACATTAATTAACATAAATCAACCATCTAAGTTGTTAACCTAATCAAACCATAGCAAGTAATGACTTATTACATGTCCAACAAAATATAGTTCAAAAGACAGTAATATAAAGAAGTCCAATCCATCATTCAAGCGCTTAAGCTTGGCTCCCCTCCTGTTCATCGTCCTTCTCTTTCCCTTTCCTTGTACCTGCACTCTCCTCTGAGGATAGAATTAGGGCGTTAGATCAACGCGCCCAGTAGGTTCCCGAATCAGGGCTACCATATGATTAGCATATAAAACATGCATATATATCATAGTACATGATTAGTAAAAACAGGTAAAACAATGCTATGAAGTATGCACATGCAATGAGCCTCCCCCATCATGTACATTCATAGCCACCATCATGTTACTCCTCCTGGCGTGACTTGCACCACCGAGGACGGACGTAACTCATAACTTGAAACACTGTAGAACCTCATTCATAATCCCATGTCTATGCATGAGATGCCAATGCCTGTATGCCATTTGTTAATGCATAATATATTATTTGAAACACATATAATAAAACAAGAGTCTCATAAGAAAACTGGGGTAAAACTGTGGTTATAAGTAGGTAGGAAACCTACTGAAGAATCACTTCAGCGTCCGTTCTTTCTTACGCTTTATCTGATCACGACTCGTTCGTCGTTCAACTCTCGTCACCTTGTGATACAATAATCAGTAAATCATATTGTCACTTAAATATCCATTCACATATAAGACCCAAAACATCTTGATTTGGTCCTTCTTTCAAGTCCTTCCATTATTGCCCATATTTACAATTTTTGCCATTGGCTCATCTTTTATAATAATTTATGACCATAGAAATATTACCCGAAACAAATGTTTATAGGTGGGGTTCGGCCATACACCTTGGCCGAACCACACTTATTTCACTTTGTTCCATCTTTCATCTCATCATTGTCACCCTTATTTACAAACATGCCATTGGTTCCAATAATTTTAACCTAGGTATTTAACTTAGGCTATACCCTTTTTCCAAGGTTATTAAATGGTTCAGCCATCCATAGGCTGAGCCAAATCAGTAAGCTTATCACATTTAAATTTCATAAGAAACCCATAAACTTTAGTCCATTTATCCCAAAAACAGCCCCATTATTTAAATACCAATTGGCTCTAACCCTTAGCCATGTTAAACACATAGTTTAGCCATCCTATGGCCAACCCAAAATCAGTACCCTTATCACATAAAAATCTCCACCATTGGTATGGTTTTATCTCTCCAAAAACCATACCACAAACAGTCCACAAAGGTCCATGGTTTCCATGTTTCCCAACATGAAAACCAACCCTCTTTTACATGGGGTTCGGCCCTCCACGTTGGCCGAACCCAATGGTTATTCTTACTATTTTTAAACCTCCAATCATCATGTAATAAACAACATACATTATCGGGTTTTACCTTTCAAAAACCAACCAATTACTCAAACAAGATCATGGGGTTCGGCCATCCCATGTGGCCGAACCCAATGATACACTTACACCATTTTAATCAACTTAATCCAAGGTTTTATTTTCTTGCAGTATTCGGCCATTCCATGGCCCAAACATGACATCCAATTTCATGATTTAAACACCCATAACAGTTCATCATTTTATATGGTTTTAATTTCCAAAAACCATCACCATCATCCACTTGTTTCCATGGGGTTCGGCCATGCAAAGTGGCCGAACCCAATGGTCCATTTCCATCTTTTAATCCACTGATTTAGACCATATAAACTTCAGTCCTTGATGATCTTCAAGTCCATGTTTTAACCTTTTTAAAACATACATTTTATGTCCAATAAAACATCTAAAAACAGTCCTATACTTGTATGGTTTTAAAATTCCAAAAACCATCCAAATCAACCAATTGTTTCCATGGGGTTCGGCCATCCAAAGTGGCCGAACTCCATGTTCTCAATTTCCATCCTTTAAACCTTATCATCACACTTTAAAACCTTACTTATTTCGGCCACAAAATGACCCAAAGATCAGTCCATAAAACCCATGGTTTTCATGTTTCCAAAACATGAAAACCATGCAATCTTTTACATGGGGTTCGGCCCTCCATGGTGGCCGAACCCAATGGTTATTTTCACCATTTTAAATCCTCTATAATCAAGGTTAAACATTGGTGTATTCGGCCATGACCATGGCCCAATACATACCCTACTTGTTTTATGTTTTTAAACCAAAATATCATAAAGATACTTACCAAATTTTCCAAACTTCCTCCTTGTCTTTGATCCTTGTTTTCTCCCTTTTATTTCTTCTTTTCTTTTGCTGTTTTGTGCTTGATCTACTAGTGTAAAATCCTCTGATGTTCCAGCTAGGAAGAACAACGAATTGGAGAGAGGAGAGAGGGAGAGAGAGATGAGGAAAATCTTAGGCTTTGCAATGATAAATCGGCCAAGTGATGGTATTCATTGGTTTTGTATTTCAGCCACCATAACCCCTCCACTTCCTCATCAATCCATGCACAAAACGATGGGTATTGGGTGCCCTCCAAGGCACCCCTTGGCAGCTACCCATGCAGCCATTCAGATCCCCAAGCAACTCATCTCAAAACCCATGTTTTTCCATTAATCATACACCATTGAACTCACCAAAACAAGTCCCCAACGTGTGGGACTTGTTTTGGTTGGTTTGAGACCAGCCAACCTCTTCAAATTACCATTAAACTCACTGATTTACAGTCCCTTGGATTTCCATTTTGACTCACCCAACTCAAGATATTTTTATTCCAACCCAACTCATCACATTTAATGCTCCATCTTTGAGTCTAACTCTTTTCTTAATTTAGACTCACTCCAAATCAGTCCAACTCAAGCTGAATTATCTCACACTTGAGTTCCATTGAGGGCCCACACGGTCATCCGTGGTCAAACTAGTCAACCCGACCCGTTGGGTCCACCTTTAGCTCCTTGACCCATTTTTTGACTCCATGACCCAATTATGGAATTTTGGTCATTTGTAAATGGTTTTCACATATGGATCAGGCCTACTCATTTTTCCTCCACTTGATTTCCAATTAAATAGGCTTAACCCCATTTAATTTAAGTTCACAAAACGGTCAAATCATCCGTTTTGACTTATTGGGTCCAATTGGGCCCTTTGACCCATTTAGCCATTTTCGACCCAATTGATGTTCATTACCCATCCAATCAAACCTGACATTTATAATGTGCTCATATAATCTTAATTTGAGCAATGGACCCTACCATTTCCTTACTTAACATCACAAAATAATTAATTTAACACATCAGGGGTAGTTTCGTAATTATCCACTTCATTGAGAAATTACCCATCCAATCAAACTTGACATTCATAATGTGCTCATATGATCTTAGTTTGAGCAATGGGCCCCACTATTTCCTTATTTACAATCACATTTATTGAATTCACCAATCCAGGGGCATTTTCGTAATTATTCCAACCATTGAGAATTCTTTGACCCAATTAACCATTTTGACCTAATTTGATGTACATTACCCATCCATTATAATTTGACCATTATAATATGTTCATAAGATCTTAATTTGAACAATGGGCCCCACTATTTTCTCATTTAACATCATAATTAATAAATTTACCAATCTAGGGGCATTTTCGTAAATATTCATCTTATTGAGAAATCGGGGTGTTACAATATAACTCCCTTTTTAAAATTTTCGTCCCGAAAATCGAGCGAAGTAGGGTTCTAAACGATTCCATAAATATCTTAGAGTGTGCTATTCTTATTTCCGATTTCAAGTTCCCAAATGACTTCTTCATTACCATGTCGATCCACACCACTTTGACAAATTGAATCGCTTGGTTCCGTAACACCTTTTGTTCTGTCTCATGTTATATCTTTTTTCTCCTGGACCATTTGTGATCTTATGTAGATCAATCTCTGTTTCACTTTACCTGTTCTCATGATATTTTCCATACATACCTGCTCAATATGTTCTTTCATCTACTCTCCGTGTGAGATAGTCTGTCAACACGAGCCTATGCTCAAAGCTTTTTCTGATTCCATTTTAACTAGGTTTCTAGTTACACTCTCCTGGAATTCCATTGGCTAACTAAAGAGGCAGGTGATCAGTCTAACTCGGCAGTCGTTCATAGTTTCCCATTCAAGTTTCACCAGACACTTATCTTTTCCGTTGAGTACATCTCCAAATTTAAACACATCTTTCTTTGCACATAAGTCTCTATGTGACTAACAACTTTTGTTCTAACTTCCACGATACCGATACCCAACATCAATCCAAACCACCAGGGAAATAATCACCCATGGTTAAATACATCCATCCTGATTTTTTTTTAATTTTAAATATCATCTATCCCTGTTTAATAATCACCCATGAATATAACCCACCTATGGGTATAATCCATTCATGGAAACAATCCACCCTTGGTATCACTCTGTTCATGAATATAAGCTATCCATTATTAATATCCGTCCATGAATATAACCCACCTTCTGTGTATAATCCATTCATGGAAACCATCCATCCTTGGCATCACTCTGTTCATGAATATAAGCTATCCATTATTAATATCCGTCCATGAATATAACCCACCTTCTGGGTATAATCTATTCATGGAAACCATCCATCCTTGGTGTCACTCTGACCATGAGTATTATCTATCATGAGTAATAACCATCCATGAATATAACCCCCCCTAGGGTATAATCCATTCATGGATACCATCCATCCATAGATCCATCACATTTACCATGAGGCCACTATACCAATTGTTGAATCTACATATCCTCCAATAGTCGTCATCGTTTATTAATAAGAAATACTATAATAAGTGTAGTGGCATTTGTTGTACTACGATGCTAGTAACAGATGCGAAGGCAGTATATCAAAATAGCGCATAAATATACAAACTATATTTTACTGCCATACCTTGAATTACCGTATTTTCCACTGTCTCTGGAGGAGAAGTCAGAGTATTTAGTCGATCAGATCCTTGTAACTGAGCTTGTTGAGCCAGACTAAGGGGAGAACTCTTGAAGTGAGGAGATCCATCATTTAGTGGACAAACTCTTTTGAAATGGCCCTGCCGACCACAACGGAAACAGGTGCTAGGAGATCTACCCTTCTGTGGACACTCTCTTTTACAATGGCCCTGCCGACCATATTGGAAACAGGAATAGGGAGATTCACTGTTCTGCAGACACACTCTTTTGAAATGACCCGGATGATCACATTGGAAGCAGGTACTAGGAGATCTAACATTCTGTGGACGCTCTCTTTTGAAAGGGCCTGGTCGACCACACTGGAAACAGCAACTTCCAATGAAACCAGTAAAGGCCGAAGATCTCCATAAGTAGGGTCTGAGTCTTTTACGAGAGCAAAAAGTATTTCTCCCACCCCGACCTTTTTGGTCCTGTGTTTTATTCTGGTTTGTGTCTCCATTTCCGCTCACGAGTTGTTGTAGAACGGAAGTGACCACCGCCTGTACTAAGTTCCGTAATTTCGGAGGTACTTCAGGAATGTTTGAACCATTCCGACCCTCTCCGTTATGTTCTTCTTCCTTTGGAGACATTTTTCCTAAGTCATGGAAACATCAGTTGACTTAGTTTCTAAGTAAAGTTTTGTG
This sequence comes from Chimonanthus salicifolius, assembly GCA_013350335.1. Lineage (NCBI taxonomy): Eukaryota > Viridiplantae > Streptophyta > Magnoliopsida > Laurales > Calycanthaceae > Chimonanthus > Chimonanthus salicifolius. The sequence continues at coordinate 41,668,035 of CM023535.1, forward strand.
TTCTTCATAATTTGGGAAAATTGCCAAATTAGCACTCTTTGTATTTCTTTTGTTTCTGGGGAAAATTCCTAAATATCATGTATCATTTCTCAATTTGGGGAAATCTTGATGTTCTGCTGTTCTCGGGGAAAACCTCCCTAAGTATTATGTGTCACTTCTCAGTTTGGGGATATTGCCAAATCATCACACTTTGTTTTCTTTTGTTTCTGGGGGAAATCTCTAAATTCCTATTGTTTGTTTCTCAATGGGGAATATCAGGGGAGTATATCCTACTTTGCTATGTTTGATATATCCAGTTATGATGATTGTACTTTACTTTGCTATCTTTCATTGTCGTTCTCAGATTGATTGTTCAGTCTGAGTCACTCGAAGTAAATTAATCCGGCCCCTAGTCAGCGGACTCCGGAGAGTCGGTCAGTTGGGATTATTATCCGTCAGTGAGACATGAAACCGTCTTAATCTTACTTCGATGATTCAACTTCTCGTTTCGCTCTGATACCAACTGTAACGTTGGTATCAGTTAAGTTATGAGCTCATGTTCGCTTTGATAACAACAGTAACGTCCTGCCCTTTTCACCCTTCCGAAAATCAGAGTCTAAAAATTTCTTATGAAAGAAACACAGAGTGAAAGAGAGCGGGGGTGCCACGATGCGAGTTAAGTTCAGACTACCCAAGTCTGAACCTTAACTGGCCACCCATGTGTACATGGACTAGACCATGATAATGAGTCACACATGGAACTAACATCAACATGCGGAATAACCTAGATTAACTGCAGAATAGAAAGACTAGATAGCAAGTAACAGTCTCAAACATTAATTAACATAAATCAACCATCCAAGTTGTTAACCTAATCAAACCATAGCAAGTAATGAATTATTACATGTCCAACAAAAGTATTCAAATGACAGTAATATAGAGTAATCCAATCCATCATTCAAGCGCTTAGGCTTGGCTCCCCTCCCGGTCATCGACCTTCTTTTTCCCTTTACTTGTACCTGCATTCTCCTCTGATGATAGAATTAGGGCGTTAGATCAACGCGCCCAGTAGGTTACCGAATCAGGGCTACCACATGTTAGTATATAAAACATGCATATATATCATATTACATGATCATCAAAAACAAGTAAAACAATGCTATGAAGTATGCACATGCAATGAGCCTCCCCCATCATGTACATTCATAGCCACCATCATGTTACTCCTCCTGGCGTGACTTGCACCACCGAGGAAGGACGTAACTCATAACTTGAAACACTGTAGAACCTCATTCATAATCCCATGTCTATGCATGAGATGCCAATGCCTGTATGCCATTTGTTAATGCATAATATATCATTTGAAACACATATAATAAAACAAGAGTCTCATAAGAAAACTGGGGTAAAACTGTGGTTACAAGTAGGTAGGAAACCTACCGAAGAATCACTTCAGCGTTCGTTCTTTCTTAGGCTTTATCCGGTCACCGCTTGCAGTCGTGCACCGTCACAGAGATCCATCATCTTATTCACATAAATCATGGACCAACTTTAATCCCTTACTTTATTTGATTCCCATTTTTGAGTCTAAGTCCACAAATACCAACTCATGGTTGTGACCCTTATTTACAAACATGCCATTGGTCTGTCCAATCTTTAACCCACCAAACTTACTCCATGGGGTTCGGCCATACATTTGGCCTAACCCAATGGTTCCTTTATCCTTTACCACATGGTTCTCCATTAGGGTATTTTAAACCTTTTAAATCAACATAGAACCATCACCAACTACTACTCATAAGCTTAAGCTATTTAACCCATTCATTATGAATTAGCATAAAGTCCATCAACATGCTTGGTTATTTACTTATATTATGTACATAGATACATACATGATTCTTGAATCAAAATCATACAACCCAATCAGTAAGCATAACCCTATGTAAACCAAATAAAAACCATAAAATAACCCATGGGGTTCGGCCACTCACATGGCCGAACCTCATGGTTTTTTGAATCCAATTCTCCGAATGATCTTTCATCATTTATCATGCATCTTAGCCAAAAAAAAAAAAAAATTAGACTCTGAAATTCACGGAGAGGGCGGGGCGTTACAGGCCGAACGTCACTCATAGAAGTAATCCATCATCTAAACCAAATCACCTCCATGGGGTTCGGCCATACACCATGTCTGAACCCTATGGTTCTTTAATTTCTCTCCTTGAACATAACTCCATAATTTTGTTCCATTAATTCCATAATCTAATTGCATTAACATTATCCCCAATTTCTCTATAGGGTCCGGCCATACACCATGGCCGAACCCTAAGGTCCTTGGTTCTCCATCAAAACATTCATTTAAATAATTAACCTTAGGTCCATATAATTCAGTGCCTAAGAAAACCCCAAATTCATAAATTTATTTGGTGGGGTTCGGCCATACACCATGGCCGAACCTCACTCCTCCAAACATCATATTACATTATCAACAAACTCCCATAAAAATTCATGAACATATTTGGTGGGGTTCGGCCATACACCATACCGAACCTCACCCCTTTTTCTTCCATTCTTTTGATCTTATATCTTAGCCATAATCAAATCATGGTTCGGCCATGCAATGGCCGACCCATATCCTTAACCATATCTCCATTTAAAATTATCATGATTATCTGCCAATCTTCTTCCATGGGGTTCTTTTCTTTTAAACAAAAATATAAAATCAAACTACTAACTGTTTACGTGACTCCTTCGGTTTTTCCCCGGTTGTTCTTTGCTCTTCTAATCCTTTTCTTTCTTCTTGACTTTTCCCTCTTGCTGGCTGCCCTCTTCTTCTCTTGATGTGAATGCCTTCAACGAAACTTAGGAGAGAGAGGAAAGGAAATTCGGCCTATCAATGTATGGGTATTACCGTGAGCCCCTTGTCTTTTAATTAGCAATTGCCGACCCCTTGTTGCCTTTTTTAAAGCCTCCTGTTGATCTAAATCGAAGGTGCCATGCGACCCTCTCTCATTTAGTACATGCGCATATCCTAGATATGCAATGTCATACACGGCCATATAATCTATCTTATTCCTAAAAATCTTTCATTTATATCTTCCATGCGCATAAACATAGATTTAAAATCGAAAATTCGGCCATGCACATTTATTTAATAATTCACAAATTTAAAAGGGAAATTTTCATATATTTAAATAATCTAAAAATCCGAGTGTTACAATACAACCCTCTTTTTAAAATTTTTATCCCGAGAATCGAGTGAAGTTGGGTTTCAAACCTTTACATAAATAGCTCAGGATGAGCTTTCCTCATTTCCGATTCGAGTTCCCATGTGGCTTCCTCAATGCCATGTCGATCCCATAACACCTTGACAAATTGAATCTCTTGATTCCGTAATACCCTTTGTTCTGTGTCCACCACTCGGACAGGCTTTTCGACTCACATCACGTCGCTCTGGACCTTTATGTCTTGTACGTTTAGTACATGAGAAGGATCAGGATTGTACTTCCTCAACATCGATTTATGGAACACATCGTGTAAAGATGATAACTGTGATGGGAGTGCCAATTGATAAGCCACGTCCCCCATCCTTCTTATGATTGAAAACGGCCCCACATATCTTGGCGATAATTTCCCTTTCTTTCCAAATCTCATGTGTCCTTTCCGTGGCGAGACCTTTCAAGAATACCATGTCTCCCACTTCAAATTCAAGGAACCTCCTCCTTTTGTCAGCATAGCTCTTCTGACGACTCTGCACAGTCAATAGGTGTTGCCGTATTAACTGTATCTACGCTGTTGTCTCTGCAACCAACTCAGGTCCAATCAGTGCAGACTCACCAGCCTCTGTCCAGCACATTGGTGACCTACATGGTCTACCATATAATGCCTCAAATGGTGCCATCTGGAGGCTTGCCTGGTAACTGTTATTGTATGAGAACTCTACCAACGGCAAGTGATCCTCCCATCCACCCTTGAAATCTAGCATACATGCTCTCAACATATCCTCCAGTGTCTGTATTGTCCTCTCAGACTGTCAATCAGTCTATGGATGGAATGCCGTACTAATCAGTAGATTTGTTCCCATGGCCGACTGCATGCTCTGCCATACTTTGCCTGTGAATCGACCATCTCTGTCAGACACAATAGTCCGAGGTATACCATGCAATCAGATGATATCCTTGATATACAGCCGACCCAAAGTCTCAGATGAGTATGTCATCTTAATAGGAATGAAATGTACTGACTTGGTCAGTCGGTCTACCACGACCAATATCGCATCGTTGCTCTTTGATGACCTTGGCAACCCTGTAACAAAATCCATGGAAATGTGCTCCCATTTCCATTCCGGCACTGGTAAGGGTTTGAGTAAACCTGGTGGCTTCTGATGTTCCGTCTTAACCTGCTGACACGTTAAGCAATGTGCTACAAATTCTGCCACAACTCTTTTGAGTCTGTGCCACCCAGTAATGTCTCTTTAGGTCGTGATATATCTTAGTTTTGCCCGGATGGATAGAGAGTTTGGTCTGATGTGCCTCAACCAATATCTCTTTTCTGCAGCTCTTAGGTACATAAATCCTTCCTCGGAATAGAAGACCCTGTCCTGGTCGTAATTCCCATTCCTGTATGATTTCACCAGTAGACATCTTGGCCCAAATCTCCTCCACCTCCGGGTCTGTCCGCTGTTCCTATTCAATCTTGGTAACCATGTTGGACCGTATGATCAAATTGTATATAGTCCCATGGTTATTGAGGTAAAGTTTAAACTCTCGAATGATATTCAGCATCTCCCATTCTGTCCTGATCAAACATGCCACTGATGCATGTGATAAGCGGCTGAGGGCATCTGCTACCTTGTTCGCCTTGCCAGGGTGATAACGAAGTGCGAGCTCATAATCCGCCAGATATTCCATCCATCTGCGCTGCCTCAAGTTGAGTTCTTTCTGATCAAACAAGTACTTCAAGCTCTTATGATATGAAAACACTTCAAATTTCTCGCCATAAAGAAAATGTCTCCAACTTTCGAGAGCGAGACCACTGCGGCTAGTTCCAAATCGTGCGTAGGATAGAGACGTTCATGTAGTGGCCTGGAATTTTTAAATTAATATAAATGTGGATATTATTTATTTTCATGATGAAAATTGAAAAATTGGTGGAATAAATGGTAAATGGGCCAAAGTTTGGGCAAAGGCCCAAGTATGGCCCAATGGATTATGGAGTTGATTTAAATTCATTTAAAGGGGCAATGAGGGTTAAATGGGTCAAGAATGGTCAAATTGGGTCAAATACCCATTTGGGACCCAATGGGTCAAGATGGTTAAGCTCTAAGGTAAATGGGTAAGATGAAAGTGTAATTGGGCCATGGGCCCAATGGTGAGTCATTTAGAATGAATGGAATGAAATTTAAATTACCTAAGTTATTTGCAATTAAACCAAGGTGATGTGGCCAAGTGGGACCCACCTCCACCTCACCAAGTGAGGTGGCGTGTGGACCCAAGGTTTGGTGGGGCCAACCACCATGGTTGAATTGGTCAACCATGGGTGGATGTATAAGGTAATTTAAGTAAATGAGAATTAAAGTAACCAAAATATCTAAATATTAAATGATTAAAATTATCCAAATGAGGTAGTCAAAGTGGGGTCAAAAGGTGAAAACCAAATCAACTCATCCCAAACTCAAAAAATAAAACACGTTGGGACTTAGGGGGGTGGAGTCATAAGCCATAAAGCAATATAAATATCTTGTGGGTGGGTGGAGAGAGTTAATGTAAAGTGAAGGTTAAATAACCAAAGAGATAAATATGGGTTTACACCTTATCCTTTTCATTTTACCCTCAACTCACTCTCTCCATCTCTCCCATTCTTCCATTGCCGTTCCACACTAGCAAGGAAAAGAGGAGAAGAAAATTAAGAAAGAAAAGAGAAGAGCTCAAGGAGAGGAAGAAAAGGTTGGACCACCATCTCAAGGTAAAGATCTTGAGACATTTTTCCCATCTCCATCCTCTTCTCTCTTTCAATTTAAACCCTAACTTGGCTGATCCTAAGGTTGGGGGTTGCCACCATTGATCAAGCCTCTTGACCTATTAAAGATCAAGAGGAAGGAGAGAGGAGGCTAAGGAAACCGATGGGAGCGGCGGAAGTCGGAGGAGACGACGGATTGTGAGTATTTCTTAAACAAGAAATTTTGGATTTTTAGGTTTAAGATTTGAAATTTATTTTTGTAGAATTTAATGGTGGTTACATAAATTTATGCCATGGATGTTAAACCCATCAAATGAGAGTGTGGAAGATGGAGGAAACCCTAAATGGATGAATTAGGGTTAGGGAAAATAAATAAGTAAATGTAGTATGTGCATTGTGTAATTTATTAAATTGAGCATGGAATTGGGTGATTAGGTGTTTGGTTTAATTAGTTAGGGTTTAAGGAATAGAAAGTGGGTAAAACCCTAATGGAGAAAAATTAGGGTTAAGAAAAAAATAAAAGGGACTAAGGATAGTACATGCTTAATGTGATCAAACATAGAGGTATATGCAATTTTTTTTTGAGTCAAGGACCATAGGGTTCGGCCATGTAACATGGCCAAACCCCATGGTAAGTAATGTATGATTTATTAGGGTTTGAAAAATGGAAGGCAATGAGGATTTTTAACTAATGAATTTTAGTAAATGAATGAATGTGGGAAAGTTTTAAAATGGTGTTATGATGAAAATGCAAAGAGGTGTATAGCCTTGAAAGGCATGGATGAAGTGAACCTTGAACCCTATGGTGATGAAATGATGATTCAAATGGGGTTAAGAATATGGTTTAGATGCATGATTTAAAACCCTCAAAGAAGGATTATTGGTGGATCTAAATGATGTAAATGGACCCAAGAAAAAATGGGAAATAGGCATCATGGATTCGGCCATGGTGTATGGCCGAACCCATGACCCAATGTTAGGTCATGTTATAGGCCAAATTTGGAATTATGCATGTGTTAAATCAATGGAAATGAGGCTAAGTTAAGGGTTGATTTTTAATGATCTTGTAACATGGTTAGGGATCATTAATGGACCTAAGTTGTGGATCAATTTTGGGCTTAGGTAGGCATGAATGAATGAGTAATTGTTTATGTAAAAAGGGTAGTGGCAAAACCGTAATTAGTGGCCAAATTCAAGAATTCCATGGAAATTGATCATGGACTTAGGGGATCTAATGTAATAACCTTATAAGTGATTGATAAAGCCTAGGGTGGCCGAATTTTAAGACTTATGGGATTAAAAGGTTAAATAAATGATATGGGACCCACAAAACCTAAATAGTGACCGGTTTTTCATATGGGCTTAGAAATGGTTAAAACAAGAACTAATGATGAATGTGTAATAAGGTACTGGACTTCGCAGGCGGTGCGCGATCAGCAACCGGGTTTATCGAACGGAAAACGAAAAAGGACACGAGTCGGTATTCGGTAGGATTCTAACCTTTTTGTAAGCCATGGATTGAGTGATGGTTTCCTTGAATTATTTTGGAAATTATATGGTATGTTTTAAGATTGGTTTTGAATTATGTATTATGTAGGGGTTTTTACTTGATTTATTCTGGCAAGCATATGATTGGTTTAAAATGGGTTTTAATGCTATGATGTGATTATTGAGGCTTTGCTTGATCTATTTTGGGTAATCAAGTTATATGTTTTATTGATGAGATTTTCTTTAAATGTCATGGTTTGTTATTATATTCATTACATGGCATATGGCATCTACATCTCATGAATGGCATGGGAGGGATATGACAGGGGAAGGATGAAATGAAACCGGAGTCCATACTCCGTCGGGGCGACCGATAAATAGACATGGAGATATTTTGATGTGTTGGATGTATCAGGGATGTTGTATGTAATTATGATACCTTGATGATGGTTCTTCCATCAAGGGGGAGGATTTGTGATTGTTTTATATCTGGACGAGGTTTTGCCGTCCAGGAGAATGATTTGTGATTGTTTTGTATCTGGACGAGGTTTTGCCGTCCAGGGGAATGATTTGTTATGGTTTTATATCTGGACGAGGTTTTGCCGTCCAGGGGGATGATTTGTGATTGCTTGTATCTTGACGAGGTTTTGCCGTCAAGGGGGATATGACAGCATGATGGTATGGATGATGGGTGGGATTCATAACACAGACACCCATGGCATAGCATTCATTGTATGGTTTTCATTACACTATTATCTATATGCTTTGTTATCACTAATCCATGTGTTAGCCCTACTCGGAGTCCTACTGGGCGCGTGGTCTAACGCCCTACTTCTACCCTAGCTGATGACGCAGGAAATGCCGGAGCAGAAGGATGGGACGGGAGCCAAGCTTAAGAGCTTGGGAAGGTGGATTAATTATTTTATTTAAGTTATTTTGAGAAATGTGTATTTGAAGTAGTTTAACTTGTCGGAAATGTAATAATTTAGATTACTTACTATATTTTGGACATTATGATTTTAAGGATGTTTGGTGATTGAATGAATGTAACTTCCCTGCTATCTAAGAATTTGTAGGTTAGGCTCTTTTATAATTTTCCGCAATTGGTTTAAATGTTCCCCGATGCTTACTTCTACGTGTGAACCATTCTCCGTGGACTTCATTCCACGTACACGTAGGGTTGGCCAGTTAAGGGCTGGGCTTTAGAAGCTCGGACTTAACTCGCGTCTTGACGTCCGCGCCCTTTGTCACTTCTATTTAAAAAAAAAATGTACTCTGATTTTACGGTAAAAAGGGGCGGGCGTTACAGTTCATGTATTTTCAACTGTCTTGATCCGTATGCCACCACACGATTACTTTGACTGAGTGTACACCCTAGTCCCTCTCCTGAAGCATCGCATTGTACCTCATAACACTTGCCTCTTTCCGGCAAAATTAGGATAAGAGTGGTGGTAAGTCTCTTCTTCAGCTCTTCAAACCTCCAATTGCACAGATCTGACCACTCATATTTGACTCCTTTCTGAGTGAGTCGAGTAAGTGGAGATGCAATTTTTGAGAAGTCCATGATAAATTTCTTATAATAACTAGCCAATCCCAAAAAACTACGGATCTCGGTTACATTCTTTGGCGCTTTCCAATCTTTTACTGTCGCTACTTTAGCCGGGTCCATGGCTATACCTTCTTCTGATATAACATGTCCCAAAAAGTTGACCTTAGATAGCCAAAATTCACATTTATTGGATTTAGCATATAGTTTGTTCTTCCTCAAAGTGTCCAGAACTATTCTCAGGTGCTCAGCATGTTCTTCCTGAGTTTTGGAGTACATCGAAATATCATCAATAAATACAATGACAAATTGATCCAAGTAAGGACGGAAAATCCTGATCATAAGATCCATGAATACAGCCGGTGCATTGGTGAGTCCAAACGGCATGACTACAAACTCATATAGCCCATACCGCGTTTTGAAGGCTGTCTTTTCTATGTCCGCCTCCCTAACCCGGATTGGGTGATATCCGGACATCAAATCAATCTTAGAAAAATGACTGGAACCTTTAAGTTGATCAAATAAATCATTGATCCTGGGTAGAGGGTATTTGTTTCTGACCGTCAGCTTGTTCAGTTTTCGGTAATCCACAGACATACGAAGTGAACCATCCTTTTTCTTTACAAATAAAACTGTTCCGAATGCACCCCAGTCTGAGCAGTTCATCAATCTGCTTCTTTAACTCGGACATCTCTGCTGGTGCCATCCGGTAATGTGGTGATGACACTGGTGTAGTGCCAGTGTACAACTTGATTTCAAAATTGATCTCCCTCATAGGAGGCAAACCAGGGAGTTCCTTTGGAAAAACGTCTACCTAGTCCTTTACTATTTCCGGAAGTTCCACCACCGGTGCCTTGTTGATTCTGATAATGTTCAATACCAGATGATTTAACCCTTCATGCAATCTACTTTGTTTATCAGCACGCACCACATGTTGTTTTCCCTCGGGCGACCAAAATGTCACCCTACGATGATAGCAATCAATGTTGGCCTTAAAGCTAGCCAACCAATCCATGCCGAAAATAATATCATATTCTGACATATCAAGTACCAAATAATTGAACTCAAATCTGAGTCCAGCAAGTTCAGTATTCACTGTTGTGCATATAAGTCCCAATGATGTGTCTCCGATGGGGGATACAATGGTGAGTGATGTGGACAGTTTCTGTACCAATGTACCAGTAGCAGTTATAAATGCAGCAGATATGAAAGAGTGTGATGCTCCCGAATCAAATAATGCAAAGGCGTAGGAACTACTACTGACTACTGCCATACCTTGAATCATAGAGTGATCCTCTACTGCTAGAGGTGCTAAGGTGAATACCCTTCCAGATCCTGTAGGTGGTCTTCCCGCCTGATTAAATGTCCTGCCTCCACATGAATTAGTTGGCCAAACTGGTGGACGAGATGAACCTCTGGAATATGAGGGCTTGTTGAGTTGTGGACATTCCCTCTTAAAATGGCCAGGTTGATCACAATGAAAGCAGTTGCTCCCACCTCTAGGAGCCTGAGTGACTGATGCAGATGGGGAGGGATGATTGGGACGAAAGCCCCCTATTGACCCAGTGGATGGTGAGGGTCTGCTAGAGTTCGGTCGGAACCTCTTGTTGGGCTGGAAAGTACCCCTCCCACTCTGAGTTCGGCGATTATCAAAACACGTCAACTCAGCCATCTCCTGCTCTGCTATAGTGGCCCTGCTGACCACCTCTGCCAATGTGGCTACCTTGAATATAGTTACCTTGGCCTTTATGCTAGGCCGAAGACCCGCTCAAACTTGCGTGCCCTCCGACACTCTGTATCCACCATATAGAATGCATAAACAGACAAACTGAGAAACTCCTGGTGGTAATATGCCACCGTCATGGTACCTTGTACCAAAGATAGAAAAGCCTGTGTCTGGCGCTCCTTCTCCTCCTCAGGAAAATAATGTTCCAGGAAGGTAGCTGAGAACTATTCCCAAGTCATGGCAATCCTCTCTCCTTCTGGAATAAGTGCTCGTTGCTTCTCTATCACCTCCCACCATTTACCAGCATCATCAATCAGCTGTGATGTGGCTAGTAAAATCTTGTGAGCATGACTCGTGATATTCAATAGAGTCAGAATCTGAGAAATCTTCTTCAGCCAGTTTTCCGCTCCGACAGCCCCTTCTTTTCCCTTGAAGTAAGGAGGGCACTGTTGCTGGAAGTCCCTGACCATGCTCCTGTCATTGTTTTCCTCGGTAGTTCCATTCTCATTCAAGTGTTGTTGGAGCACTGAAGTGACCACCGCTTGAACCAAATTCTGCAATTCAGGAGGCACCACCGGTATGTTTACGCTACTTGCTTCCTCCTCGTGGAGGGATGGCTGTTCTTCCTCACGGTGAGAGTGTCGTTCTTCCTCATGGTGAGATTCTCATTCCTCCTCTTCACCCCCATTTTGGTTTGGTCGGGTATTTCTCCTTGGCCTTCCCCTTGGAGCCATTTTTCCCTAAGCAATTAAAAAATATCAAGACTTAGTTTCCATAAACAAAAAATTTGTATTTCCTACCTGTTGGGGAAAATTTCCAAATAAGCACTTTTGATTTTTGCTTCGTTTTCTGGGGAAATACATCCTATGTTGCTACGTTTCATAATCCGATTATTTTGAGTGTACTTCCTTTGCTATCATCCGTCTGAATCTAACGAAGTAAATTAATGGACAAGACCGGATTAATTTACTCCGAAAGATTCAATATTTCGGGTTCGCTCTAGTACCAACTGTAACGCCCCGCCCTTTTTCACTCGCTTCCTCCCGTAAAACAGAGTCTATTTTTTTTTATAACAGAGTAGAGTGATAGTGCGCAGGACGTCACGACGCGAGCTAAGTCCGAACTTCCAAAGTCCAACCCTTAACTGGCCAACCTTATGTGTGCATGGACTAAGTCCACGAAAATGGTTCACACATAGAAATATAAACATGCAGAATATTAACATAAAAAATTGCGGAATCATAATAGAACCAAGTTCTATTTCATTAAGATAGCAAAGCACGTCAAGTCCTGAATCATTATTAAAACGTCATAATCATCCAAATAAACATCCGACCATCTAAGTTATTACATTCCCGGAAACTAGTTACTCAAATACATGTCCATAAGTAACTTTATTCAAAACTTATAAAATAAAGCATCCAAGCTCCTATGCCTAGCCCGTCTTGCGTTCATCGTTCCCCTGATTTCCTGTATCATCAACTAGGGTAGAAGTAGGGCGTTAGAACAACGCGCCCAGTAGGTATTCCAATTACGGCTAACACATGGTTAGTACAAAACATATAATAATATCATAATGTCAAAACCATATAAATCCATGCCATGCAATGATGACAAATGCAATGAGTCCCACCCATCACGTGTAAATAAAAGTACCCACCACATAGGTTTTTCGGACGCCCCGATGGAGTGTGGACCCTCCGGATTCTTCCTGATGGAAAATCACATCAAGGTACCGCACATAGGTTTTTCGGACGCCCCGACGGAGTGTGACCCCTCCAGTCACAAATCCTCCACCCCATGCCATGCATGAGATGCCAATGAAACACATGTTATTTTATAACATAAACATAGCATCTAAAATCATATTTAAAACACATGCTCTTTCCTCATAAAGATATAGCATTTAAAATCAACATTTGAAACATATCCTTTGCAGCATAAACTCATCAAAATAAAATAAACACAATGTACATAAACCATGGTTTCAAATAGGTGGAATCCTACCAAAGACCACTCACGAGTCCTTGCGCTTCCGTCCAAGAATCGATCACCAATAGCGCACCGCTTGCGTGATCCCGTTACCTTATAATATAATAACCAATCAAAACCAAGTCCCACTTGATTTGCAATATTTAAGTCCATAAACCATTTCCCATGGGATTCGTCATTTTCAGTCAATATTACCAAAATGCCATTGGTCTAACCTTAATTAATATTCTTTTCATTTTAATCCAACATACGTAACCCTAGGTCCATTAATTCACCTATTCACGTAATTGCCATTACTCTCATCACCTTAGTTTTAGGTTCCAAAACATAGGTCCATTAATTCTCATATAATTACCATATTGCCATACAAGGCTAACCTTCCATTTTTAGCAAGTATCCATAATTAGAAGGTCCTATTTTAATCTCCATGGTCCATAATTAGATACTCTAATTTAGTAACGTCCTCCATAAAATAAACCCTAGTGGGGTTCGGCCATACACCATGGCCGAACCTCACTCATAGAAGTAATCCATCATCTAAACCAAATCACCTCCATGGGGTTCGGCCATACACCATGTCTGAACCCTATGGTTCTTTAATTTCTCTCCTTGAACATAACTCCATAATTTTGTTCCATTAATTCCATAATCTGATTGCATTAACATTATCCCCAATTTCTCTATAGGGTCCGGCCATACACCATGGCCGAACCCTAAGGTCCTTGGTTCTCCATCAAAGCATTCATTTAAATAATTAACCTTAGGTCCATATAATTCATGAACATATTTGGTGGGGTTCGGCCATACACCATACCGAACCTCACCCCTTTTTCTTCCATTCTTTTGATCTTATATCTTAGCCATAATCAAATCATGGTTCGGCCATGCAATGGCCGACCCATATCCTTAACCATATCTCCATTTAAAATTATCATGATTATCTGCCAATCTTCTTCCATGGGGTTCTTTTCTTTTAAACAAAAATATAAAATCAAACTACTAACTGTTTACGCGACTCCTTCGGTTTTTCCCTAGTTGTTCTTTGCTCTTCTAATCCTTTTCCTTCTTCTTGATTTTTCCCTCTTGCTGGCTGCCATCTTCTTCTCTTGATGTGAATGCCGTCAACGAAACTTAGGAGAGAGAGGAAAGGAAATTCGGCCTATCAATGTATGGGTATTACCGTGAGCCCCTTGTCTTTTAATTAGCAATTGCCGACCCCTTGTTGCCTTTTTTAAAACCTCCTGTTGATCTAAATCGAAGGTGCCATGCGACCCTCTCTCATTTAGTACATGCGCATATCCTAGATATGCAATGTCATACACGGCCATATAATCTATCTTATTCCTAAAAATCTTTCATTTATATCTTCCATGCGCATAAACATAGATTTAAAATCGAAAATTCGGCCATGCACATTTATTTAATAATTCACAAATTTAAAAGGGAAATTTTCATATATTTAAATAATCTAAAAATCTGAGGTGTTACATGCCTTGTCACCACTCTATCCATCCAACACACAGTCCACACGATTTTAGCACCTAAAATCTCTCCATGAACTTAGACAGAAATCCATCTAGATACACTCCTAAGATCCCTACACACCTCATCATCCCAATCCATCATGTCATACACGATTTTTGTTTATCTCCTTCCTATCCCATTCGAATTTCATAGTCAACCCTCTACCTCACCATATTACATCTCATCCATTCATTCATCCATCCATTTAATCTTAGTTGTTCATAGCATTGCACAATGCAAAACCCTAAAACACAAAGCCAAATTCCAAGATGACACAGCAAATCCCAATCCCAATTTTCTCTCCTTGCTTACTTGTACTCCACTCCAAGCCAACCAATGCACACCAAATTCGTGTACACCTATAGAGAGGCCCTAGTTTTCTAGCTTTTAAACCTAGCCACCTATGTTAAGTTAGATCTAATCCCAACCTTTCACTCATTAACTTAAACCTAGATTTAATCTTAGCCATCCATTCAATCCCAAGCCCTATAAATAGCCCAGTAACCCACACACCAAACTCGAATTTGACCTGGAATTCAAGAGGACTAAAGGCTAGAGCAAAAGGCAAGAAGACATGAGCACCATTCAAATTTACAAGTGAGAGTTGTAGATTTTTATTTTTATGTCGTCTTTCTTGTATTCAATTTATAAAATCCTTGTACTTTAATTCTTCCATTTAATAATGTAAAGCATTCATTTAGAACCCCGGAAAATCCAATTTCTAAAATTCATTGGTGATTGTTTTACTTTTAATTTTAAGAACGCAACCCTTGTTTATTTGATTGAACATAAGCGTATGCAATAGTTATGATCTTGATTGTAAGACTTAAATTATGATTCCTAAGGTTTGATTAATTAAATTAAAAAGTGGTGGATCTTGTCTTATTAGTAAATATCAATTTCATTTTAGATATTTACATGAAGTTCAGATCTAGGTTTTTACTTTGTTACACATCTTGGGTGATGAACGATCTATTCCAAACAACCACCTTTTACGTTACTGCATTTTTATTTTTGTCATTTATTTTTCTTGCCGATTTATTTTTTGTTTTTATCTTGATTCACCTTGAATGTTGCATTTTAGTTTTTTCTTATTAAATCTTTAATTCTTTTAAAATATAATTATTCCATGTATTTAAAATCTCCCTAACGACTTGATTAACTAGTCAGGAATAAATTTAATTAGAACTAGATTTTGTGAATCTGGATGTGTGGTGAGATTATTTATAAATTCTTAATTAAAACATTATTTAATTACTTTTAATCAATGCTCTAAAATAGTAGATCTATTTATTTGAATAAAGACTTATTTAACTTGGAGTTATACTTTTAAAGATTAAAATTGATTTTCTATCCTAGATTTAATTATGAATCTTGGTTTTCTAAGAAACATAAAAGTTAAGGCATGGTTATTTTGAATTTCATATATTTTGAATGTTTTCTTTTGGGTTCGACCTCGCTCTCAATCGCTGTACTATGAATGGTTCGTGCGCTTGTGAGATTTACAAATTGAAAACACATTCAACACTAAACCTTCCGTAGGACTTGTAGAATACCCTTTTAGCAATCCGTTATGCTGCCAGAATTTCGTTCCTTAGTTTGGGACCTTAGGACAATCAACAGTCACAGGTGGGACAATAACTGCTAGTGCCTCGGTTTGTCGAGACACCTATTTGTGAATTCTATGACTTCGGTGAAGCATTACCTTTGGAGAGAGAAACTCATGATTGAAGTTTTGGTTGAAGTTTTGAACACTGAACGGATGAACAATGTATGGTAATCACAGATGGTAAGTGACCATAGATGACCTTAGGCTGACCTTGCCTAGGTTTAAAGATCATATCTGAATAATTAATCTTGCCTAAGATGTGTTTGACACCAAATCGGAACCGAACATCTAAATATGAATTCAATGTTAGGACGACACACCGTGTCGGCGATCATTCGCCAGTGACAGTAGAAGATCAATCGTGGTTATACGATCAATCAATTGGAAAATCGAAGGTTCTGGTTGGAATAGACTGTTAAACACAAGTGGTATTAGGACGATACATTTGTGGCCACGACCAATCGTCTGGACCTTAACGATACAATCGTGTAGGTGAACTATCGCTAAGACAAGACCTAGGTTGGACTTGAACAAAGGCCTAGAAACTTGATCACATACGATCAATCGGTTGCATGATCAATAGTGTGTACAGGGTTGGAACACATCGGCATCATGATCAGTCGCCCTAGTTCTGGATAAGGCTTGTCTTGGCAAAGGTTTGTCAAAACGGGATAGCCTTAGGCTAATACTTTCGCCAACCCATGATCAGTCGCTAGGAAACAAGGATGATCAATCGTGTGGTACAATCAATCATAGGTTACCGTTATTGTGCATTAAATGCACAACAACGATCAGGTTGGCGGAATGTCACGACCTGCCCCGAGATGGGTGCATGATTTTTTTCCTTTTTTTTTTAAAACAATACAACCAAAAATAATACAATACATGTACATGGGCTACTAGCTTCCAGTATTAAATTCAAAGCTACATGATTAAATCCATAATCAATTAATTACCACCCTGAATTTAAATAAAGATAAAGAATCATCTGTCAAATGGAAGTCATTCTCGACTTAGCACCACGCCACTAACTCCGAGGGTCAACTCTGTCACTCATTAACATTTACCTGAAAAACTGTTAGGGAGTGAGCCTCATTTGCCCATAGATCATCAGCTCAGTACAAGAACAATGGCCAAAGTAAAAAGTGTGGGAATTAAACATATTCCATAATTTGCACAAACAGAATCATAAATAATACATACAAACTATCATGTAGTATCACAATAGACAGAGGTCTATCTACAACATATGGACACACAACTGTCTCAAACAGGTAACATGGAATAATGGTATACCAGACAGTCAAAACTACCGTCTAAAAGTTGGCATGTACAAACGTATATATGTCAATCCAAATACTCTATCCATTACATACTTCTCTCGTATGTGTTATTTTCATAATCCACCTACTTATCTACCCATCAGTAGTAAAGATCAATGTTATGTGTTTGACTCATATGCCTTCGATACAACTGTGATAACCTCACCTTTCAACACAACATGACAGTGAGGCAGTGTTGTAGTGTAGCAGCATGACAGTGTTCCTCGCCTGCCCAACTCACACTTGTTTACTCCTCACCCGTCCACAAGACTTTTGGGTCTTTTGGTCTCACGCAGACCTACCGTGAACATAGAAACATACACACCTATATCATTTGTCATATGACGTATACCCATGTCAGTATTCATCAATATTAACAATAAGTCAACGTGGCTTATCTCCCACTCACCAAATTCAACAATACACACTTAGCTTCCACAAAACCTATCAACTTGTAACATCCCGGATTTTCAATGCAATTATTATATTGGATATTATCTATTTTAATTGTTAAATTTAATTTATAGATGGAATAAATGTTAGATGGATAAGAATTGGGAAATTGCCCAATTATGATCCAACGGATCATGGATAAGAGTTTGATTCTAATTAATTGGGTAAAAGTGGTCAATTGGGTCAAATACCCAATTGGGACCCAATGGATCAAGATGAATTGATTTAATCGGGTCATGTACCCAATTAAGACCTAAGGCATGGAATCCACCTCATCAAGTGTATGAGGTGGCAAGTGTATGAAGTGGCGTGTGAGTGGCATAGCCAAGTGGGACCCAAATCCACCTCATCAAGTGAGGTGGCGAGTGGTCTAAGGTCACATGTAGGGTCGGCTACCAGGGTTGACTTGGTCAACCATGGGTGAGTTCAAGAGGGTTAAGTGAAGTGAGTTGAATTAAGGAATAAATTTAAGTCTTGAGTTAAGAGTTGCATCGATGAGTTCAAATCAAGATTGAGTTGAATGGGAGGTGAGTTCAAATAAGCCAGTGAGTTGAAAGGGAAGTGGAAGGGAGTCTGAGTCAAAGAGGGAGATGGAGGGTTTCCATCTCATGGAAACCCTAGACAAAACCGTTGGGAGTGGGGAGAAGGCTCCAAGTGTAAGCCATATGTCTCCTTGGTTAACCAAGGGACACATGGGAAAGACCAAGATGTAAAGAGGGTGGTTGGGAGGTAAGGGCTTACACAAGACACACACCAAACCCTCCTTGGCCAATCCCCTCTTTGAAACAAAGAAAAAAAATAGGGTTTCATCTCATCCTCTCCCTCCCTCTTGAGCCAAAGAATCCTGTCTCTCATCTTTCTCCCTCTCTCTACACTCCTTGGCCGAGTACACCTCTAAGAAGCCTAGAGATCTTCTTCTCTTCTCTATCTAGCTTCCTCTCCATTGCTACACCTAGAGCACTAAGGAAAGGTTGGTCTTTCACACAAACGATATTAGCTCAAGGGACACCCCACAAGTGTGGCCGAAATCCATCCCTTACATTCAAGAGATTGGTATCATCTCTCTCTCTCTCTCTTTCTCTCTCCCTCCCTCTCTCTCTCTCTCTCTCTCCCTCCCATTTCAGCACTAGACTTGGAGAAACCGAAGAACGAAGGTGGAAGAAGAAATAACTAAGGGAGGAGAAGGACGGAGGAACAAAATTAGACCTAAAGAAACGAAGGAGACGTGGGAGAGGTATGTAATATTTAACGAGGGTTTATTGCTAAGGGAACCATGGTTTCGGCTATGGAATGGCCAGAACCATGGTTTCGGCTATGGGGTTCCATTTCGGATTGAAAAGAGGGGGCCAAAGTGTTATGGGCCATAGAATGTAAAAATCCATTCAAGGAATAGCAATGAGATGGACATAAAAGTAAAGTATTGTTCAAAGCAATGAGATGGACATAAAAGTAAAGTATTGTTCAAATTCCGAAATATGGTTTAGAGATTGAAAAATGGACAAGACCCTAACCTTGTTGGTGGGTAAGATAAGTTGTACAAATAAGTTGTGATGATGAGGACTATATACATGATTAATGGATGATGATGAGGACTATGGTTAAATATAAGGAATGGTTAAATGGTTGAAACAAATGTGGTAGGACATTCAAAATTATGGAAATAATCAAGAACAAGGTTCGGCCTCTTGCATGGCCGAACCCTATTTTTTATGGGGATCATGTGAGGACTCAAAGAAAGATTGGATGAGGTTTGGCCATGTTGTATGGCCGAACCCCATCAAATGACCTAAACTTGTTGTATGTAAATTTTTAAGAAAAACTCATCCTCAAGATGATATAAGATGAAAAGAGAGAACCATGGGTTCGGCCATGTTGTATGGCCGAACCCCATGGATGATTTTTATGGACCTAGGTATGTTTAAAAAGTTAAATGATTAACTATGGATTATCAAGTTAAGAAATAAAAAGAAAAGAAATGATGTTTTACCCGTTTTGTTTAAAATAAAACAAGGATTACAAAGAGGGTCAAAAACCAAAAAAAAAAAAAATGAGGTTCGGCCATGTTGTATGGCCGAACCCCATTGATGGGTTTTTTTTTGTGGACATGGACACATTTCAGCCATGTAGTATGGCCGAACCCCATTGGGGGACTTAACCGGTTAAGGACTATGATCGTAAATGGAAATGAACATGGGATGATGGAAACCAAATGGATCACCAAATTAATTTATATACGTGTTAAATGTAATAAGGAAAGAAGATTTGCAAAGGGGTTTACAATTCGGTTTCAACGTGATCATTGAGCGTGACCGGCATGAAAAAAGCAAGGACATTATCTTGGACGTTCATAGGATTCCTATCTTGTTGAAAACCTTGGACTACGTTTATGAATGGTTTTTAATTCCATGTTTTGATGATCTATTTTGGTATCAAATGCTTATGTTTTGAGGATGTAATTTCAATGCTATTATGTGTAATATGAAATAACATGTTTGCACTCACATCTCATGCATGGCATGTGTAACGCCCCGCCCTTTCCGAGAATATCAGAGTCTAAATTTTTTTTTCTTAAAGTTATAATAAAACATCGAAAGAGAGCGGGCGGCGTCACGACGCGAGTTAAGTTCAGACTACCCAAGTCTGAACCTTAACTGGCCACCCATGTGTACATGGAATAGACCATGATTACAAATCACACATGGAACTAACATCAACATGCGGAATAACCTAAATTAATTGCGGAATAGAAAGACCAGATAGCAAATAACAGTCTTAAACATTAAATAACATAGATCAACCATCCAAAGGTTATTATCCTAATCAAACCATAGCAAGTAACGAATTATTACATGTCCAACAAAATATTCAAGTGACAGTAATATAACGTAATCCAAATCCATCATTAAAGCACTTAGGCTCAACTCCCCTCCCGGTCAATGACCTTTCCTTTCCCTTTGCTTGTACCTGCAATCTCCTCTGAGGATAGAATTAGGGCGTTAGATCAACACGCCCAGTAGGTTCCCGAATCAGGGCTACCACATGTTAGCATATAAAACATGCATATACATATCATAATACATGATCATCAAAACAGGTAAAACAATGCTATGAAATATGCACATGCAATGAGCATCCCCCATCATGTACTATCATAGCCATCACTTGACGTGCCTTGCACCGACAAGGCAAATTACAACACACCTTCATCTCTTCTATAAGTGATGTACATGTAATGAGCAACCCCCATCATGTACCATCGTAGCCATCACTTGACGTGCCTTGCACCGGCAAGGTAAATTACAACAACATTCATCTCTTCTATACAATATGTACATGTAATGGGCAACCCCCATCATGTACAATCGTAGCCATCACTGTAGAACTTCATTCATTATCCCATGACTATGCATGAGATGCCAATGCCTGTATGCCATTTGTTAATGCATAATATATCATTTGAAACACATATATTAAAACAAGAGTATCGTAAGAAATACTGGGTAAAACCGTGGTTACAAGTAGGTAGGAAACCTACTGAAGAATCCCTTCAGTAACTGATCTTTCTTTCGCGTCACCCGGTCACGACTCACACGTCGTTCGACTTCCGGTACCTTATCCATATACCAATCAGCAAGTCATAACATCATTTACTTATTCAATCACATCTATGACCCATCCGCATCATGTGGGGTTCGACCATGCCCTTGGCCGAACATCACCAACTTAGGATTTAACTTCCTACTTTATTTAATCAACTCTTAAACACTTAACCCTTTTAAACATGTCTTGTTAAGGTCCATACAACCATACACATGATTATTCCACCTTTGATCAATAATCACTCTTTCCCATAATTTCAATCACAAAGTCGGCTACACAATAGGGTTACCAAAGACCCTTAGTGGGGTTCGGCCATACACATGGCCGATCCTCACCAATCTGGTTTTTGTCTCCACTTTCCATCTTATAACATGGTTGGTCAACTTAGTATTAAATCCACAACTCAAACTAGGTAATTCTTAGATCAAAAACATGAAACAATTCATAGTTTCCAATAGGATTCAATCCAACCATGGCATCCAAAAACAGTCCATGGGGTTCTCTTGGTTCAACTAGTCCATGATTTACCCCTGATTTGAATCCATAACTTAACCCGAAAAAAATGACATGGTTCAGCCCTATGTTGGCCAACCAATAACAGCAAGTTAAACTTCCATAAATCACCTCAAACACCATATTTTATATGGTTTAAAACTCACCAACATCATCAAAACTAACATGGGGTTCGGCCATCCAAAGTGGCCGAACCCTATGTCCATGTCTTGGTCCTTATGTATGTGTTTTAAATCCTCATTTAGGCAAGTATTAATCAGTATATTACTACTGTATTTTTACCTCTCAAAACCATAGAAATAAGTTAATCACTTTGTCCGAATGACCACAACATTTCATGGGATTCGGCCATCCAAGATGGCCGATCCAAATGGTCCATAATATCAATTTAAATCTACTGTTTAAACCCATATTAACTTCAGTCTTCTTGTCATTCAGATCCATGTTTATCATCCCTTCTATAACATGTATTTGATTCTTAAATAAAAACCCAAAAACAGTCCACCAAAGCTCTTTGGTTTCCATGTTCAAAACATGAAAAACCACCCATCTTTTACATGGGGTTCGGCCCTCTATGGTGGCCGAACCCAATGGTCATCTTAATCATTTCTAAACCTCCATTTAATCAAGGTTAATCATTGGTGTAATCGGCCATGATCATGGCCCAATCCACACCCTACTTGTTCCATGTTTTTCAACAAAACTCAATGAAAAACTTACCAATTTTCCCAAGCCTTTCTTCTTGACTTTGATCCTTGGTTTCTCCCTTTTATTTCTTCTTTCTTTCCTTAATTCCTTGCTGGTTTATACTTGACTAACTGGTGCCAAAAATCTCTGTTGTTCAGCCAAGAAAACGAATTGGAGAGAGGGAGAGAGAGATGGGAATTCTTGGATTCCTTGGTGTGAAAAACGGCCATGTATGGTAAGGTTTTTCTTTTATAGTTTCAGCGCCCCAACTCCCATTCATCCTCCCTCATTAATGTTGTTAAAAACGATGGGGCAAAGGGTGTTAACCAAGACACCTCTTGGTGCCAAACGTTGCACCCCTTGGTGCCAAACATTGTATCACATGGGAAATGAACCAATGCAACCCTTCATGAAAAGGTGCCACCCAACCTTGGTGTCTTTTGGCTTTGCCAAAGCACCCTTTCATACCAACGGCTGAGATTGATTCTGATTAATTGTTGTGTGAGATTACAACTCATTTCCATCTCCTCTTGACTCACCTAACTCGGAATATTTTTATTCTAAACCAACTCATCCAACTCATCACTTTTAATGCACTAAGTTTGAGTCAACTCATTTCTTAAATCCAACTCATTTCAAATCAACCCAACTCAAGCTGAATTAACTCACACTTGAGTTCAATTGAGGGCCCACACGGTCATCCGTGGTCAAACTGGTCAACCCGACCCGTTGGGTCCCCCCTTTAGCTCCTTGACCCGTTTTTGACTCTATGACCCGATTATGGTATTTTGGTCATTTGTAAGTGGTTTTCTCATATGGATCAAGCCTACCCATTTCTTCTCTACTTGATTTCCAATCAAATAGGCTTAACCCTATTTAATTTAAGCTTACACAATGGTCAAATCATCCATTTTGACCCATTGGGTCCAATTGGGCCCTTTGACCCATTTAGCCATTTCCAACCCAATTGATGTTCATTACCCATCCAATCAAATTTGATATTTATAATGAGCTCATATGACCTTAATTTGAGCAATGGGCCCCACCATTTCTTATTTTGTTATCACAAAATAATTAATTTCACAACTCAGGGGCATTTTCGTAATTTTCCATTTTATTGAAAAATTGGGGTGTTACAGCATGGGAGGGAACAAATGAGGGGAGTCCACTCTCCATTTGGGTATCCGATAAACAAACGTGGGGAGGAATCCACACTGATTCCGATTGAGAAATGGTATATGATGTTTGTGTAATACCCCAGATTTTCAAGTTTATAAATATTTACGGTTTTTGCCATTGAAATTGTGAATTAATGGATATGAACCATAGATGGGCAAATGTTGGGTCAATTGCCCAAATAAGACCCAACAGATGGTAGATGTGGATCAATGGAAGTAAATGGGTAAGAATTATTTAATTGGGTCAAGATTGCCAATTGGGTCAAAAGTCCAATTGGGACCTAATGGATCATATATGAGCTAGTTAGAAGTAAATGGGTAAGGCTTGATAATTGGGTCAATTGGTCAATTTAGACCCAACGGTCATGGGTTATGTGTTGGAAATAAAATAAATGGGTAAGGTATGTTCAATTGGGTGAAGAGTACTAATTGGTTCAAAGGTTGTTAACTGGGTCAATATGGCCAATTGGGACTCAATGGGTCGAGCTTGACCATGTTGACCATGTTGACCATCAAGTGAGCTCAAAGGTTGAGTTAAATTATGTTAAGTTGGGGCTGAGTTGAGTTGGAAATGAATCAAACAATGGAGTTGACTCAAGTGAATTAAATGGGTGGAATTAAATGAGTGAGTTGAGCTAATGAGTTGAATGAGTTAGATTGGAAGCCATGGGAACCTTTAATTCAAGTGAGTCAAGTAAGAAGATGAGGAGTTGTGTTGATTTCAAAGACACAAGCAAAGTCCCACACGTTGGTGGCATGGGAGTGGTATCCCATGCATAAAATTCAATGGAATGAGATAAGATTACATTGGGGATTTGGAGGGTTTCCATCTCATGATGGAAACCCGGGGAGATGGAAGGATTGCATGAGGGTTACCAAGGGGTGTCACTAAAGGACACCACCTTTGGCCGACCCTCATTCATTAAAAAGGAGATGGACGGTCTCATGAGACACAACCAAGGGTTGCAGCCGATTGGACATGAGAGGTGAAGAGGCATGGGTGTTTCATCACAAGGATGAAACCCCCAAGTAAACCATAAAGGAGGAGATGAAAAGACATGGGGGTTACCAAGGGGTGTCACCAAAGGACACCACCTTTGAGTAACTCTCATTAACCAAGGAAGTTAGAATTTTACATCACTCTCTCCCTCTCCTTTCCTTGGCCGTCCCTACCTCTCAAAGACAAAGAAATACTTGGAGTTTTCTCATCTTACTCTCTCCCTCCCTCACACAAAACTGATCATTCATCAAGACCAAAGGAGCAAGAAGGGAGGAAGGAAGGATCAAAGGCAAGAAGAGAAGCTAAAAAGATTGGTAAGTACTCCATGAAATTTGGTTAAATAAATTGGTTAAGGGAGCATGATTCGGCCATTGTATGGCCGAATCTATAAAGGGTAGAAACATGGATCATAGGGTTCGGCCACTTTGGATGGCCGAACCCCATGAAATGATTTGGTTAGTTGTATGGTTTTTGAGGGATAAAAACCATACAATGATTGAAGGTTTTAAGGTGTTTGAAATGGAGATAAGATTGATGTTTAGGGTCGGCCATTGGATGGCTGAACCATATGATTCTTACGGCTAAGTTGCTAAGCATGAATCATGTATAATTATTAGAAGTTTGGAATCAAGAGAACCATAGGGTTCGGCCATGTGTATGGCCGAACCCCATGGACCATTTTATGGGTATTTGGATTTAAGAATATGTTTAGAAATCATTGATGGTTTTATGATGTTTTTAAAGGGTTAACATAGATGGAAAAATGATAGACTTGGATGGTTAAGATTTATCAAAAAAAATGGCAAAAAAAAAAAAGGAGAACCAAAACCAAAGGGGTGAGGTTCGGCCATGGTGTATGGCCGAACCCCACCAAGTGCTAAATATGGGGTTTTGTTTTAAAAGGTTTGAAAACATTTCAATGGATGGGGTTATGAGAACCATCCTTTGATGGATAAAGGTTTCGATGGATAAAAGGAATTATAGGGTTTGGCCATGTATAGGGCCGAACCCCATAGAGTGACAATGGTGGATTAAAGGTTAGATGATTAATATGTGAATTCTTAGATGAATGGATTGGAAATTAGAATTATGTATGAAGGATAAAAGGACTAAAATTTGAGATGGTGAGGTTCGGCCATGTTGTATGACCGAACCCCACTAAGGTGGATTTATTATAGACATTGATTATTAAGCCAAGGTTAGATCAATGGCAAAACCGTAAATACAAGTCAAATTGTAAATATGGAATGAATTGATAAGGGACTTGAAAAAGGGGCTCAAACCAAAATGGTGAGGTTTGGCCATGTTGTATGGCCGAACCCCACCAAGTGATGTCTGGTAGATTGAAGTTTTCAATAAAGTATTTGGATGGTGTTGATCCAAAACAATGAAAGATCAAATCCAAAGTCGGTGAGGTTCGGCCATGGGGTATGGCCGAACCCCACAAGTTAGTTTTTGGGACTTAGATTTAATTAGAAATCAAAAGGATATGTGATTGACTTGCTGTTATATAAACAAGGTAACGGGACTTGAATGGTGCTCAAATAGTGAACGAGAGACTGTTAAGAAGAGCGGACGGTTTAAGTAACATTTCTGTAGGTTTCCTACCTCCTTATAACAACATATTATATTGATGTTTTATCTTGATTTATATGAGATATTTGTTAAAGTATTATGTTTTCAAGCTAAGTTGGAATGCTATGATTTATATTTACAAATGGCATGTACTCATTAACATCTCATGCATGGCATGGGGTGATGATTATGGAAACCGTAGCCCACACTCCGTCGGAATGTCCGTGATGCAACTGTGGGGCCTCCTTAGGTGATGAGAGTCCCACCAGGAGAAATACTTTGATGATGAGAGTCCCATCAAGAGTAAACGAAAGTACACTGTGGAATACCTTGACGATGAGAGTCTCGTCAAGTGATGGCTATGTATATTTGTGAGGGGTGGGACTCATTACATGTGCATACATACATAGCATTGTTTTGTAAGTATTTGATGATCATGTATTATATGTTATATGCATGTTTTTTGTAATGGCCCGGAAATTGTAAAGTAATATATATGTGTTATTATTTATTTTGTTATGGTGGAAATTGGAAATTGGATGGAATAGATAGTAAATGGATCAAAATGGACAAAGGCCCAACTAGGGCCCAATGGATTATGGATTGGATTTAATATATCTTAATGGTCAATGATGGTCAAATTGGGCCAAGGATAGCCAAATTGGGCACAATACCCATTTGGGACTCAATGGGTCAAAATAATGCAAACTCTAAGGTAAATGGATAGGAGAGAACTTAATTGGGCCATGGGCCCAATGGTGATCCAATAAGGGAAATGGATTAAATTGAATTTTAATCACCTAAGTTAGTATTAATTAGACCTAAGAAACATGGCCAAGTGGGACCCACCTCCACCTCACCAAGTGAGGTGCGTGTGGACCCAAGGTTTGGTGGGGCCGGCCACCATGGTTGAATTGGTCAACCATGGGTGTATGAAGGCAAGTTAAATAAGTGGAATTAAGCTAAATGGGGTTAATTAGCCTAATGATTTAATTAAGTAATTAAGTAAGCTTATCCAAAAAGGTGGTCAAAGAGGGAGGACCCAAATCAAACCACCTCATCTGCAAATACACAAAGAAAAACGTTGGCTAGGGTGTTGGGGTCAAAAAACATATAAAATATCTATGGGGTGGTTGGGAAAGTTAATGTTAAAGTGTAAAGATAAGATAAGTTCTATCTTATTTTTTTCCCATCTTTTTCCATCTAACTCCCATTCCACTCTTTCCCTCTCTCTCACTCCCTCATGGACGTCCCCCACTAGGAAGAGAAGAGAAGAAAAAAAATTAAGGAAGAAGAAGAAGAAAAGCTTGGAAGAAAAGAGAGGAGGAAGTTGTAAGTTGGCTTATCCCTTTAAGATCAAACTATAGAATCCTATTTTGTCATCTCCATCTTTCCCTCTCCCTCTCTCAAGCAAACCCTACCTTGGCCAATCCTAAGTTAGGAGGGTTTCACCATCGATCAAGCATCTTGACCTACCAAAGATCAAGAGGAAGGAGAAAGGAGCCTAAGGAAACCGACGGGAGTGGCGGAAATCGGAGGAGACGACGGATTGTGAGTATTTCTTAAACAAGAAATTTTGGATTTTTAGGGTTTAAGATTTGGGATTTATTTTGTAATTTAATGGTGGCCTAATGATTTTATGCCATGGATTTTAAATCCATCAATTTGAAGGATGGAAAGTGGACAAAACCCTAATGGGTAAATTAGGGTTAGTTTAAGGAAAAATAAATGGATTAAGGAATGTAATGTAATTAAGTTATTAAGCATGGAATTATGTGGAATTGGAAGGTAATGTGTGATTTTCTTAGGGTTTTAAGGTATGGAGGACATTGTGTAATTTAATTATGTAAAAATGGAAGCATGGAGAATGTTTATGGTTTTTGGGTTTAATGATTAAATGTTGGTAAATTGTTTTAAAGGGATGGTAAATAAAAAAAAAATGCATGGGAGAAGTGCATGATGTTGATGGCCTTAACAATGGTAGATGATGGAGTATTTTATTAGGTTTTGTAAAAATGGTAGAGGGGGATGAACCCCATGGTAGATGATTGGGTTAATTATTAGGGTTTATAAGAATGGGAGACAATGAGGGTGGTTAATGATTTTAGGGTTTTAAAATGATTAAATGTAGGTAATTGAGGAAATTATAATGGAGTGTTTAAGGTTAAAATTATTGGATCATGAACCATGGGTTCGGCCATGGTGAATGGCCGAACCCTATGGTGGTGTAATGGTAGTTTAAATGAGTACAAAAAATGGGGAAAATGATGGTTTTATGATGGTTTGATGATGATTGTAAATGGATTTAAAGTGTGATAAAGGATGATGATTGAAATGTATAAGTTAAGCCCCTTCATGGAAGGGCTTATGATGGGTTCAAATGTATAAGTAGGCCAAAGAAAAAAAAAATGGAAAAAGGACACCATGGATGCGGCCATGGTGTATGGCCGAACCCATGGCCAATTGTGAGCCTTTTGGTGGGTTAAATTGGATGGTGAATGATGTTTGTGGCCTCCAAAGGGAATGAGTGGGTAATGGACTCATTGTAGTTAAATGCATAAGATAAACGCCATGGGAAGAATTGATGAATTGGGTATTTTGAACCCATGGCCCATTGGTGAACCATTTAAAGGGTTAAGTATGGGGTTTTGGATTGGTTTAAATGAATAAGGTTAGATTAATTAAATGGCTAATCTTAATGGTCATGTGACATAATTGAATGGATCATTAATGGACCTAAGTTAGGGATCCAAGTTTATAATCAATTATGAACTTAGTTAAGCAAGGGTGAGTGGTTGATTAACCATGGAGAAGAGGTAGTGGCAAAACCGTAATTAATGGCCAAAATGAAGAACTCCATGGGAGAGTACCATGTATTTAGGGACACTAAGTGGTAAGTTTATGTATGGTTAAATAAAGCCTACGAGGTTGATTTTAGACTCATGTACTTAAAAATATATAATGGATTAAATGGGACCCGCAAAACCTAAATAGTGACTGATTTTCATATGGCCTTGGAAATGTGAATGGACTTAGAAATAGTTAAAATGTGGACTGATTATGTGTATGTAATAGGGTATTGGATATCACGAGCGGTACGCGTGTCGGTAGCCGGATTATCGGACGAAACCGTAAAAGGACGCGAATCGGTATTCGGTAGGATTCCTACCTATTTGTAAGCCATGGATTAGATGCTATGTGATTGGTTTATTGGTTTATTTTTAGTAATTATATTGATTGGTTGTATGATGGGTTTTAAGATTATGATATGTTTAAGATGGATTCTTATGGCTATGATTAAGTATTATATGGAATATGGCTATGAATTATGTTTAAGGTTATGCATTATAAGTAAGGCTATGTATGATATGTTAAGGTTATGAATTATAAATATTATATAGCATAATGCATTACATCTCATGCATGGCATGGGCGGTGTAATGCCCGCCCCTTTTCACTGAAAATCAGAGTCTATTTTTTTTTCTTTTTTTTATAAAAGTGACAAAGGGCACGGACGTCACGACGCGAGTTAAGTTCCGAGCTTCTAAAGCCCGGCCCTTAACTGGCCAACCCTACGCGTGCGTGGAACATAAATCCACGAGTACGGTTCACGCGTAGAAAGTAAGCTTGCAACACATAAAAATCAATGCGGATGATAATAGACACTATCCTACCAATTTTCATATAGCAGGGAAGAAATATCCATTTAATTACTAAAATGACACTGGACTGCACCGTCCAAAATAAAATATACAACATAGCAAACCATCTAAGTTATTACATTTCCGACAAGCTAAATTATACAATTACACATTTCCCAAAATAACTTAAACAAAACTAATTTGTCCGCCTCCCCAAGCTCCTAAGCTTGGCTTCCATCTCGCCCTTCTGGTCCGCTATCTCCTGCATCGTCAGCTAGGGTAGAAGTAGGGCGTTAGAACAACGCGCCCAGTAGGACTTCGAGTAGGGCTAGCACATGGATTAGTAATAACAGCATACTGATAATATTATAGTAAAACCATGCACTTTGGGCAATGTCATGCATGGGTGTTCTATGTCATGAATCCCACCCATCAATCTCATCCTCATTATATAGTGTCCCTTTTTCATCCATACATAATGTTCAAAATATAATCCATACCATCATCGTGCCATGACCCTCTTGATGGAAAAGCCTCATCAAGATGTGATCCACACTAGGCATCCCCCCTTGATGGAAGAACCATCATCAATGTATACCCATAAATACAACATCAGCCTTGATGAAAAACCATCATCAAGATATCATAATTACAAGAGTCCCCCCCCTTGATGGCAAAGCCTCATCAAGTTATAATAATACATATGTGAAATGTCCCCATGCTTGTTTATCGGTCGCCCCGACGGAGCATGGACTCCGGTTTCATTTCATCCTTCCCCTATCATATCCCTCCCATGTCATGCATGAGATGTAGATGCCATATGCCATGTAATATATGTAATTCAATAGTAATAAAACCCATCTTAAAACAATTACTTTATGACCAAATAAATCAAAGGGAAACCATCCCATAATATTTAATCCAAAACCCATCTTAAGACATTCACATGATTTCCAAAATAATTTAAAGGAAAACATAACAAGATGCATAATCCAAAACTCATCTTAAAGACAACCACATGCTTTCCAAAATAAATTAAAGAAAACATCACCCAATCCATGGCTTACAAAAATGTAGGAATCCTACCGAATACCGACTCGCGTCTTTATTTCGTTTTCGTCCGACAATCCGGCTACCGACTCGCGTACCACTCGCGCTAACCGGTACCTTATTAAATTACCAAATCAATCCAAGTTTTAATCATTTCCAAGCCTATAAATCATAACTTAGTGGGTTTCTTCATTTTAGCCCATATTTACCATTTTTGCCACTACCCTTCACATAAACAATTTTTCATTAATTCATGCCTACTTAAGTCCAAAATTTAATCCACAACTTAGGTCCTTAACTTAGGTCCATTATTGACTTACCAAAACATTAAAATTTGTCATGTAATTAATCTAACCATTACTCATTTAAACCCATTCAAACCCCATACTTAATCACATATATACCCATTGACCTTAAACCCAAATTGATTTACAATTTGGGGCATGGGTTCGGCCATACACCATGGCCGAACCCATGATGTTCCTTTCTCCATTTTTTCTTTTTTACTTGGGTCCATTGTTACATTTTAGATCCACCAATAATCCTTCCTTGAGGGTTTTAAAACATGCATCTAAACCATATTCTTAACCCCATTTGAATCATTACACCTGTTCATTTAAAAACCCTAAATTCATCAACACATTATCCTTTAAACCCACCATTTAATCATCATTTCATCACCATAGGGTTCGGCCATATACCATGGCCGAACCCATGGTTCAGGGCTCATTCCCTCCATACATTTCAAAACCATAAAACTCCATTGCATTTTTATCATAAACCCATTTTAAAACCTTACTCCCATGCATTCATTAAAACCCTAAATTCATTAATCAAAAACCCTAACCAATTAAACCAACCACCAAATCACCCACCATGGGGTTCGGCCATGCTACATGGCCGAACCCTATGGCCAATAATTCTTCTTCCAATCATCCCATTCTATGCTTAAATTTCATAAATTACATAATGCACATAACCCATTTATTTATTTTCTTAACCTAACCCTAATTTTTCCCACTTAGGGTTTCCTCCATCTTCCACCCTCACATTTGAGGGGTTTAACATCCATGACATATATCTATGTAACCACCATTAATTTTTACAAAACTAAACCCTAAATCTTAAACCCTAAAATCCAAAATTTCTTGTTTAAGAAATACTCACTATCCGACGTCTCCTCCGATTTCCGCCGCTCCCGTCGGTCTCCGTAGCCTCCTCTCTCCTTCCTTTTGATCTTTGGTAGGTTAACATCTTTGATCGAGGGTGGCAATCCCCAACCCTAGAATCGGCCGTGGTAGGTTTTGTGTGAGAGAGGGAGAGGGGAAAATTATGAGAGGGAAGGTGACAACCCTTTACGTTAGAGTGATTTTTTTTTTTTTTGCTTAATTTTTTTTTTCACTTCTTTCTTCTCTCCTTCTCTTCTCTCCTCCTTAGCTCTCTTTCTCCCTTCACTTGAACATGGGACGGCAATGGAGGAGTGGGAGGGATGGAGTTAACAAAAAAAAAAAAATGAGAATGAGACACCAACAAAGCTCATCTCCATTTTTTTTTTTACTTTACATTAATGACACCCACCAACCTTAAGATATTTTCTTAGATATTTAAAATGCTTTATGGTGGTGGTTATCTAAACCACCACCAAGCCAACGTGTTTCACTTGACTTTGAGATGAGGTGAGTCTTCACCTCATGGCCCCACTTTGACCACTCTTAACTACCATTTTAAATAATTTAATTATTTAATTAATTAGATAATTACCTTAGGTTAATCCATTGGTACTTAGCCTAAGTCCATTACTCCACCCATGGTTGACCAAATCAACCATGGTGGCCGGCCCCACCAAACCTTGGCCCACACGCCACCTCACTTGATGAGGTGGAGGGGGGTCCCACTTGACCACATCACCATTGTTTAATTCCAAATAACTTAGGTGATTTAAAATCATTGAATTCACTCTAAGTGGATTACCATTGGGCCTATGGCCCAATTACATTTCCCATCTAACCCATTTACCTTAGAGCATAACCATCTTGACCCATTGGGTCCCAAATGGGTATTTGACCCAATTTGACCATTCTTGACCCATTTAAATAAATTTAAATCTAAACCATAGTCTATTGTGCCACACTTGGGCCTTTATCCAAATTTTGGCCCATTTACCATTTACTCCACCAATTTTCCAATTTTCATCATTAAAATAAATAATATTCACATATTCCTTGATTTACAAATTCTGAGCCCTTACAGGCGGAAAAAAATATACAAACCGGAGTCCATGCTCCGTCGGGGCGAATGAGAACAGGCATGGGGATAGCCTGATAGGCTATAACCGGAGTCTATGCTCCGTCGGAGCGACCGAGAACAGGCATGGGGATAACCTGATAGGCTATAACCGGAGTCCATGCTCCGTCGGGGAGACCGAGAACAGGCATGGGGATACCTTGACGAGGTCTTGCCGTCAAGGGGGCTATGACATCATGATGGTAGGGATGATGGGTGGGATTCATAATATAGACACCCATGGCATGGCATTCACTTTATATTTTCATTATATGATGGTTTACCAGTTTTCATTGTTTTATTATCTGTATGCTGTTATTACTAATCCATGTGCTAGCCCTACTCGGAGTCCTACTGGGCGTGTGGTCTAACGCCCTACTTCTACCCTAGCTGATGACGCAGGAAATACCGGAATAGAAGGACGAGACGGGAGCCAAGCTTAGGAGCTTGGGAAGGCGGACTAATTATTTTGTTTAAGTTTATTTTGGGAAATGTGTATTTATATAGTTTAGCTTGTCGGAAATGTAATATTTTAGACTTATTACTATGATTTGGATTTTATTGTAGACATATGATGTTATGGCATTTTAGTAATTAAATTATGAAATCTTCCCTGCTATCTAGAAAAAAATTGGTAGGGTAGTATCTATTATCATTCCGCATTTAATACATTATTCCTCGAACTTACTTCTAGGGGTGAACCATTCTCCGTGGACTCCGTTCCACGCACCCGTGGGGTTGGCCAGTTAAGGGCCGGGCTTTAGAAGCTCGGACTTAACTCGCATCGTGACGTCCGTGCCTTTTGTCACTTATTAATTAAAAAAAAAAATTAAACTCTGATTTTCGGTGAAAAGGGGCGGGCGTTACATTTTTATACTAACCTTGTGGTAACCCTAATCGGAAGACCTACTGGGAGCGTTGATCTAACGCCCTATTTCTATCCTTAGTGGATGACGCAGGAAAGGGAAAGGCGAAGGCCGAGAATCGCGAGGAAAACCAAGCATAGATGCTTGGGTGTTGGAATGGAGTTTATTTATTGACGTTTTGAATACATTTTTATGGACATGTAATAATGTAGATAACTGCTATGGTTTGATTTAAGTTTGAATGTTTGTTTAGTTTAAAGTAATCATGACTTGTACTTTGCTATCTAAACAGTTTAGTTCCACATATGTGACTTATTCCTCAATCAATTATGTATATTCCCCAAGTTTTATATAGTACCATGTGTGGATCGGTTTTCATGGGCTTAGTCCATGCACACATGGGTGGCCAGTTAAGGGTCGGACTTTGGAAGTCCGGACTTAGCTCGCGTCGTGACGCTCCCCTCTCTCTTCCAGCTTTACTTACCTTATATAAAAAAAAAAATAGACTCTGGTTTTCGGAGGGGTGTAAAATGGCAGGGCGTTACAGTTTGAAATGAAAAAGGAGTCCACGCTCCATTCGGCGGGACCGATAAGGCATACGTGGGGAGTTATGATAATGAATGCCTTGATGCGGCTTGTTCATCAAGAGGATTATCTATGTGTTGAGATATGGTTGATGGGTGGGAAATCATGGCATATGACACCCATTGCATGGCATTGACTTAGCATTTTGATATTATGTATCTATTTTGTTTGTATACTAATCCATGTGTTTGACCCTACTCGGAATACCTACTGGACGCATTGACTAACGCCCTACTTCTACCTTGGATGATGATACAGGGAATGGACGGAACGAAGGACGCGAAAGGAGCCAAGCTTAGGAGCTTGGATACTTTAGACTTACTTTATTTAAGTTTCATTTTCGGACAATGTAATTTGAGTTATTCGCATTTTGGGACTGTAATAACTTAGAACTATCTTGCTATGGTTTGGTTATAATTTTGGACATTTGAGCTTAAGTTAATTATTTGTGTTGGACTTCATTGCTTAAAAAAAAATGGATGGGGTTAGTAACTTTAATCTCATATTAATTCCGCATTACGTTTATTCCGCAAGTATAGCCTTAATACATGTGAACTGTTTCAGTGGACTTAGTCCACGCACACGTATGGTTGGCCAGTTAAGGGCCGAGCTTTGGAAGCTCAGACTTAGCTCGCGTCCTGGCGTCCCGCTCTCTCTCACTTTTTATTTAAAAAAAAAAAAAAAAATAGGCTCTGATTTTCTATGAGTGAAAAAGGGCGGGGCGTTACAGTATTCACCAATATTAACAATAGGTCAACGTGGCTTATCTCCTACTCACCAAATTCAACAATACACACTTAGCTTCCACAAAGCCTATCAACTATCATAAATATCATCCCTAAACACGGATGAAATCATACATGTTGTATAAAGACAG
Organism: Chimonanthus salicifolius; assembly: GCA_013350335.1. NCBI lineage: Eukaryota > Viridiplantae > Streptophyta > Magnoliopsida > Laurales > Calycanthaceae > Chimonanthus > Chimonanthus salicifolius. The sequence continues at coordinate 41,703,487 of CM023535.1, forward strand.
TCATCATACGCTTTATCCATTAAGACCATATATATTGGATCCTTAAATATCACAGGACCCAATAATAGACAAGATGAGCTACTTACTCTAGTCTTAACTAATACAACCAATACCTAGATTTGCCACACGAATCTAACCATATCATAGCATAGAGTAAATCCTACAATGCTCTACATATGTAATAGCCCGGATTTTTAATGCAATAAATATATTGGCTATTATTTATTTTAATTGTTGAAAATCAAAATTCATTGATGAGATGGATGTTAGATGGATCAAAGTTGGGGCAATAGCCCAAGTATGGTCCAATTGACCATGGATATGATTAATTTTATTTACTTGGGCCAATGTGGTCAATTGGGACAAATGCCCAATTGGGACCCAATGGGTCAAGATGGATTGATGATTAGGGTAAATGGGTAAGGAATGGATTTAGATTCATAGATGGAATGAATGTTAGAAGGATCAAAGTTGAGGTGGCGTGTGGGCCAAGACACATGTGGGGCCGGCCACCATGGTTGACTTGGTCAACCATGGGTGAGTTCATGAATGAATTAAAGAGGATCAAATGAAGTAAGTAGAATTAAATTATTTAATTAAATCACCTAAGTTAGATATAAATTCAAATGATTGAGTAGGGAATTGAGTTGCATTTAAATGGAGTGAGTCAAATGGGGGTGAGTCACATAAAAGATCAAAAGATGGAGTGAGTCAAAGAGGGTTTTCCATCTCATGGAAACCACCAAGGCCAAAACCGGTTTTAAGGTGGTATATGCCATGTGGAGGCATGCAAGACCATGGTTGGTCAAAGAAGAGGTGGTGGTTCCATCTCATGCAAACCACCAAGCCACCAAAGGAAACCATCAAGCCCAAAACCGTTTTTAGGGTGGTATGTGCCATGTGGAGGCATGCAAGACCATGGTTGGTCAAAGAAGAGGTGGTGGTTCCACCTCATGCAAACCACCAAGCCACCAAAGGAAACCATCAAGCCCAAAACCGTTTTTAGGGTGGTATGTGCCATGTGGAGGGCATGCACCCCTTGGCTAGACAAAGAACTTAAGTGGAGGAGATGCAAGGGCCATGATTGGGCAAAGGAGAGGTGGTGGTTTCATCCCATGCAAACCACCAAACTACCAAGAGGAAACCACCAAACACAAAACCGTTGGAAGGGTCGTGTGTGCCATGTGGAGGCATGCAAGCTCATGGATTGGTCCAAGGAGAGGTAGTGGTTCCATCTCATGCAAGCCACTAACCACCAAAGGGAAACCACAAGCCAAAACCGTTGGATGAGGGTGTTATGTGCCATGTGGAGGGCATGCACTCCCTTGTTTCGTCAATGGACTCATGGGGAAGACTCCACATTGATGAGGGTGGAGTCTTGACCAAGGAAACCCAAGACAAGATGGAAAATGGCTAGGCTTTCCATCTCATCTCATCTCACTCTCTCACTCTCTCACTCAAGGCTGACCCTCTCTCATTGAGCAAGACAAGAAACACTTAGAAGTTTTCTACCTTGACTTCTCCCTCTCTCACTCAAGGCCGACCCTCTCATTGAACAAGAAAAGACTTAGGGTTTCCATTCTCTCCTCCTCTCCCTCTCTCAAACCTACACTCTTTGGCCGAACCCTCTCTTTGGGTTTTCATCTAAAGCCCCTCAAGCTCACACTTTGGCTGAAGATCAAGAAAGGAAGGAAGAAGAGGCTAATGAGGGAGAAGATCGGAGGTGCAAGAAGGAGTGAAAGAAACCGGAGGAGTCGCGGAATCGGTAAGTACTTGATAAGATTTTATTAAGTAAGAAAAGAGGTTAAAAGAACATCCCATTTTTGGATTGGAGAGTTGGCCAAAATATTATGGGCCATGGATTTAAAATCCATCCAAGAAATGAGATGGAAAAGATGGACAAAACCCTAATGGGTAAGATGGATTACTAAGAACACTATGTATATATGGTTTATGTATGCATGCATGGCTTAAGCATGAAAAATGGTCAAGGATCATGGTTCGGCCCTTGCATGGCCGAACCCTAATTTTGATGTATACATGGCTAGGGACCTCATCCATGTCCAAGATAAGGAATATGATCAAGGATCATGGTTTGGCCCTTGCATGGCCAAACCCTAGATTTTATGCATGGACCATTAAGGACAAAGGAAAGATTGGATGAGGTTCGGCCATGATGTATGGCCGAACCCCATCAAAGGATATGATCATGGTTATTTGATTTATAAGAGAAAATAATGAGCCATAGGTTTCGGCCATGTTGTATGGCTGAACCCCGTGGAAGGATATTAGTGATTTTTAATGGGTTTAAAGGATGAAAATCATGGAAGTTGGTTAAGGATTTTAAAGGGTTTTAAAGGAGGGAAATAATGGAGGAATGTTAATCATTTTAAATGGTCTCAAGTGTTGTAAATGGTGAAGAACCATGGACCATGGGTTCGCCCATGTTGTATGGCCGAACCCCATGGAGAGATATTGATGGGCTTAGATGTATTTGGACCATGAAAATGATGGGGGAATGTTGGTAATTTTAATAGGTTTTAAATGTGGTAAATGATGATCTAAAATGATGAACCTAAGTGTATGATTAAGCCCCCGCCCCCACATCATGGAGGGACTTGATGTATGGACCTAATGTTGTAAATGATTTAAAGGGAGGATGAAAATGGGACACCATGGGTTCGGCCATACAACATGGCCGAACCCTATGAACCATTTCAATGGGTCCTTTATGGATCTATGCATGTTTAAATGAATAAATGATCAAGCTAAGGAATGGAGGGATTTGTTAGGGATTTATGTCATGATTAATGAATCATTTATGGATCTATGTTTATGGATCATTTGTGGATCCATGCATGTAATGTTTAGCTATAGATCTATGTTTTGGACCTAAGTTATGGGTAAATGAATTAGGTGATCAGCAATGGAAGGAAATAATGGCTAAGATGTCAATATGGTGAAAATGAAAGGACCATGGGTTCGCCCATGGTGTATGGCCGAACCCCATGGGGAATGTTTTTGTAACACCTCAATTTTTCAATAAAAAGGGGTAATTACGAAAATGCCCCTGAGTTGGAAAATTTAATGTTTTCGATATTAAATGAGGAAATTGTGGGGCCCATTGCTCAAACTAAGATCTTAAGAGTATATTATAAGGGTTTGATTAAATTGAACGAATAATGTGCATCCATTGGGTCAAAAATGGCTAAATGGGTCAAAGGGCCCAAATGGGACCCAACGGGTCTTAATGGATTATTTGACCATTGTGTGATCTTAAATTAAATGGGGTTAAGCTGATTTGATTGGAAATCAAGTGGAGTAAAAATGGGTAGGCCTGATGCACATGTGAAAATGTAATACCCTGCCCCAGATTAGGCGAGGCTTAGCTTAATTTTCCTGTTTAGCCAGTTAATCTCATTCCGGGCCCACCGGTCGGGTCGGGAGCGTGACAGAAAACCAATTACAAATGACCAAAATACCCATAATTGGGTCATGGAGTCAAAAACGGGTCAAGGAGCTAAAGGGGGACCCAACGGGTCTGGTTGACTTTGTTGACCACAGCTGACTGTGTGGGCCCACAAATGAGTTCAATGGCGAGTTAAATCAGGTTAAGTGGAACTGATTTTATTTAATTTGAATTAAGAATGAGTTGACTCAAATGCATTAAATGATTGTCAATTAATGAGGTGAGTTGGACATGTGAGTTGGACATGTGAGTTGGGTGAGTCAAAATGGAAATCAATGGGACTGTAAATCAGTGAGTTCAGAGGGAATATGAGTAGGTTGGTTCAGTCATAACCACCAAAACAAGTCCCACACGTTGGGGACTTGTTGGGGTGATTTTCATGATGGATTTTAAATGAAATACATGGGAAATGGGAGGTGACGCTTGGGGAGTTGGGAGGCTGCATTGGCAGGTGCCAAGGGGTGTATTGGATAGCACCCAAGACCCATCGTTTTTTATAAGAATTGATGAGGGAATGGAGGGGTCTTGGGGGCTGAAGTACTAAAGGGAATGACCACCATGGTTAGCCGATTTTTACATTGAAAATCTAAGATTTCCCATCTCTCTCTCCCTCTATCCAATTCGTTTTCCTGGCTGGAATAGCAGAGGTGTTTGCACCAGTAGATCAAGCATAAACCAGCAAAGGAAGGAAGGCAAAGAAGGATAGGAAGTAAAGAGCAAAGGCAAGACAAGAAGCTTGAGAAATTTGGTAAGAATTCTTATGGATTTTGGTTTTAAATATGAGTGTTAAGTTATGAATTTGGATGACATAATTTGGTCATGTATGGCCGAATTTGTCATGGGTCTAAACCATGGAAGATGGTGTCAAAGAATGATGGAAATGGACCATAGGGTTCGGCCACTTTGGATGGCCGAACCCCATGAAGATAATTGGTTGATTTTGATGTCTTTTGGAATTTAAAACCATACAAGTTTGGGACTGTTATTATATGTTTTATTAGATTTAAAATGCATGTTTTAAGAAGGTTAAAACATGGATTTGGATATTTAATTCGGACCTAAGATGAAGGGTTAAGTTGTTCAAAACCAAAGGTCATAGTGTTCAGCCAATAAGCATGGCCGAATCCCATGAAATTGGGTTGCTTATTGGATGATTTTTAAATGGTAAAACTCGGTAATATGTTACTGTTTTATCGCATGATTATTGAAACATAAAAATATGTTTATGAGGATCAAGTCATGGGCATAGGGTTCGGCCACCTTGGAGGGCCGAACCCCATGAAAGAATTTGATGAATAGTATGGGCTTGGAGAGTTAGAAACCATGTAAATTATGAGGTTTCTATGAGATTTAAATGAAGTTACACATTAGTATTTTGGTCGGCCATTGTATGGCTGAACTCTGATAATATTGTGGTTAAGTTATTGATTTAAATCAGGGATAGTTGATATTTATAATTAAATCAAGAGAACCATATGGCCGAACCCCATGGGTCATTTTTATGGGTGTTTTTATGGGAATTAAATGAAGTTATGTTGCTGTTTTTGGTTGGTCAATATACGGCTGAACCATGTATTGTTCATGGTTGAATTAGCATGTTAAAACCATGAGTAATCATGGGGAATATTGAACCAAGTGAACCATAGGGTTCGGCCATGGGTATGGCCGAACCCCATGGACCATGGAATGGGTTAAATGGTCTAAGTTTATGGTAGTATTTGTTATTGCTTTCATGATTTTATAAAGGGTTTAAAATATCCCAATGGAGAACCATTTCGTGATGGATAAAAGGGATTAAAAGGTTCGGCCATGTATAGGGCCAAACCCCATCGAAATGATAATGGTTTTGATATGGCTTAGCTTAGTGGCAAAGCTATAAATATGGGTGATAATGTAAATGTGGATAGAGAAAGTTTAAAAGGACATGGAAGAAGGGTTAAACCAAGGTGGTATGGTTCGGCCATGGTGTATGGCCGAACCTCACAAGATGTTTTGGATCTTAGATGTGAATGAATAATTAAACGATAGTATGATTTACTTATTGTTATATGGACAAGGTGACGGAAGTGAACGGCGAGTAAGTCGTGAGCAAGTGATGCTAAAGAAAGATCGAACACTGAAGTGAATCTTTAATAGGTTTCCTACCTACTTGTAACCACAACTATGATTTGGTTTTATTACGTTTTTATGAGATATGTTGTTATTGATTTATGTTTAAAATGTGGTTTCGAATGATAAATTATGTGTTTACAAATGACATACAAGGCATTGACATCTCATGCATGGCATGGGATGATGATTGTGGAAACCGGAGTCCACACTCCGTCGGAATGCTCGAGATGCAACTGTGGGGCCTCCTTAGGCGGTGAAAGTCTCGCCAGGAGAATTATCTGATGATTATGAAACACCGGAACCCACACTCCGTCGGTATGCCCGAGATGCAACTGTGGGGCCTCTTTAGGTGGTGAAAGTCCCGCCAGGAGAATTAATAGGTTGATATGAGACACGTCAAGTGATGGCTATATGTATGTGTGATGGGGTGGGGCTCATTACATTTGCATACATACATAGCATGGTTTTATATGTTTTTGATAATCAGACATTTGTTATATGCATGATTTGTAAGCTAACCTTGTGGTAGCCCTGATCGGGAACCTACTGGGCGCGTTGATCTAACGCCCTAAAACTATCCTCAGAAGAGAATGCAGGTACAAGGAAAGGGAAAGAGAAGGTCGATGACCAGGCGGGGAGCCAAGCCTAAGCTCTGGATTGTTGATTGGGATTTCTTTATTACTGTCTTTTATTTATATTTTGTGGACATGTAATAATTTGATACCTTGCTATGGTTTGATTAGGATATTAACAATGGTTGGTTGATTTATGTTAATTATTAATCGAGACTGGTACTTGCTATCTATTCAAGCTATTTCCGCAGTTAGTCTACTTTATTCTGCAAGTCATTGTATAGTTCCATGTGTGGTTTGTTATCGTGGGTTTAGTCCACGTACACATGTGTGGCCAGTTAAGGGTCGGACTTAGGTAGTCCGAACTTAGCTCGCGTCGTAATGCCGCCCGCTCTCTGCCGAAATTATTTTATTAATAATTAAAAAAAAAAATTAGACTCTGATTTCTCGGAGAGGGCGGTGTGTTACAGTTTTGTGGACTTAGGGTCTTTTAAATGATTAACTTGTTTGGATTATGAATAAAAAAGATGGCATGATCTTGGACCCACATGATTAAAATGATAAGGGAATAAAAAGGGGACCAAACCAAAAGGGGGGAGGTTTGGCCATGTTGTATGGCCGAACCCCACTCATGGGTGATTGTGGACTTGAAACATATTTCAACCCTAAGATATGGCCAAACCCCACTCACGGACAGTGGACGGTGGATGGTGGACGGTGGACGGCAGACAGTGGACAGTGGGTAGTGGGCAGCGGGTAACCGGCTAATTTTAAAAATGAAATACTTATGTGAATGATCATGGTTTCGCTGTTGTATGGTCGAACCCCACTAAGGCATGTTTGTGGACTCAAACATGGATGGAAATCAAATGGAACATGGGTTTGATTTATTGATATGTAATAAGGTAACGGGATCTCACAAGCAGTGTACGATCGGCTTGACGCGATCGGTGAGCGGTTTTCGGACAAAAACGCAAGGACACATTAGTTGGTCATTGGTAGGATTCCTACCTCATTGAAAACCATGGAATATGTATCTGTGAATGTTTTACTTGAATTATTTTGGTATCAAATGATATGTCTCAATTATGGAATTTTAAATGCTATGATGTTTATTATTATATAGCATGTTGGCATTTGCATCTCATGTATGGCATGGGAGGGATGAAATGTAACTGGAGACCCACGCTCCTTCGGGTCGTCCGCAAGGCATTCATGAGGGTACCTTGATGTGCATTATCCATTAAGAGGGATGTATGATTGATTTGTAACCGGAGATCCATGCTCCGTCGGAGCGTCCGTAAGGCAGTCGTGGGGATACATTGATGAGGAGTTTCCATCAAGAGGATACTATGGGGTTGTGATATGGATGATGGGTGGGACTCATGGCATATGACACCCATGGTATGGCATTGACTTGCATGTTTTTGATATTATGTTATCTATGTGATTTTTATACTAAACCATGTGTTTGACCCTATTTGGAGTACCTAATGGGCGCGTTGTCTAATGCCCTACTTCTACCTTAGATGATGTCTCAGGAAATGGACGGAACGAAGGACGTGATCGGAGACAAGCTTAGGAGCTTGGATGATTTAGTTTCATTTTATTTAAATTATTCATGGACAATGTAATTTGAGTAACTAGTATTTGGGAATGTAATAGCTTAGACTATTTGCTATGGATCGAATGATGATTAATCTAGATTAAGTTAATTTATATTGATTGCCTTCCTTGCTAAGTAAATGTTGTAATCCGATGTTATTTCCGCAATGGGTATTCCACAAGTAGTAGTATCGCGTGTGAAATGTTTTAGTGGACTTGTCCACGCACACGCATGGTTGGCCAGTTAAGGGTCGGGCTTTGGGAACTCGGACTTAGCTCGCATCGTGACGTTTCTGCTCTCTCTCACCCTTTATTTAAAAAAAAAAAAAAATAGACTCTGATTTTCGACTAGTGAAAAGAGGGCGGGGCGTTACAAGTAAGGGGTGAGCAAACCAGTCCAGTGAAGGGATAAAACATACCACATATTATCAACTTAGTTATATATCACATATGTAAAGGGGCAATGAACATCATAAGTGAATAAATATCCATGTGTACGGTACTCAACTACTCTATTAACTAATGGTTCCATTAACCAATCCACGATATCATCTCCATAACTGTCAATGGTCCTCCAACAACTCTGGTCCCCCTATCGACACAATCGGGAGACCATACAATATGGAACTGCCTCAACTACCGGAATGCAACGAGGATAGACACCGTAGGGGGGTTTCAACCGCTGGATCATAACAGGGAAGCCAATCTCAAGGGTAGACACCTCGACCACCAGAACGCAACGGGGAGACCAGCATCCCCAAGGGGGTCTCGACCGCTAGAGCGTAATGGGGAAGTCCTCCCCGCAACCAACTCATCACATCATCATGTAAGAAACATGTAAGAAACATGTATAACAACGAGGATACATTCTTATACAACCAACTCAAAATCAACAACATAGTTCATCATGTAAGTCAAGAGTATACAATGAATTACTTAATCATGCATATCTACACTAACCACGGTTTCATTAATATTTAGCGAATAGACACTCCAAGCATCATCATCAGTTTTCAAGTAACATACTGAATTATCAGATTGTCTAATTAAAATTCTTCACGATGCATATAGATAACAAAAGTACACCCGAGCGGACCCCCTGCCACATACTTATGTCAACAATTTTCCCTTACCGAGTGTCCAAAAATAACGGTTTGAATATATGCAAGTGTATGCTAAAATTGTAACATCCCGGATTTTCAATCTAATTATTATATTGGATATTATCGATTTTAATTGTTAAATTTAAGATTTATAGAGGGAATGAATGTTAGATGCATAAGAATTGGGGCAATGGCCCAATTATGATCCAACGGATCGTGGATAGGGTTTTGACTCTAATTAATTGGGTAATAGTAGTTAATTGGGTCAAATACCCAATTAAGACCCAATGGGTCAAGATGAATTCATGATTAAGGTAAATGGGTAAGGAATTGATTTAGTTGGGTCATGTACCCAAATAAGATCTAAGGCATGGGATCCACCTCATCAAGTGAGGTGGCAAGTGTATGAGGTGACATGGAAGTGGCATAGCCAAGTGGGACCCAAATCCACCTCATCAAGTGAGGTGGCATATGGTCTAAGGTCACATGTAAGGCCGACCACCATGGTTGACTTGGTCAACCATGGGTGAGTCCAAGAGGGTTAAGTGAAGTGAGTTGAGATAAGGAATTAATTAATTAAGAAATCAATTCTAAGTCTTGAGTTAAGAGTTACATAGGTGAGTTCAAATCAAGATTGAGTTGAATGGGGAGTGAGTTCACAAGTGAGTCACATGGAAGTGGAGGAGACTTAAATGAGTCAAAGAGGGAGGTGGAGGGTTTCCATCTCATGGAAACCCTAGACCAAAAACAGTTGGGAAGGGGGAGAAGGACAAGTGTAAGCCATGTGTCTCCTTGGTTACCCAAGGGACACATGGGAAAGACCAAGAAATGATGAGGGTGGTTGGGGAGATTAGGGTTAGTAACAAAGGCTCACACCAAAACCCTAGGGCCGACCCCCTCTCCTTTAGACAAAAAAATAGAGTTTCATCTCATTCTCTCCCTCCCTCTTGAGCAAAAGAACTCTCACCTCTCTCCCTCTCTCAAGCAACCTCTTTGGCCGAACCCTCCATTGGGAGTTTTCATCTCAAACCCTCACACTCTCTCAATCCACACCTTGGCCGAATACTCCATTAAAGATCAAGAAGGCTCTCAATCTCTTTCTTTTCCATTTCGGCACTAAACTCGGAGAAACCGAAGAACGAATGAGGAAGAAGAAAAGACTAAGGAAGGAGCAGGACGGAGGAGCAAAATCAGACCTAAAGAAACGGAGGAGTCACGGAATACGTATGTATTTGTTTAACAAGGGTAGTGATTAAAAAGAGGCTAAGGAAACCATGGGGATCCATTTCGGATTGAAAAGGTCGGCCAAATGGTTATAAGGCCATGGATTTAAAATCCATTCAAGGAACATCAATTAGATGGGCATAAAGTAAAGTATTGTTCAAAATCCGAAATATGGTTTTGGAGATGGAAACATGGACAAGACCCTGACCTTGTTGGTGGGTAAGATAAGTTGTACAAATAAGTTTGGATGATGATAAATACTATGGTTAAATATAATGAATAAAATTCATAAGAAAATGATCAAAGAACAAGGTTCGGCCCCTTGCATGGCCGAACCCTGTTTTTGACATATAAGGACCATTTGAGGACTCAAAGAAAAACAAAATGAGGTTTTGCCATGTTGTATGACCGAACCCAATCAAGTGCTAGGACATATTGGATGTAAACACCCATCCTCAAGGTGATATGAAATGGAAATAGGATGAAGAGGAGGAACCATGGGTTCGGCCATACATGGAGGAATTTTTATGGATCTATATATATATTTATGATTATCTATGGACTATCAAGTTAAGAAATAAGATGATGAAAATGAAGAACCATGGGTTTGGCCATGTTGTATGGGCGAACCCCATGGATGATATTTATGAATCTAGATATGTTTAAAAGATTAAAATGATTAAACCATGAATTACCTAGTTAAGGAATAAAAGGAAAAGAAATGGTGGCTTAGATGGGAAGAAGATAAAATGGAAGATCCATGGGTTTGGCAATGTTGTATGGCCGAACCCCGTGGAGGACTTTTATGGACCTAAGTGTGTTTAATGATTATGTAATAGCCCGGATTTTTAAATTATAATTATATTGGCTATTATTTATTTTAATGGTTGGAATTAAGAATTTTGATGGAATGAATGGTAAATGGATCAAAATTTGGGCAATGGCCCAAGTATGGTCCAATGAACCATGGGTTGGATAATTTCCAATTAATTGGGTCAATGATGGTTAATTGGTAAAGGATGGTCAATTGGGTCAAATACCCATTTGGGACACAATGGGTCAAGAGAGTATGAGCATTAGGGTAAATGGGTAGGAGGTGAATTTAATTAGGCCATGGGCCCAATGGTGATAAAAGTAATGGGGTCCATCTCATGGACAAATGTGGGAGTGAAATATCCAAGATGGCATAGCCGAGTGGGGCCCAACTCCACCTCATCAAGTGAGGTGGCATGTTGACCAAGATATAGGTGGGGCCGACCACCATGGTTGACTTGGTCGGTCAACCATGGATGAGTCAAAGTGAAATTGAGGAGGATCAAGGTGAATTGAATTGGATAAATTGATTAAAATCACCTAAGTTAAGTTGGAATAAATCAAGGTGGCATAATCAAATGGGACCCAACTCCACCTCATCAAGTGAGGTGGCGGGTGGGCCAAGGCAGTGGTGGGGCCAGCCACCATGGTCGACTTGGTCAACCATGGGTGGATTCATGGAGGAAGTAAAGATGAATAAGTGGAATTAAATTATGTAATTAAATGACCAAAGTTAGATATTAAATAAATGAGTTGCATTACATGGAGTGAGTTCAATGGGGGTGAATCACCTAGAAAATGGGTGAGTCAAATGGGTGGTTTCATCTCATGGAAACCACCCAAGCATCAAGACAAAACCCACCCAAAACCGTTGGCATGGGTGGAGTGCCATGTGGAGGGCATGCTTCCCCCTTGGCTAGACCAAAAGCCTAGGTGGAGAGCATGCCTTGGCAAAAAATGAGGTGGTGGTGCCACCTCATCCAAGCCCACCCAAAACCGTTGGCCATGGAGGGGTTGGGAGTGCCATGTGGAGGGCATGCACCCTCCATGGCTAGACAAGGCCCTTAAGTTGGGGGCATGCTAGGGCATGCATTTGTAATACCCCAGATTTCCAGTTTATCAATATTTAAGAAAATTGCCATTGAAATGGTGAATTAAAAGGATATGACCTTAGATGGGTAAATTGTGGGGTCCATTGTTCAATTAAGACCCAATGTACATGTTATAATGATCAAAGTAAATTAAATAGGTAATGTACATCTAATTGGGTCAAAGTGATTAATTGGGTCAAAGGACCCAATGGGTCGTGGTGGACATGATTGGCCATTGGGTGAGCTCAAGGCTTAATTGGGTTAAGTTTAATTAAATGTTTGAGTTTGAATGAGTTGAATTTATTGGTTAAGTTGAATTAAATGAATGGGTTGAGTTGAGAGAGTTAAATTAATTTTAAGTGAGTGAAGTGTGTGAATGAGAGTGGAGTGTCTTAATTTCAAGTTTAAAACAAGGAAAAACGTTGGCTGCATGGAGAGGCCATTTCATGCATGTAACTCCTAGATAAGAAATAAATGGGGTGGCAATTTTGGGAGTTACATAAGGTGAGAGGTTATGTTTCAAATTCAAACATTATGCACGTTGGAATTGCATGAGAAATTAGTCTATGCATGAGGATAAAAGGGGAATTGGATAGTTGGATGATTCAAGGGTTAAAGACACAAAACCGTTGGCATGTAGGACTTTCATCTCATGGATGAAACTCCCACATGGGTAAATAATGGAAGATGAATTGATTTGTGGAGGTTACACAAGGCCAACCAAAAGCTAGCCGTTGGAGCCTATGGGAGTTTCATTTCAATATGAAACTCTCACATGCAAGGTTAATGAGAGATGGTTGGTGGAGGAAAGGATACACTAACTCATGCATGGGAGACGTTGGGTACCTTGGGAGTTTCATCTCAAGGATTAAACCCCAAGGGAGGCATTAAGCAAATTGGAGTTACATATTGGTTCACACATGTAGAAGTGATGGAGAAGGGTTGCATCTAGGGCAGCCAAGAGCCAAAAACCGTTGGAGGGTCTCATCTCAAGGATGAAACCCCCAAATGAAATAAGTGATGGAATTGAATGGGGGGGAGTTACATGTGGTGCCAATCTTAGGCTGAAGTTGGTTAACCAAAGATAGAATTTCATCTCCATTCACTCTATCTCTCTTCCTTGGCCGTTCTCCATCTTCCAAGACAAAGACATTAGCTGGTTATCTCTCTCAAATCAGTCCTTGGCCGATCCCTTCACCAAGATAAAGTACACATAGAGCAAAGAAGTTTTGCATCAAGGTTTTATCACTCTCATCCAAGGCCAAATTTCTATCTCTCTCTATCAAATCAATATTTTGGCTAAACCATTTCAAGGAGTCTCCAAGCAAGATCAGTCTCGGCTAAAGGAGAAGGAAGGAAGGACTAAGAAAGGAACGAAAGAAGAAGTCGGAGTAAAGATCAAGAAGTAGTCAAAGAACCGAAGGAGTCGCGGTATTGGTAAGTGCACTATAAACCCTTGTTAAATAAATTGGTTAAGGGAATATGATCCGACCATTGTATGGCCGAATCTATGAAGGGTTTAGATCATGGATTATGCTATTTAAAAAAGGGTAAAATATGGATCATAGGGTTCGGCCACTTGGGATAGCCGAACCCCATGAAAGGACTTGATAATTTTAGGGTTTGTGAGAGTTAAAAACCATACAATGTCATGGAGGTCTTTAGGTGTTTTAAATGGAGTTAAGTTTAATATTTTGGGTCGGCCATTGGATGGCTGAACCATATGGTTATTATGGCTAAAGTGTTGACCCTAAATTATATATAAATGATGGAATGATTGAGTCAAGAGAACCATAGGGTTCGGCCATACATGGACTATTTTGATTGGATAATCGGATTAAGAATATATTTGGAAATTATGAATTGTTATATGCTTTTGATTTAAGAATCACATATGGTTATTTATGGATTTAGTATTAAAGTGATCAACCATGATAGATGATAGAACAAGGGATAAGAATCCATAGGTTGAGGTTCAGCCATGTAGTATGGCCGAACCCCACTAATGGGTATTTGGTGGACTTAGTGGTTAACTTATAATGTAATTGGAGATGGATGTATGAAGGATTTAAAGGACCAAATTGTATGGTGGGTTTGTTATGGACATTAGTTATTAAGCAAAATTAAACAAGGGTTATGCAAGTGGCAAGATTGTAAATATGAATGAAATGTTCAAAGGAAAGAAGGGTCAAAATCAAAGTGGTAAGGTTCGGTCATGTTGTATGGCCGAACCCTACCAAGGTATGTTTGTAGCTGAGGTGTTTAACTAAGTTATTTGAATGGTGTGTTTCGGCTTAAGAATCCAAAGGAGGGATTAAAACAAAAATAAGTGAGGTTCAGCCATGGTGTATGGCCGAACCCCACAAGGTTGCATTTGGTGGATTGGGGTTTGTCTATAAGTTATTTGTATGGTTTTGGTTAAATAAAAAGAGAGACCAAAATTTAAGTGGGTGAGGTTCGGCCATGGGGTATGGCCGATCCCACAAAGTGGTTTTTGGGACTTAGACTTAGTTGGAAATTAAATAACATGTGTTTGACTTGCTGTTATATAAACAAGGTAACGAGACTTCTTGAACGGTGTACAAGTCGTGAACGGGTGACGGTTTAAAAGAGCGGTCAATCTAAGTGAACATTGTGTAGGTTTTCCACCTTTTTCTAACCACAATATATACTTGTTGGTTTTTATGTTGGCTTTTATGAAATATGGGTTTAACTAATATGTTTCAAAGTGGATTTGAATGTTATGGTTTATTTACAAATGGCATGTAATCATGGACATCTCATGCATGGCATGGGGTGATGGTTATGTAATCGGAGGCCACACTCCGTCGGGGAGTCTGAAAGACCACTGTGGGGTACCTTGATGATGAGAATACCATCAAGAGGAAACCGGAGGCCACACTCCGTCGGGGCATCCGAAAGACCACTGTGGGGTACTTTGGTGATGGCTATGTATATTTGTGATGGGTGGGACTCATTACATTTGCATACATACATAGCATTGTTTTGTAAAGTTTTGAGGATCATGTATTATTATGATATATGCATGTTTTTATACTAACCTTGTGGTAGCCCTAATCAGAAGACCTACTGGGCGCGTTGGTCTGACGCCCTATTTCTATCCTTAGTGGATGACAGAGGAAAGGGGAAAGTCGAGGAGCGCGAAGGAAACCAAGCATAGGAGCTTGGACTTTTGATTGGATATATGAATGGATTTTATTTATTATATTTTGTTAAGTTATCATGGGCATGTAATAACTTAGATATTATTGCTATGGTTTGGAATGGTTTGATTGAACGATTAAGTTAAGGTAATTTTGGATAAATGATTAAGTACTTTGCTATCTAAAATGGACTAGTGTTAGGTTCTATTATAATCAGCAATTAGTTATGTTATATTCCACATTGATATTAAGTTACTATGTGTGAACCGTTCTCATGGACTTAGTCCATGCACACATAGGGTTGGCCAGTTAAGGGTCGGACTTTAGAAGTTCGGACTAAGCTCGTGTCGTGACGTCCCGTTCTTGCTCACTCTTCTATTTTAAAAAAAATAGACTCTGATTTCGAGTGAAAAGGGCGGGGTGTTACAGCATTGGCCCAAACGGAGGTGGTGGTTCCACCTCATCCCAACCACCACCACTAAGGGACAAGAGGCCTAAGATTAAGGGCATGCATGGACCATGATTGAGCAAAGGAAGAGTGGTGGAGTCTAGCCCAAGCAAGCCCAAGTCAAGATGGAAAGATGGATTTTCCATCTCATTCCTCTCACCTCACTCTCTCCCTCTCTCCCACCCTCTCCTAGCCGACCCTCTCTTCCAAGACAAGAAGGAAAGGACTTAGGAAAAATAAAGGAGGAGATTCCAAGCTTGGCTGACCACACTCCCAAGACCCAAGACTTAGGATATTTTCCATTCTCTCATTCTCTCCCTCTCTCAAACCTACCACCATCTTGGCTGAACAAACCCTTGGTGATCTCATCTTGATCAAGCTCATATATTTGCCGAAGATCAAAGAGAAGAGGAAGAGGGAAGGCTAAGGATCAAAGAGGAGCAAAAGGAAATCGGAAGAGCCGAGGGATTGGTAAGTAGTCCTCAACAAGAGTTTATTTCTAAAGAGTTAAAAGGAGACCATGGAGTCCATTTTTCTTGGATTAATTGGTGGCCAAAATATTATGGGCCATGGATCTAAAATTCATCCAAGAAAAGGGATGAGAAATGGACAAACCCTAATGGGTAAGATAGGTTAAGAAAAATAATGGAATACTAAGGACACTATGTATATATTTGGGTATGTATGCATGCATGGCAAAGATGGGTAAAAGGCCATGGTTCGGCCATTGCATGGCCGAACCCTAAATGTTATGGATACATGGAGAGGACCTCATGCATGTCAAAAATATGGCGATCAAGATGTATGGTTTGGCCTTTGCATGGCCAAACCCTAGGGTTTCTTGTATGAGAACCATCAAGTAACAAATCATGGAAATATGATTTTTTGAAGAAATAATGAACCATAGGGTTCGGCCATGTTGTATGGCCGAACCCCATGGAAGGAGATTAAGTAATTTTTAAGGGGTTTAAAGGATGGAAACCATGGAATGACGGTTAATGATTTTTGAGGTTTTGAATGGTTAAATGTTAGTAAATTTTAAAGGGGTTAAGTGAGGGAAAACATGGAGAAATATTGATGATTATTTATGGTCTTAAATATTGCAAATAAAGATGAACTATGGACCATGGGTTTGGCCATGTTGTATGGCCGAACCCCACGGAGAGATTTTGGTGGATTTAAATGTTTTTGGAACCATGAAGATGATGGGGAATGTTGGTAAGTTTAGAAGGTTTAAAAGTGGTAAATGATAATGACCTAAATGTATGTTTGAAACCCCCCTCAAGATAGGGACCTTGCTGTGGATCTAAAATGTTGTAAAAGATCCAAGAAAAATGAGGAAAATAACATCATGGGTTCGGCCATGGTGTATGGCCGAACCCCATGACCCATTTTATGAGTCATTTCATAGATTAAGTATGGATCTATGCATGTTTAAAATGAATGGGTATTAAGTTAAGGAAATGGCAGATTTATAATGAGTTTTGTGTCATGATTAATGCGGCATTGATGGATCCATGTTTATGGATCAGTTAGGGATATGGACATGCATAAATGAAAGGTGATTAACCATGGGAAGAAGGAGTGGCAAAAATGTAAATATGGCCAAAATGAAGAACCATGGGTTCGGCCATGGTGTATGGCCGAACCTCATGGGGAGTGGTTGTGGACTTAGGGACTTTTAATGATGACCTTATGTGTTGGATAAATGAACCAAAGGGTGGCAGATTTTAGACCCACATGACTAAATGGATCTAAGGATTTCAAAAGGGACCCAAAAACCTAGTTAGTGAGGTTCGGCCATGGTGTATGGCCAAACCCCACTAAGGCATGTATAATGGACTTAGGCATGGTTGAAACATTGGGTTAATTCGTTGATGTGTAATAAGGTAACGTGATCTTGCAAGCGGTGCGCGATCGGCGACTGAATTCTTGGACGGAAACGCGAGGCATATTAGTTTCTCTTTGGTAGGATTCCTACCTCATTGAAAGCCATGGATTAGGTGTATATGAATGTTTTTACTTGATCTATTTTGGTAATCAAATGATGTGTTTAAAGATGGGATTTTAATGCTATGGTTTGTATAAATATATGACATATTGTACTTACATCTCATGCATGGCATGGGAGGGATGAAAGGAAACCGGAGTCCACGCTCCGTCGGGGCGACTGATAAACAAACGTGGGGATACCTTGATGAGGCTTTTCCATCAAGGGGGATACTATGTGTTTGAGATACCTTGATGAGGTTTTTCCATCAAGAGGGTTACTATGTGCTTATGATATCTTGATGAGGCTTTTCCATCAAGAGGGTTACTATGTGTTTATGACATCTTGATGAGGCTTTTCCATCAAGAGGGTTACTATGTGTTTATGATATCTTGATGAGGCTTTTCCATCAAGAGGGTTATTATGTGTTTATGTTATCTTGATGAGGCTTTTCCATCAAGAGGGTTACTATGTGTCTATGATATCTTGATGAGGCTTTTCCATCAAGAGGGTTACTATGTGTTTATGATATCTTGATGAGGCTTTTCCATCAAGAGGGTTACTATGTGTTTATGATACCTTGATGAGGCTTTTCCATCAAGAGGGATACTTTGTGATGGTGATGTGGATGATGGGTGAGACTCATTGCATGGCATTGCATTCACTTGCATGATTTTGATATTAAATATTATCTATGTGTTTTATTTATACTAATCCATGTAGGACCCTACTAGGAGTACCTACTGGGCGCGTTGTCTAGCGCCCTACTTCCACCTTAGATGATGATGCAGGAAATGGAGGAAGTGAAGGACGTGATCGGAGCCAAGCGTAGGAGCATGGAGGAGCGAGCTAGTTTATTTACTTAAGTTTTATTTTGGAAATGTAATTTGAGTAACTTAGCTCGTTAGACTGTAATTATTTAGATTACTTGCTATGGTTTGGACCTTACTTTGGACAATCTAATTTGGAGGTAATTATTAATTAAATGATGTAATTCCTTGCTATCTAAAATTGGTAGGATAGACTCTATTATAATTCCGCATTAAGTTTATATTCCGCAAGCTTACTTCCTACGTGTGAACCGTTCTCGTGGACTTAGTCCCACGCACATGTAGGGTTGGCCAGTTAAGGGCCGGGCTTTGGAAGCTCTGACTTAACTCGCGTCGTGACATCCCGCTCTCTTGTCACTCTTTATTTCAAAAAAAAAAAAATATACTCTGATTTTTTGGCTAAGCGAGTGAAAAGGAGCGGGCGTTACAGATTAAGTATGGAATGTTAGATTAAGAAATAAAAGAATGAATGAGGATTGACACGCAAGGATTAAAGGAATGGGGTCAAAACCAAAGAGTGAGGTTCGGCCATGTTGTATGGCCGAACCCCACTAATGAGTCTTGGTGGACCCGCGGTAATTAAAATGAAACAAGGATCAAAGGAATGGGGTCAAAACCAAAGAGTAAGGTTCGGCCATGTTGTATGGGCGAACCCCACTGATGAGTATTAGTGGACATGAACACATCATATGGCCGAACCCCATTGGGGGACTTAACCGGTTTAAAAACAATGATGCGTAAATGGAAATGAACATGGGATGATGTAAGGTATGACTTAATTAGTTGGATAATTAATTTGACCATTTTATATGATGGAACTAATTTAAGGTAACGGGATTTCACAAACGGGTGTTCGATCGGCTTTGAAGCGATCAGTGATCGGTTTTGACGAAAATGCAAGGATACAATATTTGGACGTCGGTAGGATTCCTACCTTGGACTATGTATATGTGATGATTTTTATTTCTATGTACGATGATTTATTTTGGTATCAAAATGCTATGTTTTAAGGATGGGATTTCGATGCTATATGTTTAATATGAAATGGCATGATGCACTCACATCTCATGCATGGCATGGGAGGGAACTTATGAAGGAGTCAACGCTCCATTCGGGTATCCGATAAACAAATGTGGGGAGGGATCCGCACTGATTCGGATTATGATGTTTGAAATGAAAGAGGAGTCCACGCTCCGTTCGGTGGGACCGATAAGGCATACTTGGGGAGTCATGACAATGAATACCTTGATGTGGCTGGTACATCAAGAGGATTACTTATGTGATAGTGATATGGTTGATGGGTGGGAATCATGGCATTTGACACCCATGGCATGGCATTGACTTGCATGATTTTGACATTATATATCTATTGTGATTTTTATACTAATCATGTGTTTGACCTTTCTCGGAATACCTACTGGGTGCGTTGACTAACCCTACTTCTACTTTAGATGATGATACAGGGAATAGATTAAACGAAGGGAGTGAACGGTGCCAAGCTTAGGAGCTTGGATAATTTAAATTTATTTTATTTAAGTTTTTATTTCGGGCAATGTAATTTGAGTTATTCGCATTTTGGGACTGTAATAACTTAGAACTATCTTGCTATGGTTTGTTTTAATTTTGGACATTTGATCTTAAGTTATTTAAAGTGATGGACTTCCTTGCTTAAAAATTGGATAGGGTTAGTAACTTGAATCTCATATTAATTCCGCATTACTTTTATTCTGCAAGTATAGCCTTAATGCGTGTGAACCGTTTTAGTGGGCTTAGTCCACGCACACGTATGGTTGGCCAGTTAAGGGCCGGGCGTTGGAAGCTCGGACTTAGCTCGCGTCGTGGCGTCTCGCTCTCTCTCACTCTTTATTTCAAAAAAAAAAAAAATAGACTGATTTTTGGCGAGTGAAAAAGGGCGGGCGTTATAAAAATAGTGGTAAGTCCCCTCACCGTGTGTGTAGAGTCGAAAGTCCAAAGCAGGTAAGCGACTTGAGGGGTCGAAGCGAGTTCAATCTGTTGAAATAAGGAGGAACGAATGAGTGATTAAGACAAAATAGGTGTAAAATAGACCCCAGAGTAAATGGGCGTAAAACAGGGCCGGGCCCAAAACAGGTCGAACTAGGCGAGGCTTGAAAATGGGTAAAGAAATGGGTCGGGCCGAAGGATCCGGTCTGCCAAAAGTGGACTGGACCTAGTCGGTTCGGGCCTGCCAAAAGTGGGATGGGCCAAATCGAGCTGTGCTGGACCCGAACCAGTCCACTGGGCCTGGGTTTGGTCGGATTCGATCTGAGCTTGGCTTGGCCAGACTGGGCTTGGGTCGGGTTAACTCAGGGGCCTGAGTTGAGTTCACTTGGAGACTTGTTTGAGCCAACTCAGTTGCCCAACTGAGTTGGAAAAAGGGGAGAAAAGAAGAATTCAGGGAAAACCTAGGATAATTGAGGAAAAGGGCAGAAATCAGAGAAAATCGAAAAATACTGAGGAAAACTAAGAAGATCAGAGAAAACTGGTTGACAAATCATGGGAGAATGTGGAAAAGAAGAGGGAAAAATGAGAGAGAAAAAGAGAGGGGAAAGTGAGAAGAAAAAGGTACAGAGCACAAAGAATAAGGATGGAAAATATCCAACGAAAATCTAAGATCCTAGACAGTGACAGTGTTTGGGGAAAACTGCAGTGGGAGGGTTGCGGCGGTTGCTGCCTTTTAGGGCTTGGAAGATGAGATGAGAGGACGAGAAGGGGTGAGCGCCTGCACTGCAGCTTAAATGCTACAGTGCGGCAGAAATTTAAGGGTGGCGTGTTAGTTTTTTTTTTTTTTTTTTTGGGTTTGAGTTTTTTTTTTAAATCTATTTTCATAAGAGTAGAAAAAGAGGGTTGAAAATCGTAAAGATCTCGAGTGCTGAACGTCGAGCGAGAAAACGTGTGACTTTTGATCAAATTTTCATGACAAATACGCAATAATTATAAAATTACCAAAATGCCCTTCGAGTTCCCGAAGTAAAAAATAAGCAAACTATGGCCACCACGGCGCCCACACTCTCCTCACTGCTACCATGGTTCCGAAAACAACTCGGAGATCCGAAAATTTCTCTGGAAACTAGGAAAAATCGGAACTGGTAATACAACACTACCCCCTTTAAAGAAATTCGTCCACGAATTTCAAACTGAACTCATACCTCTAGTCTTAAATAAGGTTAGAAATTGCTTTCGCATCATTGCCTCATTTTTCCAAATAGGAGTCTCTCAACCTTTGCATCGCCAAACCACTAAAACCAAGCGGATGGTCTTGCCACGAAGCCTTTGCTCTCTTGAACCCTCGATCCACACTGGTCCTTCCTCATAAGTAATATCCTCATTGAGCTCCACATTTTCTAAGTTAATCACATGCGACAGATCTTGATCATACTTCCGAAGCATTGAAACATGGAAGACGTTGTTCACTCGGGCGTGACTCGAAGGAAATGTTGTAATACCCCAGATTTTCAGTTTATCAATATTTATGGAAATTGCCATTGAAAATGTGAATTAATGGTTATGAACCTTAGATGGGTAAGGTGTTGGGCAATGGCCCAATTAAGACCCAATGGATATGTTATAAGGATCAATTTAAAGTAAATGGGTAATGTGCATTTAATTGGGTCAAGTTGGTTATTTGGGTCAAAAGACCCAATTGGGACCCAATGGGTCGTAGTTGACTTGATTGACCATTAGGTGAGCTCAAGCCTAGCTTGGTTAAGGCTGAATTAAATGGGAATGCAAACAAGTGTTTAAGTTAACTCAAATTGAATTAATGATTGAGTTTGGATTGAGTTTGAATTAAATGGTTGAGTTGAGTAATGTAAGTGAAGTGTGAAGGAGAAGGTTTGTTGTTTCAAACCCAAAAACAAAGAGTACACGTTGGATGAATGGGAGGTCATCTCATGCATGAAATTCCAAGATAAATAATAAATGGGAGGTGGCGTTTTGTGGAGTTACAAAAAGGGTTATGGTTAATTCAAAAATTCAAACAATGTACACGATTGGAACGCATGGGAATTTTATTCCATGCATGAAACTCTAAAGATAGATAATGAATGGAGTTGGCGGTTTTATGGAGTTATACAAGAGTTGGGGAGTTGTTTCAAATTCAAAAGTGTAATAGCCCGGAATTTTTAAATCAATAAAAATGTGGCTATTATTTATTTTAATGATGGGAATTGGGAAATTTGATGGAGTAGATGGTAAATGGATCAAAAATTGGACAAAGGCCCAAGTATGGCCCAATGGACTATGGAGTGGATTTAAATTCATTTAAGGGGTCAATGATGGTCAATTGGGCCAAGAATGGTCAAATTGGGCCCAATACCCATTCGGGACCCAATGGATCAAGATGATGCAAGCTTTAAGGTAAATGGGTAAGAGGTGAAGGTAATTGGGCCAAGGGCCCAATGGTGATCCAAGTAATTGAAAGGGGTTTAATTAAATCACCTAAGTTAATTTTAATTAGACCAAAGTGACATAGCCAATTGGGATCCACCTCCACCTCACCAAGTGAGGTGGCGTGTGGACCAAGGATTGGTGGGCCGGCCACCATGGTTGAATTGGTCAACCATGGGTGTATGCATGAAGGGAATTTAAGCAAATGGAATTAAGTTGAGTGGAAATTAATTAACTTAAACTAATGATCCAATATAATTAATTAATTAAGCTAATAAAAAAGGTGGTCAAAGAGGGGAGGCCAAAACACCTCATTCCAAGCTTAAGAGAAGAAAAAACGTTGGCTAGTGGTGTTGGGTCAAAAAGCATATAAAATATCTTATGGGTTGGTGGGAGAAATTAATGGTAAAGTTATCTTAACCAACCAAAAGGAGATGACTTCATCTCGTCTCTCAAATTCCATCCTCATTTCACTCACTTCATCTCTTTCACTTTCAAAACCGTCCCACACCCAAGGAAGAAAAAGGAAGAAAAATTTGGAAGAAGAAGAGAAGACAAGAGAGGAAAAGTTCAAGCAATTAGCCACCACTCCAATATCAAAGCTTGGTATCTTCTTTCTCACCATCTCCTCCTCTCCCTCTCTCAAATACACCCTATCTTAGCCGACCCAAGTATTGGGGTTTTCATTGGGTCAAGCACATCTTAGCTGACCAATCAAGGAGAAGAAGAGAAGAGAAGGCCAAGGAGTCCGACGGGAGCAAAGAAAGTCGGAGGAGACGACGGATTGTAAGTATTTTCTAAAACAAGAGATTTGGATTTTTCTTAGGGTTTTAAGAGGCTATGAAATCCATTTCTTGGATTTAGAGGTGGCCAAATCATGGCCTTGGATCTCAAATCCATCAAATGGAAGGATGGAAAGATGGGCAAACCCTAAATGGGTAAATTAGGGTTAAGGAAAAAAATAAATGGATTAAGGATGTAACGTATTTAAATTACTTAAGCATGGAAGTATGTAAATTTGGAAGAAAATTATGGGCCATACGGTTCGGCCATGTAGTATGGCCGAACCCCATGTTGGGTGATAGGTATGTATGATTTTTTTTAGGGTTTTAAGGAATGGAGGATGATTTAGGGTTTGTATGTGTTTATTGATTAAATGTGGTAATTCTTTTTAAAGGGATATTGAATGAAAATCATGGAAAGATGGTTTATGTTTTTTTTTTAAGGTGCTAATGATTAAATATGGTAATGTAATAGTGGTTTTTAAATGGGTTTAAAAGGATAGAAAATGTGGAATAAGGTGTTAATGTATTGGAGGCTTAAAGAGGGTCAAGTGTTTGTGAGTTTTAAAGGGATGTTAGTGAAGAAAAGCATGGAAGGTGGTTAAGTGATTTCAATGGGGAAGGTTGGTAATGTTGATAAACTCAAAATGATAAACATAATGTTGATCAAAGGGGTTAATGATTTTGAAGGTTTTGAATGAAAGAATAATGGTAATTTTAAAAGGGGTTTTTAAATGAGGGAATCCATGGATGAAGGTTAATGTTTTTTTTATGGTCTTAAATATCACCAATGAATGATGAACCCATGACCCATTTTTATGAGCCACTTGATGGGCTAGGTATGGGATGATGAATGTGTTTGAATGGATGGAGAGTAAGTTAACTAAATGGTTGATTTCTAATGTGGTTATGTCATGGTTAATGAGACATCAATGGATCCATTTTGTGAACCAATTGATGGACTAAGATTAAGGTATATGCATATGGATTAATTAATGGGGATTAGGGTAATCAAGTGGCTAATTTGTGATGATGTTATGGCCAAGGAGTCATTAAGGGATCCAAGTCTATGGATCAATTGATGGGCTAAGTATGGGGTTATATATGTGTTGAATGAATAAAGGTTAAGTTAATTAAATGGTTGATTTCAATGATCTTATGACATGGTTGAGGGGTCATTGACGGACCTAATTTATGGATCATTAATGGGTCTATGTTATGGATCAATTATGGACCATAATGTACATGGATAAAAGAGTGATTAGTCATTGAAAAAGGGTAGTGGCAAAACCGTAAATATTGGCAAAAATGAAGAAACCCATGGGAGATGATCATGGACCTAGGGGATCTAAGTAATAACCTTATGTATGACTAATAAAGCCTAGGGTGGCCGGTTTTTAAACTCATGAGATTAAAATATTTAATGGATTAAACGGGACCCAGAAAACTACATAGTGAGGTTCGGCCATGGTGTATGGCCAAACCCCACTAAGGTATGATTAATGGACTTAATAATGGTTAAAAACATGGACTAATTGATAATGTATAATAAGGTACCGGACATCGCAAGCGGTATGTGATCGGTGACCGGATTATTGGATGGAAGCGAAAAAGGACGCTAGTCGGTATTCGGTAGGATTCCTACCTTTTTGTAAGGCATGGATTGAGTGATGGTTTCTTTGAATTATTTTGGAAATTATATGGTTTGTTTGAAGATGGGTTTTAGATTAAGTATTATGTGATGGTTTACCTTTGATTTATTTTGGTAATCATGTGATTATTTCAAGATGGGTTTTGGATTAAGTATTATGTGATGGTTTACCTTTGATTTATTTTGGTAATCATGTGATTATTTTCAAGATGGGTTTTGGATCAAGTATTATGTGATGGTTTACCTTTGATTTATTTTGGTAATCATGTGATTATTTTCAAGATGGGCTTTGGATTAAGTATTATGTGATGGTTTACCTTTGATTTATTTTGGTAATCATGTGATTATTTCAAGATGGGTTTATGACTATGATTTATATATATTACATGGCATGTGGCATATACATCTCATGCATGACATGGGAGGGATATGGCATGGGAAGGATGAAACGAAACCGGAGTCCATGCTCCGTCGGAGCGACCGAGAAGCAAGCATGGGGATATCTTGATGTGTTTCATCCATCAAGAGGGATATTATGAAATGAAACCGGAGTCCATGCTCCGTCGGGGCGACCGAGAAGCAAGCATGGGGATATCTTTATGTGTTTCATCCATCAAGAGGGATATTATGAGACATAACCGGAGTCCGTGCTCCGTCGGGGCGACCGAGAAGCAAACATGGGGACACCTTGACCAGGCATTGCCGTCAAGGGGGATGATTTGTAATTATTTATACCTTGACGAGGCATTGCCGTCAAGGGGGATGATTTGTGATTATGTATACCTTGACGAGGATTTGCCTTCAAGGGGGATGATGTGTGACTGTTTATATCTTGACGAGGTTTTTGCCGTCAAGGGGGATGATTTATGATTGTTTATATCTTGATGAGGTTTTTCCGTCAAGGGGGATATGGCAGTATGATGGTATGGATAATGGGTGGGATACATGACATAAGACACCCATGGCGTTGCATTCATTCTATGGTTTTCACTTTATTACTATCCATATGTTTTGTGATTACTAATCCATGTGCTAGCCCTATTCGGAGTCCTACTAGGCGTGTTGTCTAACGCCCTACTTCTACCCTAGCTGATGACACAGGAGACGGCGGAGTAGAAGGACGAGACGGAAGCCAAGCTTAGAAGCTTGAGGAGACAGACTACTTAGTTTATTCAAGTTTACTTTGGAAATGTATTTGATAGCTTAGCCTGTCGGAATGTAATATTTTAGATTAATTGCTATGTTTTGCATGTTATTTTGGATATTATGTTGTTGAGGTATTTTCGTAATTAAATGAATGTATCTTCCCTGTTATCTCAAATATGTAGGATAGTCTCTATTGATAATTCCGCACTTAGTTTTAATGTTCCGCAAGCTTGCTTTCTACGTGTGAATTATTCTTCGTGGACTTCGTTCCACGCACACGTAGGGTTGGCCAGTTAAGTGCCAAGCTTTAGAAGCTAGGACTTAACTCGCGTCGTGACGTCCGCGCCCTTTGTCACTCTTTAAATTTCAAAAAAAAAAAAAAAAATATATATATATATATATATATATATATATACTCTGATTTTTTGGTGAAGAGGGGCGGGCGTTACAGTTGGTATCAGAGCGAACTCGGAAGAATGAATCTCTCGAAGTAAGACTAAGATGGTTGCATGTCTCACTGACAGCTAAGAATCCCAACCGACCGACTCTTCGGAGTCAGCTACACGGGGGTCGGGTAAATTTACTTCGATTGACTCAAACTGAAGCATTCAATCTGTGAACAACGTTTGATGAAAATGAATGATAGCAAGGGAAGAAAAATTCATTCTAAGTTAGATCTATCAGATATAGCAAGATAGGGCTTATTTCCCCCAAAAATGAGAACACAATATTTGATACTTAGGAAATTTTTCCCCCAAGAACAAGGTATACTCACTCAGCAAATTTCCTCCCGAATTGATGAAACAGTGATAGATTTATCAAACGTGGCAAAGTAGGATGCATTTCCCCGGTATCTCCAATTTGAACAACAAACAATAGGAATTTAGAGTTCCTCCCCCCCCCCCCCCCCCCCCCCCCCAAGAAACGAAGGAAAACAAAGAATGATGATTTGGCAACTTTCCCCAAACAAAATACATTGTACTATACATAAGAAATCCCCCAAAACTAAGTATGATTATTTGGTGATGATGCAGGGTCTTCTATGGAAGATTAGGATAAGAAAGGGTAAGGAAATGTCGGGGAAAAGGGAAATATTTTGTAAAGGTTGTGGGTACGTTTTAAAGGGTTTGTGCTAACCCTACCAAACCTTGTAATGTGATGAAAGTTTGAATAATTTTCAATAAAGTATTCAAATTTAAGAGTTTACAAGGATTTGGGCATGGAGATGTATGTGGCGGGGCCGCTTGTTTTTATTGAGACGTGGTATGGGTACGTCCCTCACCGGATATTGATGAGATAAGTGTATAGATTTTGTCAGTATGGCTTAGAGTACCCATGAAACTGTGGGAACCTCGATGTGAAATACGGAAACTAGGTCCCGTAGGGTTACCGTTGAGGAGTGGGTCCCTCGCATGCTACGTGCTGGAGGACGCTCTCACGGCTATTTCAGACACTTGACGTGCGTGGATGCGCAGAGCTAGGTATTATTTTACCCCGTGGGGCTGGTGCTAGTTTCGTTAGAGCGGACCGATCACCTTAGAGCTTGACTGAATCACCCTTGGGGTGAAGGGATGCAGGGCAGGGTAGACATGATCACGTTGGACGTGGGTCTCCCGTTTAGTAAGTCATGGCAGTAAGTCTTGCTAGGGGTCGGGGTATATTTGTGATTTGATATGGTTGCCACAGTCAGGCAGTGACTCATTCGAGTGTAGTTTCTATGGATAAAATATCTCATGATAGATGATGGGTCTGGATTAATTATGATAAAGGATGGATTAGTTTTGCCCATGAATGGATTATACCCTGAGGGGGGTTATATTCATGGATAATTATTAATCCTAGATAGATGATACTCACTAATATAGTGGCACTAGGGATGGATGTGTATAACCGCGGATGGTGATTCCCGTGGTGGTTTGGATTAATGTCAGTATCGGTACCCTGGTAGACATGTCGGTAGTATGATGGACCTGTTGGTCTCATAGATAACATATAGACCTAATGATTGGGACATGTTTTGATTTACTTCCCACGTTATAAGGAAAAGGAGTTAGTCGTATTACGACTTGTATCACAGGAAAGTCAGTGTGGAAAGATACTCACTATCATAGAAGTTTTGAATAAAAGGTGTTAGTCACATGATGACTTATGTATAAAGGAAGATATGCTTACTTTTGAGAGATATACTTAAGGGAAAAGTTATGAGTCTAATGAAACTCGAATGGGAAGCTATGGGCTACTGCCGAGTTAGACTGGCCAGCTGACTCTGTAGTTAGCAGATGGAGTTCCAGGAGAGTGAAGCTAGAAACCTAGTTAAAATGGAATGGAAAAGACTTGAGCATAGGCTCGTATTGGCAGGCTACCTCACACAGAGAGTAGACGAAAGAACGTGTTGAATGGGTACGTATGGGAAATGTCTTGGTAGCGGGTAAAGTGAAATAGAACACGTTAATCTACATAAGATTGCAAATGGGTTCATGGAAAAAGAGATAACATGAGACAGAGTAAATTCTGCAAGAATGAAACTCATAGGTTAATATGAGGGATGTGATGTAATTAAGAGGTACTTGACACGATTTAACGGGAACAGCGAATAGACCCAGAAATGGAAGAGATATGGACCAAGATATCCACAAGCGAGGTGGTACCGGAATGGGAATTACGACCGTGACAGGGTCTTGTATTCCGAGGCAGGACGGATGTGCCTAAGAGCTGCGGAAGAGAGTTGTTGGTTGAGGCACACCAAACCAAGCTCTTTACCCATCCGGAGATGTACCATGATCTTAAGAGGCACTATTGGTGGCATGGACTCAAGAGAGATGTGGCATAGTTTGTTGCTCGCTGCCTAACTTGTTAGCAGGTTAAGGTGGGACATCAGAAACCACCGGGTTTACTCAAACCCTTACCTGTACCGGAGTGGAAATGGGAGCACATCTCCATGGATTTGGTGACAGGATTGCCAAGGTCTTCCAAAGGCCACGATGCAATATGGGTCATGGTGGACCGGTTGACCAAGTCTGCACATTTCCTTTCTGTCAAGACGACAGATTCATCAGAGACCTTGGGTCGACGGTACATCTGAGATATTATCAGGCTACATGGTGTACCCCGGACTATTCTATTCGACAGAGATGGCCGACTCACTAGCAGAGTATGGCAGAGCATGCAGTCGGCTATGGGGACCGATGTGTTGACCAACACAGCATTCCACCCACAGACTGATGGACAGTCGGAGAGGACAATACAAATATTGGAAGATATACTGAGAGCATGTATGCTGGATTTCAAGGGTGGATGAGAGGATCATTTGCCACTGGTGGAGTTCTCCTACAATAACAGTTACCAGGCAAGCCTCCAGATGGCTCCATTTGAGGCCTTATATGGTAGGCCGTGCAGATCGCTAGTGTGTTGGACAGACGCCGGTGAGCCTGCGCTGATTGGACAGGAGTTGGTTGTGGAGACTACAGTGCAGATCAAGGTGATACGGTAACACCTACTCACTGCGCAAAGCCGTCAGAAGAGTTACGCCGATAAGAGGAGAAGGTTCCTCGAGTTTGAGGTGGGAGACTTGGTATTTTTGAAAGTCTCACCACGGAAGGGGCACATGAGGTTCGGAAAGAAGGGGAAACTGTCGCCTAGATTTGTGGGACCGTTTCCGATCCTGAAGAGGGTGGGGGGGGGTAGCTTATCAGTTGGCGCTCCCTCCACAGCTATCCTCTCTACATGATGTATTCCATGTATCCATGTTGAGGAAGTACAACCCCGATCCTTCACATGTATTGAACGTGTAAGATGTCGATATACAAAGCGACGTGACGTATGTGGAGAAGCCGATCATAGTGATCGGGAGCGAACAAAGGGTGCTACAGAACCGCGCCATTCAGTTTGTCAAGGTGGTATGGGAATGACATGGCAATGAGGAGACCACCTGGGAAATTGAATCAGAGATGAGAGCCGCTCATCCGAAGCTCTTTATATGAGTTGTTTTGAACCTCTACTTCGCTCGAATTTTCAGGACGAAAATTTTAAAAGAGGATTGTATTGCAGTAGCCCGGAATTTTTAAATCAATAAAAATGTGGCTATTATTTATTTTAATGATGGGAATTGGGAAATTTGATGGAGTAGATGGTAAATGGATCAAAAATTGGACAAAGGCCCAAGTATGGCCCAATGGAATATGGAGTGGATTTAAATTCATTTAAGGGGTCTATGATGGTCAATTGGGCCAAGAATGGTCAAATTGGGCCCAATACCCATTCGGTACCCAATGGATCAAGATGATGTAAGCTTTAAGGTAAATGGGTAAGAGGTGAAGGTAATTGGGCCATGGGCCCAATTGTGATCCAAGTAATTGAAAGGGGTTTAATTAAATCACCTAAGTTAATTTTAATTAGACCAAAGTGACATGGCCAATTGGGACCCACCTCCACCTCACCAAGTGAGGTGGCGTGTGGACCAAGGATTGGTGGGCCGGCCACCATGGTTGAATTGGTCAACCATGGGTGTATGCATGAAGGGAATTTAAGCAAATGTAATTAAGTTAAGTGGAAATTAATTAACTTAACCTAATGATCCAATTTAATTAATTAATTAAGCTAATAAAAAAGGTGGTCAAAGAGGGGAGGCCAAAACACCTCATTCCAAGTTTAAGAGAAGAAAAAACGTTGGCTAGTGGTGTTGGGTCAAAAAGCATATAAAATATCTTATGGGTTGGTGGGAGAAATTAATGATAAAGTTATCTTAACCAACCAAAAGGAGATGACTTCATCTCATCTCTCAAATTGCATCCTCATTTCACTCACTTCATCTCTTTCACTCTCAAAACCGTCCCACACCCAAGGAAGAAAGAGTAAGAAAAATTTGGAAGAAGAGAAGAAAAGAGAGGAAAAGTTCAATCAATTAGCCACCACTCCAATATCAAAGCTTGGTATCTTCTTTCTCACCATCTCCTCCTCTCCCTCTCTCAAATACACCCTATCTTAGCCGACCCAAGTATTGGGGTTTTTCATTGGGTCAAGCACATCTTAGCCGACCAATCAAGGAGAAGAAGAGAAGAGAAGGCCAAGGAGTCCGACGGGAGCAAAGAAAGTCGGAGGAGATGACGGATTGTAAGTATTTTCTAAAACAAGAGATTTGGATTTTTCTTATGGTTTTAAGAGGCTATGAAATCCATTTCTTGGATTTAGAGGTGGCCAAATCATGGCCTTGGATCTCAAATCCATCAAATGGAAGGATGGAAAGATGGGCAAACCCTAAATGGGTAAATTAGGGTTAAGGAAAAAATAAATGGATTAAGGATGTAACGTATTTAAATTACTTAAGCATGGAAGTATGTAAATTTGGAAGAAAATTATGGGCCATACGGTTCGGCCATGTAGTATGGCCGAACCCCATGGTGGGTGATAGGTATGTATGATTTTTTTTAGGGTTTTAAGGAATGGTGGATGATTTAGGGTTTGTATGTGTTTATTGATTAAATGTGGTAATTCTTTTTAAAGGGATATTGAATGAAAATCATGGAAAGATGGTTTATGTTTTTTTTTTAAGGTGCTAATGATTAAATATGGTAATGTAATGGTGGTTTTTAAATGGGTTTAAAAGGATAGAAAATTTGGAATAAGGTGTTAATGTATTGGAGGCTTAAAGAGGGTCCAGTGTTTGTGAGTTTTAAAGGGATGTTAGTGAAGAAAAGCATGGAAGGTGGTTAAGTGATTTCAATGGGGAAGGTTGGTAATGTTGATGAACTCAAAATGATAAACATAATGTTGATCAAAGGGGTTAATGATTTTGAAGGTTTTGAATGAAAGAATAATGGTAATTTTGAAAGGGGCTTTTAAATGAGGGAATCCATGGATGAAGGTTAATGTTTTTTTTATGGTCTTAAATATCACCAATGAATGATGAACCCATGACCCATTTTTATGAGCCACTTGATGGGCTAGGTATGCGATTATGAATGTGTTTGAATGGATGGAGAGTAAGTTAATTAAATGGTTGATTTCTAATGTGGTTATGTCATGGTTAACGAGACATCAATGGATCCATTTTGTGAACCAATTGATGGACTAAGATTAAGGTATATGCATATGGATTAATTAATGGGGATTAGGGTAACCAAGTGGCTAATTTGTGATGATGTTATGGCCAAGGAGTCATTAAGGGATCCAAGTCTGTGGATCAATTGATGGGTTAAGTATGGGGTTATATATGTGTTGAATGAATAAAGGTTAAGTTAATTAAATGGTTGATTTCAATGATCTTATGACATGGTTGAGGGGTCATTGACGGACCTAATTTATGGATCATTAGTGGGTCTATGGTATGGATCAATTATGGACCATAATGTACATGGATAAAAGAGTGATTAGTCATTGAAAAAGGGTAGTGGCAAAACCGTAAATATTGGCAAAAATGAAGAAACCCATGGGAGATGATCATGGACCTAGGGGATCTAAGTAATAACCTTATGTATGACTAATAAAGCCTAGGGTGGCTGGTTTTTAAACTCATGAGATTAAAATTAATGGATTAAATGGGACCCACAAAACTACATAGTGAGGTTCAGCCATGGTGTATGGCCGAATCTCACTAAGGTATGATTAATGGACTTAATAATGGTTAAAAACATGGACTAATTGATAATGTATAATAAGGTACCGGTCATCGCAAGCGGTGCGTGATCGGTGACCGGATTATCGGACGGAAGCGAAAAAGGACGCTAGTCGGTATTCGGTAGGATTCCTACCTTTTTGTAAGACATGGATTGAGTGATGGTTTCTTTGAATTATTTTGGAAATTATATGGTTTGTTTTAAGATGGGTTTTAGATTAAGTATTATGTGATGGTTTACCTTTGATTTATTTTGGTAATTATGTGATTATTTCAAGATGGGTTTTGGATTAAGTATTATGTGATGGTTTACCTTTGATTTATTTTGGTAATCATGTGATTATTTTCAAGATGGGTTTTGGATTAAGTATTATGTGATGGTTTACCTTTGTTTTATTTTGGTAATCATGTGATTATTTCAAGATGGGTTTATGACTATGATTTATATATATTACATGGCATGTGGCATATACATCTCATGCATGACATGGGAGGGATATGGCATGGGAAGGATGAAACGAAGCCGGAGTCCATGCTCCGTCGGGGTGACTGAGAAGCAAGCATGGGGATATCTTGATGTGTTTCATCCATCAAGAGGGATATTATGAAATGAAACCGGAGTCCATGCTCCGTCAGGGCGACCGAGAAACAAGCATGGGGATATCTTGATGTGTTTCATCCATCAAGAGGGACATTATGAGACATAATCGGAGTCCATGCTCCGTCGGGGCAACCGAGAAGCAAACATGGGGACACCTTGACGAGGCCTTGCCGTCAAGGGGGATGATTTGTAATTATTTATACCTTGACGAGGCCTTACCGTCAAGGGGGATGATTTGTGATTATTTATACCTTGACGAGCATTTGCCGTCAAGGGGGATGATGTGTGACTGTTTATATCTTGACGAGGTTTTTGCCGTCAAGGGGGATGATTTATGATTGTTTATATTTTGACGAGGTTTTTCCGTCAAGGGGGATATGGCAGTATGATGGTATGGATAATGGGTGGGATACATGACATAAGACACCCATGGCATTGCATTCATTCTATGGTTTTCACTTTATTACTATCCATATGTTTTGTGATTATTAATCCATGTGCCTATTCGGGGTCCTACTAGGCGTGTTGTCTAACGCCCTACTTCTACACTAGCTGATGACGCAGAAGACGGCGGAGTAGAAGGATGAGACGGGAGCCAAGCTTAGGAGCTTAAGGAGACAGACTACTTAGTTTATTCAAATTTACTTTGGAAATGTATTTGATAGCTTAGCCCGTCGGAATGTAATATTTTAGATTAATTGCTATGTTGTGCATGTTATTTTGGATATTATGTTGTTGAGGTATTTTCATAATTAACTTCCCTGTTATCTCAAATATGTAGGATAGTCTCTTTTGATAATTCCGCACTTAGTTTTAATATTCCGCAAGCTTGCTTTCTACGTGTGAATTATTCTTCGTGAACTTCGATCCACGCACACGTAGGGTTGGCCAGTTAAGGGCCGGGCTTTAGAAGCTCGGACTTAACTCGCGTCGTGACGTCTGCGCCCTTTGTCACTCTTTAAATTTCAAAAAAAAAAAAAAATATATATATATATATATATACATATATATATATATATATATATATATATATATATATATATATATATATATATATATATATATAGACTCTGATTTTTTGGTGAGGAGGGGCGGGCGTTACAAAAAGAATGGAGTGTGAAGTTGAAGGGTTGATGTTTTCAAACTAAAACACCAATCCACACGTTGGAGAGAAAGGGTGGGGGAAGTTTCATCTCAAAGATGAAACCCCCACATGAAGCTTTAAATGAAGAGTGGAGGAGTTTCTTATTTCAAATTCAAATCTAAATAAGAACTAAAGGGGAGTTAGTTGGATGGTTTGGTGGTTCAAGCTTAAGCAAAACCGTTGGGCTCAAGGAGTTTCATCTCATGGATGAAACTCCCATATGGACAAATAATGAGGAATGGCGGTTACATGTTTCACACTCACACATGTCGTTGGGCACATCTCAAGGATGAAACCCCCAAGATGGAAGATGAATGGGGTTGTGGAGGTTACACAAGACATTCCATTGCAGCCGTTGGAGCCTTGGGAGTTTCATCTCAAGGATGAAACCCCCAAGGGAAGCATTAAGGAGGAAGGTTAAGGAGATGGGAGTTACACAAGGGTTTAATAAAAGACCATCACCTTGGTCGACCATCACATTTGGAACAAAAGACTTGGATCTCCATCTCATACTCTCCCTCTCTCTCTTGGCTGTCTCTCTCCCTCAAGTACTCTCTTGACCGATCACTTCTCAAGGTCTAGACTTAGAAAAGAGTTGTAATCTCAAACCATCACACAAAGCCAATCATTCTCAAGAAAGGGACTTGGAACATTGTTCTAAGCTTCTCCCTCAATCCATATCACTTGGCCGAATTATTCCAAGGGGTTTGCAGCAAGGTCAATCTCGGCCAAAGGAGCAAGAAAGAAGAAGGAGAGGCTAAGGAAAGAAAGGAACAAGCTAGAGCAAAGGACAAATTGGAGGAGTCGCGGAAACGGTAAGTGCTCGACAAATTTTATAATTAGAAAAGAGGGTCAAAGATCAAGAGTATGGTCCGCCCATTGCATGGCCAAACCCTAAAAGGGATATACAAGAACCATTGAATATGAAAAAGAGATTGATTAGGTTCGGCCATGATGAAAAAGTGATGGACTTGGATGCATGTTGATTATCAAAATGAGTGAAAAAGAGGAGCACCAAAACCAAAGGGTGAGGTTCGGCCATGGTAGATGGCCGAACCCCACCAAATGCTATGTATGGTATTTTATTTTTTAAAGGATTTAAATGGAGTGACAATGGTGAATGATTAAGGGCTAGATGATTAATATGTGAATGTTTAGGTGAATGGAATGGCAATTGGACTTAATTAAAAAGGATTAAAGGACCAAAATTTATGATGGTGAGGTTCGGCCATGTTGTATGGCCGAACCCCACTAAGATGGATTTTCATGGACCAAGATTTTATGGATTAGGAGGTTACCAACGGTGAATGATTTATTGTTAAGTGATTAACTAAGAAATTAGGAAGTAATGAATCAAAGGAAAGAATAAAATCAAAAAGGTGAGATTCGGCCATAGTGTATGGCCGAACCCCACAAGTGTTGTTTTTGGACTTAGGTTATTATGTGGGTAAGATGATTAATGTATAAATGGATAGATCAATGGAATTGTGTTATTGGGCTTATGAACCCAAAGGAGGGACTAAAATAAAATAAGTGAGGTTCGGCCAAGGTGTATGGCCGAACCCCACAAAGTTATATTTGGTGGATTTAGGGTTTTAAAATGACTACTTGAAAGTGAATGGTTAAAACCAAAAAGGACCCAATTTAAGTGGGTGAGGTTCGGCCATGGTGTATGGCCGACCCCCCCAAAGTGTGTATATG
The DNA here is from genome assembly GCA_013350335.1 of Chimonanthus salicifolius. Classification (NCBI taxonomy): domain Eukaryota; kingdom Viridiplantae; phylum Streptophyta; class Magnoliopsida; order Laurales; family Calycanthaceae; genus Chimonanthus; species Chimonanthus salicifolius. Next base: position 41,739,950 of record CM023535.1, read on the forward strand.
GTTTTGGACATTATGGGACTTTAGTTTGACTTATTGTTATGTAACAAGGTGACGGGACTTCACAAACAGTATACGGTCGTGAACGGTTTTCGGACAAGAACGCAAGGTCAAACTAGTTGTCATTGGTAGGATTCTACCTTATTGAAACATGGATATGTATATGGTTTTATCTTATTTGATGGTTTATGTTACAATTATATTATGTTTCAAAAGTGAAGTTTTAAATGCTATGGTATTCACATTACATAACATATGGACATGTACATCTCATACATGGCATGGGAGGGGAATTTGTAACTGGAGGCCACGCTCCGTCGGGGCGTCCGTAAGGCAATCGTGGGAAGACCTTGATGTGTATAATGCCATCAAGTAGAATCCGAAGCCCACACTCCGTCGGGGCGTCCGAAAGACCACTGCGGGGATACCTTGATGAGGAGAATTCCATCAAGAGGTTACATGTATGTGATGCGTGGGACTCATTGCATAAGACATGTGGCATGGCATGATTTTATATGGTTTTGATGATATAATATTAAATATCTTTTCGTGATACTAACCCATGTGTTAGCCCTATTTAGAATTCCTACTGGGCGCGTTGTTCTAACGCCCTACTTCTACCCTAGTGAATGACACAAGAAACGAAGGGATTGAGGATCGTGAAAGAAGCCAAGCATAGGAGCTTGGATATATGAATGGATTTTATTTATTATATTTTGTTAAGTTACCATGGACATGTAATAACTTAGATATTATTGCTATGGTTTGGAATGGTTTGATTGAATGATTAAGGTAATTTTGGATAAATGACTAAGTACTTTGCTATCTAAAAGAAATGGACTAGAGTTAGGTTCTATTATAATTTGCAGTCTTTGTTATATTCCGCAATTATAAACTTATTATGTGTGAACCATCTCAGTGGACTTAGTCCACGTACATGTATGGTTGGGCAGTTAAGGGTCGGGCTTTAGAAGCTCGGACTTAACTCGCGTCGTGACATTCCGCTCTTTATCACTTTTGTTTATTTTTTTTTTAAAAAATAGACTCTGATTTCGAGTGAAAAAGGCAGGGTGTTACAAGTGCAAGTCTAAAAGCCACTTCTCTGATCCTCTCTATCACCTCAAACGGACCAACATAATGAGGCGACGACTTCCCTCGGCACCCAAACCTCTGAATCCCATGACGGGGCGAAACTCGAAAGAAAACGTGGTCTCCAACAATAAACTCAAGCGCCCTCCTCCGACGATCGGCGTAACTCTTCTGCTGACTCTAGGCAGTCAACAACCTCTACTTGATCTACCTCACCTGTTCAGTAGTCTCCCTGACCATCTCTGGTCCTGACATCACTGTACCACTGGTCTCTGTCCAACACAAGGGTGATCTGAACGGCCTGCCATACAAGGCCTCATGTGGTGCCATCTTGATACTGGACTGATAGTTGTTGTTGTAAACAAACTCAATCAGATGTAAATGGCTCTCCCAGTCACCGCCATAGTCCAAAACACAAGCTCGAAGCATATCCTCTAAGATCTGAATGATCCGTTCTGACTGACCATCTGTTTCGGGGTGGAAAGTCGTAGTAAAACATAACTGCGTGCCCAACTCTTTTTGTAAGCTCTGTAAGAACCGAGAGACAAACCTCGGGTCCCGGTCTGAAACAATTGACTTAGGTACACCATTTAGTCTGACAATGTCTGTCTCTGTCAAATATATTTGACTCAAAATCTCGAGAGAATCTGTTGTCTTTATACCAATAAAACGGGCCGACTTCATTAATCAATCTACTATGACCCACACTGCATCATGTCTCCAAGAAGACTTCGGTTACCACTAACGAAATCCATAGTAATATGGTCCCACTTCCAATCGGGGACTGGGAGAGGCTGTAACTTGCCAGAGGGTCTCAAGTGTTCTACTTTGACTTGCTGACAAGTCAAACAGTGGGTCACAAACTCAGCTACTGCTCTCTTCATACTCCTCCACAAGAACTGTTGATAATGATAGGGTTCGTATCGGGTAGCAGGTTAATAATGAACTCCACCTCTCGACATGGTGGTAATCCAGGGAGCGTCTCCGGAAAAATGTCCGGAAACTTTTGAACCACGCTAGGCATCTCGACACCTACTGGTCGCAAACCTTCCCAACTCAAACTAGCTACCAAACTATATAACTTCTCAACTTTCGGTCTGAAGGCCAGATTGAGCTTCTCGAAGAATGCATCACCTATGAGCGTAAGACCCATTACTAGCCTATGAAAACACTCCAAGGTGACCTAATGGAAAGGCAATGTAACACCCCGCCCTTTCCGAGAATTTCAGAGTCTAATTTTTTTTTTAAATAAACATCGGAAGAGAGCGGGCGGCGTCACGACGCGAGTTAAGCTCAGACTACCCAAGTCTGAACCTTAACTGGCCACCCATGTGTACATGGAATAGACAATGATAGTGAATCACACATGGAACTAACATCAACATGCGGAATAATCTAGATAATTGCGGAATAGAAAGACGAGATAGCAAGTAACAGTCTTAAATATTAAATAACATAGATCAACCATCCACAGGTTATTATCCTAATCAAACCATAGCAAATAACGAATTATTACATGTCCAACAATAGTATTCAAATGACAGTAATATAACGTAATCCAAATCCATCATTAAAGCACTTAGGCTCAGCTCCCCTCCTGGTCAATGACCTTTCCTTTCCCCTTGCTTGTACCTGCAATCTCCTCTGAGGATAGAATTAGGGCGTTAGATCAACGCTCCCAGTAGGTTCCCGAATCAGGGCTACCACATGTTAACATATAAAACATGCATATACATAATAATAATACATGTGAGACAAAATTCCATAAAAACATGCTATGTATGAAATGAACATGTAATGAGTCCCACCCATCACCATTCAACATAGCCATCACTTGACGGGATTCTCATCGTCAAGGTAACCCACAGTGGTCTTTCGGACGCCCCGACGGAGTGTGGCCTCCGGATTCCTCCTGATGGGATTCTCATCATCAGGGTACCCCACAGTGGTCTTTCGGACGCCCCGACGGAGTGTGGCCTCCGGTTACAACACCATCATCCCATGCCATGCATGAGATGTCTATGCAAACATGTCATTTAGAAACATAACTTTACAATCATATAAGTTATCGAAATCAACATAAAACAGCATATGAAATAGTGGTTACAATAAAGGTAGGAAACCTACTGAAGATTCACTTCAGTACTTGATCTTTCTTTCGCGTCACCCGGTCACGACTCGCACGTCGTTCAACTTCCGGTACCTTATCCATATAACAATCAATAAATCATACTATCACTTACTTGTTCATTCATATCTAAGACCCAACTACATCATGTGAGTCCTTTGATCAATCCCTTCGTTTGACTTGTATTCACAGATTTGCCATTGGTATAACCAATGTCTAATCTTGCTCATAATCAAAGTTTATAAAAGTAATCTACCTTAGTGGCTGGTTATTTACTTATCACTAAGTCCAAAGATAAATCCATATGTTTACTTAATCCAACTCATACAACCAAGTCATAATCTCCAACAAAACAATCTATGGGGTTCGGCCATTCATATGGCCGAACCCTATGATCCTCCTACACAATGATCCCATCATTTGTTTACAAGTTAGGCTCTACCATTTAGCCATATTAACTACAAGGTTCAGCTATCCCATGGTCAACCCAAAACAGCAAGCTTATTTCATTTAACATACATAGGAAAACCCATAAATCTTGGTCCATTCATCCCAAAGCTAGCCCCATGGGGTTTGGCCATGCACATGGCCGAACCCAATGGTTCTCTTGATCTGATTATCACCATGATCACTCATGGTTTAATCATGCTAATTCAACCATGATCAATACATGGTTCAGACAGGCTGACCCAAATCCGTAACCATAACCCTAAGTAAACAAAATAAAAACCATAAAGCAACCCATGGGGTTCGGCCATTCACATGGCCGAACCTCATGGCTCTTTGGGATTCAATCCTTCTAATAATCTTTCATCATTTATCCTGTATCTTAGGCATAAAAGCAGCAAACCTAATTCTATTTAAACTCCTATAGAAACCCCATGGTATTGCATGGTTTCTAACTCTTTGATTTCACAACAATCATCAATCTCTTTCATGGGGTTCGGCCATTCAAGTTGGCCGAACCCTATGTCCATGAATTGATCCTTCAAACATGCATTATGTGTTATTTAAATCATGCAATATAAGTACCCTTTTGCTGCCCTTATATCTCTTAGAAACCCTCTAATTAAATTCATCCAAACAGTCCATAAAAGTCCATGGTTTCCATGTTTCCCAACATGAAAACCAAGATTCTTTTACATGGGGTTCGGCCCTCCATGGTGGCCGAACCCAATGGTTATGTTTACTGTTTTTAAACCTCAGATAATCATGTAATAACAGTAAATAAAAATCAGGTTTTACCTTTCAAACAAACATCCAAAATCAACACAACTCCATGGGATTCGGCCATCCAAAATGGCCGATCCCCATGGTCCATTTTTTCCAATTTTAATCCACTGATTTAGACCACATAACTTCCACCTTTTCTGATATCCAAACCCATGTTTTAACCCTCTTAAAAACATGTATTTTAAATCTATTACAAACATCTAACATCAGTCCCAACTTATATGGTTTTAACTTCTAAAAACCATCAAAACTAGCCACTTGTTTTCATGGGGTTCGGCCATGCTAAGTGGCCGAACCCAATGGTCCATTTCCATCTTTTAATCCACTGATTTTAGACCATATAAACTTCAGTCCCTATGTCAATCAGATCCATGTTTTTTAACCATTCTAAAACATGTATTTAAATCTTAAATCAAAACCCAAAAACAGTCCACAAAATCCATGGTTTTCATGTTTCAAAACATGAAAACCAAGCCATCTCTTACATGGGGTTCGGCCCTTCATGGTGGCCGAACCCAATGGTTATTTTTACCATTTTAAATCCTCCATAATCAAGGTTAAACATTGGTGTATTCGGCCATGACCATGGCCCAATACATACCCTACTTGTTTTATGTTTTTAAACCAAAATATCATAAAGATACTTACCAAATTTTCCAAACTTCCTCCTTGTCTTTGATCCTTGTTTTCTCCCTTTTATTTCTTCTTTTCTTTTGCTGTTTTGTGCTTGAATATTTGATGCCAAAACCTCTGCTATTCCAGCCAAGAAGAACAACGAATTGGAGAGAGGAGAGAGGGAGAGAGAGATGAGGAAAATCTTAGGCTTTGCAATGATAAATTGGCCAAGTGATGGTGTTCATTGATTTTGTATTTCAGCCATCAACACCCCCATTACTCCTCATCAACCCTTGCACAAACCAAGGAGTAACTTGCAGCCAAGCAAAGCACCCCTTGGCATTCTACCCATGCAGCCATTCATATTCCCAAACAACTCACCTCCAATCCATGCATTTACATTTAATTTTCACCATGGAACCCACCAAAACAAGTCCCCAACGTGTGGGACTTGTTTTGGTTGGGTTGAGGCCAGCCAACCTCTTCAACTTACCCTTAAACTCACTGATTTACAGTCCCTTGAATTTCCATTTTGACTCACCCAACTCAAGGTATTTTTATTCCAACCCAACTCATCACATTTAATGCATTTCATTTAATGCACATGAGTTAACTCACTTTTTGATTTAATTCCAACTCACCTCAGTCCCACTCAACTGATTTGAATCGTGTTTGAGCTCCCTTGAGGGTTCACACGGTCAACAATAGTCAACTCGACCCGTTGGGTCCACTTTTAGCTCCTTGACCCGTTTTGACAACATGACCCATTTATGGTATTTTGGTCATTTGCAATTGGTTTTTACATATGGGTCAAGCCTACCCATTTTTTCTTCACTTGAATTCCAATCAAATAGGTTTAACCCCACTTAATTTAAAATCAAAAAATGGTCAAATAATCCAGTAAGACCCGATGGGTCCCATTTGAGCCCTTTGACCCATTTAGCCATTTTCGACCCAATTGATGTAAATTACCCATCCAATCAAACTTGAGATTCATAATGTGCTCATATGATCTTAATTTGAGAAATGGGCCATACCATTTCCTTACTTAACATCACAAAATAATTAATTTAACACATCAGGGGCATTTTCGTAATTTATCCACTTCATTGAGAAATTACCCATCCAATCAAACTTGACATTCATAATGTGCTCATATGATCTTAATTTGAGCAATGGGCCCCACTATTTCCTTATTTACAATCACATTTATTGAATTCACCAATCCAGGGGCATTTTCGTAATTATTCCAACCGTTGAGAATTCTTTGACCCAATTAACCATTTTGACCTAATTTGATGTACATTACCCATCCATTATAATTTGACCCTTATAATATGTTCATAGGATCTTAATTTGAACAATGGGCCCCATTATTTTCTCATTTAACATCATAATTAATAAATTTACCAATCCAGGGGCATTTTCGTAAATATTCATCTTATTGAGAAATCGGGGTGTTACAGGCAATCAGTCCATCCCCAAGATGGCATCAAAACCTGACATCTGTAAAACCCACAGATCAAACTCCAATACTACACCTCCAACGGTCAAGGCACACGACCAACAAATTTGATATACGACTTCCGTCACCTCCAATGGTGTACTGACCGAGATAGGGGTTCCTTGCCAGCTCTACTACTAAACCAGAACTAACAGCAAAACTCAAGGCAATAAAGGAGTGTGAAGCACCATAATCAAATAAAACTCTACATCACGCACCCTGAAGGACTAACGTACCCTGCATCACTGTCGGTGGTGCGTACTCCTCTTGCTATTGGGCGATGGCGTAAGCTCTGCTTGTAACGCCCCTCCCTTTTTCACTTGTTTCTTCCCGTAAATTTAGAGTCTATTTCTTTTTATAACAGAGTAGAGTGATAGAGCACAGGACATCACGACGCGAGCTAAGTCCGAACTCCAAAGTCCGACCCTTAACTGGCCAATCCTATGTGTGCATGGACCAAGTCCACGAAAATTGTTCACACATAGCAATACAAACCTGCGGAATCATAGCATCAAAATGGCGGAATCATAATAGAACCAAGTTGGCCAACCCTATGTGTGCATGGACCAAGTCCACGAAAATGATTCACACATAGCAATACAAACCTGCAGAATCATAACATCAAAATTGCGGAATCATAATAGAACCAAGTTTTATTCCAATCAGATAGCAAAGTACGTCAAGTCCTTGATCATCATTCAAATTACCATAATTATCAAAATTAACATCCACCCATCTAAGTTATTACATTCGGAAATCTCGATACTCAAATACAAGTCCATGAGAAACTTTTATTAAAAATAATAAACTAAATCATCCAAGCTCCTATGCTTGGCCCGTCTTGCGTTCCTCGTTCCCCTAATTACCTGTGCCATCAACTAGGGTAGAAGTAGGGCGTTAGAACAACGCACCCAGTAGGTATTCCAGTTACGGCTAACACATGGTTAATACAAAACATATATAATATCATAATGTCAAAAACCATATAAATCCATGCCATGCAATGATGACAAATGCAATGAGTCCCACCCATCACATGTACAGAAAAGTACCCACCACATAGGTCTTGCAGACGCCCCGGCAGAGTGTGGACCCTCCGGATTCCTCCTGATGGAAAATCACATCAAGGTACCGCACATAGGTTTTTCGGACGCCCCGACAGAGTGTGACCCTTCCGGTTACAAATCCTCCACCCCATGCCATGCATGAGATGCCAATGAAACATATGCTATTTTATAAAATAAACATAGCATTTAAAATCATCTTTCGAAACATACTCAACACATGCTATTTATACAATTAAACATAGCATTTGAAATTCAATAAAGCATATCCTTTGAAATATAATTTTCATCAAACATAAGATAAAACAAGTGTACATAAGCCCATGGTTTCAAAGAGGTGGAATCCTACCAAAGACCGCTCACGAGTCCTTGCGTTTCCGTCCAAGAATCAATCACCGATCGCGCACCGCTTGCGAGATCCCGCTACCTTATAATATAATAACCAATCAAAACCAAGTCCCACTTGATTTACAACATTTAAAGTCCATTAACCAAACTTGTGGGGTTCGGCCATACCCATGGCCGAGCCTCACCCTTTTTGTTCATTTATTCCATTAATTACCAAAATGCCATTGGTCTAAACCTTAGTTAATATTCTATTTATTTTAATCTAAAATACATAACCCTAGGTCTGCCAAACAATTCCCATGTTTAGGTCCAAAAGCATAGATCATAAACATCTATGTTCTCCAAATAATTCCTCATGGGGTTCGGCCATACACCATAGTCGAACCCATGATCCAACACTTTCACTTATATTTACAACGATGCCATCCATGGCTAACATAGCCCATAGTCCAATAATATAATTGATAAGCATAAATTGGTACGCTCCAATTAATATTTAATCAATCACTTATGTTAAATCCATGACCAATCCATGTTAGAGCCCTATTAATGATCCATTAACGCAAGCATATCAAGTCCATAAAATCCATAATCATTTATTTGCATTCTCCAATTGGTCCACCATTCATTTAAATATTGAGCCCATAAAGAACCTCATGGGTATGGCCGAACCTCACCCCTTTTCATTTTAACCTTTAATTACACTTTGCCATTATAAGAAAATCCATAAATAGCAAGTCCATAACAAGAAGCTTTTCTAATTTAATCCCCATCTGTTCAAAAACAATCCATTCTTTCCATTCCTAGATCCTTTCTAAATTAAACTCCACCTTCCATTTAAAAATATTTATAGACATACATTTATTGAAATTGATTCATGGAGTTCGGCCATGCACATGGCCGAACCCATGATGTCCAACTTTCTAATCATAATACTACCCATAAATAGATGCTTTCCAATTTGGCAATCTCCTTCCAAAATTAGATAATTTCCTAAATTAGAAACCATCTTTCCATAATTGGATGCTTTCCAAATTTAGCAACTTCCTTCCAAAATTAGATAGTTTCCTAAATTAGAAACCATCTTTCCATAATTGGATGCTTTCCAAATTTAACAGCCTCCTTCCAAAATTAGATAGTTTCCTAAATTAGAAACCATCTTTCCATAATTGGATGCTTTCCAAATTTAGCAACCTCCTTCCAAAATTAGATAGTTTCCTAAATTAGAAATCATCTTTCCATAATTGGATGCTTTCCAAATTTAGCAACCAAAATCCATCTACCATTCCAAAACAACCCCATGGGGTTCGGCCATACACCATGACCGAACCCTATGGTTCTTTAATTTCTTTCCTTGAACATAACTCCATAATTTTCTTCCATTAATTCCATAATCTAATTGCATTAACATCATCAACAACTCCCATAAAATTCATGAACATATTTGGTGGGGTTCGGCCATACACCATGGCTGAACCTCACCCCTTTTCTTCCATTCCTTTGATCTTATATCTTAGCCATAATCAAATCATGGTTCGGCCATGCAATGGCCGACCCACATCCCTAACCATATCTCCATTAAAATCCTCTTAAAACATAAGTATAAATCCATTATCTTCATACTTGAAACCCCATAATTTTATTAACAACTTCCATGGTTTTTTTCATTAAAACATCATTAAATAAACCATGTGCTTCCATTAATTAATCATGGGGTTCGGCCATACTATGGTTCTTTTCTTTCCATTTTTAAAAATCAATCAACACCCATCTTCTTCCATGGGGTTCGGCCAAACATCATGGCCGAATATGGTTCTTTATCTTTAAAACAAATTTATAAATAAGATACTAACCGTTTACGCGACTCTTTCGGTTTTTCCCGGTTGTTCTTTGCTCCTCCAATCCTTTTCCTTCTTCTTGATTTTTCCCTCTTGCTGGCTGCCCTCTTTCCTTTTTATTGTATTGCCGATAATGAGAGATAGAGAGAAAAAAAATTCGGCTATGGTGTGTAAACCATGCGCCCCTTGCTACCTCTCCTTTTTATAATCTTCCCTTGGTCCCATAATTAGAAGGTGCTTAAGATAAGCAACCCCCTTTAGGGCTGTGCACCCCTTGTACTAGTTTAGTAATTGCCGACCTCCCCTTCTTATTTTAAAACCTTCCCTTAATCCTATCTTTAAATTTATGCCATGCACACTTATCTAATTTTCTCAAGATATTTTATCATATCTATGTCGATATGAAAATCCCACATAAACCTATGCAACTCCTAAAATCTTTCATTAATTTCTTCCATGCACATATCATGGATTGCATTACTAAATTAATTCAACCCCATTTAATTTCAATGAAACCTATTCCACAATCAATTGGGTCTTAATTGGGCCAATGACCCAACTCTTTGTCCAATTAAAATCCATATCTAAAATTCACAAATTAATGGATAATTTTCATATAAAATCATAAATTGAAAATCCAAGGTGTTACACTGCCCCGGGTCACTGGTCTGGGTCTGCTACGACCTCTGCCTCTCTGAGGAGGTGCTGCACCTTGGCCTGTAGGGATGCCAGATGTCACATGCACATGGGTAGGGGTTGGCATGATCGTTCGCTGGGGTACCACCGTTGCAGCTTGACCTCTGCCCTAAGGACAGTCTCTGGCGAAATGCTCTACCCCACAGCAAGTGTAGCACTGAAGGCCTTGAGCCTATCCCTAAAGCTGAGGATAGTCCCCCCTGGTGTGATCTGTTTGCTAACAGTGGAAGCACACATACTGCCTAGGCTGGCCACCTAACACTGGTACAGTCTGAGTCTGTTGATGTGGGCCCAAAAGTAACATTTGACTCGAGTGGATGGGTGGTCTCTTTCTCTTCTTATCAAAACTTCTGCTCTATCCAGGTACAAATTGATGTCAACTGATAAACCATCCCGCTGATCCGAAGGGCGGTGCTCTCTACGAAGATTGCCCTCTGCACTACTTCAGTATAGGTAGTGCTCCTCTCAGTAACCACCACATGAGCAATCACTAGATGTAACCCCTACGCAAAACAATGAGCTTTCAATAGATCAGTCGCAACCATTTCTGGTACAAAGAGACACAACTCTGAGAACTTGGCCTCATACTGAATAATTATGTCATCACCCTGTACTAGGTTGGCGAACTCAATGCTTTTGGCTTCCTTGACTACTGATGGAAAATACTTAACAAGAAACACTTGGTGAAAGATGTCCCAATCCCTCAAGGTTGTGGCTCGGAGGGGCTCCTAGTTCCACCAACGGACTGCCTCTCACGTGAGGTGATGTGTGGCCAAGGTCACCTGCAGGTCTCCCTCCCTGATGACTAGGGTATCAAGGAGATTAATGGTCTCATCGATCCAGGCCTCTGCTGTGATCGGGTCGGGTCCTCCTATGAACACATGGGGGTAATGGCGCTTAAACTCCCTCAATGCAACCATCTCTCTAGTCTCGAGGTAGACCTCACTAGGTGGAGGTGGTGGAGGAGGTGGTGGTGGAGGTGGAGGTGGAGGCGGAGGAGGTGTTGTGTGTCGCTCCAATAGGGTTTGTACTATCCTCTCCATGGCTCTCTCAAGTTAGTCACCATCCTAGTCAAAATCTACATGAGCTACCCCTGATTGATGGGCTCCTACGCAGGTCTGCTTCTCAAAGCTAAGGTCTCTACCGAACTCTCCAATCTGTGCTGAACCACTGGTCCTTCCTCTGCTGGAGGAACCCTAGTCGCACCGGTATCACCGTTGCCACAGCCTCCCCCAGTCGAACGGGTGTTGTATCTCGAAATCGCCTGTTTCATAAAGATACTGAAGGTCAGACACCTTAACAAGCAAAAATCCAAAATAGTACATATCTCAAACATACTATCTCAAGGGATGAGTCCTAGGCATATCACACAAACCTAGAATATCTATGCACTACCCAAGAACCTGGTTCCATCTACCCTATCACACAGGGGATGAACCTAATCTCTAGTTGTCATCTCATCCACATCTAACCCATGCACAGTCCGAGAGCTAAACCTTGCTCTGACACCAACTGTAACGCCCCATCCCGTTACTGGGATGTTATCTCCGAAATATCATGAAAGATGATTATCGGGTATAATATTTTTTTTTTTTGAAACGGGGTATCTACTTCCTGCTCAACTAACCATGAGTCCAGAACTAGGACACATAACGAACCACAAATGTAAACTAATCAAAAGTGGTTATACAGTCATCCAACAAACATGTAATAATGAGTCCATACAACTAAGATTTCTCAATTTAAAACATAACTTGAACATAAACTTCTATTCACTACAGCCACTTTCGAGGTACTTGATCAAGGGGCCCACTTTGCCCCTCCACGATGGGGGTACCTGAAAGGTAAGGGGTGAGCAAACCAGCCCAGTGAAGGGATAAAACACAACACATATTAGCAACATAGTTATATATCACATATGTAAAGGGACAGTGAACATCATAAGTGAATAAATATCCATGTCTACGGTACTCAACTACTCTATTAACCAATGGTTCCACTAACCAATCCAAGATATCATCGACATAACTCTTAATGGTCCTCCGGTAACTCTGGTCCCCCTACCGATACAATCGGGAGACCATACAATATACAACTACCTCAACCGTCGGAATGCAACGGGGATAGACACCGTAGGGGGGTCTCGACCGCCGGATCATAACGGGGAAGCCAATCTCAAAGGTAGACACCTTGACCCCCAGAACGGAATGGGGAGACCCACATCCCCAATGGGGGTCTCGACTGCCAGAGCGTGACGGGGAAGTCCTCCCCACCACCAGCTCATCACATCATCATAAGGATGTACACATATGAATAGTCTCTCCAATGCATGCACACGATGTCATAAACATGTATAACAACGAGGATACATTCTTATTCAACCAACTCAAAATCAACAACATAGTTCATCATGCAAGTCAAGAGTATACAATGAGTTACTTAATCATGCATATCTACACTAACCACGGTTTCATTTTATATTGAACGAATAGACACTCCAAACGTCACGAATAGTTTTCAAGTAGCATACTGAATTATCAGATTGTCTAATTAAAACTTTCACGATGCATATAGATAACAGAAGTACACCCCCTGCCACATACTTATTTAAACAGTTTTCCCTTATTGAGTGGCTAAAAAAATAGAGGGTTACACTCGGGTCACTCCATGTCCAAAAATAACGGTTTGAATATATGCAAGTGCATGCTAAAATAGTGCTAAGTCCCCTCACCGTGTGTGTGGAGTCGAAAGTCCAAAGCGAGTAAGTGACTTGAAGGGTCGCAGGGAGCTCAATCTGTTGCAACAAGGAAGAACGGATGAGTAATTAAGACAAAATAGGTTAAAAATAGATCGGAGAGAAAAAGGGCGTAAAACAGGGTCGAGCCCAAAAGGGGCCGAACTGGGTTGGGCTTGAAAACGGGTAAGGGAAATGAGCTGAACCGAAGGACCGGGCCTGCCAGAAGTGGGTTGCGCGAAGTCGGCTCTGGCCTGCCAGAAGTGGGCTGGGCCAGATCGAGTTGGGCAGGACCCGAACAAGTCCATTGGGCTGGTGTTGGGTCGGGTTAGGTCTGATCTTGGCTGGGCCAGACTGGGCTTGGGTCGGGTAAACTCAGGGGCCTTAGTTGAGTCCACTCGGAGACTCATTTGAGCCAACTTAGTTGCCCAACTTAGTTGGAAAAAGGAGAATTCAATGAAAACCTAGGAAAATCAAGGAAAACAACGAAAATCAGAGAAAATTGGAGAAAACTCAGGAAAACGGCGGGAATAGAGAAAAAGGTGGAAAAATCAAGGGAGAATGCAGAACAAAATAGGGAAAAACAAGAGAGAAAGAAAGAAGGGAAAGAGAGAAGAGGAGGGTACCGACCAGAAAGAAGAGGGATGGAAAATATCCAGCAAAAATCCAAGATCCTAGACGGTGACAGTGTTTGGGGAAAACTGCGGTGAGGGGTTACGACGGTTGCTGCCTCTTACGGTTTGGAAGAGAAGATGATAGGACGAGAAGGGGTGAGTGGCTGCATTGTAGCTTAAATGATACAGTGCGGTAGAAATTTAAGGGTGGTGTGTTAGGGTTTTTTTTTTTTTTTTTTTGGGTTTCAGCTTTCTTTTTATTTTTTTATTTTTTCAAAAGAGTAGAAAAATAGGGTTGAAAATCCGAAAGATTTAGAGTACTGAACGTCGAGCTAGAAAATGTGTGACTTTTGAACAAATTTTCATGACAAATACGCAATAATTATAAAATTACCAAAATGCCCTTCGAGTTCCCGAATTCGAAAATAGGTAAACTAGGCCCACCACGGCACCCACACTCTCCTCACTGCTACCATGGTACCGAAAAAAACTCGGAGATCCGAAATTCTCTTCGAAAATTAGAAAAAATTGGGACGTGTCTTTACACACCTGCTTACTTCTCTCCCACCCACAAGACTTTTGGGTTTTTTGGTCTCACGCAGACTTACCGTGAACATAGAGTCATACTCACACTAAATTATCTCTCATATGATGTATACTAATGTCAGTATTCACCAATATTCATAATAGGTCAACGTGGATTATCTCTCAGTGACCAAATTCAACAATACACACTTAGTTTCCACAAAGCCTATCATCCATCATAAATATCATCCCTAAACACGGATCAAATCATACCTGTGTGTATAAAGACAGTCATCATACACTTTATCCATTAAGACCATATATATTGGATCCTAAAATATACTGGGACCCAATAATACACAAGATACAACCAATACCTAGATTTCCCACATGAACCTAATCATGTCCTCGCATGGAGTAAATCCTACTATGCACTACATAGCTCTACGAGGCCAATAATTTATGCTATGTAATCAAACATCATGCATTATTTATAATCGCATACATAATTGATGCATCATTTGTAAAGACCCGTCCCGCTACGGGTGCATTATCTCCGAAATATCTCAAAACATAAAAAAAAATGGATATCGGGTATATTTTTTAAATTTTTTTGAATAAGTACCCCCCGTTTTTACAAACCACAAGTCCATAATGTTAAGAAACATAACAAACAATCATAGACTGGTCAAATATAGTTATACAGTCATCCAAACAAACATGTGATAATGAGTCCATACAAACTAGAGTCTGTCAAATCTAAAACATAAGCATGATCATAAAATGTCTAACTTCTACTACTCCTCCCCAGGTGTTTGCCCAAGCGGCCCACCTAGCCCCTCTGTAATCGAGGTACCTGAAAGGTAAGGGGTGAGCTAACCAGCCCAATGAAGGGATACAACATATTAGATGTCAACAACACAACATATATCGCATGTAGGAAATGTGGTGAACATCATAATAGAATGAATGTCTATATACATGAGTGATCAACTATACTACTAACCAATGGTCCCACTGACCAGTCCAAGACATCACCTCCATAACTCACAACGGTCCTCCAGGAACCTCGGTCTCCCTTTGAATAGAAATGGGAGACCATATAATACACAACCACCTCAACTTCCGGAATGCAACAGGGAAACCCGCATCCCCTATGGGGGTCTCAACCGCTGGAGCATAACGGGGAAGCCAATCTCAATGGGGAGCAGGCACCTTAACTACCGGAACACAACTGGGAAACCCACATCTCCTATGGGGGTTTCAACCACCGAAACGTAACGAGGAAGTCCTCCCAACAATCAACGTCATCATATCATCATAAACATATATAAATATAAATAGTTTCTCTATTACAACACCCAACAGTATGCTGTCTGTTTCGGGTTACCTCTCATACCTGCACGAGTTATCATGATCATATATGACAACGTAACTACATTCCATTATAGTTAGCCAAAATCAGTGTAATACCCCATCATGTAAATCAATAGCATATGGCAAGTTACTTAAATTAATATCTCTATGTCCAACATGGTTATATTTGCATCTCATAAATAAACGCTGAATGCATCATCAACATCTCTGAGTATTATGTTCAATATCCTTTTATTTAGTTAGAATTTTCAGCAAATGCACATAGTTGACAGGAGTACACTCGAATCGATCCCTCTCCACATGATCAATTTCAATAGTTTCCCCTTCCCGAGTGGCTTAGAAAATAAAGGGTCCAGTTCGGGTCTCTCCATGTCGAGGAGTAAATATTTAAAATATGCAAATGCATGCTGAATCGTGATAAGTCCCCTCACTGTGTGTGTGAAGTCGAAAATCCAGTGCAAGCGGCTTGATAGGTTGAAGGGAGCCCAATCTGTTGAAATAAGGAAGAGCGAATAAGTAAACAAGGTAAAATGATCTAAAACGAGACCAGACTGAAAATGGGCCCAAAACTGGGCTGCAAAATGGGCCGAACAGGGACCGGGCTGGAAAATGGGCCTGAACACTCAAAACATGGGTCGGGCCGGAAAACTGGACCGAGGTGGGCCAGGCCGAAGATCTGGATCGGACCAGAACTTGCTAGGCCGAAATTAACTGGGCCAAGGCTGGGTCGGGTCGAGGAACTGGGCCTAGTCGGGCCAAGCTGGGTTAACCCAAGAGTCCAACTAAGTTGACTCGGGAACTTGGTCGAGTCGACTCAGTCACCCACTGAGGCGAAAAGGGGGAAAAAGGAGGGGAAAATTGGGAAAACTAGGAAAATTGATGAAATTAGGGAAAACTGCAAAAAAACCAACGAAAATCGATGAAAAACAAGGAGGACCAAGGGGAAGAAGAGAGAGGGAAGGAGAAGAAGGGAAAAGAGATTAAGGAGGAGAACAAATGGAGAAGAAGAAGGTTACCTAGAATCGGCAGGGTTGGCGAAAAGGAGGCAGAAACTAGTTGTCTCTGGCAAATAGGAGGGTCGGACCTCTATTGATTGGGTTGGGATCGACGGCGGCTGCTCGAGGTGACTGAGAAGGAAGGCGGAAAAGGAGAAGAGAGAGATCGGAAGAGGGAAGGAGGGAAGAAGATGAGAGAAGGAGGGATCGTGAGGGTTGCGGAGCACTGTAGCTGGAAATGCTACAGTGCGGTAGGAGATGGGTTTAAAGGGTGAGGGTTCCTCAGGGCTTAGGGTTTTTTTTTTTTTTTCCTTTCTTTTTTTTTTTAAAAAAATTATTATTATTAAAAGCTTTGAAAATTTCTTTTTAAAAAAAAGGTAAAAATAATAAGATTAAAAACCCGAAGAAAAATCTCAAATGCTGAAAGTCGAGCAGGAAAACGTGTGATTTTTTAACCTTTTTTTTTTTACAAAATACATAATCACAAAATTACCAAAATGTCCCTTCGAGTTCCTGAGCTCGAAATCAAGTAAATTAGGGCCGACCACGGAGCCCACACCACCCCCAACGCTACCAAAGCACGAAAAACTACTCGGGGATCCACAAAACTCTCTAAGACCCAGAAATATTGGGTCGGGTCATTACATCATTCATACAATTAATCACATAACATCTGTGAAGGGTAATTAACCAAGTGGACGGGTCCTGCTTAGTTCTTCGGGGAAAATAATTTTTAACAAAAAATATCCAGAACCTTTATATAATTATGGTTAAGAAATTGACTACTTTGCTATCTAAAATGGAATAGATTTAGGTTCTATTATATGTAACACCTCGGAATTCCATGTTATCAATAATTATAAAATTTGCCATTTTAATTGAGAATTAACGGATATGAACCTTAGATGGGTAAGGTGTTGGGTCAATGGCCCAATTAGGACCCAACGGTTATGGTTTAAGGTTCAATTTAAATTAAATGGGACTGAATTAAAATGGTAATGCAATATGTCTAAAATTAAAAATAGGTGGCTTGGCCGTGTATGTGAGATATGCGCATCCATGAAGATGTGTTAGAATATCTATAAAAGGGATGTATTTTGCGGATGACACACACACGCATAAGGCTAGATTTCCTCTAAAAAATCAAGGAGTTAGTTGACCAAGGATTGTCCAAAAATGGGTTACACGCCTAGATGAATTGAATTAGGCAGTAACATCCGATTGTTTAAATCAAAATAAAGAAGATGTCTAAAAATGAATAAAGGTTGCATGGCCGTGTATAGAAGATTTGCGAATCCAAGAGGATGCGCTGGGATCTCTTTAAGAGGGGCCTTTTCTTGATTAAAAACGGCATTAGGGAATTGCGAATTGAAGGAATAGCAACTGTAATCTATGCACAGGGCTGGAGTCATTACTTGCTATCTCAACACCTTCTAAGATTGGCCGAGTAGAAGTTTTATAGAAGGGAGACGCATAAGGAAGAAGGGGCGCATGGCACCTTCTAAATAGAGGACCAATTGGAAGTATTAAAAAGAGAGGGAACGAGGCCGCACGGCTTACACAAGCAAGAAGGTGTTCTCGGCATTATTCAGAGAAGGAGGAGGCAGCCAGCAAGTGTGAAAGATCAAGTAGAAGGAAGAAAAGAATCGGAAGAACGAGTCAGAACGAAGGAAACTGGAGGAGTCACGGAACGGGTAAGTAATTTCGGTAATTTTGTTTAAAGAAAGGAACCATAGGGTTCGGCCATGGGGTATGGCCGAACCCCCTGGAAGAAAATTAAGGGATGATTATGGTAATGTAATGGAAAGAATGAACCATAGGGTTCGGCCATAATGCATGGCTGAACCCCATGAAAAGAACATTGGTTATCTTTATGGGTTGGAAACCATGGAAGGAATATCAATGCTTTTGAAGGGATTAAATGGAAGATGGTTAATAATTTAGAAAGTGATGTGCACGGTTGGATTGTCTCTATGAGTGAGGTTCGGCCATGGTGTATGGCCGAACCCCACTAGGGTTTATTTTATGGTTTCAAAAATGGTAATGGATGCAAAGTAGAAATTGGAAGGTTAGACATCATAGGGTTCGGCCATGGTGTATGGCCGAACCCCATGAACCAATTTTATGGGTCGATTATGGATTTATTATTGTAAATAAATTAAGAAGGAGGATGGAACAATGATATCAAGGGTTCGGCCATGATGTGTGGCCGAATCCCATGAACCAACTTAAGGGGTCATATGGGGTTTTATGTCACGGTTAATGGATTGTTTTATGGAGCAATATTATGGATTGGTTATGGATTTGTATGAATGGCAAAAATGTAAATATGGTAAAAAATGAAAGACCATGGGTTCGGCCATGGTGTATGGCCGAACCCCATGGGGATTGTTTTATGGACTTGGACATTATTGTAAATAAAGGGGGACATGGTTTTAATTGATTGATATATTATAAGGTAATGGGATCTCACAAGGTGTGTACGATCGTGAGCAGTTACAGGAAAGAAGCGGAAGGACACGTTAGTGGTCTTTGGTAGGATTCCACCTCTTTGAAACCATGGATTTATGCACAATGCTTCTTATGTTATTTTTAATGAATTTTATGTTGAAAAAGATATGTTTCAAATGTGAGTTTTTAATGCTATGTTTATATGATAAAATAACATGTGATTCATTGGCATCTCATGCACGGCATGGGGTGAAGGATATGTAACCAGAGGCGCCACACTCCGTCTGGGCGTCCGAAAAACCTATGTGGGATACCTTGATGTGCTTTTCTATCAAGAAGAAACTGGAGGGGCCACACTCCGTCGGGGCATCTGAAAGACCTATGTGGGGGTACTTATATGTACTTGTGATGGGTGGGACTCATTGCATTTGACATCATGACATGGCATGGTTTATATGGTTTTGGACTTTGTGTTATTATATGCATGTTTTGTACTAACCATGTGTTAGCCGTAATTGGAATACCTACTGGACGCATTGTTCTAACGCCCTATTTCTACCTTAGTGGATGATACAAGAAACAAGGAGAACGATGAACGCGAAAAGGGCCAAGCATAGGAGCTTGGATATGTGATTTGTTTATATTTTATTTATGTTGCTCATGGACACGTAATTTGAGTAGCTAGACTTCAGGCTTGTAATAATTTAGATAATTTGCTATGGTTGGATGTTTATTGGATAATTATGTCATGGATAAGACTTGGAGTACTTTGCTATCTAAAATAGAATAGAATTAAGTTCTATTATAAATCCGCAGTTATGATTTTTAATCCGCATGTTTATATTGTTATGTGTGAACCGTTTTCATGGACTTAGTCCATGCACACATATGGTTGGCCAGTTAAGGGTCGGACTTTAGAAGTTCGAGCTTAGCTCGCGACGTGACGTCCCGCTCTCTATCACTCTTTGATTTTTTTTTAAAAAAAAATAGACTCTGATTTACGGAAAACATCGAGTGAAAAAAGGGCGGGGCGTTACAGTTGGTATCAGAGCGAACCAGAAAGATTGAATCTTTCGGAGTAAATTAATCCAGCCCCCGTGCATTAATTTACTTCGTTAGACTCAGACAAAACATTCAATCTGAGAACAACAATGGATGATAGCAAAGGATGTACAGTCAAAATAATTGGATTTATCCAACGTAGCAAAATAGGATATATTTCCCCAATATACCCTAATTGAGAAACAAAACCAAGAATGCTTATTTGGCAATTTCCCCAAGGGCAAGAAACAAAATATGTTTATTTAGCAATGTTCCCAAACAAGAGACATTATGTGATACATAGGAAATTCCCCAGAACAAAGATTAGTTTGATTTGAACTGCTATTGTCATTGATATGTTTTTGTTGTTGTGATACAGATATGTCAAGCAACAGTGAGTATACAGGGTTATGGGACAGGGGAACCCTTAGCTGTCCGATAGATTTGGTTTCTTTGTCCGACGATTCCAGCCCGTCAAACTTCATCAATGAAGCTCTAACCAGTCAGGACATGGAAGTAGAATCGCCCGAGTACAATGTTGGGTTTGCTCCAGCCTTTGTACCCGAAAAGGACGAGGCAGATGTCCCAAATTTAGAAGAATCCGTAGGGGAGATAGGCTTGCCCGAGTATACTCCGGCTACCCCAACTTCGGATGAGTTGACAGATTATATGTACGAATTATGCAATCAGGAGGGGCATAACTGTACTTATTGTCCCCACCCTATCGAGGTTATTTGCCCTATTTGTGGACTTCACGGGCACGGGAAGGAGAGGACTAACTGTCCTTATATTGGGGGACCAGGAATAATACCATGTCTAACTTGTGGAGTGTTGGGACATACGTCGACGACATGCCCTGACAACTTCTTCGATTTTGGTGATGATGCAGGGTCTTCTACGGAAGATTAGGCTAAGGAGTGGTAAAAGAATGTCGGGGAAAGGGGAGATTTTGTAAGGGTTGTGGGTACGTTTTGAAATGTTTTGTTCTAACCCTACCAACCCTTGTATTGTGATGGAAGTTTGAATAATTTTCAATAAAGTATGCAAAACTTAAGAGTTTATGAGGACTTTGACACTGAGATGCAGGTGACGAGGTCACTTGATTTTATTGAGACGTGGTACGGGTGCATCTCTCACGTAATATTGATGAGATAAGTATATAGATTTCATAAGTATGACCTAGAGTAGCCGTAAGATTGTGGGAACCTCGATATGAAATACGGAGACTTGGTCCCGTAAGGTTGCCATTGAGGAGTGGGTCCCTCCCATGCTATGCGCTGGAGGGCTCTCTCACGGCTATTTCTCACACTTGATGTGCATGGTTGCGCAGAGCTAGTTACTATTTTACCCCGGGGGGGGTGGTGCTAGCTTCATTAGACGGGGACCGACCGCCTTAGAGTTTGACTGAATCACCCTTGGGGTGAAGGGATGCTGGGCGGGGTAGACTTGATCACGTTGAACGTGGGTCTTCCGCTTAGTAAATCATGGGACCTAAGTCTTGCTAGGGGTCAGGGTATATTTATGATTTGATATTATTGCTACAGTCACGTAGTGATGCATTCGAGTGTTGTTCCTATGGATAGAATATCTCATGGTAGATGATGTGCCCTGGATTAATTATGCCCATGAATGGATTATACCCATAGGAGGGTTATATTCATGGATGGTTATTAACCATGGATAGATGATACTCACTGATAGAGTGGTACCAGGGATGGATGTGTATAATCGTGGATGATGATTCCCATGGTGGTTTGGATTGATGCCAGTATTGGTATCGTAGGAGTTTTGATCGAAAGGTGTTAGTCACATTGTGACTCATGTACAAATGAAGATATGTTTACTTTTGGAGATGTACTTAAAGGAAAAGTTAAAGAGTCTAGTGAAACTCGAATGGGAAGCTGTGGGCGACTGCTGAGTTAAACTGATCACCTAACTCTGTAGTTAGCCGATGGAGTTCCAGGAGAGTGAAGCTAGAAACCTAGTTAAAATGGAATCAGCAAAAGACTTGAGCATAGGCTCGTATTGGCAGGCTACCTCTTGAGCGAGTACGTATGGAAAATATCTTGGTAGCAAGTAAAGTGAAATAGAATACATTGATCTACATAAGATCGCAAATGGGTTCACGAGAAAAAAAGATAACATGAGACAGAGTAAATTCTGCGAGAACAAAACTCATAGGTTGATATGAGTGATTTTAGGTAATTAAATGGTACTTGACAAGATTGAATAGGAACAACGGATCCGGAAACGGAGGAGATATGGGTCAAGATGTTTACTGGCGAGGTCCTACCGGAATGGGAATTATTTGGTGTACTTAGGGTCTTGTATTCAGAGGAAGCATATATGTGCCTAAGAGCTGCAGAAAAGAGTTACTGATTGAGGCACATCAGACCAAACTCTCTATTCATCCGGGCAGCACCAAGATGTATCACGACCTGAAGAGACATTACTGGTGGCACGGCCTCAAAAGAGATGTGGCAGAATTTGTGGTTCATTGTTTAACGTGTCAGCAGGTTAAGACGGAACATCAGAAGCCACCAGGGTTACTCAAACCCTTACCAGTGCCAGAATGGAAATGGGAGCACATCTCCATGGATTTTGTGATAGGGTTACCAAGGTCTTCAAAGGGCAACGATGCAATATGGGTCGTGGTAGACCGGCTGACCAAGTCTGCACATTTCATTCCCATTAAGATGACAGACTCATCTGAGACTTTAGGTTAGCGGTATATCAAGGATATCATCAGATTGCATGATATTCCTCGGACTATTGTGTCCGACAGAGATGGCCGATTCACCGGCAGAGTATGGCAGAGCATACAGTCGGCCATGGGAACAGACCTACTGACTAGCACAACATTCCATCCACAGACTGATGGGCAGTTTGCGAGGACAATACAAACATTGATGATATGCTGAGAGCATGGATGCTAGATTTCAAGGGTGGATGGGAGGATCACATGCCATTGGTAGAATTCTCATACAACAACAGTTACCAGGCAAGCCTCCAAAGGCTCCATTTGAGGCATTATATGGTAGACCATGTAGATCACCTGTGTGCTGGACAGAGGCTGGTGAGCCTGCACTGATTGGACCTGAGTTGGTTGTAGAGATTACAGCACAGATACAGTTGATACGACAGCATCTATTGACTGCGCAAAGTCGTCAGAAAAGCTATTCTGACAAAAGGTGGAGGTTCCTTGAATTTGGTGTTCTTAAAAGTCTCACCACGAAAGGGACACATGAGATTTGGAAAGAAGGGGAAATTGTCACCAAGATATATGGGACAGTTTTCAATCATAAGAAGGATGGGGGATGTGGCTTATCAATTGACACTCCCTTCACAGTTGGCATCTTTGCACAATGTGTTCCATATATCGATGTTGAGGAAGTACAATCCTGATCCCTCTTATGTACTAAATATACAAGACATAGATGTCCAAAGCGACGTGACATACGTCGAAAAGCTTGTCTGAGTGGTGGACACAGAACAAAGGGTATTATGGAACCGAAAGATCCAGTTTGTCAAGGTGGTATGGGATTGACATGGCATTGAGGAAGCCACTTGGGAACTCGAGTCGGAAATGAGGACAGCTCATCCTGAGCTATTTAAGTAAATATTTGAAACCCTACTTCACTCGATTTTCGGGACAAAAATTTTAAAAAAAAGGGTTGTATTGTAACACCTTGGAATTCCATGTTATCAATAATTACAGAATTTGCCATTTTAATTGTGAATTAACGGATATGAACCTTAGATGGGTAAGGTGTTGGGTCAATGGCCCAATTACGACCCAACGGTTATGGTTTAAGGTTCAATTTAAATTAAATGGGGCTGAATTAAAACGGTAATGCAATATGTCTAAAATTAAAAATAGGTGGCTTGGCCGTGTATGTGAGATATGCGCATCCATGAAGATGTGTTAGAATATCTATAAAAGGGATGTATTTTGAGGATGGCACACACACGCATAAGGCTAGATTTCCTCTAAAAAATCAAGGAGTTAGTTGACCAAGGATTGTCCAAAAATGGGTTACACGCCTAGATGAATTGAATTAGGCAGTGACATCCGATTGTTAAATCAAAATAAAGAAGATGTCTAAAAATGAATAAAGGTTGCATGGCCATGTATAGAAGATTTGCGAATCCAAGAGGATGCGCTGGGATCTCTTTAAGAGGGGCCTTTTCTTGATTAAAAACGGCATTAAGGAATTGCTAATTGAAGGAATAGCAACTGTAATCTATGCACAGGGCTGGAATCATTACTTGCTATCTCAGCACCTTCTAAGATTGGCTGAGTGGAAGTTTTATAGAAGGGAGGCGCATAAGGAAGAAGGGGCGCATGGCACCTTCTAAATAGAGGACCAATTGGAAATATTAAAAAGAGAGGGAACGAGGCCGCACGGCTTACACAAGCAAGAAGGTGTTCTCGGCATTATTCAGAGGAGGAGGAGGTAGCCAGCAAGTGTGAAAGATCAAGTAGAAGGAAGAAAAGAATAGGAAGAACGAGTCGGAGTGAAAGAAACCGGAGGAGTCGCGGAAACGGTAAGTAATTTCGATAATTTTGTTTAAAGAAAGGAACCATAGGGTTCGGCCATGGTGTATGGCCGAGCCCCATGGAAGAAAATTAAGGGATGATTATGGTATTGTAATGGAAAGAATGAACCATAGGGTTCGGCCATAATGCAAAGAACATTGGTTATTTTTATGGGTTGGAAACCATGGAAGGAATATCAATGCTTTTGAAGGGATTAAATAGAAGATGGTTAATAATTTAGAAAGTGATGTGAACGGTTGGATTGTCTCTATGAGTGAGGTTCGGCCATGGTGTATGGCCGAACCCCACTAGGGTTTATTTTATGGATTCAAAAATGGTAATGGATGCAATGTAGAAATTGGAAGGTTAGACATCATAGGGTTCGGCCATGGTGTATGGCCGAACCCCATGAACCAATTTTATGGGTCAATTATGGATTTATTATTGTAAATAAAGTAAGAAGGAGGATGGAACAATGATATCATGGGTTCGGCCATGCATGAACCAACTTAAGGGGTCATATGGGGTTTTATGTCATGGTTAATGGATTATTTTATGGAGCAATATTATGGATTGGTTTTGGATTTGTATGAATGGCAAAAATGTCAATATGGTAAAAAATGAAAGACCATGTGTAACACCCCAAATTTTCAAAGAGATTGATATTTACAAAAATGCCATTGGAATGGTAAATTAGAAGGTTATGATCGTTTATAAGAAAATGGTGGGACCCATTGTTCAAATTAAGACCCTATGAACATATTATAAGGATCAAATTTAAGTAAATGGGTAAGGTTCATCAAATTGGGTCAAAATGGTTAATGGGTCAAAGGACCTAATTGGGACCCAATGGGTCATGGTGGACTAATTTGACCATTAGGTAAGCTCAATCTTATTATGGTTAAGCTAAATTGATTGGAAATGAGGTGAATGATAAATGGGTAGGCTTAATACAAGTGTGTAAACCACATGCAAAGGGCTAAACCACCCATAAATGGGTCATGGCGTCAAATTGGATCCATGGGCTAAAGGGGGACCCAATGGGCCGAGTTGACCTTGGTTGACCGTGTGGACCCTCAAGTGAGCTCAAATATGAGTTAAATCAGGTTGAGTTGGGACTGAAGTGAGTTGGAATTAAATTAAGCAATAGAGTTGACTCAATGCATTAAATGAATGGCATTAAGTGAGGTGAGTTGGGCTAATGAGTTGGGGAGTTAAGATTGGAATCAAAGAGACCATTAATTCCATTGAGTCAAGTGGGGAGGTGAGTAGTTGTCTTGATATCAAAGACTCAAAGACAAGTAATGGCACACGTTGGAAGTGAAGTGGTGCCTTGGCCAAGCCAAGGGTCACCATGGTTGGGTGCGGCCTTAATGAGGAAAGATGGAGGGGTCTTTCCATCTCAAATGATGCATTGGTTGGTGCCAAGGGATGTCTTGGTTTGTGCCAAGTGACTCCTTGGTTTGATCAAAGAGTAGTGAGGGTAAATGAATGGTTCTTGGGGCTGTTATACAAAGGAGATAAACCACCATACTTGGCTGATTTTCATTCCAAAGAAACCATAGACTTCATCTTTCTTTCCCTCTCTCAAGAACCCACCTCTTGGCCGAATTACCCTTTGGTGTTTGCACCATTGTTCAAGCATACAATCAGTCAAGGATCAAAAGGAGAGCAAGAGGGAAGAAAGCAAGGATCAAAGGCAAGAGGAGAGGCTTAGAGAATTGGTAAGTACTCCATAGAAACTTGATTAATAAAGTTGGTTAAATGGAACATGATTTGGCCATGGGATGGCCGAATCTACCAAGGGTTTAGAGTATGAATAATGATGTTAAAAAGATAGAAAACATGGACCATAGGGTTCGGCCACTTTGGATGGCCGAACCCCATGAAATAATGTGGTTATGTTGATGGTTTTTGTAAGTTAAAAACCATGCCATACTATGGAGTTTTATATGTTTTTAAATGAGGCACAAATTATATGTTAAAAAGGTTTAAATTATAGGCCATAGGATTCGGCCAATTGGGATGGCCAAACCCCATGAAATGATATGATAATTATATGGTAATTTGTGATGGTTTTTGAGAGATAAAAACCATACAATATTATGGGGTTTTTATGTGATTTAAATGGAGATAAGTTACTGTTTTGGGTTGGCCATTGGATGGTTGAACCATGTGGATATTATGGCTAAAAGTATTGAGCCTAAGTTATGTACATATGATGGAATCATTTAACCAAGGGAACCGTTGGGTTCGGCCATGTGTATGGCCGAACCCCATGGACAATTGAATGGGTATTTGGATTCAAGTATATGGGTAGAAATTATTATTGGTCTTGTAATATTTTGAAAAGTCTAAAAATATGAAAATAGATGGAAATGAAGAACGCCGAACCCCATGAAGTGACTTTGATGGACTTAAGCATTTGAGGAACCAAGAAAATGATGGAAGATTAAGGACTAGTTAATCACATGGATAAATTGGTAACTAGTCTTAATTATGAAAGATTAGAAGACCCAAATTGGATTGGTGAGGGTCGACCAAGTTGTATGGCCGAACCCCACTAAGGTGGATTGGTTATATGACTTTGATTATTAAGCAAGAACTAAGCAACGGTTAGTAGTGGCAAAACCGTAAATATGAGTTATAATGGAATGAAGGATTAAAGGACTTGAAAGAGGGGTCAAACCAAAGTGGTATGGTTCGGCCATGCTATATGGCCGAACCCTACCAAGTTATATTATGTAATATGAGGTGTTTATATGGTTTAGTATGATTAATTGAAAAGAAAGGACAAATTCAAAGTGGGTGAAGTTCGGCCATGGGTATGGCCGAACCCCACAAGATGGTTTTTGGGACTTATATGTAAATGGAAGTCTAAATGATAGTATATTGACTTGCTGTTGTATAAACAAGGAAACGGAAGTTGAACGGCGTGCGAGTCATGATCGGGTGAAGCTTAAAAAGGAACGGACACTTAAGCGAAGTTTCCGTAGGTTTCCTACCTACTTGTAACCACTGTTATATTGGTTTTATAATGGTTTTTATAAGTTATGTTGTTATTGTTTTATTTTTCAAATGGGTTTTGAATGATGAGACATATTTACAAATGACATATATTCATGGACATCTCATGCATGGCATGGGGTGATGATTATGGATTACCTTGACGTGAGAATCCCAATGAGAGAACACTGTGAAATAACTCAATGATGAGAGTCATATCCACAGGAAATGAGGAGTATTGTGGATTGCCTTGTCGTGAGAGTCCCAAAGAAAGAAGACTGTGAAATAACTTGATGGCTATGTATACTTGTGGCGGGTGGGACTCATTACATTTGCACTTACATACATAGCATTGATTTTATATGTTTTTTATTATCATATATTATGATATATGCATGTTTTTATATACTAACCTTGTGGTAGCCCTGATCGGAAAACCTACTGGGCACGTTGATCTAACGCCTTAATTCTATCCTTAGAGAATAACGCAGGAACAGGGAAAGGGAAAGAGAAAGTCGAGGACCGAGAAGGGAGCCAAGCTTAAGCGCTTGATTATTGGAATGAATTTATATTTACTGTCATTTGAACTACATTTTACGAACATGTAATAGCTAGTAACTTTGCTATGGATTGTTTATGGTTTGATATTGGAATCCTTGGTTAAGCAGATTTAATGGGAGACTTGTACTTGCTATCTATTCAGTATAATTCCGCAATCAGTTAGTTTCGCAATTTGTCTAGTATTATTCCGCATGACTTGTTTAGTTCCATGTGTGTGTTGTTATCATAGTTTAGACCATGCACACATGTTTGGCCAGTTAAGGGTCTGACTTTGGAAGTTCGAACTTAGCTCACGTCGTGACACCGTCCGCCCTCTTCCGGTGTTATTATATTAATATTAAAAAAAAATTAGACTCTGAACTCAGAAAGGGCGGGGCGTTACACCATGGGTTCGGCCATGGTGTATGGCTGAACCCCATGGGGATTGTTTTATGGACTTGGACATTATTGTAAATAAAGGGGGACATGGTTTTAATTGATTGATATATTATAAGGTAATGAGACCTCACAAGGTGTGTACGATCGTGAGCGGTTACCGGATGGAAGCGCAAGGACACGTTAGTGGTCTTTGGTAGGATTCCACCTCTTTGAAGCCATGGATTTATGTACAATGCTTCTTATCTTATTTTTGATGAATTTTATGTTGAAAAAGATATGTTTCAAATGTGAGTTTTTAATGATATGTTTATATGATAAAATAGCATGTGATTCATTGGCATCTCATGCATGGCATGGGGTAAAGGATATGTAACCGGAGGGGCCACACTCCGTCGGGGCGTCCGAAGAACCTATGTGGGATACCTTGATGTGCTTTTCCATCAAGAACAAACCGGAGGGGCCACACTCCATTGGGGAGTCCGAAAGACCTATGTGGGGGTACTTATATGTACTTGTGATGGGCGGGACTCATTGCATTTGACATCATGACATGGCATGGTTTATATGGTTTTGGACTTTATGTTATTATATGCATTTTTTGTACTAACCATGTGTTAGCCCTAATTGGAATACCTACTGAGCGCATTGTTGTAACGCCCTACTTCTACCCTAGTGGATGATACAGGAAATAAGGAAAACGATGAACGCGAAAAGGGCCAAGCATAGGAGCTTGGATATGTGATTTGTTTATATTTTATTTATGTTTCTCATGGACATGTAATTTGACTAGCTAGAATTCGGGCTTGTAATAATTTAGATAATTTGCTATGGTTGGATGTTTGTTGGATAATTATGTTATGGATGAGACTTGGAGTACTTTGCTATCTAAAATGGAATAGAATTAAGTTCTATTATAATTCTGCAGTTATGATTTAATCTGCATGTATAACTTATTATATGTGAACCGTATTCGTGGACTTAGTCCATGCACACATATGGTTGGCCAGTTAAGGGTCGGCTTTAGAAGCTTGGACTTAGCTCACGTCGTGACGTCCCGCTGTCTTTCACTCTTCTATTTACAAAAAAAAAAAAAAAAATCGACTCTGATTTTCAGCATAGTGAAAAGGGCGGGGCGTTACAGTTGGTATCAGAGCGAAACGGGAAGGTTGAATCTTTCGAAGTAAGATTAAGACGGTTTCATATCTCACTGATGATAAGAATCCCAACTGACCGACTCTTCGGAGTCCACTGCACGGGGGCCGGATTAATTTACTTCGTTAGACTCAGACTGAAACATTTAATCTGAGAACAACAAGGATTGATAGCAAAGGAAGTACAGTTACTATAATTGGATTTATCAAACATAGCAAATTAGGAGATATTTCCCGATTTCCCCAAATTGAGAAACAAATGTTTGATTCTTAGGAAAATTTTCCCCAAGAACAAAGAAATACAAAAAGTGTTTATTTGGCAATTGTCCCAAACAAGAGACATTATATGATACATAGGAAAGTTCCCCAAACAAGAGGCATTATATGATACATAGGAAAGTTTCCGAAACCAAAAGACATTATGTGATACATAGGAAACTCCCCAAAACAAGAAATACAAGATGATGATTTGGGAAATTCCCCAAAACAAAGATTAGTTTGTTTAGAACTACTGTTGTTATTGATATGTTTCTATTGTTGTGATACAGATATGTCGAGCAACATAGAGTATACAGAGTTGTGGGACAAAGGAACTCCTAGCTGTCCTATAGATCTGACTTCTTCTTCCAACAACTCCAGCAGGCCAGATCGCGTTGTGGAAGTTAACGTAGACGTCCAGGTAGGATTCCCCGACGATGTCGCAGTGACTCTAGCCCTTTTCTAGAAGAGCATATGGGAGGATCACTTGCCGCTGGTAGAGTTCTCATACAATAGCAGTTACCAGGCAAGCCTCCATATGGCTCTATTCAAGGCCTTTTATGGTAGACCATGTAGATCACCCGTGTGCTAGACAGAGGCCGGTGAGCCTGCACTGATTGGACCCAAGTTGGTTACAGAGACTACAGCGCAGATACAGTTGATACGGCAACACCTATTGGCTGTACAAAAGGGACATGGTGTTCTTGAAAATCTCGCCACGAAAGGGACACATGAGATTTGGAAAGAAGGAGAAACTTTCGCCTAGATATGTGGACCGTTTTCAATCATAAGGGGGATGGGGGAGGTGGCTTATCAATTGGCACTTCCTTCACATTTGGCATCTTTACACGATGTGTTTCATATATCTATGTTGAGGAAGTACAATCCTGATCCCTAACATGTACTAAATGTACAAGACATAGGGGTGCAAAGCGACGTGATATACGTCGAAAAGCTTGTCAGAGTGGTGGAGACAGAACAAAAGGCGTTACGAAACCGAGCTATTCAGTTCGTCAAGGTGGTATGGGATCGACATGGTAATGAGGAAGCCACTTGGGAACTTGAATCGGAAATAAGAACAGCTCACCCTGAGTTATTTATGTAAATGTTTGAAACCCTACTTTGCTCCATTTTCGGGACAAAAATTTTAAAAAGAGGGTTGTATTGTAACACCCTGGATTTTCAAGTTATCAATATATATGAAATTTGCCCCTTTAATTTGTGAATTATTGAATATGGACCTTAGATGGGTAAGTTGTTGGGTCAATTGCCCAATTAAGACCCAATGGATGGTGGTTATGTTTTAATTGAATTAAATGGGTGAGATGCATTTAATTGGGTCAAAATAGTCAATTGGGTCAAAATGCCCAATTGGGACCCAATGGGTCGTGGTTGACTTGGTTGACCACCAAGTGAGTTCAAGCTTAATTATATTGGGCTGAATTAAGTTGGAAATGGAATTATGTAATTGAGTTGATTTTAGGTGAGTTAAGTGAGTTGAGTTTAAAAGAATGAAAAATAATTGAGTTATGGTGAGTTGTGTAACGCCCGCCCCTTTTTACCGAAAATCAGAGTCTATTTTTTTTTTTTTGAAATAACAAGTGACAAAGGGCGCGGACGTCACGACGCTACTTAAGTCCGAGCTTCTGAAGCTCGGCCCTTAACTGGCCAACCCTACGTGCGCGTGGGACGAAGTCCACAGAGAATGGTTCACACGTAGAAGTAAGCTCGAGGAATATTAAATTAAATGCGAAATGATAATAGAGACTAACCTACAAATTTTAGATAGCAGGGAAGAACATCATTAAATTACTAAAATATCTCATAATCATAATGTCCAAAATAAAATCCAAACCATAGTAAGAAATCTAAAATTATTACATGCCGACAACCTAAGCTACTAAAATTACATTTCCAAAATAAAACTTAAATAAACTAAGTAGCCGCTTTCCTAAGCTCCTAAGCTTGGCTCCTGTCGCATCCACCGTTTCCACCGTCTCCTGCGTCATCAGCTAGGGTAGAAGTAGGGCGTTAGATAACGCGCCCAGTAGGACTCCGAGTAGGGCTAGCACATGGATTAGTGATAACAAGCATACCGATAACAATATAATAAAACCCATAAAATGAATGCCATGCCATGGGTGCCTATGTCATGTGTCCCACCCATCATACAATGTCATATCCCCCTGATGGCAACGCCTCGTCAAGGTGTCCCCATGTCTGCTTTTCGGTCGCCCTGACGGAGCATGGACTCTGGTTATAGCATATCAAGCTATCCCCATGTTTGCTTCTCGGTCGCCCCGACGGAGCATGGACTCCGGTTATAGCACTCAGGCTATCCCCATGTTTGCTTCTCGGTCGCCCCGATGGAGCATGGAGTTCGGTTTCTTTATTTTCCCGCCCATGCCATGCATGAGATGTAAGTGCATTATGCTATGTAATATATATAATTCATATCCTTAATTCATAATTCATAGCATTAAAATATAATCCATAGCATTAAAATATAATCCATAGCATTAAAACCCATCTTAAAATAAATGATATAATTGCCGAAATAAATCATGGAAACCATCACATACACATAATCCACGGCTTACAAGAAGGTAGGAATCCTACCGAATACCGACTAGCGTCCTTTTTCGCTTTCGCTCGATAAATCCGGTTGCCGATCGCGTACCGTTTGCGATGTCCCGATACCTTATTATACATTTACCAAATTAGTCCATATTTTATCCATGATTAAGTCCCTAACTGATCACAAACTTAGATCCATTAATGATCCCTAACTTAGATCCGTTAATGTCCCATTAACCATGTCATATGATCATTAAAATTAGCCATTTAATTAACCTAATCCTTATTCACTTAAACACATACAAAACCCCGTACTTAGCCCATAATTGATCCATAATCTTTGATCCATTAACGTTCCATCAACCATATCATAGAATTTATTAAAATCAGCCACTTAACTTAATCCCCATTCATTTAATCATCTACATAGACCGTAATCTTGGCCCATAAAAGGGCTCTCATATGAGTCATGGGTTCGGCCATACACCATGGCCGAACCATGATGTCTTCTCCTTATCTTTTCTTGGACCTATTTACATTATTTAGATCCAAAATGAACCCTCCCATGAGGGATTTTTCATCATGCCTTTAAATCATCACTTTGATCATTATTTGGTACATTTTTTAGTCCATTAATGACTCTTTTAATTCCCCATTCTTTTCATGGTTTCAAACATACTTAAACCATCAAATTTCCCCATGGGGCTCGGCCATGCAACATGGTCGAACCCATTGTCCATGCTTTCCCATTAATTCCATCCCTTTAAAACATTATTTACTCTACTTAAAAGTCCATTTAAAACTATCAATCTTCTCCATCCATTTACATTTTTGTCCACAATTAACCCATACACTTAGACCCATTAATGATTCATTAACCATGACATAACATCCCTAAAAATCGGCCACTTTATTTAATCAAATTTCCAATTATCTAATCCCATACATAGACCTTGATCTTAGCCTAAAATGACTCATGATTGGGTCATGGGTTCGGCCATATACCATGGCCGAACCCATGATACCTCTTTCCCATTTTTCTTAGGCCTATTTACCACATTATGATTTAAAATCAGTCCCTCCATGAGGGGGTTTAAATCCTACCT
Organism: Chimonanthus salicifolius; assembly: GCA_013350335.1. Lineage (NCBI taxonomy): Eukaryota > Viridiplantae > Streptophyta > Magnoliopsida > Laurales > Calycanthaceae > Chimonanthus > Chimonanthus salicifolius. Next base: position 41,773,776 of record CM023535.1, read on the forward strand.
TTAAATCATCATTTTAATCATCATTAATTATATTTTTGGGTCCATCAACTTAGTCATAATTCCCTTTTATTTTCATGGTCCTAAAATACTCAAGTTCACCAAAATCTCTCCATGGTTTTCCTCATTTAAAAACCCCTTTTTTAAAAATCACCACATTCATTCATTTTAAACTTTTTAGACCTCCAAAACATTAACACATTAATCCATCTTTTCTATCCTTTAAACCCATTTAACAACCACCATTACATCACCATAGGGTTCGGCCATACACCATGGCCGAACCCATGGTTCAAGGTTCATTCCATCCATGCCTTTTAGGCCATTAAGAATTGTCAATATTTCCCATGATTTTTCTCATAAAAACCCCTTTAAAATTACCCACATTTAATCAATAAAAACTTAAAACCCTAAATCATCCTCCATGGCTTCCATTCTTCATAAACCCTATTAAATAACAATTTACTTACCATGGGGTTCGGCCATACTACATGGCCGAACCCTATGGCCCATGATTCCAAAAACATATACATCCATGCTTAATCAAATTAACTACATAATGTCCTTAATTCATTTATTTTTCTTAACCTAATTTACCCATTTAGGGTTTGCCCATTTTGTCCATTTCTCATCCTTCCATTGGATGGATTTGAGGTCCAAGGCCTATGATGTTTTGGCCACCACCAAATCCAAGAAATGGATTCCATAATCTCTTCTTAACCCTAAAAAAAAAATGTAGAATTCTTGCTTAAGAATTACTTACAATCCGATGACTCCTCTGGTTTTTCTTTCTCCTCTTGATCTCCTTAGCCTTCTCTTCTCTTCTTCTCCTTGATCTTTGGGTTAAGATGCTTGATCAAGATGGAGTCTCCAAGGTTTGGGTTTGGCTAAGGTAGGGTTAGATTTGAGAGAGAGAGAGAGCGATGGGGAGGGAAGGTCTCAAGTTTTGATCTTGAGATGGAGGCTTATACTTACACTTCACCTCTCTTTTCTTCTCTTCTTAGTTTTTCATTCTTCTTCTTTTCTCTTAGTGTAGGACGGTGGTGGAGAGAGCAAAAGGGAGAGATCGTGTGAAATGGAAGAGGGGTTGGAGAATGAGATGAGAGTTATCTCATTTGGTTAATTAATTCTAACATTAATTACTCCCACCTACCACACATAGTTTAATGTGTTTAATGGTGGTGGTTGGGATAAAACCACCACCTTTAAGCACATGGTTTATTTTGTGTTTGTTTGGGTGGTTTGTGTTTCTTTGGGTGGTTTTGATCTTCCAACTTTGGCCTTTTGACCATCACTTGATTAGCTTAATAAACTTAATTAATTTGATCATTAAATTGAGTTAATTAATTCCCACTTAATTTAATTCCATTAAATTCCCTCCATGAAATCCACCCATGGTTGACCAAGTCAACCATGGTGGCCGGCCCCACCAATTCTTGGTCCACACGCCACCTCACTTGGTGAGGTGGAGGTGGGTCCCAATTGGCCATGTCACCTTGATCTAATTAAAATTAACTTAGGTGACTTTTCACATTAATTTATTCAATCCTTTCCAACTAATTGGATCTCCATTGGGCCCATGGCCCAATTACATTCCCTCCTATCCATTTACCTTAGAGCTTAAATCCTCTTGGGCCATTGGGTCCCAAATGGGTATTGGGCCCAATTTGACCATCCTTGGCCCAATTGACCATTATTGACCCTCTAAATGACTTTAAATCCAATCCATGGTCCATTGGGCCATACTTGGGCCTTTGTCCATATTTTGATCCATTCACCATTTATTCCATCAAATTTCCAATTTCTACCATTAAAATAAATAAATAACCACATATATATTGATTTACAAATTCCGGGCCATTACAAGTTGGATAGAAATTAATGGGACCTTGAACTTAAGTGAGTGGAGTAGACGGAAAGATGCATTTCAAAAGCCCAAGTCAAAGCCTACACGTTGGACATGCAAATGAATCACCAATGAGAGGTGGATGGTTTTGTTGTCCAAGTCAAGAAAATACCGTTGGATACATGGGAGTTTCATCTCATGGATGAAACCCCCAAATGAATCATCAATGGGAGGTGGACGGTTTTGTTGTCCAAGTCAAGACAATACCGTTGGATACATGGGAGTTTCATCTCATGGATGAAACCCCCAAATGAATCATCAATGGAGGTGGACGGTTTTGTTGTCCAAGTCAAGACAATACCGTTGGAGACATGGGAGTTTCATCTTATGGATGAAACCCCCAATTGGAACATTAAGGAGGGAGGTAAATGGGCATGGGAGTTACAAAGGGGTGACACCAAAGGACACCACCCTTGGCTGAATTTCATTAAACAAGAAAAGACTAAGGGGTTGCATCTTACACTCTCTCTCTCAAGCTCTCTCTTGGCCGATCCACACATCAAGACAAGGGGCACTTAGAATATTTTTATCTCACTCTTCCCTTTCACACAAGGCCGACCTATTCCAAAGACAAAGAAGGAAGGACTTAGAGCTTCATCTCAAGATCCTCTCCCTCTCACAAGAACCTAAGGCCGACCCTCTCACAAGGATCAAGAGGGAAGGAAGAAGAGGCTAAGGAAGGAAAAGATCCAAGGAACAAATCGGAGCGAAGGAAAACCGGAGGAGTCGCGGAATCGGTAAGTATTCAATGAGTTTGTTATTAAGTAAGTTGGTCAAGGAACATGGTCCGGCCATTGCATGGCCAAACCCTAAATGGTATATACAAGAACCATCAAGGACCAAAAAGGGGTTGGATAAGGTTCGGCCATGATGTATGGCCGAACCCCATCAAAGGATTATAATCTTGGATGAATGATTTTAAGAGAAGATTATGAACCATAGGGTTCAGCCATGGCGTATGGTCGAACCCCATGGAGGATTATTAATAATTTTAAAAAGGTTTTATATGAAAATGTGTTAGTGATTTAAAAGGTTTAAAAGAGAAGAATAATGGAGGAATGTTGTTGATTTGTAAATGGTCTCTAAGGTTGTAAATGGTGAAAGAACCATGAATCATAGGGTTCGGCCATGGTGTATGGCCGAACCCCATGGAAGGTTATTAATGTTTTTAAAAGGTTTAAAATGGAAGTCAAGTTGATGGATTTTGGGATTGTAAATGATGACCTATGAGTATGATTAAACTTCCCCATGGAGGGACTTGATTTATGGACTTAATATGATAAAGGATTTAAAGGATGAAGATGAACATCATGGGTTCGGCCATAGTGTATGGCCGAACCCCATGAATCAATTTTTAATGGGTCATTCATTTGTGGATCATGTTTGGATTCAGGAATCAGTTATGGATCATTTTTGGACTTGAAGTCATATGCAAATAAGTTAGATAATTAGCCATGGATTGAACAATGGCAAAGATGTAACTATAGGTGAAAATGATGGACCATGGGTTCAGCCATGGTGTATGGCCGAACCCGATGGAGGAAGTTTTGTGGACTTAGGTTTTGTTGATACGAAATGACTAACTTATATGTGATTAGATTAATGATTCAAAGATGGCATGATCTTGGACTTATTTAAAAGATCAAGGATTAAAAGAGGGACCAAAGTCAAGTGAGTGAGGTTCGGCCATGGTGTATGGCCGAACCCCACTAGGGTTTATTTTGTGGACTTAGAATTTTAAATGATAAAATTTATGTATGGTGGGATTAGTGAATCGAAGGATGAATGATCTTGGACTTAATTAAAAGATCAAAGGACTTGAAGGAAGGACCCAAAAACCAAAGAGTGAGGTTCGGCAATGGTGTATGGCCGAACCCCACTAAGGTTGGTTTATGGATTTAAGCATAGATTGGAACTCAAATGGGATATTGGTTTGACTTGTTGATATGTAACAAGGTGACGGGACCTCACAAGTAGTGCACGATTGTGAGCGGCTGCCGGATTAAAACGCAAGGTCACTTTAGTGATCATTGGTAGGATTCTACCTCTTTGAAACCATGGGTTATGTATGATGGCTTTAAATTCTTATTTTGATGAGTTATATTGTGAAAATGATATGTTTTAAATATGAGGCTTTAATGCTATGATTATATTATTACATAGCATGTCTTCACTACATCTCATGCATGGCATGGGAGGGATGTTTGTAACCAAAGGCCACGCTCAGTCGGGGCGTCCGTAAGGCATTCGTGGGAAGACCTTGATGTGCATTATCCATCAAGAAGTAACTGGAAAACACACTCCTTCAGGGCGTCCGTAAGGCAACTGTGGGGATACCTTGATGAGGAGAATTCCATCAAGAGGATACATGTGTTTGTGATGGGTGGGACTCATTGCATACAACACCATGGCATGGCATTGTTTTACAAGGTTTTGATATTATCTTATTTATATGATTTGTACTAACCATGTGTTAACCCTATTTGGAGTACCTCCTGGGCGCGTTGTCTAACGCCCTATTTCTACCCTAGTGGATGACACAGGAAGTGAAGGGAACGATGAGCGTGATCGGAGCCAAGCATAGGAGCTTGGATGTGTTTAATTTATATTTTGATTAAGTTACTCATAGACTATGTAATTTGAGTAACTAGCATTTGGGCATGTAATAACTTAGATATTTTGCTATGGCTTGAATGGTTTATTTTGGATATTTAACTTAAGACAATTATGGTTAAGTGACGAAGTACTTTGCTATCTAAAATGGAATAGAATTAGGTTCTATTATAATCCGCAGTTATGATTTAATCCGCATGTATAACTTATTACGTGTGAGCCGTATTCATGGACTTAGTCCATGCGCACTTAGGGTTGGCCAGTTAAGGGTTGGGCTTTAGAAGCTCGGACTTAGTGTAACACTTCAGAATTTCATGTTATCAATATTTACGGAATTTGCCATTCTAATTGTGAATTAACGGATATGAACCTTAACTGGGTAAGGCACATTTAATTCGGTCAAGGTTGTTATTTGGGTCAAAATGCCCAATTGGGACCCAATGGGTCGTGGTTAACTTGGTTGACCACCAAGTGAGTTCAATTTAAATTAAATGGGGCTGAATTAAAATAGTAATGCAATATATATATATATATATATATATATATATATAAGGAATTTGGATTAATTGTCATGCGCATAAAGAGACTTGGAATGGAAGGTATTGATGGAAAGATTTTAAGATTGTCCTAAAATGGGCCACACGTTGGGATAAGTTGGAGTAGGCAATGGCATCCGATTGTCTAATCCAAATAAAGAAGTTGTCTAAACCAAATAAAGATAGGTTGCCTTTTCGTGTGTGAGATTATGCAATCCATGACTATGCGCTTAAGATCTTCTAAAAAGGGTCCTTTCCCTTGGTTAAAAACGGCATACACAAAATAAGAGAGGGGTGAAAGGCAATTGCTAATTTGAAGGGATCTTGGCATCTTCTAATTATAGATAGGACCGATTGGAAGGTTGATAAAAGAGAGGAAGAAGGGACGCACGGCAATACACAATTAAGGGAGGGTCTTGACGCTGGTGTGATCTGACAAGAAGGTGTTCTCAGCTTTGTGAAAGATCAAGGAGGTTAAAGAAGGAGAAGATTGGAAAAGCAAGAACAATCGAAGGAAAACTGGAGGAGTCGCGGAACCGGTAAGTAGTTTCGATAATTTTGTTTAAAGAAAGGAACCATAGGGTTCGGCCATGGTGTATGGCCGAACCCCATGGAAGAAAATTGAGGGAATGATTATGATAATTTAATGGAATGATGAACCATAGTGTTCGGCCATGATGTATGGCCGAACCCCATGGAAAGACATGGTTTAATTTATGGGTTTTTGAGGGATGAAAACCATGGAATATTATGATGATGTTAAAGGGTTTAAAATGAATAAGAATCATGGATCATGGATTCGGCCATGGTGTATGGCCGAACCCCATGGAAAAATATATAGATGGATTTAATATGGTGAATGATTAAATGGAAGATCAAGGATTAATAATTGTCAAAGAGAAGATTATGAACCATAGGGTTCGGCCATGGTGTATGGCCGAACCCCATGGAAGATGGTTATTAATTTAGAAAGTTTCTAATGATGAACTTTTGGATAAAAAAGGAAGGAACCTTGATTTATGGATTCAAGGATGGTAATTACTATAATTGGAATTTAGACATCATGGGTTCGGCCATGGTATATGGCCGAACCCCATGAATTAATTCAATGGATCATTTATGGAGGGTTTTATTTATGGTTCTATGGTTGTGGATCATTGGTGGATCCATGTATGCAATGTCTAAATTTGTGAACCTATGTGTTGAACCTAAACATAAGGTGATGAAGGAAATGGCAAAAAGGTAAATAGGTGAAAATGATGGACATAGGGTTCGGCCATGTTGTATGGCCGAACCCCATGAACTATTTGATGGATCATGTGAAAGGATTAAAGAACTATGTATGGATCACTTTTGGAACATAAGCCTTATGAAAATAATCAAGGTAAATAGCCATGGATAGAATAATGGCAAGGATGTAATTAAGAGAAATTAATGGACCATGGGTTCTGTAATACCCTAGATTTTTTAATATATCAATATTTACGAAAATGTCATTGGATTTATAAATTGAAGGGTTATGATCATAGATGAGAAAAATGGTGGGACACGTTGCTCAAGTAAGACTCAATGTAGTTGTGTAAGGTTTAAATTAAGTTAAATGGGTAAGGTACATTTAATTGGGTCAAAGAGGGTAATTGGGTCAAAGGACCCAAATGGGACTCCATGGGTGGTGGATGACATGATTAATCATTGAGTGAGCTCAAAGCTAAATTGGGTTAAGTTTAATTAAATGTTTGAGTTTGGGTTGAATTGAAGTAAATGGTGGAGTTGGATTTATGGTTGAGTTAGATAAAATGGATGAGTTGAGTTGGGTGAGCTAAATAAATGAGTTGGATGGAATATTTGTTTTAAGTAAGTGAAGTGTGTGAATGAGAGTGGAGTGTTTGTAATTCCAATTTTAAAAACAAGAAAAATGCTGGCAGCATGGAAGAGGCTATTCTATGCATGTAACCCCCTAGATAAGAAATGAATGGGGGGCGGTTTTGGGAGTCACAAATGTGAGGAGTTATGTTTTAAATTCAAACTTACTACACGTTGGAATTGCATGGAGGTTTTTGTTATGCATGGGACTTCAAAGGGACAACCAATGGATGGTTGGGTGGTCTAAAGATTAAAGATCAAAACCGTTGGGTTCAAGGAGTTTCATCTCATGGATGAAACTCCCATTTGGGCAATTGATGATGATTGGCGGTTACACAAGGTTAACCAAGGGCTAGCCATTGGAGCCTATGGGAGTTTCATTTCAATATGAAACTCTCACATGCAATGGTAATGAGAGATGAATGAGGGGAAGATTGTATACAACAAGATATGCAAAGGAACCGTTGGGCACCTTGGGAGTTTTCATCTCCAGGATGAAACCCCAAAGAAGGTATTAAACAAATGGGAGTTACAAAGTGTGTTAACATTTGGAGAGGTGATGGAGAAGGGTTGTATCTAGGGCAGCCAAGAGCCAAAACCGTTGGAGGGTTTCATCTCAAAGATGAAACCCCCACATGAAATAAATTATGGAAGTAAATGGGAGGAGAGTTACATTGGGTGCCGATCTTAGGCTGAATTTCATTAGCCAAAGGAGCTTCATTTTTACTCTATCTCTCTCTCTCTCACTTGGACGGTTTTCATCTCACAAGACAAAGATTATTGGCTGATTGTATCTCATACCAATCAGTCCTTGACCGATCCCTCCACCAAGACAAGTAGACTTAGAGAAAAAGGAGTTGCACCTCTAAGTTTATCATTTCCATCCAAGGTCAAGTTCTTATCTCACTCCCTCTCTCAAATCAATACTTTGGCTGATCAACTTCAAGGAGTTTCCAGCAAGATTAAGCTTGGCTAAAGGACAAGGAAGGAAGGAGGGAGGCTAAGGATCTAAGAAGAGCAAAAGGAACGGAAGAACAAGCAAAGATCAAATCGGTGGAGTCGCGGAAACGGTAGGTGTTCTACAACTTTTATTTAGTAAGGTAACCAAAGAAACATGATCAGTCCATTGTATGTCCAAATCTTAAAAAGGGATGTACAAAAACCATTGAGTATGAAAAGGACGTGATTATGTTTGGCCATGATGTATGGCCGAACCCATCAAAGGGTATGATCATGGCTAAGAGGTTTAAAGGAAAAGGTAAAGGAACCATAGGGTTCGGCCATGAGTATGGCCGAACCCCATGGAAGAAAATGAATGGATAATGATATGCAAAAAGGATAAGAAATGGATCATAGGGTTCGGCCACTTGGGATGGCCGAACCCCATGAAAAGACTTGGTGAATTTTTAAGGTGTTTGATAGTTAAAATCCATATTATGTAATGAAGGTTTTAAAGGGTTTAAAATGGAGATAAGTTTACTGTTTTGGCGCAGCTATGGCATGGCTGAACCATGTTAATGTTATGGCTAAGTTGCTGATCAAAACCATGGACAAATATTGGAGGGTTTACATCAAGGAAACCATAGGGTTCGGCTAAGTGTATGGCCGAACCCCATGGACTGTTTTTATGGATTAATTAGGGTAAGATCATGGTTGGAAATTATGGATGATGATATGTTCTTAATTTAAGAATCACATATGTATACCTATGGACTTAGTGTCAGTAAATAACCAACCATGATAGATGATGGAATATGGGATAAAAATGCATAGGGTGAGGTTCGGCCATGTAGTATGGCCGAACCCCATCAATGATCATTTGGTGGACTTAGTGCTAATTTATAATGTAATTGGAGATGGGTTAATAAAGGATTTAAAGGACAAAAACTAAGTAGTGAGGTTTGGCCATGTTGTATGGCCGAACCCCACTAAGATGGTTTGGTTATGGACTTTGGTTTTTAAGAAAAATTAAACAAAGGGTTAGTATAGTGGCATTATTGTAAATATGAAGGAAATGATCAAAGGTGAAATGATCAAAGATGAATGATCAAAGGATTTGAAATATGGGCCAAAACCAAAATGGTAAGGTCCGGCCATGTTGTATGGCCGAATCCTACCAAGGTTCATTTGGAAGTTTGAGTTAATTGAATGGTTTTAGTTAAATAAAAGAGGGACCAAAATTTAAATGGGTGAGGTTCGGCCATGGGGTATGGCCGAACCCCACAAAGTGGATAAATGTTTGATTTGCTGTTATATAAATAGGGCCAAGGGACTTGCTTGAACGGTATGCAAGTCGTGAATGAGTGACGGTTCACAAGAGCGGTCAATCTAAGTGACTTAGAGTAGGTTTCCTACCTTTTTGAACCACACTTATATTTGTTGTTTTTGTCATAGTTTTGATGAATTATGTGCTAAGTTATTATGTTTTCAAAATAGTTTTGTATTTACAAATGGCATGAACACATTGGCATCTCATGCATGGCATGGGGTGGTAATTATGGAAACCGGAGGCCACACTCCGTCTGGGCGTCCGAAAGACCACTGTGGGGTACCTTGATGATGAGAATCCCATCAAGAGGAATCCGGAAGCCACACTCCGTCGTGGTGTCCAAAAGACCACTGTCGGGTACCTTGACGATCAGAATTCCATCAAGAGGAAGCTATGTGTATTTGTGATGGGTGGGACTCATTACATGTGCATTTCATACATACCATTGTTTTATGAGATTTTGATGATCATGTATTATTCTATTATTTGCATGTTTTGCTACTAACCTTCTGGTAGACCTAATCGAAAACACCTACTAGGCGCATTGATCTAACGCCCTATCTCTATCCTTAGTGGATGAGGCAGGAAAGGGGAAGAGCGAGGATCGTGAAGGAAACCAAGCCTAGAAGCTTGGGCTTTGAATGGATTTTTAATGGATTGACTTATGGACTTTTATATGGACAATGTAATTTGATAGTTAGTTGATGTCGGCATGTAATAATGTAGTTAACTAGTTACTATGGTTTGGTTTATTTTGGATGGTTTGGAATGAATGGTAGTCTAAGGATTATTTTAGTAATTTTGGAGAATATGATTATGTGCTTTACTATCTAATGATGTAAAATGGAGTAGTCTTAGGATCTATTATAACCGCAGTTAGACTAAGATTAAGTTGATTCCGCAAGTCTCATTGGTACCATGTGTGGATCAGTTCTTATGGACTTAGTTTATACGCACATGGGCTTGGCCAGTTAAGGGTCGAATTTTAGAAGTCCGAACTATACTCGCGTCGTGACATTCTGCCCCGATCACTTGTTTATTATTATTTAAAAAAAAAATAAACTCTGATTATTATGGTGAAAAGGGCAGGGTGTTACAGGTTCGGCCATGGTGTATGGCCGAACCTCATGGGGAAGGTTTGATGGACTTAGGGTTTATGTATGTTAGATTAAATGAATAAAATGGACAGCCATAGATTAAGCAATGGCATGGATGTAATAAATGGTGAAAGTGATGGATCATGGGTTCGGCCATAGTGTATGGACTTAGTTGGCTACCAATGGTAGATGATTAATTTGTTTATGATTTGATTAATAAACCAAAGGAGGGACTAAAACCCAGTAAGTGAGGTTCGGCCATGGTGTATAGCCTAACCCCACAAGTTGGGTTTATGGACTTGGACATTATTGTAAATCAATTGGAACATGGGTTTAATCAATTGTTATATTATAAGGTAACGGGACCTCACAAGATGTGTACGATCGTGAGCGGTTACCGGACGAAAGCGCAAGGACACGTTAGTGGTCTTTGGTAGGATTCCACCTCTTTGAAACCATGTATTTATGCACAATGTTTCTTATGTTATTTTTGTTGAATTTTTTGTTGAAAAAGATATGTTTCAAATGTGAGTTTTAAATGCTATGTTTATATGATAAAATAGCATGTGATTCATTGGCATCTCATGCATGGCATGGGGTGAAGGATTTGTAACCAGAGGGGCCACACTCCGTCGGGGCGTCCGAAAAACCTATGTGGGATATCTTGATGTGCTTTTCCATCAAAAAGAAACCGGAGGGGCCACACTCCGTCGGGGCGTCCGAAAGACCTATGTGGGGGTACTTATATGTACTTGTGATGTGTGGGACTCATTGCATTTGACATCATGACATGGCATGGTTTATAAGGTTTTTGACATTATGATATCATTATATATGTTTTGTACTAACCATGTGTTAGCCCTAAATGGAATACCTACTGGGCGTGTTGTTCTAACGCCCTACTTCTACTCGAATGGATGATACAGGAAACAATGGGAACAATGAACACGAGGAGGGCCAAGCATAGGAGCTTGGATGCTTTTAGTTTATATTTTGATTGAGTTACTCGTGGACTTGTAATTTGAGTAACTAGACTTCGGACATATAATAGTTTAGATAATTTGCTATGGTTGGATGTTTATTTGGATAATTATGCTATGTTAATTATGATTAAAGACTTGACGTACTTTGCTATCTAAAATGGAATAGAATTAAGTTCTATTATAATTCCGCAGTTATGATTTTAATCCGCATGTTTATATTGTTATGTGTGAACCGTTTCTATGGACTTAGTCCATACACACATAGGGTGGGCCAGTTAAGGGTCGGACTTCAGAAGTTCGGACTTAGCTCGCGTCATGACGTCCCGCTCTCTATCACTCTTTGTTTAAAAAAAAAATAGACTCTGATTTTTTGGAAGCGTAGAGTGAAAAAGGGGGAGGCGTTATACTTAACTCGCGTCGTGACGTCCCGCTCTCTATCACTCTTCTATTAAAAAAAAATAGACTCTGATTTTCGGAAAGCGAGTGAAAAAGGGCAGGGCGTTTCACGACTTCCCTCTAAAACCCACCAAAAATGTCACTTGTAGAAATCAGAGGAAAATACAGGAGAGGGAGGAAATAAGTTGCATGAGAGAGAGAGAAAATGTTTACCTGATGGAAGGGGTCTAACCCTTTTTACAAAGAAAAGGATGAATGGATAAGCATTACCCAAAGTTTTGGATGATGTTTATCTAAAAAATTATCCATGATGTTTAACCAAAACATTATCCATGATGTTTATCCAAAACATTATCTAATACTTTATCCATGATGTTTATCCAAAACATTATCTTTGATGTTTATCCAAAATATTTTCTAAAACAAAGGAAGTTTTGATATTTATAGTTTTACCCTTCCAACTTCGACGAATCGGATCCAAAAGCTATCGAGCTTGGATTGAGCCAAACTTGGACTTTTCGGAAAGCACACTCTGTGATCTTTATGATGAACGGGTCACAAATCACACTTAATGGTATGATTACTATGATTAATCCTTAATTAATCAGAATCAATCCCTGATTTAGGATGGGGTATCACATGGAAGGCATTTCAAACACGGACGATTGATCGCCAGGACACGGTCAATCGTGTGTTGCAGAGATTCGAAAAAAAATTGTTTGCCTATAAATACAACACTGTTTAGTGTGTTTGAGAAGAGATCTTGGAGAGCATTTATTCCACATCTACTAGAGTAATTCCTCAAACAGCCATGCTAAACAATTGGAAATCATTCAAGAATCCCATCAGTTTAGATTGAGATTAAGAGAGATGGATTAAGCCATCTTCTAGGATAAAATTGCTAACCCAATTTTCTAAAAGGCCTCCCAAGAATTGTGGTTGCTCTACACGACGAGTCTACGTCTTCGTCAACATCACCTTGGTTGGTACATTTCGGAAACACATCTACACATTGCAAGGCTTTAAGGTAAGTACTTCTAGTTTAGATTTTTACTTGAAAAATCATTTTATTATTGTGAAGTGGATTAAAGAGATTGTTCTTCTCTTGAACCACTATAAAAAACAGTGGGATAGAAATTGGGTGAAAGTCCTAATCAATTGGATAGGTGGAAGTCCTATTCTATTGTGTATGTGTAATTCCAACGCTTAGTGAACTTGGAGATAGCCCAAGGTTGGGTGAGTCTTAACAATGGATGCATGTTTGTCTAAACCGAACCACTATAAATCTTGTGTTCATGGTGTTAGAGCCTTTTGTGTGATTTTACTCATTTGTGTATTCTCTTGTTCACAGTGCATGAGAAATGATCTACATGTTGAGCATACAAGTATTTGTCCAAAACCATTTTTTGCTCCCATGTTTTCATCAATTTTGTCATTCAATTAGGATACTCCAATGAAGTTCAATGTTTGAATTGAATAATACATGAATAGATTACCAATGAAGAATATTTGATCACACTTGGATCGACAATTCCATTCACGAGCATGGAGCAAGTTTCATCCCACAAGAGTTTTACAATTGTTTTTTTAAATTCATGGAATGAAACACACTTTGTATGTGCACAAGATCATCTCACAAAACAAGATACTACCAATATAGTATAGAGATGGAAACATAGCACAAGCAGATACATAAACAAAACATGGCATAAAATGATTTTACCACAAAGAGAGGCAATGCCATGAATACAAGTATCTTGCACATGATCAATCCAACAATCAAAGAAGAACATGGAATGAAATGCAAGACAACAAGGTGGTTCCAAAACATGTTTCAAATGTGTTAAACACATTGAAAACATAACACATTTGAGCAAACATTGTGGGACTTGGAATCTAAGTCCACAACTCTATGACCCTTCAAACATGATAAACACTATAGCCAGGAAAAGTGAAATCAAGTGTTTGCAAGAGGTCAAATGTGCCATGCCATAACACAAAAGGTCATTTGAACTTACTTATGTGAAGATGAAGTTCAACTACACTTGGTCTAGAGATACACCAATTAAACAGAAGTCTTAGACCAATGTAGGGCATGAATAAGGTCCTATCCCTTAGGGATCCATATGAAATTTTGATCTAGACCTTTCCTCTTAAATCTTTGAACATTGGGCAATTTAATTCTACTATCATGAACATTTGGCCCAAATTTATTGAAATGAGACAAGACCCTCCTTTGTTGCGCCTATTCATAGTATAAGGAGGTCTTAACTTATCCCTAATAGATTTTACAATGTAGGGATGATGCATGGAGTGAGGTGCAATGTGTTTCCTTGGAACATTCACAAATTGATTTACCTTATTTTTCTTTGCATGTGTGAATTTTCAATCACCTCAATCTCTCTTCCTTTCTCTTTGAGGAAGACCATTAGCCATCTTTGATTTAATATGCATTCTCCTTGTCTTGCACTCACGCTTGAAATGTCCGGTTAATCTACAATAGAAACATTTTACTATAAAAGTGTGTGTGGTGTCGCATTTTCTTAAAATGTATTGGTTCATGAGTCTCTTAAGGTTTGACTGAAAATGTCCAAGACCATGCCAATCACAATGAGGTATACGCAATTTACATTCTTCCAATTTTAGATTTCCTTGAGTAACCATGACTTGAGATTTCATAACATTTTTATTTCAAAGACGTTTTCCAACTTCCTTGAGCTTCAATATATCATTTTCATAAATTTTCAAATTTTCTTGAAGCAACTTTTGTGATTCTCTCAAATTCACAATTTCATCATTTGTATTTTTCAAATTTGAAGAGAGAGAATCATTTTCAACATTAGCACTTTGAAGTTGCATAGAGAGTTTGGCATTCTCAATTTTTGCCTTATCAAGATTCTTTGCCAATCTCATACTCTCTAATTACAAGGCATCAAAGGATTCTTGGAGGTCATCATCATCCTCATCAAGATCCTCTTCACTAGAGAGTCCCTTTTGATCATCACCAATGGAGGCTATGAAACATTTGAAATTTTCACCTCTCTCTTGATTCTCCATTTGATTTTGAGAGTTGGAGCCTTCCATTGACTATCCAAAGATTTACACATATTTTCAATAAAATCATTTTGGATAGAGGTCCAATCATCTTCTTCATATGAGGCCAACACCTTCTCTATTTTAGTTTTCAAAGATGGTAAAACCAATAGAGAAAAATGGATTAAATTTTCGGCACTAATGATTGGTCTTTTATCACAAAGATCTACTTGGATTGTTAGATCCTTTATGAAGAGCAAAAGGCCCCGACACTAATGTGATTTTCCTATTCAAAGCTCTCTCCAAGTGTCCAACAAACTCATCAAGGTTTGGAGAATATATAGGCAAACATAAAAATTTCGATTCTGGGTCACCGAGGAGCCGGTGTGGTCGATGGCTCAGTGCATGCAAAGTGCCATTGCAATGTGACCGTTTCGCATTAATTACAACTCAAACGGATAAAAATGGTCACAACCGATAGGTTCGTCTCCTTGATGGGTCGACATGACTTATAGTCGATGTGTCAGTCTTGTCAATTGTATCGACCTGAGGCAAAACTCTGCAGGCATAATTTCAAGTCTAGAAACTTGTCAAACCCAGGTCGACATGTTGGTCCCATCGATGGGTTGGTCCTGGTACTCTCAATGGGTTTGTTACATCGATGTGTCAGTTCCGAGAGTACCCCAAAGTCCTGAGTCTAGAACTCATACTTGACCCAGATCGACGTGTCATGTGCATGGATGGGTTTGTATTTCTTTATCGATGTGTCGATGCACCAACATGTCTATCTCCCTTATTAGAGAGAACTAGGATTTTACATTCTGTTCTTTTCAAATACTGCAATAAACCAGTCGATGTATTGGTGACCTCGATAGGTCGGTCCTGTCTTTCACCAAGGGGTCGGTGAACTCATTACACTCGAATTGATGGCAACCCCGAATGACAGTGTGTTCATTCTAGAACCTTTGTCAATCCGATCAACATGTCGAAGATCTCGACTGGTCTGTCCTGTCTCACCATGGGTCGGTGGACTCAATGGGTCGAGCTGACAGATAACCAAATTTCCAATTTTGATCCCATTTGGTTATGTGACTGTCACGGGTGCACTGAGGCTTGATTATGTTATTACCAACAATTGCCACTAAGCCTAGGAAAGGTCTACTAAGGGTGTGGGTTACACCTAAAGTCATCTATGGCCAATTACCTCTTGTGATTGCCATACTCTTGGTGATGATGAATCATACACTTGATCTTCCATCTTCAAAGGTCTTGATTTAATCTTCATCACTTGAGTCTTGTTTCATTGGCTTCAACCTTCATAGGCAATGCTTTACCTAAGTCATAAAATTGACAAATAGGTGACTCGGTAAGCTGGGGCACTAACATGATCTTAAAAAAAGGAAGCATGGTGAATTTGACTATTAAGGTAAAGTGGTTAGAAATTGGCTTTTGAGTTGAATATTTACATTATAGTTGGTATTTAAGTATTCTTTCAACATTTACAGTTATATTACAATTTAGAAAAAAAATAGATAAAATAAAATATTATAAAAATAAACGGGCCTAAAAATCCGATGGTCCTCAATGGGCTTTAAGTAAAAGTTCGAGCCCAGCTCATTCAGATGAAAATCTTGCTTAAGCCCATTTGTTTAGGTCAGACTCAGACGACGCTTGAAGAAACGAAAACCCCTAATTTGGACGGGGTGACTTCTCTCTCCTCCCCTTTAGATGAAAAATAGGAAAAGAATTTTCTTCATTTTTATCTTTTCTTTTATGAACAGTTTGGTCTTTAGTAAGAAGTATTTTATCACGGCCTCAACCTCGAGACATGTGACTGATTTTTTTTTTTTACTAATAATTACCATTCACACACAATTGACACGAGTGGAAAATCCCACTAGAAAGAGATTCTCATGAATCTCAAACTTCTTCGGGGCCTTCAAGACTCTTCCGAAAATGTTGATAGAGTCTTTCCGTATAAATTTTGTAGGACCTTTGACAATTAATTCCACCTATTAATCATATATCTTTAACATTGAACAACAATCTTATTTCATCAATTTACATTCCCATCCATCTCTATCCATGAAATAAATTTCAGTCCAAAGTCCGTCTAGGTTCTCAAATACCGTCCATACACTATTCTATACGAACTCAAGGAAGTACTAATTACATTGTTTTAACCCAAGTTCACATAACATAAGTTATATACGTACAACTTCAAATGCAAACACCTAATACCTAGTGTAATACATCATGTTTTCATAATACAAAACATGTATGCATTTTCAATCAACCACTTTCGTTCATGGGATCCTATAGATCACGTTCTGTGAAATATCATGCACCTGTGACGGGTCAGTACCATCATTTTTTTAAAAGTAAAATGCATACAACTATACCCACGCATCCACATATGCAATACTAACATGTAGACATGCAAGTTACTCATATCCATTACAACTCCAATTCATTCTATAATTATTACTCTAGGAATATATTTCCAACTCACTACACTTCATCCCTCCACCAATAATATCACATATCTCATCTTATGTGTGGCACATTCCTTGCATGCACTTCTACTCATGGTTTCTGATCATATCATCCCTGTGCCATAGTGTGGCAGAACTCACGTGCACTTTTACGCATGGTTTCTCATCCAACATCATTATACCGTAGCGTGCCGCAAACTCACGTGCAATTCTACGCATGGCACAACCCCTACTGTTAAGGAGATTTTTTTTTAAACTTTACGACACATATATCAAGTACAGCACTGAGAAATACACGTGCAACGCCTCTTTGAGGGACTTAAGACATTTTTGGGATTTGGGATTTCTACCAAAATTTCAGCAGAGTTTCCCCTATAAATAGGACATTTGGACCAATCTTGGCCTCGAATTAAAATCTGCTCATTCATATATTTACAATCTAATCACATTAGATATATCATAAAACACAATCCCAAAGGGTCTTAACGTAATATCCCACATAGACCATGAAGTCTAATTACAAGTCCACAGGCTTGAAGTACAATTCCACATGTTTTAAGATACAACAAATACATGAATACATAACCATGTCATAACAAAATACAAAACTTCAGAATGTTCGAGTATCAAGTGCGTTGGAAATCCCCAAGGTAGCCTATGCTCATCCTCGTGGTCCATCAGACCAACCGGTTCAATGTTACCTGAAATTACAAGAATGAGCACATGCAAGCTCAGTGAGGAAATAAATGCATGCTACACACTCACCCACATGGATACATATGAGATGGAATATACAATGCTATGCAAAGATACTATGCCATTTGTTAGCCCCAAGGTTTCAACCCAAGGATATATGGGTAGTTTTGATGACAAGAAGCCATTAATGTGTGATATTTAATATTTCAAATGGTATTAATCTATGAGAAATGTATCACATTTGTTTCTAAAGAAGACATGTGTTGGATATCATGTCCTTGAAAATGAAGATCAAGACTTGAATATCAAGTCTAGAGTATGAAGATCGAATGGCTTATAAAATTCACAGATTCAAGGATTGAAGATCAAGAGCATGGAAGATCAAAGTTTTGTATAGGGTCTAGTCACTAGTGTTTAGGAAATGGTATTGTAAAGCTACTTAAACATTTGAACTGTAACGCCCGCCCCCTTTCACAAAAATCAGAGTCTATTTTTTTTTTAAAATAAGGAGTGACAAAGGGCGCGAACGTCACGACGCGAGTTAAGTCCAAGCTTCTAAAGCCCGGCCCTTAACTGGCCAACCCTACGTGCGCGTGGAACGAAGTCCACGAGAACGGTTCACACGTAGACGTAAGCTCGCGGAATATAACTTAATGCGGAACATTATAATAGAGACTATCCTACCAGTTTTAGATAGCAAGGAAGTACGGCGCTTAAATTACTAAAATACCCCTAAATTCATAATTACATCTCAAAATGATAATGTCCAAAGTAAAGACCAAATCATAGTAAGAAATCTACATTATTACAGTCCGACGAGCTAAGTTACTACAATTACATTTCCAAAAATAAATTAAAGTAAACTAACTAGCTCGCTCCTCCAAGCTCCTACACTTGGCTCCCGTCATGTCCTCCATTTCCGCCATCTCCTGCGTCATCAGCTAGGGTAGAAGTAGTGCGTTAGACAACCCGCCCAGTAGGACTCCGAGTAGGGCTAACACATGGATTAGTGATAACAGGCACATAGGTAATAATATAATGAAAAACCATAAAATGAATGCAATGCCATGGGTGTCTTATGTCATGTGTCCCACCCATCATCCATACCATCATGATATCCCCATGTTTTCTTCTCGGTTGCCCGGACGGAGCATGAACTCCGGTTATATCTCAACACATCAAGATATCCCCATGTTTGCTTCTCGGTCGCCCCGACGGAGCATGGACTCCGGTTATAGCATATCAAGCTATCCCCACGTTTGTTTCTCGATCGCCCCGACGGAGCATGGACTCCGGTTATAGCATATCAAGCTATCCCCATGTTTGTTTCTCGGTCGCCCCGACGGAGCATGGACTCCGGTTATAGCGCATCAGGCTATCCCCATGTTTGCTTCTCGGTCGCCCCGACGGAGCATGGACTCCGGTTATAGCGCATCAGGTTATCCCCATGTCTGCTTCTCGGTTGCCCCGACGGAGCATGGACTCCGGTTTCTTTATTTTTCCACCCATGCCATGCATGCTATGTAATATATATAACTCATAACCTTAATATATCATACATAGCTTTAACATATAATGCATAACCTTAAAATATAATTCATAGCATTAACATGAAATTCATAGCCTTAAAACCCATCATAAAACCAATCATATAATTACCAAAATAAATTAAGGAAACCATCATATAATACGTAATCCATGGCTTACAAAAAGGTAGGAATCCTACCAATTACCGACTAGCGTCCCTTTACGTTTCCGTCCGATATTCCGGTCACCGATACGCGTACCGCTCGCGACGTCCGATACCTTATTACATATTAATAATCAGTCCATGTTTTATCATATCTAAGTCCATTATCCAAGCCGTAGTGGGGTTCGGCCATATACCATAGCCGAACCTCACTATGTAGTTCTGTGGGTCCCATTTAATCTATCAAATATTTAAATCCCATGAGTCTAAAAACCAGCCACCCTAAGCTTCATTTAACCATACATAAGGTCATCTTTAAACACATTCAGGTCCATGATCATCCCCCATGGGGTTCATTGTTCTTGAATTTGGCCATTATTTACGGTTTTGCCACTCTTCCTCCATGGTTAAGTTCTCATTACATTCTTCCATTCTTAGGCCCATAATTGATCCATAGACTTGGATCCTTTAATGACTCATTAGCCATGACACAACATCATAAAAAATCAGCCACTTAATTACCCTAATCCCATTAATTAATCACATACTTAGCTCCATACTTAGCCCATCAATTGGCTTGTAAAATGGGTCATGGGTTCGGCCACACACCATGGCCGAACCCATGAGGCCTTTTTCCAATTTTTCTTAGGTCTAATTACCACATTTAGATTTCAAAATAAATCCCTCCATGAGGGAGTTTACATCATGCATTTAAATCATCAACTTTGATCATCACTTGGTACATTTTTAAGTCCATTAATAACCCATTTAATCATGGCCTATTCCCCATTCTCTTTCCATCTTTTACACCTATCATCATTACACATACATCACTATAGGGTTCAAAAACATTCCCTCCATAAAATCTCTCCATGGTTTTATTTTTAAAACCTCATTTACAATGCTTAAAGTCCATTTAAAAATTGTCAATCTTCTCCATTAATTTCCATAACTTTACACCAGAAAATCATTACAATACCTCACCATAGGGTTCGGCCATTCACCATGGCCGAACCGATGGTTCATGATGAATAGCCGAACCCATGGTTCATGATCCATCATTTACTCATGCCTTTTAAGGCCATCAACATCATTCACATCTCCCATGCATTTCCCCATTTACAATCCCTTTAAAAATTACTACATTCAATCATTAAAAATCCTAACAATCATAATCATCCTTCCATGATTTTAAACCTTTAAACCCCATTAAAATTCCCCCTAATTACCTACCATGGGGTTCGGCCATACTACATGGCCGAACCCTATGGTCCTTTAATCCCTTCAAAAATTCCATACATCCATTGCTTAAATAATTTAAATACATAATGTCCTTAATCCATTTATTTTTTCTTAACCTAATTTACCCATTAGGGTTTGTCCATTCCTTACTTCATTTTTGGATGGATTTGAGATCCAAGGCCCATGATAATTTGGCCACCATTAAATCCAAGAAGAATGGACCCCAAATCTTAAACCCAAAAAAAAAAATCTAATCTCTTGTTTAGAAATACTTACAATCCGACGGCTCTTCCGACTTTTCCTTCTCCTCTTGGATTCCTTGGCCTTCTCTTCTCTTCTTCTCCTTGATTGGTCGGCTGAGATGTGCTTGACCCAATGAAAAACTCCAATGCTTGGGTCCGCTAAGATGGAGTAGATTTGAGAGAGAGAGAGGGAGAGGATGATGAGAAAGAATGCCCTAACTCTTGGTCTTGAAGTGGTGGCCTATGCTTACACCTTTTTCCTCTCTTTTCTTCTCTTCTTCTTCCAGGTTTTTCTTCTTCTTTCTCTTGTTGGTGTGGGACGGCAATGAGAGAGTAAGACAAGGAGAGAGTGAAAGAGTTAGATGGAAAAAGTTGGATAAATGAGATAAGATTCATCTCATTTGGTTGCTTACTTTATACTCCACCATTAAGTCTCCCACCAACCAAGCATGAGATCTTTTTTATGCTTTAATGGTGGTGGTTGGAATAAACCACCACTAGCCAACGTTTTTGTGTGTTAGAGATAAGGTGGTTTGGTCTCCCACCTTTGACCATTTGACCACATTTTGGATAATTTAATCGTTTAATTAATTAGATAATTACCTTAGGTTAATTAATTCCCACTTAACCTAATTCCATTTCTTAATTTTCATGTATCCACCCATGGTTGACCAATTCAACCATGGTGGCCGGCCCCACCAATCCTTGCTCCACACGCCACCTCACCTGGTGAGGTGGAGGTGGGTCCCATTCGGCCATGCTACCTTGATCATTCATCACCACCTTAGGTGATTTAAATTTAATTAAAACCACTTCAACTACTTGGATCAACATTGGGCCCATGGCCCAATTACATTCACTTCCTACCCATTTATGTTAGAGCTTACCTCATCTTGATCCATTGGGTCCCAAATGGGTATTGGGCCCAATTTGACCATCCTTGGCCCAATTGACCATCATTGACCCTTTAAATGAATTTAAATCCAATCCATGGTCCATTGGGCCATACTTGGGCCTTTGTCCATATTTTGATCCATTCACCATTTATTCCATCAAATTTCCAATTTTCATCATTAAAATAAATAATAGCCACATATATGTTGATTTAAAAATTCCGGGCTATTACAATACAATCCTCTTTTGAAATTTTCGTCCCGAAAATTCGAGCAAAGTAGAGGTTCAAACAACTCATACAAAGAGTTCCGGATGAGCGGCTCTCATCTCTGATTCAAGTTCCCAGGTGGCTTCCTCATTGCCATGTCGTTCCCATACCACCTTGACCAACTGAATAGCGCGGTTCCACAGCACCCTTTGTTCGCTCCCGATCACTCTGATCGGCTTCTCCACATACGTCACGTCGCTTTGTACATCGACGTCTTGTACATTCAATACATGTGAAGGATCAGGGTTGTGCTTCCTCAACATGGACACATGGAACACATCATGTAAAGATGATAACTGTGGAGGAAGCGCCAATTGATAAGCTACCCCCCCCCCCCCAACCCTCTTCAGGATTGGAAACGGTCCCACAAATCTAGGCGACAGTTTCCCCTTCTTCTCGAATCTCATGTGTCCTTTCCGTGGTGAGACTTTCAAAAACACCAAGTCTCCCACCTCAAACTCGAGGAACCTTCTCCTCTTGTCGGCGTAACTCTTCTGACGGCTCTGTACGGTGAGTAAGTGTTGCCGTATCAACTTGATCTGCGTTGTAGTCTCTGCAACCAACTCCGGTACAATCAGCGCAGGCTCACCAGCCTCTATCCAACACACTGGTGATCTACATGGCCTACCATACAAGGCCTCAAATGGAGCCATCTGGAGGCCTGCCTGGTAACTGTTATTGTAAGAGAACTCCACCAGTGGCAAATGATCCTCCCATCTGCCCTTGAAGTCTAGCATACATGCTCTCAGCATATCCTCCAATGTCTGTATACCTCTCTGACTGCCCATCAGTCTGTGGATGAAATGTTGTGCTGGTCAGTATATCGGTGCCCAAAGCCGACTGCATGCCCTGCCATACTCTGCCGGTGAATCGGCCATCTCTATCGGACACAATGGTCCAGGGAATACCATGTAGTCTGATGATATCCCGGATGTACCGTCGACCCAAAGTCTCCGATGAATCTGTTGTCTTGATGGGAAGGAAATGCGCAGACTTAGTCAACCGGTCCACTACGACCCATATTGCATCGTTGCCCTTTGGTTACCTTGGCAATCCGGTTACAAAATCCATGGATATGTGCTCCCATTTCCACTCTGGTACTAGCAAGGGTGCGAGTAAACCCGCTGGTTTTTGATGTTCCGCCTTAACCTGTTGGCAAGTTAGGCAACGAGCAACAAACTCTGCCACATCTTTCTTAAGTCCACGCCACCAATAGTGCCTCTTAAGATCATGATAGATCGTAGTGCTGCCCAGATGGATGGAGAGCTTGGTTTGGTGTGCTTCAATCAACAAATCTCTTCTGCAGCGCTTAGGCACATATGTCCTGCCTTGGAACACAAGACCATGTCCTGGTCGTAATTCCCACTCCCGTACAACCTCACCGGTAGACATCTTAGCCCATATCTCCTCCACCTCTGGATCTATCCGTTGTTCCCGTTCAATCTCGGAGACCATGTTGGATCGTATGATCAGATTATATATGGTCCCATGATTATTGAGGTAGAGTTTAAACTCTCTAATGGTATTCAATACCTCCCATTCCGTCCTGATTAAGCTGGCTACTGTCGCATGTGACATGAGGCTGAGGGCATCCGCCACCTTGTTCGCCTTGCCCAGATGACACCGAAGTGCGAACTCATAATCCGCCAGATATTCCATCCATCTGCGCTGTCTCATGTTGAGTTCCTTCTGATCAAATAAGTACTTCAGGCTCTTGTGATCAGAGAACACTTCAAACTTCTCACCATAAAGGTAGTGTCTCCAGCTTTTGAGAGCAAAGACCACTGCTGCTAGCTCCAGATCATGTGTGGGGTAATGGCGTTCATGAATTTTCAACTGTCTTGATCCGTACGCCACAGGCACGACTACCTTGACTGAGTGCACACCCTAGCCCCTCACATGAGGCATCACAGTACACCTCATAATTTCTGCCTCTTTCCGGTAATATTAGAATAGGAGCAGTTGTAAGCCTCTCCTTTAGTTCCTCGAATCTCCGGTTGCACAGATCCGACCACTCATATTTAACTCCTTTCTGAGTGAGTCGGGTAAGTGGAGCTGCAATCTTGGACAAGTTCATAATGAACTTCCTGTAGTAACCGGCCAATCCCAGAAAACTGCGGATCTCCGTCACATTCGTCGGTGATTTCCACTCCTTTACTGTTGCTACTTTAGCCGGGTCCACGGCTATACCTTCCTCCGATACAATGTGCCCCAAGAAGTTGACCTCAGATAGCCAGAACTCACACTTGCTGGCTTTTGCATACAACTGGTTCTTCCTCAAGGTGTCCAAGACTATCTGCAGGTGCTCGGCATGTTCCTCCTGACTCTTGGAATAAATCAGGATGTCATCAATAAATACGATCGCAAATTGGTCTAAGTAAGTGTAATGCCCCGCCCTCTCCGAGAATTCAGAGTCTAATTTTTTTTTAAAAAACAATAATAAAACATCGGAAGAGAGCGGGCGGCGTCACGACGTGAGTTAAGTTTAGACTACTCAAGTCTGAACCTTAACTGGCCACCCATGTGTACATGGACTAGACCATGATAATGAATCACACATGGAACTAACAACAACATGTGGAATAAACTAGATTAACTGTGGAAACAATATGAAAAGATAGCAAGTAATAGTCCCAAATGATAATTAAGATAAACAACCGTCCATAGTTAATAGTCTAATCAAACCATAGCAAGTATTAACTTATTACATGTCCATCAAAATATAATTCAAATGATAGTAGATAAATAATCTTGTTCATCATTCAAGCACTTAGGCTTGGCTCCCCTCCCGGTCATTGACCTTCTCTTTCCCTTTCCTTGTACCTGCATTCTCCTCTGAGGATAGAATTAGGGCGTTAGATCAACGCGCCCAGTAGGTTCCCGAATCAGGGCTACCACAGGATTAGCATATAAAACATACATATATATATCATAATACATGATTAGTAAAAACAGGTAAAACAATGCTATGAAGTATGCACATGCAATGAGACCCTCCCATCATGTACATTCATAGCCATCACTTGACGTGCCACGCACCGACAAGGTAATTCACAATACACTTCCATCTCTTCATCATTGACTGATTCATATCACGTATTAGTCATCCTGGCGGGACTCTCATCGCCTAAGGAGACCAATGTGACTATGATCCTCATGATACTCTTCCTGGCGGGACTCTCATCGCCTAAGGAAGACGTAACCCATAATTGCAATACTGTAGAACCTCATTCATCATCCCATGTCTATGCATGAGATGCCAATGCCTGTATGCCATTTGTTAATGTATAATATATCATTTGAAACACATAAAATAAAACAAGAGTCTCATAAGAAAACTGGGGTAAAACTGTGGTTACAAGTAGGTAGGAAACCTACTGAAACTTTGCTTAAGTGTCTGTTCCTTTTTGAGCTTTACCTGGTCACGACTCGCACGTCGTTCAACTCTCGTACCTTATTATGTAACAGCAAATCAATACTTAATCTACTTGATTCCTAATCAAGTTTAAGTCTCATATACCATCTCGTGGGGTTCGGCCATGCCCATGGCCGAACATCACCCATTTTAATTTGATCTCTCCTTTATTTAATCCTCATTAGACATTACTTATTACAAACATATCTTGGTAGGGTTCGGCCATGCACCATGGCCGAACCATACCAGTTGCGTTTTGGCCCACAAATCAATTCCTTTGGTTAATCCTTTCATATTGAACTTTGACTAGTATTTACGGTTTTGCCATTGACCTTAAACTAGATTGAAACTAACATCCATAATTATTCCACCTTAGTGGGGTTCGGCCATACTACTTGGTCGAACCTCACCACCTTTCTTTGGTCCTTTACATCATACGTACATACCTCTCCCATTCATTATAAATTAGCACAAAGTCCATCAATAATCATTGGTGGGGTTCAGCCATACTACATGGCCGAACCTCACTCTATGTATTTTTTTATCCCATACTTCCTTATCTATCATGCTTTAGGCGTTATTTAAACATACCATATCAGTATCATATTGCTGCCTTTATACCTCTTAGAAACCATCCAAATAAATTCATCTACTTGTCCCAAAAGACCATAATATTTCATGGGATTCGGCCATCCAAGATGGCCCATCCCCATGGTCCATCTTTCCAGTTTTAATCCACTGTTTTAGATCAGTAATTTAACCATAACATTACCTTGGTTCAGCCATATATTGGGCAGCCAAAATCAGTAAATAATCCTCATGTAAATCACATAAAACTTTCCACCATTGGTATGGTTTTTATCTCTCCAAAAACCATACCAAATTATCAAATACTTTTATGGGGTTCGGCCATCCCATGTGGCCAAACCCTATGCCCATTTGTTGGACCTTTTTAACTTACTTATTATGTCCATTCAATCACGTAAAAATCTCCATAGCATTGTACGGTTTCTACACTTCAACAACCATCAAATACCCATACAATTTCCATGGGGTTCGGCCATCCAAAATGGCCGAACCCAATGGTCCATTTTTTATCATTTACACCAACTTTACCAAAGGCTTGAGCCCATAATGCATTCGGCCATTCTATGGCCCAAACCATGACCTCCAAATCCATGATTTAAAACCCCTTCCAACTTGCATCTTAGGTCTAATTAAACATACAAAAACAGTCCATCATTTTGCATGATTTTACAAAAACCATCACTTTAAACAAATAAATTTCATGGGGTTCGGCCACCCAAAGTGGCCGAACCCTATGGCCCATGTTTTTTCCCTCTTTTAACCATAAAAATCCATCTCTTGAATCTTTGGTAGATTCGGCCAACTCATGGCCCAATCATGTTTCATTTATCCCATTTCATTAATCAAAAGTCCATGGAAATACTTACTAAATTCCAAGCTTTTCTTCTTGCCTTTGCTCTTTGCCTTCTTCCCTCTTGTTTCCTTCTTTCTTCCTTAGCTTCTAGCCGAATTAGTGCTTGATCTATGATGAAAAACACCACAGCTGGTTCGGCCAAGAGAAGTGCTCTTGAGGGAGAGAAAGGAGATGGAATTCAAAGGTTTTTTTCTTGAAATGAAATTCGGCCAAATGGGAGTGTTCATTCCTTTTGTATTTCAGCCCCAAAACCCCTCCACTCCCTCATCAATTCTTGCATAAAACGATGGGTCTTGGGTGCTGTCCAAGGCACCCCTTGGCACCTACCCATGCAGCCATTCAGCTCTCCATGTATCTCATCTCAATCCCATCCATTTGCATTTAACTTAGCATGAAAATCACCAAAACAAGTCCCCAACTTGTGGGACTTGTTTTGGTTGGTTTGAGACCAAGCCACCTCTTCATATTCCCTTTGAACTCAGTGATTTACAGTCCCATTGACTTCCACTTTGACTCACCCGACACACATATCCAACTCACATGTCCAACTCACCTCATTAATTGACAACCATTTAATGCATTTGAGTCAACTCATTCTTAATTCAAATTAAATAAAATCAGTTCCACTTAACCTGATTTAACTAACCATTGAACTCATTTGTGGGCCCACATGGTCGGCTGTGGTCAACAAAGTCAACCCGACCCGTTGGGTCCCCCTTTAGCTCCTTGACCCGTTTTTGACTCCATGACCCAATTATGGGTATTTTGGTCATTTGTAATTGGTTTTTACATGTGGATCAGGCCTACCCATTTTTACTCCACTTGATTTCCAATCAAATCATCATAACCCCATTTAATTTAAGTTCACACAACGGTCAAATAATCCATTAGGACCCGTTGCATTGGTCCCTTTGACCCATTTAGCCATTTTCGACCCAATTGATGTTCATTACCCATCCAATCAAACTTGACATTTATAATGTGCTCATATCACCTTAATTTGAGCAATGGCCCCCACCATTTCCTTATTTACAATCATATTTATTGAATTCACCAAACCAGGGGCATTTTTGTAATTATTCCAATCATTGAGAATTCTTTGACCCAATTAACTATTTTGACCCAATTTGATGTACATTACCCATCCATTATAATTTGACCCTTATAATATGTTCATAGGATCTTAGTTTGAGCAATGGGCCCCACTATTTTCTCATTTAACATTATAATTATTAAATTCACCAAATCCAGGGGCATTTTCGTAATTATCCATTTCATTGAGAAATTGGAGTGTTACAGTAAGGACGGAAGATCCTGTTCATCAAATCCATGAACACAGCCGGTGCGTTTGTAAGTCCAAATGGCATGACTACATACTCATATAGACCATACCGTGTCCTGAATGTTGTCTTCTCTATATCCTCCTCCCTAATCCGGATTTGATGGTACCCGGACATTAGATCAATCTTGGAAAAGTGAGAGGAACCCCTAAGTTGATCAAACAGATTGTCAATCCGGGGTAGGGGATACTTGTTCCTGACAGTCACCTGGTTCAACTTTCTATAATCCACACACATCCGAAGGGTACCGTCCTTCTTCTTCACAAATAATACCGGGGCTCCCCATGCGGATGTGCTGTTCCTAATAAAACCCAGTCTGAGCAGTTCATCAATCTGCTTCTTCAACTTGGTCATCTCAGTTGGTGCCATCCTGTAATGGGGCAATGATACTTGAGCAGCACCGGGATATAACTTGATCTCAAAGTCTATCTCCATTTTGGGTGGCAAACCAAGGAGCTCTATTGGGAATACCTCGGCATAATCTGCTACTACCGCCGGAAGTTCATCCACTGGTGCCCTATCTGATCTGAGGTTGTTCAAGACAAGGTAGTTCAATTCTTCCTGCAGCCTTCTAGGGATGCCTTGTCTGTCAGCACGCACTATATACCCCTTTCCCTCGGGTGTTCAAAATATCACCCTACGAAGATGGCAATCAATATGGGCCTGGAATGTAGCCAACCAGTCCATGCCAAATATAACATCGTACTCAGCCATATCGATTACCAAATAGTTGAACTCGAATTTGAATCCTGCGAGTTCAGTGTTTAATGCCGTACATATGAGTCCCAAAGATGTGTCTCCGACGGGGGATACAATGGTAAGGGATGTGGACAGTTTTTGTCCTAATGTACTCGTAGCAGATATGAATGTAGCAGATATAAATGAATGGGAAACTCCAGAATCAAATAATGTAACAGCATAGGAACTACCAACTACGGCCATACCTTGAATCACTGAGTGATCCGCCGTTGCTGGAGGAGCTATTGTAAAAAGTTGTCCCGATCCTATAGGGTTTGCCGCCCGTCCCCTCTGGTTGTAGGTCCTGCCTTCTCGTAACTGAGCTGGTCTAGCTGGAGGGTGGAAGGAACCCCTAAAGTGAAAGGGTCGGCTGATCTGTGGACACTCGCTCTTGAAGTGACCCTACTGGCCACACTGATAACAAGTGTTCCCACGCCGTGGAACCTGAGTGACTGATGCTAATGGGGAGGGCTGATTGGGGCGAAAGCCCCCTGTAGATCCAGTGGAGGGTGAGGGTCTGCTAAAGTTCGGGCGGAACTTCTTGTTGGGTTGAAACGCACCCCTCCCACTCTGCCCTCGGCGGTTGTCAAACCGCACCATCTCATTCCATTCTCTCTCCGCTATAGTGGCCCTGCTGACCACCTCAGCCAGTGTGGCTGCCTTGAATATTGTCACCTTGGCCCTGATATTTGGCCGAAGTCCTCGTTCAAACTTACGGGCCCTCCGATGCTCAGTATCCACCATATAATATGCATAGACGGATAGCCTAAGGAATTCCCTGTGATATTCTGCCACCGTCATATTGCCTTGTACCAATGATAGAAAGGCTTGAGTCTGGTGTTCTCTTTCCTCCTCCGGAAAATACTGCTCTAGAAAGGTAGCTGAGAACCCTTCCCATGTCATGGCAATCCTTTGCCCTTCCGGCACAAGTGCTTGCTGGTTTTCTACAACCTCCCACCAATTACCGGCATCCTCGATCAGTTGAGATGTAGCCAGTAAGATCCTATCAGCATGACAGGAAATCTGAAGCAGACTCAAGATCTGAGTGATCTTTTTCAACCAATGCTCTGCTCCGACAACCCCTTCTTTTCCCCTAAAGTAGGGAGGGCGCTGTTGCTAGAAATCTCTAACCATGTTCCGGTTGTTGGAGTCGCTGGTGGTCGCATTCCCATTCAGGTGCTGTTGCAGGACAGAGGTGACCACTGCTTGAACCAATTCTTTCAACTCGGGAGGCACAATCGGCATGTTCACACTATCTTGTCCCTCCTCCTGATGGGGTGGCCGTACCTCCTCTTCCAGGTGAGGTGGTGGCACCTCTTCCTCTACCTGTGGGTTTCGTCGAGTTCTTCTCTTCGGAGGCATTTTCCTAAGTCATTGAAAAACATTTATCGACTTAGTTCCTTTTCAATTTGGGAGGGGGGGGGGTGCGGGGAGCGAAATGCTAAGTAAACATACTTTGTTTTGGGGGGAAAACTTCTTAAGTATTGTTTCTCATTTTGGGGGAAA